>VDFB02271358.1:1229182226-1229809450 GCA_007258455.2 Sequoia sempervirens | reverse complement strand
CCTTCATTTCCTTTCATCCCATATCATTTCATTTAGTTTGCATTCCATATAACTCCATTATTTGCCTTCATTTTAAGCACGTTTTCCATTTTCCAAATGCTTTATATGCAAAATGTGTTTTTCTTACATCATTTGTATTTCTGTTTTCATCTCATTTCCATTTATCCACCAATCAGCTTCCTACATTTTCACATTCGTCAAACATCAAACTCTCCTTTTGCCTTTTTCTCCAAAATTTTACTTTGAGTCATATTTCGGGTTTTGTGAACAAAATAAGCAAGTCGGGATTTACAACTAGAATTACAATTTTAAAAATTGCAAAATTGTAAAATTGTCAAACGTTCAAAAAATCCCGACTGTCTTTTGTAAAATTGTTGAAGTCATTGAAAAACCTGAAATGCTTAGAAAAGCTCAAAAGTTGAACTTTTTAGACATAACTCCAAATCCAAGCTAAAAACCTTTTTGTCTTGTTGTTTCAAGAAGACAAAACGTTGCTTTTGGTTGCAATCATTCCACCAAGATCCAAATTCATCTTTACTGTTCATTCTCCACCATTTTTCTAAAGACGGTTTCATTGTCCTAGGGTTTGAGTTTCACCATGTCCGCTCATGTTGATGTTGATGATGTTCTTACCTTATGGGGTTTTCACCGCAGTCTTGCAGATTCCTGTTCAATGACAGACAAACCAGCTTCTCCAATAAGCAAAAAGATGAAATATAAATTTGATAAGTATCAGAATGAGATTTCCCCGTCTCATGTGGTCTCAAATATTGACGAAATCAAGGACACAGAAATTGGGCATGTTGATATGTCCGAGTTTTTGGGGAGAGCTGAGAAATCAACTTCTCACGACATGCAGTTGTTGCTGAGAAGTCATATTCACCTGGTATCTTCTTTTCCTGTTGCTGCCCTTGAGCCTGAATTTGTTCTTGCATGTGCATCCCGTTTTGACAGTGAATCTAGAACCATCAAGGACGATGACGGCAACGTGGTTATCAGACTTGATGCTGAGACAATCAACAGAATTTTCAGAGTTCCTGATGCTACTACATATTCAGAAATCACATTGAAGAGTGCTCACAAATATTATGAGCAGAAAAAGAATACTTGTATCAAACATATCAATCATAAGTGGCTTCTCAAATCACGACCTTGTGTGACCTGGATACCCAAATTGTATCGGTCTGATTTTAAGGAAGAGATTAATGATATGATCACTCTCCTGAGCAGAATAGCAGGGTTGAAGGTTTCCAATATGTTTGAAAGCTGGATGTATAAGTTCATTGTGGTCATCACAAAAGCACAGCACCCAATATTTTGGGGTGAAATAATCAATGACAGTTTGTGTGAACAGCTTGCACAGGTTCCTACCACTCTTACCTTCTACATGAACTCATATTTGGTTTATATAGCAGCTTCATTGAGGCATTTTCCAGGCCTATCTCCTCAAGGTGATAGATCATTGGTGCCTGTATGGGAGTATTATGATCAGCTGACTTTAAAACCAAGCCGGGCGCATTATAGAAGAGTTCAAGATGCTTTCTTTGGTCATTTTATGTGTTTATTTGACAAAGCATTGGTAAACAACAGGGTATCTGAGGTGGCTTGGAATAAAGTAAATGAGTATGGTTGCTTGTTTCTTCAATTCCCTACCTTCACTTATATGAGAGTCGGATGCTTTGAAGACCAACCTTACATGCTTCCAAGGTATCCGACACATAAGATTATTTTGATGGAGCTAGGAAGGCAGTTAATGGCAGCAAATCTTCGTCAACAATTGGAATCAGAGCAGTTTACCATGGATTCAATTCACAAGCTTGTTAATCATCAAATAATCCTTGATAAAATGCAAACTGCTTATGAAGAACATAGACTTGCAACAATCAGATATTTTGATGTAATCTTGAAGACTGTTGCAGTAGCCAAGAACACACTGGGCCCCGATGCAAATGAATTGCAGATGATCATCAGCAAATTCTTGTCTTTCAAAGATAGGAATGAGACAAATTAAAATATTAGGTTGTTTTATGTATTTTTACTTTCGACAAAGTATATGTAAAAACAAGTTTTGCAATTGCAAGAATTCTTTTCTTGCAGTTTTGAAAAATGTAATTACATGTAATTTCTTACGAAACAAATCACAATTTGGATTGTAATTTTGAATAAGTCAATTGCAATTAGTTATCGGTTGAGAGATTTTCTCAAGTTTGTTGAGATCCTCCCACCTTTTTCTCCAGACCTCCCTCCTATAAATACTTGAGGGGGTCTATTGTAATTTTTTATCTTTTTAGCAAGCAAGAAAACTCTGCAGAATTTTGTACTCATAAAGTCTTTGAGCTTTATAGTTGAATATTGTGAATTTTCAAGTAATATCAAGAAGTTGGAATTTCAGACTTTGAGCTGAATTCTTATTTTGCATCCTTCATGTTCTTATGTCATTTTGGAGCATCATTTTGTAACTACTTGAGAATTGTGGAATATTGCTGAAGAGAGATTCAATTTAAATATCTGCAGTCTTTGTGCTGTAAATGTGAAGATTGAATTTGTAGTTAGTATTAGAAATTGAGAAGAATTGTGAGACTTTGTACTCGTAGTAGTTCTCATTTAGAGTAATCAAAAGATACATCGTAGTTACAGACTTTGTGCTGTTTTATGTTGTATATTTTCATTAAGTAATCATTCTGAAAAGGGTAGATAGGATCTCATTCTTCAAGACTTTGTGCTTATTGGTTGTTTTCCCGTCCCGGAGGAAGTAACGGAAGTCTTTGTGCTTTCAGGAAACTTTATTTCCTCTTTCTTGATTTCACTGCATAGCTGCTGTAATAAGTTTTATTAACTTTTACTATTTCTTTTCTGAGAAGAGAAAAGAACATAATCTTTCCTGAAATAAGAGGAACGATTGCTGTCCTACCCATTTAGTTTTATTTAGTTAAAGGGGGAGCCTTCCCTTAATTAGGAGAGTTTAATCTCACGTGCTGTGGTTGAAACCACAATTTTGTATGCTTTCACAAGAATACAAAATTTTCAACCAACACAATGCTCAATGCTCTTATGAGCAAAAGTTTGTAGTGAGTGCAAAACTAAACATCAAATACCAATTTAGAGAATTTAATAGTTTGTGCGATATGACAATCTTTTAACTTTTTTAATGGTTTATTTTCCAAAAGATGAAATGCATTGAAAAAAATAGTGGGAATTATTTTTCACACCATTATTTTTTTCTTTTACTAAAGCTTGCATATTACCAGTCTGTCACTTTGTATTATATACAAGTTTGATATAGCCTATCAATTCTTATTCCATGATTTATCATTTACATTTGTTATTGATAACATCATGAAATAAGTGTGCCAGTTTAATTCTTGACTCATCAAGTCAATAATAAGTTCTGTGGGTACTACCTCTTATAAAGGAAGACTTTATTTTTTTAGTTTTGCATCTATACCTACATAATCTAAATTTATATTTCATAAAAATTTATGTTTTCATGTTGTACTCCTAAGAAGATTAGGTTGTATCAAAAACACACTTTTAGGATACCACACTTACTAGAGAAGTCCGGTTTCCTTTGCTTGGTTACATGGCATCTTAGTACGATGCCATATAAGTGGTGTCTTTGTAGTATGATAGACTATATTTACCAAATCCTATATCCTCAAACCATTTAGTGATTTGCAAGCAATTTTTCTTGGTTTACATGCAGCTATTCTTACAATATATTCTTTACAATCATTTGCCTTATATAAGCTTTGTCTAACCTACTTTGTAAATGGCTTGATGAAAACCCAATTTTAAATGGCTTGACAAATTATGTAGGCAAGAAAATTGATGAAAAAATAATAACAGCATTTTACATTATCCAGGTTATTCCTTGCAATAATTATAACCAAAAATGTAGTGTTACAAGTGATTGGAAAAAGCAAATAGATTTTTTTTAAAAACAAAAATCTAATGGTTGGGTTTGTGCTCTTGTAGATTACCATCCAAAAACATTGTGGTATTTCAGATCTTTCAGCTTACAAAGTACCTTTTATCCTACTCCTTTATAAGTGCTACAGCTTGAGTTGCTTAGATGTTATGTAGTCCATGGATTTAGTCACTGATATAAGAAATGCGATAAGATCATTGACCAGTATGTTAATCTTGAAATCAATCCCATGACGCTCTCATGCAAACTTGTAGTCACAAGGAGACAGTAAAAACAAATTGCATGATACATTTTGTATTCCAGACTTTTGGTCTAATTGCAGTCACACAGTTCATTGCTCCAAATGCTCAGTGATGTCATTAGTTACATCAAACAAATAAAGAACTTGCTACTATAAATGAGCAATCAGCAACACAATAGAAAGTTGTCTCAGAAACAATGAGCATTACAATCCTCAGATACAAGTGCTCAAGTGAATCATGAATAAACAATCAGCTTGTGTAAGAATCAACGTGTGGCAATCTGAACAAAACTTTGCATAATAATCATATACTCTTAGTTGCTTAATCCAGCTCATGCTAATAAAAGTTGAAACAAATTAATCTTGCTAAATACAGCAGTCTCATACTTCAGTGTCATATTCCAACTTTACAAATTAAGGATCCAGCTAGAAGGATGGATGAATCTGAATAAATACACTACATCTTTGTTATCCAAACTAAAATAACATTTAGCAAATTTGCTCAAACTACTGATAATGGTCAAATCAACTAATAAAGAATGGCATAAACAAAGCAACTTGTGGCAAATAACACCTGGTCAAGAAGAAAATTTGGCCAGCAATTTGTCCACATGAATAATAATATCATCAATACAGGGGCGAATAGCAGCTTGAGGTTGAAGCATCCATGTTACAAATTGATGCAGCGATTCTGGATATGGAGGGCTAGGCCCAGGAGGCCATTTTATTTGACCACTCATGATTGCTAATTGTAGGCTTCCTCCAGCTTCCCCTAGAGAGTGTTCAAATGGTGACATGCCATACCTGTTAAAAGAGTCCAAAACACTAGGTTATAATTCGATCATCCATTATACTTACTACTAGATGCAAAAGTAATCATAATCTCTTGAAATTTAGTATATACACTCGAAACTTATTTTTCACCTAAGGTCCTAACAGATTAAACTTTAAGGAAAGCCTGTAGCCCTAACAGATTAAAGAAGGTACATGGCCCTAACATGTGAATAATTATGATTAGGAAAAAGAAAACATTGGTCATCACAAAATCAGCTATGTACTTGTAGATTCAGCTCAGCTTAGTCCATTATTTATTAAACACACCAAAACCTGTGGTAGATTTATCCTTCACAAACACAGGCATCCAACTAAGGTGCCCACTTGCTTTCTCTTCTTGATCAGTGTTTGTGGCTACAGGGGTTTCTTTTGGATAGCCAAT
The DNA here is from genome assembly GCA_007258455.2 of Sequoia sempervirens. NCBI lineage: Eukaryota > Viridiplantae > Streptophyta > Pinopsida > Cupressales > Cupressaceae > Sequoia > Sequoia sempervirens. The sequence goes on along the minus strand of VDFB02271358.1, from coordinate 1,229,804,065 downwards.
TATAATATATCAAGGTTACCCCAAGTTTCCGGGACGGGGATGGCAGGGGACGGCGGGATGAGTCCCCAAGTTTCCGATTTTTGAGGCCAAATTTAGGGACGGCAGGGGACGGCTATATAAAAATATAGGGGAAATTTTAGAGAGCATGCATAATACACATTATAGAACATTAACATATAACATTTGTGTTCAACATTATGCCAATACTCAATAGAGTCAATAGTCAATGACTCAATACGCATTCAAAATTAACATACAGTTACACAAATCATGAAACAACCTCCAAGTTATAATTTATAAACTTATATCAAAATTCCCAAAGGCTACATTGCTGCCATATAGTTTTAAAGTTTTAGTTTGCTATGAAAATCAAAATACAATATCGTATGTCAATAATGAATACAAATTTACAAAATAAACAAAGAGCACTGCTGCCCCAAATCATCTCTCATAACTGCATCAAAATCAGAGTCATCCTCTGAGTCACTGCCACCGTAATGCTCCTCCTCAACCAATGGGACCCCAACCAAGCCCTCAGCTGTCTCCTCCTCATCTATCTGAGCCGCATCCTCAGGATCAATATCCCACCGTAGAGCTGGAGTCTGTCGATACTCTGGAGTCTGTCGATCCTGAAGCCGAAGAGCACTATGAACAGCCACTAGCTTCTCTACTCGTCTAGAGGTAAGTCTATTCCTCTTGACAAAGTGGATAAACCCATATGTGGACCAATTCCTCTCTGCAGCAGAGGAACTAGCAACCTGTGCAAGAAGGCGAGTGGCAAGTATCTTCAACTGCGGTGTATCTCTCCCATGATAGGTCCACCATCCAATAGGGTTCCCTTGAGCTAATATAGCTCTATCCAACCTCGCCTGTGGTTTGCTCAAGTTTGGGCCATTAAGATTAGCAAAGTCTAGAAATTGTGACCGAAGTATTGAAGCTTGCTCGGCTGGATAAATATTTTCAATGGCCTTTGTGAACCCATCTAAAACCTCAGGATCATCACATGGAGGCACCCTACCATCCCTTGGTGCATACCATTTTGGATTTAGAGCAAAGGCAGCCATATGAAGCGGGATGTTCATTGTATTCCACCTCCGCGTCACAATGGGCCTAATGTGTTGCTCATATAAATCCAAAGTGGGATCCTTTGCCAAAATAACTTGCCTGATCTTCCCAAGCATAGTGTCAAATGTCTCATATATCTCTCCAAGACTAGGAGAGTCTGTATCAGCATATCTAATGATATCTACAATGGGCGAGATAAAGGAGCAAATATATCTGCAAAATGCAAACAAAAAGTTCAAAATAATTAGTTGACAAGTTATTTGACATGTTAGAAACTTCAAAAGTTGGAACATTGGACAATAAAATTAAAATATTAAAATCAGAAATTTAATATGAAAATCAACCATCTAATATGTCTTACCTCACATTGGCCCACCAATCATCGTCGAGGATCTTTTGTTTGATGCTCTTTCCTTGAGTAGAACTTGCATTAGGCCATCTAGTCCACTTAGCATTGACCATCATCGGTTGTAGAGGCTCATGCACCTCAACCATCATCTCCAATAGGATGAAGTATGTGGCATATCTACATTCATTAATTCAATGATTCATTAAAAAATAAAAATTTAAAACAAAATCAGATTATGAATACAAATTGAAAGTGAAACAAAATGAAGTAAATGGCATACCTTGTATCAACAGGTTGAGAAACTCCTTCTTTGAAAATGTCCTGAAAAGAGCAAGTGAGGTGTGGTGGTTGCAATGAACATCTGAATTTCTCTAGCTTCTGCCACCGTTTTCTTCACCCAATCCATCTTCCCTATGTCTTTCAATGCATTGTTCAATGCATGAACACAACATGGGGTCCAAAATATGTGCCTGTAAGTACCCTCCACCATCAATCCAGCCGATTTGCACACACGTGCTGAATCGGTGATCACCTGCACCACATTTGCAACCCCAACCTCCTCTATGGCATCTCTCAAAATGGAAAATTGGAAGTCAGCATCCTTACGTTTCCTGAACAATCTACGGCTCTAAGAAAATAAGAACCAGCAGGGCATGTGACTATAACATTGATGAGTGGTCGACGTCTACAATCAGTCCACCCATCCATCACTATAGAGCACCCCGTCCTCATCCATGTTTGCCTCATCTCCTCCATTAACACATTAACTTTGGAGTACTCTTTGTCTAGGAGGGTGGTGCGTAGCTTATGATCTCCAGGGGGTACAAATGAAGGACCAACAATGACTAAGTCTTTCACCATTTGTTTGAAATAAGAGGAACGGGCCACATGAAATGGAATGGCATGGGCAAAAAAGAATTTGGCAATGGAGGATTCATAGGTTTCTCGTGCTTGGTTTTGAAACATGGACTCAACTGAGGCTCCCTTATCACCACCAATCACCTTCCTCTTTCCTCTTAAGATAACAGTACTACCAACTGTGGAAGGACTAGGAGTAGGAGTAGGCATAGACGATTGTGAACTTGGGAAAAAAGGAGACCCAGTTTGAACCCCACCATCACACTCCATTTGAATTGTTTGGCACTCTATAAATAGTGCATCTGTCAATGCAGGACACGTTCTAACTCCATGGCCCACCTCACCCAAAAAATGAGACCTAACTCTAGTGTAGCTGCCCCTAAATTCCTTTTCACAAACATGGCACAACCAAACCCTACTCCCCCCTGAATTTTTTTGTCTTTCACCCATGGCTGTCACAAATTGAAGGAATGGTTTTTTTTTGTCTATTGGGTGTTTGGCATAGTCCTTCATAGTTTTGGAATTGGTTGATGAATGATGGTGTTGGGTAGGGGTTATATGCTCTCTAGTTTGCCTTCTAACTTGCATTTCAACTTCACTATCACTCCCACCTTCACTATTGCTCATATTTTTTGTTTTTAGAATGCAAGTGTTGACTGAAAATGAACAAAATAAAAAAAAATCAGACTATGCAAACTTCATATTTTGCAAAAAAAATGAAAAAAAAGAATGGTGAAAGAAAATGCATACCTTTTTTGATGGATTTGCACTCCCAGCAACACTCTTTCAACCTCCTCTCCTCCTTCAAACAGCTGCTTCTTCTCCTTCAATGGCTGCAATTTTTTTTCTTTTCAAACCCTTGGCTCCCTACACAAACAAAATGAAAATAATGAACTTTTAGAGGCCTCCTTTCATTCTTAAGAGAGCAAAACATGGTGGGGCCCACGTATGCCACATAGGCAGGGTTTTATTTTTTAATTTTTTGCTTTTTGAATGCTTGAGCAAAAGCGAGGCGGCCGTCCGGGAACGTCGAGGGCGGCTCGGCGTCCCCGGCCGTCCCGGGACGCGGCCCGTCCCGGAGTCGGGGGCGTTTCCCTAGTTTTTCCAAGGGGGATGGTCCCCGTCCTAGCAGATCCCCGGTACCGGGGCGTCGAACGGGGCCGGGTGGTTTTGGGGGGGGCCAGCGTCCCGGATGGCTTATGTATATGCAACTTATTTGTGGCATTTCCAATATTTCTGCTGATGAACTTTCCATGGACCAGCTAGGACTCAAACCTAGGACCTCCCATTTGCATGCTGCTGTGCTCTTTCACTGAGCTACAGACCCACTCTATTACCAGCCCTTTTACAGTTTGGGTGTGGCTCATTTCTCCAACAATTTCTGTTACCTGTAATCCACATGAATGTGAATCCTAATAGAGGAATGCCATTCAGAGTTCATCCCTAGTAGGAAGCTTTTTGTTATCTAGTTAGTTCTGAGTGATCTGATATAGAATTTTTTTTATTGATATTAAGACTGGATGTCCCATTGATCTACTTGAGTCGCTAGTTGACATCAATATAAAATCTTCTTTCTGATGTTGGCTGCTCAAGCTCACCTAAACATAGGGAGTTTACCAAGATTTGAAAACCTTTATAAATCTCATCAAGGTTCACTAGGATTCACCCAAAGATCATCATTTATTTATGACCTCTAAATCCTACAGTTTAGAGTTTAACCGCTTTATGTTTACAGTGTACACCCTCTAGTTATATTTTCTTCAGTTAACCAAAAACTCATTCTCCGGCATATGGTGTTCATCCCTCTCCTTGCAAACACTTCAAATCTCCCTAGCATCTTCATTTCTCTCCCTCTAGTTATGTGTTCTTCAGAGTAATTTGAAAACTCATACCTGGAATCATCTCTCACCTCAGAAATGTCAGAAATGAGAAATGTTTGGCATCTTCTGCCAACACCATATGTCTCCTAGCAATGTTCTTCAAAAACTAAGAAACTTCTATAAAATATTCTTATATGAATTACATGGATATTTTTCCCTAGTGTGAATATTGAATAACTAGTTGATAAGAGCTGAAAGAACTAAAGGAAAATACTTAAGACATGTATTTTCATGATCTTTGCATGAAAATTTAAAATGTGTTTTGTAGCAGGTAATTTATTAGCGAGGCCCCAAATGGTTTTAAGATGTCTGTGTACACAAACTTTATCAATTGATTGAAATGGGAAAGGAGTATTCCATTTCGTATCTTATGATAATAAATTTTAGCATTGCTCATTTCAATTTGCAATTCATTAGCTTCTGCAAAAAATCCTCCCAGAATATTCAACCTTAATGCTTCCACACATATGATTTCTACCCCAATGGAATAGAACTACTTCTCCCAGAACCTCAGGGAGGTGAAGGGCTTCTAATTTGACCATTGTTTAGAAAAGCTTGTTTTCTGACATCTCCTAGCCTTTCATATGTTACACTTCAAAATCAGCATCAATTGTGCATGTAATGTTTTTTGTTTTCGTTTTTCGATAATTTAGTGAAGGAATAACTAAAAGCAAATACCAATAAAATGGTCAAACTGATCAACTAACAAAAGGGCCATACATCTAAGGCCCAAACACCCACAAAGCAAGCAAAATTAACAGCCACTACCTAGAACAAACTAGAGAGAAACAACCAATCTAGGGACACTACAAAAGAGAGGGGATAACATCCACCTTAGAGACACCCCAACCACCCACACCCACCACTAGGTCACATCCCCAACCATCCATGTCTAAGGCCATCACTTGGGTGGGGCCTCCATTCTTCTCCACAAAAGAGGCACCTTTGGCTCCGAGAATCTCAAACCATGGCATGGACAAGCAAACCATCATCCAACACTGGCAAGGAAAATACATTTGTAACTTCTAGCCAACCACTAGTATGGGTAAGCAGAAAATTTTTCACAACCATCCTCAAATCAAAGCAAAAGTCCTTAAGCTCCTACAACTCACTATGAATAGCAAACAATAACTTACCCACAGCATGAACATCACCCATCAAAGCTAGAGAATTCAACCCAACCAGGGTTGACAAAACTTCTTCCTTCACGCCACCAATTGACTCCACAAGGCCCAACTAATTAGGTAGGAGAATTCACAATAGCCAACCCCTCACTTATTTAGCACTACGACGGCCAATTTGAACAAAAATTCTTCACAAATCAAGGCCTTGGTTCAAACAATGCCAGAATCTTCAACCCTAGAAGGCCCTGACACAAATTTAGCCAAGTTAAGGGAAGCACTATCTAGAGTTAGACAATGAAAGATAGTGTACAAATGTCGATCTGAGACCATGCCCCTAAGACGGGGGTCCCTAGGCTTCTGAAAGCAGAACTGACAGGCCATCATCCACTATAACAATGCCAAAATAATAGCTCTACCTCCAAATTCAACACTCACCCACAATGGAAAACCCTGCAACCACAAGAAAACTAACTATAGGGAAAAGCAACAAATACCAAAAAGCACATTGACAGTTCCATAATGGATACACACTAACACCCAAGGATCATTCTCCCCATATGTGCCAAGAAGATAGCAATAAAGCTCATTAAAACATCAATCTCCCTCCCTTAAAAAAGAGTCACCACCCGAAGCATCCAATCAAAAACAAGGAACAAGCATACAAGAGATGGGGAAATAACCTCCCTTTTCAAAAGGTCTCCCACCATGAGGCAAGGGAGAAAACATCATACGATTATGGACCACCTAAGGTGGACAAGAATTCAACAGAAATTTCTCAATTCCTAGCCACACCTTCAAACAATCACTATAAAGAGCTGAAGAAGGAGCTTGGTTGATGCCCACATTAGCTAAGAAACCAGCCACTAAGTCCATATCATGATAGCAATGAGTTAAAAAAATGTAATCAAAAATTTTAGACAAAACTAATGCCCCACGAAATGCCTATGCTTCTGATTAGTTCACTCCATCTTACTCGGCCCTTAATCACCACCAAAGAATCCTTTTTCACCACAAGATGCTTACAACCTAGTGAAGCAGCAAAAGCAATCCCTTCTACAATCACTTCCCATTCAGCTTCACTGTTAGATGCACTAAGAAGAAAAAGAGAGGCACCTTTCACTAGCAAGCCCTCATCTCTAGCAGAGGGTTGCAGGGAATGGCGTCCCCCCAAAAACCACCAGATCCCGGTTCGAGGGGCGATCTCGGAGGAGGCCTGGGGGCGGCTAGGGGCGGGGGACCCGTCCCCCCTTTGAAAAAAGCAGAGCGTCCCGGGGCGAAGGCGGCTTGAAAAAGTGGGGCGGTAGCTTGATCCGGGGGCGGCCCGGGGAGACGGTGAGCCGTCCTCGACTGCTGAATCGTGACGTGAATCTACGACCTAAAGCCAAGCATTCAAAAAGCAAAAATTAAAAATTAAAACCACTGCCTATGTGGCATCACGTGGAGAAATTTCATATTTTGCTCTCTTAAAGAATGAAAGGAGGCCTCTAAAGTTCATTATTTTCATTTTGTTTGTGGAGGGAGCCAAGGGTTTGAGAAGAAAAAAAATTGCAGCCATTGAAGGAGAAGGAGCAGCTGTTGGAAGGAGGAGAGGAGGTTGAAAGAGTGTTGTTGGGAGTGCAAATCCATCAAAAAGGTATGCATTTTCTTTCTCCATTCTTTTTTTTTTCATTTTTTTTGCAAAATATGAAGTATGCATAGTCTGATTTTTTTTATTTTTTTCATTTTCAGTCAACACTTGCATTCTAAAAACAAAAAACATGAGCAACAGTGAGGGTGGGAGTGATAGTGAAGTTAAAATGCAAGTTAGAAGGCAAACTAGAGAGCAAATAACCCCTACCCAACACCATCATTCATCAATCAATACCAAAACTATGAAGGACTATGCAAAACACCCAATAGACAAAAAAAAACCATTCCTTCAATTTGTGACAGCCATGGGTGAAAGACAAAAATTCAGGGGGGAGTAGGGTTTGGTTGTGCCATGTTTGTGAAAAAGAGTTTAGGGGCAGCTACACTAGAGTTAGGTCTCATTTTTTGGGTGAGGTGGGCCATGGAGTTAGAACGTGTCCTGCATTGACAGATGCACTATTTATAGAGTGCCAAACAATTCAAATGGAGTGTGATGGTGGGGTTCAAACTGGGTCTCCTTTTTTCCCAAGTTCACAATCGTCTATGCCTACTCCTACTCCTAGTCCTTCCACAGTTGGTAGTACTGTTATCTTAAGAGGAAAGAGGAAGGTGATTGGTGGTGATAAGGGAGCCTCAGTTGAGTCCATGTTTCAAAACCAAGCACGAGAAACCTGTGAATCCTCCATTGCCAAATTCTTTTTTGCCCATGCCATTCCATTTCATGTGGCCTGTTCCTCTTATTTCAAACAAATGGTGAAAGACTTAGTCGCTGTTGGTCCTTCATTTGTACCCCCTGGAGATCATAAGCTACGCACCACCCTCCTAGACAAAGAGTACTCCAAAGTTAATGTGTTAATGGAGGAGATGAGGCAAACATGGATGAGGAAGGGGTGCTCTATAGTGATGGATGGGTGGACTAATTGTAGACGTCGGCCACTCATCAATGTCATAGTCACATGCCCTGCTGGTTCTTATTTTCTTAGAGCTGTAGATTGTTCAGGGAGACGTAAGGATGCTGACTTCCAATTTTCCATTTTGAGAGATGCCATAGAGGAGGTTGGGGCTGCAAATGTGGTGCAGGTGATCACCGATTCAGCACGTGTGTGCAAATCGGCTGGGTTGATGGTGGAGAGTACTTACAGGCACATATTTTGGACCCCATGTTGTGTTCATGCATTGAACAATGCATTGAAAGACATAGGGAAGATGGATTGGGTGAAGAAAACGGTGGCAGAAGCTAGAGAAATTTAGATGTTCATTTGCAACCACCACACCTCACTTGCTCTTTTCAGGACATTTTCAAAGAAGGAGTTTCTCAAACCTGTTGATACAAGGTATGCCATTTACTTCATTTTGTTTCACTTTCAATTAGTATTCATAATCTGATTTTGTTTTAAATTTTTATTTTTTAATAAATCATTGAATTAATGAATGTAGATATGCCACATACTTCATCCTATTGGAGAGGATGCTTGAGGTGCATGAGCCTCTACAACTGATGATGGTCAATGCTGAGTGGACTAGATGGCCTAATGCAAGTTCCACTCAAGGAAAGGGCATCAAACAAAAGATCCTCGATGATGATTGGTGGGCCAATGTGAGGTAAGACATATTAGATGGCTGATTTTCATATTAAATTTCTGATTTTAATATTTTAATTTTATTGTCCAATGTTCCAACTTTTGAAGTTTCTAACATGTCAAATAACTTGTCAACTAATTATTTTGAACCTTTTGTTTGCATTTTGCAGATATATTTGCTCCTTTATCTCGCCCATTGTAGATGTCATTAGATATGCTGATACAGACTCTCCTAGTCTTGGAGAGATATATGAGACATTTGACACTATGCTTGGGAAGATCAGGCAAGTTATTTTGGCAAAGGACCCCACTTTGGATTTATATGAGCAACACATTAGGCCCATTGTGACGCGGAGGGGGAATACAATGAACACCCCGCTTCATATGGCTGCCTTTGCTCTAAATCCAAAATGGTATGCACCAAGGGATGGTAGGGTGCCTCCATGTGATGATCCTGAGGTTTTAGATGGGTTCACACGGGCCATTGAAAAGATTTATCCAGCTGAGCAAGCTTCAATACTTCGGTCACAATTTCTAGACTTTGCTAATCTTAATGGCCCAAACTTGAGCAAACCACAGGCGAGGTTGGATAGAGCTATATTAGCTCAAGGGAACCCTATTGGATGGTGGACCTATCATGGGAGAGATACACCGCAGTTGAAGATACTTGCCACTCGCCTTCTTGCACAAGTTGCTAGTTCCTCTGCTGCAGAGAGGAATTGGTCCACATATAGCTTTATCCACTCTGTCAAGAGGAATAGACTTACCTCTAGACGAGCAAAGAAGCTAGTGGCGTTCATAGTGCTCTTCGGCTTCAGGATCGACAGACTCCAGAGTATCGACAGACTCCAGCTCTACGGTGGGATATTGATCCCGAGGACGCGGCTCAGATAGATGAGGAGGAGACAGCTGAGGGCTTGGTTGGGGTCCCATTGGCTGAGGAGGAGCATTACGGTGGCAGTGACTCAGAGGATGACTCTGATTTTGATGCAGTTATGAGAGATGATTAGGGGCAGCAGTGCTCTTTGTTTATTTTGTAAATTTGTATTCATTATTGACATATGATATTGTATTTTGATTTTCATAGCAAACTAAAACTTTAAAACTATATGGCAGCAATGTAGCCTTTGGGCATTTTGATATAAGTTTATAAATTATAACTTGGAGGTTGTTTCATGATTCGTGTATGTTAATTTTGAATGCGTATTGAGTATTGGCATAATGTTGAACACAAATGTTATATGTTAATGTTCTATAATGTGTATTATGCATGCCTTATTCATGTTATCTATTGAATATTTAAAATTTCCCTATATTTTTATATAGCCATCCCCTGCCGTCCCTAATTTTGGCCTCAAAAATCGGAAACTTGGGGACTCGTCCCGCCGTCCCCTGCCGTCCCCGTCCCGGAAACTTGGGGTAACCTTGGAATATTCTTCTTCTAAACAAACTGGATCCGTTGCTACTGAAAACTGACACTTGTAGCACCTTCAAAGCTTTGTTTGCTCAAGAAAAATGAATTTCTCTTGGCTTGGGATGAAGAATAATGGATGTCTAAGTCTGAATAAATAAGCTTTCTCACCAAAGGCATGGTAAATACATGCAAATCCCTAAAAATGGCGCTTGACTTATGATTGGACCTCAAAAATCCACGCCTAGCCTTTGATTGGCTCTCAAAACAGTTAACTGATGATCAATATGCCCTACATAAAGCGCCATGCTTTGATATTATAAATCGCCATAAACAAGACTTTAGTTGAAAAATCCTAACTGAGGCGCCATGCTTGAAAACTTCAGTTGAAAAATCCTAAGTAAAACGCCTTGCTTTGAAACTTCAGTTAAAAATCCTAACTAAAGCACCAAGCTTTGATATTTGACAAAAAACTTAACATGCGCCATGCATTCAAGCTTCAGTTAAGCTTTGACATGCACTTCAATTAAGTGCACATGCAAAATAATAACTCATCATGCAAAAACAGTTAACTAGACATGCAAATCAGTTAACTCAACATGCATAACTGAAAAAGCACCTAACATGCAAAGATGTCAACTGGAGATGACAACCCAGAAATCGTTCTCTTCAACTGAAAGTTGAAATTCAAATATTGAAATAATATTTAAAATTCCTCTTTTAGGTGCACATGTGATTTTGAGTTTGAAAAATCAACTGACTTTTGGCATTTTTCTTCAGACAGCCATTTTTCATGAAAATTGGATTTTGAAGCTCTTCGGAGCCTCTGTTCAATCCCTGACACTAATTGACTGACCTCACTGATTGACTGGCTGACAGGTGTGTCGCAGAGCAGGACAAAAATTGATCAAAACACTCCTTGAGACTGCAGACCATAAAACTAAGATCTGAGGGCTCAAAAATCCAAGCGCCCTTTGCAAAAGTTGCGCTTTTTCTCAGACAGGCAAATTTCCTCCATCTTCATTTCGTACGAAGGGAAAACTAAATCCTCCATAACTTTTGTTTGACAAAGTTTCCGGACTGGACAATTGGCTCACTGCGGAGCTGACTTCATTCCACACAACAACCTCAAGAGAGCACTTCCTTTGAAAACATCATCTAGGGGTTGAAAATCAAGGGCGCCTTTTGAAAAATGTGCTCTTTTCATCCCAGAGAGCCATTTCTCAAACTGGCCAAAATATCACTAAAACTTTGGCTACAGGCTGTTGAGTCAACTTCTGACCTGACAGAGACAGGAAACAGAGAGATGAATGTAACACGGACAAAATGAACACCTGAGATCACAAAAAAGAAGGCATTCAAGGCTCCAAAAGTTCAAACTCCTTTTTCAAAATGTGCTCTTTTTCTTTTTCCTTGATATATTGACCAAGATTTAACCTTGTGTTTGACCTCTGGCTCAGGCAATTCAGCAACTCAAATTCACCTGCTGATAGATGCATTGCAAAGCCTGAGCATGTTGGCGTAACAACTAACACCTCTAGAGTGCAAGTTGGTACGGACAGCTATGCACACTACGCAATGAGTGCTCTTCAAATTAGGAGGGGAAGCTCCCTTGTTGTGCTTGACAAAAGTGCTTGAAAAGGGAAATAAACTAAACTATATCATGTATTTTTGTCTCAACTGTAAGAGGTACAAGGCTTTCAAGAAAACTCAATACGTTGTAGCTAAGTAACTTTAACTATCCAATCCCCTCAAGAATTCAGAGCATGAGGAAACGGAGTGGGAATGATTATCTGACGATAAGCTGGGTACAGACTCACAACGTGAAGGCAAGGTGGCACAACTATCCGCTTGTCTGAATAGGCTTATTGGAAACGACAACACACGATAAACCAAGTACAGATTCTCAACTTGAAGGCAAGGTGGCACAACTATCAGCTCAATCTAAATAAGTTTATTATTCACACACATCCTGCCGATGATCTGATTCTCAAGGTCAGTTGGATCGGGTTCAATGGACCTAAAACATGAAGATAATAATGGGATATCGATTAATATTGAGGATATGATCTGATCGATAATATATCTAACTAAACAAGGTCCTCATCAATTCTATGGAACCGATGTACAATTCTGTAATAGTAATACTCATGAATCTTGAGAATGAGCAATATTACGGGCAAGGGTAGGCCTTGACATATATTTTCTCTCTAGGTGCAAGTTATGTACAAATGAGCAAAAGCTCTTATTTATAGACATCAAAAGTGTACCTAAAAATCACCTTGAGTCAACTACAATCTTGCAATGCATACAAGATTATTGCTAAACCCTAATAAAGAAAACTATACAGTTAACTGGAAAGCTACCATCAGTTAACCGGTACAAACTAATCTAAATGGACAATATGCAAGCATGCACGTCCTTATTTAAACAAATTAGCGGAACACACCATCGGTTAGCGTGAAGCCCTAAATACAACTCAGAGTAGTAAAGCTAATTCGAGTATGCATGAGATGAAGAACGTGAGTTAGCAGAAAGATAACACCAAGGTTTAACTCACATTGTGTAATGTCTATCTGAGGAATGGAACTAGAAGTCTCTTTGATCTCAGCAACCAATCCTCAATGAGATTGTGCTACATCGCGGGCTACGATGCTGCCGCGAGTATACTTTATGTTTGTATGTCCTCACGATTGTGATGTTGAAGTTCACCTCTGCTCACGGTCAACCATCAAACAAATGCCGACATGACTAAGCTGATTAATCTTACAGCCAACGGTCTCCCCACTGAAAATAGTATGAACGAGTGCCTGGAACTTTGATTGTACATCAGTAAGCTCAACATATGCACCACCCTCAATCTAATACCGGCACGGTAAGCGAGATACTAAGGTTCTCACAAACCGGAGTGCACTAGTAACGTGCTCTCTACTCTCAGCCAATTCTGATGCCATACTTTCCTCTATCTTTGCCTTGAAAACCAACTGTGTTTTCCAAGAGTAGATAGCCTCTTTATCCTCTGCATCTGTGATTGATTCATATGCCATACTCAGGTGAGCAATCATAATCTCATCCCGGGTTCTACTAATCACCATGTCTCGCTCCTCATCTTGGAGATGAAGACGGAGCTCTCATGCATTGTACCGCAACTGATATAACTCTGTAAGCATAGAACGGCCTCTAGCAACGAACTCCTCCCATTCCTCCAAACGCTTGTCGTATGCAACCAAATGATTAAGTTGGCCCTGTTCTGCTGGAGGCTCAAGCATCGGCGAGAGTGTGGTGGTAACATCTGACCTATGTACAAGACTAGAAATGTACTGACACATCTATCTGATTTCAGCCTTGAGGGCTGCCTTGTCTTCTCTGTCCTTCAATATTTTGTCCCTGGCACTGTCTGTAGCAACCTGTAGGAGATCAACCTGAGTCTGGCGTGTGCTACGACCAAGGTTAACTGTGATAACCTCAAAGTCCTGAGATTCCAATTCTTCCAAACTCTTCCCTTCTGGAGGTATAGCAGTCTCAATGATGACCTCCATATCAGTATTCCTCTCCATGTGGACCATGTTCTTGATCCTCTTGTCTGGCACATCCTGGTAAACCTGATCAAAGTTTGAATGATTAAGGACATAGGATGGCTGCCTCCTCTTCCTTCCCAGTTGAGTTTCAATCCAAGACTGGTCTTGGCTAATGCTACTGGAAGGATCTGTACTAGCAACACGAGGCTCTGACGAGAGTGAATATGTAGAGCTGCTGCGAGATGGGGAGTCTAAATCCAATTCGATATGAATCGGGACTGGTGACTGCTTTGGAACTAGTGTAGGAACTTGAGGTTGAACCTCAGGCACTAGAGAGCTCTAAACTGGCCTCTGAACTGAATCTGTGACAGGATGTCTGACAGGCTCCGTGTGTGTATCAATGGCAAGCACCTTGCCTTTTGAATTATTTGGCGCTTGACTTTTCTTGGGAGGGTTACTCCTCTTCTTCTGTTTAGGTTTCGACAAGGAAGGTAGTGAAGGATCCACCACTGGCGGCTCTGCTCTAGGCACATTTACCCTCCTAGTCTTCTTGCTGTCGAGGTAAAGTATACTGTTCTAAATAACTCTACTTGACCTCTCCTTTACTGTCGCGTACTCCTTGGCATACCAATCAATTGCTAGCAGTGGCTATGTGTCAACCTGTTCTTTAAAAAAATGAGGAAGGACTTCTCCCTCATCATCTGATAAACCTCCCACATATTATGCCAAGAATACAGAAATCTGTGAGAGAGAGAAGCAGCCGTAGCTACGTCTACGAACCTCGAAGTCGTCCACGCAATTTTCCCAATAGTCTTCCATAGAAGGCTTATGATATGCATGACCACCGAGGCGTGCTGTGTAATGACCCCAAGGATCATAGGCACGTACCTCAACAAGATACTTGAGATGATCTCTCTAGCTCCTGTCCTGCAGCTTTGGCATCAACTGCCGTCTTGCACCAATATATTCCAAACTGAAAGGGAAAATTGGTAGCTGGTTTATGCTTGCGACGCAAATGACGATGAACATCATGTAACTGCCTCAAGAACTCCATAAAGACTGTTCTATCCGAAGGATAGCATGGAAGCATGGTTGGATTTCCTGTAAATCCATATACTCGGAGATAGGTGTATGTCGGGAATTGAATGAACCAGTATGCCCAACCATCCATCGCTGCTCTAGCAACTGCCGAGATACGAACGTGCAACTCCCGGTCCAAATTTCTCACTGTATAAGTCAGGAAAGCCTCGTGAACACGCTTGAAGTGACGTTCAGCCTTAGTGAACTCAAGCTGATCGTAATAGTGATAGACTTTCTGAACACTGAGAATGCCAACAGTGTTTAACCCTCGGAACTGACCCTGATAGGAAATCAAGTACACGAGGTAAGAACACATGTGAAACTCATGGGCAACTAGGAAACCAGTGATTTGTTTGTGGATAACATCGCTGATGAAGGATGCCCAGTCATAATGCTCGTACCCAGATATGATGCAACCAATGATGTAATACATCCAAGGCTGGAAAACATTTGCATGTGAATGACCTGGGACACAATTCAAGAGTGTAATAGAATCGCGTACTCATCCTTGTACTCACCACGACCCACATTGTTTGGCAATTTGTTCTTTGCTTGCTTCAACCATCGTTCTGCCATTTTGCTTTGACACTTGTCTACATCAACGTTGAATGCATGCTCACACTGCTCCATAGAAATAACTAGACTGTTCGAGTGCTGAGGGATATAAAAACTTCTTTCAACATCCAAAGGCTTGAAACTGCAAATGACTCGTCCATCTACTGGCACTATCTCACGAGTAGCAGAGTTGTAATGCTTAATACAAGACATCATGAACTCAACACAATGAGCGGAGATAGGTATGGAAGCGGCCTCAAGTAACCCAGACTGCTGAATGTTCTGAATAATCGAATCTCTGATTTTCACTGGATCTAAGACTACCTCTGGCAGCACCTTATGGAGATTCGTCTCAACTGTCCTGATGAAGTCGTGGGTTAGGACTGATTTGGTCCTGTATTCGAGCTGAGTGTACTGCATTTTGAAAAACTCGCCCGTTGACTATGAACTTGACTATATTCTGACAAGATTTCTGGAAAGCTAAAAATAGCCTATCAAAGGGTTATTTTTGGCGAAAAATCTAAGATATGGGTTTTGTCCAGAAAAAGATTCTAAGACAACCCAGAACGTGAAAAATGAGAAAATCTGACTTCTACTTGACCATGCAGGGAATTTTCAGTTGAGAAAATTAGAAACTCGAGAACTGATGCTCTGGAGTTAAAAATTCTTGAAAATTCAAGCACATGAATTTAATTCGAGGAATCTGTATAGAATCGATCCAGATGATCAAAATTTGCCAATTTCAAGAACATGCGAATTGAAATCTGAGAGAATTTTGAGAATCAGAGAGGAGAAAAGACATTTTTTCTATGTTCTATCAAAATCGCCCCCTGTTCTTCAAATTTGTTGATGACCGAATCTGTACCTGCAAAAGGAATTGTTTGATGCTCCTAATTTTGATGATAAATTACCCAACTCGGAAAGTGCAGCCTCGCTCTTGAAGAATTACGAATGTTTCTAAAGCTGAATGAATGTTTAATGATGCCATGAATAAATAGAGAAAATTCGCACCATAATGCTAACGTATGTCCCCTTCTCCGTGATCTTGTTTGCAGTGTTAGCCTATTTTGGACCCTTTGTGGGCTAACCGGATTGGTTAGAGGGTCGTGGTACTTTCTAGAGAGTTTGATCGTTCTAGTTTTCAGAGCCCAATGACCGGTTCACGCAGGTGTGTTGGCAGGGCAGGAGTCGGCGAATTTCGACGGCAAGAATTATATGGTGTTTTTGAGTGAGTTATGGGTTTTAAGTGATTTAAATATTAATTGATTTAATATTTAATTATAAAGTCAAATTGACTTTATATTTTTAAATCACTTAAATATTCTCTAAAAGTGATTTAATATTTTAAATCACTTAAATGGATAAAGTGCGCCCAAGTATTTAATTCATATACTATTGAAATGAATTAAATATTATTTAAAAGATTTTAATATCCAAAAGTGGCATATCTTTCTTGGAATTCGTGCCTTTTTGCATAAAAGGGCATTTTTGGCAATGAGAAACTCATCTTTTGACAATTTCGACTTTGCCTTGTGCTATTTCCTGTGCATTCTCCTGTGATCAAGGTTTGAACAATTTTTCCATTGAAGAACGATAACTCTTCAGTGTTGAGCACTTTTGAGGCTGTGAGAGATCAGCTGAATTTGTGCAGTTTGTGAGAGCTTCATACAGAGGTTCTACTGGGCTTGAGCTGTGTTTCCTATTGGATTTCTTTATCAGTTTCAGAGGGTTTTGGGAGATGGTGCCTTCATTTCATTTGGCAGACATCATACTTCTTGGCCGTACCTTCTAAGTGAGAATTCAGGTTGTTTGCAGTGAAGTGCGTGGCTCTTGTGCAAGGGCGTTTGGGCATTTCTTGGAGAAACGCCTTCTTTTCTGAGGGTTTCTCTTCATCATTTTAGGCGTTTGGCTTGTACTCTTCATCTGCCACCGTTTTCAGGCTGGATTTTGCATTCTGTAGCTTTCTACACCAGATTTGGTCAGTTTTTCACCATCTTGGCTAGCAAACTGGACTACTTTCTTAAATAAATAATCTGGACACTTTCGGACTTGAGAAATATTGGGGTTTGAGTTGAGAGCCAGCAGGGCTCATCACACTAACTGCAAGATTTAAAACCTCGACTGAAAATAGAAAGCTTATGATTGGACCCCTCCAGTTCGAACTAAGACTGACTTCAAGTCCGGAATAAAATAATAATAAAAATATTCATCATGCAATTTGAAAATCTAGCACTAAGAAACGCCAATTTAAGAAAATCGCCTTTTAATGCTCAAAAATGCAAAAATAAATATTTAACATTATTTTAATCAGTTGACAAACCATGTTGAGCTCTTGGACTCATCTGACGAACTTCACTGATTTCGAAAAGTCCTCATTTGTCCTGCGACGGGAATGGTCGGGCTGTGAATGCGACGGATACCACGGCTGCGACCAAGGACGGCTACCAGGGCTGTGACCAGGGCTTCTGAAGACGCATTGTGGGGCTGCGACCAGGGCTGCAGCCAGGGCTACGGGGTCGGCGATTGCTTTCCAGACTCGGGGCGTGGGACCTGTGGGGCTTGTGTAGGAAAAAGCGGGCACAGAAAGACAAAGCAGGGGCAGATTCGAGAAAGGACAAAGTGGGAAAGGGGGCTGCGTCCAAACAGGTCTTTGTCACTTTCTCCACCTCTTCAGCTTTTCATTATTTTATTGTTTTATACCTGTTTGTCTCCTTTCATCCATACAACAATTGGCATACCCACATAAACTGGTAACCTCAGAACAATCAGACAATTATTCACCGCATGAGAGTAAACAGGGGGATTATGGGGGATAACCAAGGTCTGGCATATCAGGATGTTGAGGCAGGGGGCCCTCTAACATCGGTTTCAAACACAGTTCCAAAACAAATGGGGGCACTAGAGTGCATTTCGGGTAATAACATAGCAGGCAAACCATAGGTGCAATTATATGACTTATTGAATCTTCTAGCTCAAGGAGGTCTAAGGTTTTCAGAGTTTCACACTCCTCATGGATCAAACGGGTGGACCACTATTCGAGATGGGGGTTTGGCAACCTTGTTGGCCCCGCTGCTAGCAAGGTCGTCTTTATCAAGTATTTTGAATCTTATGAACGCGGAAGAAGGGTTGATTTTCGTAAATGCGAAACAATACAACGGGATTTTAAGGCGCAGGTTGGCTATGAAAAGGAAACTGAAACAAAATCAAAAGAAAAACTTCACTTTGATTTTACCTAAGGTCTGTAACAGCAAGGCAGGTACATCTAAGGTGGTATCCAAGAAAGAAGAGCAAACAAACCAAGCTGAACATACAAGTAATGGGAAGGTAATAGGTAGTTCAGTGAACCACGAATCAAACACAGGTATGGTGGGTGGGACCATGGGCAAAGTGGAAGAGTCCATTATAAACAAGATTGTCATTGAAAAGGCATCTCAGGAAATCTACAGTCCCACGTCCTCACCGCTGCTATGGTCATCAGAACTATACGTAGAAGAGCTCATGAGGCTGAAAAGTAGACTTGATGATCTAGAAACAAAGGGGAGGTACGAAGATAGCAGATTTAAAATAATTATTGAAGCAAACAGTAGGCTGGAAAAGGATAATAAAATGATGCAAGATCAAATTTTAAATCTGCAAGTTAACATGGAGAAGGGGCAGCAAGAATTGACCACCCTAAGGCAAGAGTTAGACCAATTAAAAACAGCAAAAAACGAGAAATCAGCGGTAGAGGGAGGAGAAAATATAATGGAGTTAAAGGAGATCCAAACAGCATTAGCAGACTTGGAGGTAAAAGAGAATCAGTTAAGGGTACACATAGAAGAGGCCAAATCTTGGTCACAAACGGTGAGTGGATCATCAAACGAGCAAAAAGGAATTATTGAACAACAAGTTAAAAGACAGTTAAGAGAAGAAAAAGATAAACAAAGCAGGGTTACAAACATTATCATTAAAGGTTTGAAGGACTTCGGGGAGAAGGAGAGAATCGACATTCTAACAAGGGAATTCCTTAAAGATAAGCTGCAATGGACAGGGCATATTCAGCAAGCTAGTAGAATTGGGAGAAGGATAGATGGAGGAAGAGATAGGCATGTAAGAGTCACTTTGAGAAATTTAGAAGATAAAAATAAGATCCTAAAAAACAGGGGGTTACTCAAAGGCACACATATTTATTTAGATGAAGATTTGACTTTCGAGCAACAAGAAGAACAAAGGAAGGAATGGGAGAAGGTAAAAACAGCAAGAAATGAAGGCAAATGGGCTTGGTTGAAGAACGGGAAAGCCCAAATTAGTGAGCGTTTCTCAAACAAGAAATAGGATTTAAGGGCCCCACAGGACTACCTACATGTTGTAAGCTGGAATTGTAGAGGATATCCATGGAGAAGAGGACCTGGTTTGGGGCCCATAGCAAAAGGGAAAGATATTATCATTCTTACGGAAACGCATGAACATGAGGGCTGCAAAATTCCGGATTTCGAAGGGTATAAGAAAGTTTCAGTGTGGAACGAAGGAAATGAAATAGGTAAAGGTCATGGAGGGGTTGCAGTGCTAATAGCTGAGAAGTGGCAGGGA
Source organism: Sequoia sempervirens (assembly GCA_007258455.2). Taxonomy (NCBI): domain Eukaryota; kingdom Viridiplantae; phylum Streptophyta; class Pinopsida; order Cupressales; family Cupressaceae; genus Sequoia; species Sequoia sempervirens. Next base: position 1,229,784,447 of record VDFB02271358.1, on the reverse strand, counting down.
ATTGTTGAGTGTGTAAAAGAAGACATAAATAAACAATACATATGGCTGCAAATAACTGAAAAAGGGGTAACTTTTAGTCTAGCTGCTTGCTACTTTGCTCCTAAAAATTCAAAGTTTTATAAGAAGCGGAATTTAGACAATGAAGATCCGTATGCATCACTAAAAAAAGATATCTCTACTTTTAACATTCTTGGAGATGTGGTTTTAATGGGTGACTTTAATGCAAGGACAGCTAATAATCAGTCTCTTCAGTTGAGCAGTGAAGCAAAAGGGGAGAACAATCCTTTATGGTTGGAGGAAGGTGGTGGTTTCCATTGGGAAAGAACATCTCAAGATGATAATGGCACTGTGAATTCGTTTGGGACTGAATTACTTGGGCTTTGTAGTTTGTTTGGCATGGTTATTTGCAACGGGGTGAGAAATTGGCCGACATCTGGGGGAGTCACGTGCAAGACCTACAACGGTCAAAGTGTGGTTGACTACGTGGTTTGCTCTCAAAGTTTTGGTTCTAGGCTGTTGGAGTTTGACATAGAGGACTGTCCTATTGAGATGAATTCTGACCACTTACCCCTTCGGGTTAAGCTTCGTGTTTCTACTATCAATCAGCACAACAAGCAAGTTCAACACATGCAAAAAAAAGACCTTCCCAAGGGTAAAATCCTCATAAATCAGGAAAATAAAGAAATATTTAATGCTGTTCTTAGACAGCAGTTCCATGATTTGAAGAATGAGGGAGAGATTAACTCTGTTAAAGAGGCTGATGCCCATATTCACAGCAGTTTGCTGATCCCGATAATCCACAAAGCATTAAATGCATGCAAAAGGTCTTTTCCCAAGGTGAGGGCTGCAAACACATTTCCGGCAAATCCGTGGTATGATGATGAGTGTAAGGCAGCCAAGAGATCGCTAAAGGAGTGTGATATGGACAAAGAATACAAGAAAAAATATGTAAAATTAGTGCAATCCAAAAAAATGGAATACGTTAATGAAAGAAGGAAGGAGCTAATCTCACTTGGGAAGCAGAATCCTAAAGGCTTTTGGAGGGAACTGCAGCAAAAGAAAGAGAAGGTGGAGAACAATATCACTGATGCACAATGGTTAGAGTATGCTAGGCTCCTTTATGAGCGGGTCCATGAGAAAAGCATCCCTCCAGTTGTTAACACATCAACGGAACTATTCACCGTGGATGATATTAAACAGGGAATAAAGAAGTTAGCAAGTGGGAAAGCACAGGACATAGATGGGATTCAGGCTGAATTTCTAAAGTGGGGGATTGAAACTCTCGCTCCTTTCATAACAAGAATTTTCAACAATGTCAATCAGGAAGGCTTTCCTGTGGAGTGGACTACCAGTGTGGTCATTCCTTTGTTTAAAAGTGGTGATATCAATAGCCCATCTAACTATCGCACAATTATGGTTAATCCTATATTTGGCAAACTCTTTGGGAGCATGGTTGAGCGTAGGATCAGCATTTGGGCAGAAAATGAGGGCAAAAGGGCAAAGGGGCAGGCAGGCTTCAGATCTAGGCACTCTACCATTGATCACTGCATCACCCTTAGGCACTTGATTGAGAAGATTTGGGACTGCCAGGGTGAGGAAGCTTATTGCTGTTTCGTTGACTTCAAGAAAGCTTTTGACACGGTGCCTAGGGACAAACTGTGGAATAGGATGGAAGAATTAGGCATTCCAAATATGTTTAGAGCAGCTGTTCACAGGTTATATGAGAAGGTTAATGCTAAAATCAGAACAAGTGAGGGTATGTCAGAATGTTTTGGCAGCGACATTGGGGTTAAGCAAGGCTGCCCTTTATCTCCCACGCTTTTTGGGCTCTACATTGATAAGTTGGAAGCTTGGTTAAGCAAGGATGGAGGGGACGGTATCCAATTAGCAGGTTATGTAGTGAAATTACTTCTGTATGCTGACGATCTTATTTTGATTTCAAAAACAGCTCATGGGTTAAGAGAGCATTTGAAAGCTTTAGAACACTTCTGTCAGGAAGTGGGAATGCAAGTGAACACCACCAAAACCAAAATCATGATTTTCTCTTTGAATAGAAAAGAAAAACAACACATCTTTCTTTTTGAAGGTAGTCCACTCGATATAGTGAAAGAATACAAGTATCTTGGGATTGATTTTCACCATAAGCTCAGCTGGGAGACCTGTCGGGCGAAAAGGATACAGGGAGGGTGGAAGGCCTTTTTCCTGCTGCAAAACAGATGTAGGAAAGCGGAACTTTGGGATTGGAAAACCAAGAAAACTCTTTTTGGTTTACTTGTCACGCCAGTTGTACTTTATGGGTGTGAAGTGTGGGGAAGCAATATGTCAAATTGCAGCTGGAGACAAATTGAAAGAATCCAAAAACACCTAATAACAAGCAATCTCAAAGTTAAGGCCACGGTCCCATATGAAATTCTTTTAGCTGAAGCGGGGGCTTTTCCCTTGGAGGCATCGGCGATAACTCGGTTGATAAGTTATCTAAAGAAGATTGAAAACATGGACAACCACCGGTGGCCCAAAGCGGTTATGGAGGAGGTGCTAAACCGTAGAAAGAAAACTTGGATGAAGCAGAACAACAAGTGGCTGAACAAGTGGGACATCAATTTGCAAGAGTGTCCCAACACCAATAGTGAAATAAAAGATTACGTGAAGGAAAAATTTAGGACTGCCATGTGGTCAAATCAGATTGGGCGAAAAAAAGCATACTACATCAAAGAGTTTAACCCGACAAAGGATCATGGTGAAAAAACGTATTTAGGGGCTGCTATTAAAGGGAAAGCGAGGGTGTTAATAGCACAGATGAGGACAGGATCACATCATCTTAGGTGCGAGACCGGTAGATGGAAGTCTCCTAAGGAAACGTGGGAAGAAAGAACCTGCATATTCTGCAATAAGGGGGTGGTTGAGACAGAGCGGCACTTCTTCTTGGATTGCATAGCTTATGAAGACATCCGTAAACAATATGCAAATAGTTTGGGTATGGATGATATGCAGCAGTTATTCGAGGAGGATAAGATCAACCAGACGGCCAGCCTTCTAGTCAAAATCAATAGTAGGAGATCTGATTTAGAAAAAAGCATGAAAGAAAATTAAGTTTGGGTCTTGGTCCCATAGACTGTTTAGTCTCGTGGACGTCATTAAAATCTTTCATTCATTCATTCATTCATCCTCATAGGCATCCATTTGCTCAAGATATTACGTTTTTTATTAACTTCCTACTTTGCAGCTGACTACAAAGTTAGAATTGACCATATTCAACACTAATTTCCGGGTGACCGAGTGATGCTGAGACTGAGCAAGGATATTCATTGCGAAGCTTGCAGAGCAAAGAAAAAATGTCTGTTGGGAGTCATCACTGCTAAAATCAATGTTTAACACCTCAAAAAATTAGGCGCCCTTGATTAAATTGATTTTACGACATCAGACAGCCATTTCTCCATACTGCCATTTGACGCTTCAAATGACTGCTGACGATGAACGGTGAACCCTGCTGACTGGATGATAGGCTCACTACATGACTAGAAGTATTCCGCATCCAATGAATATATGCAAGGCACCTGAAAGCTACATTAAGGACCCCAAAAGCAAGGGCGCCCCTAGCCTGAAAAGGCTCAAACACCATTTTAATAAAAGTACAACTCTCAACTAGATGCCCTTCTTTGACCTCTGATATCGGGAGCTGGGGTGACCTGATTCGAGCACCGTCTGTCTTAATGCATAGCTAGAAGGCCCTACGAGAGATGTCTTTGGAGGTGATGAAGCAAGAAAACTGCTTCTAAGACCTCAAAGAGAAGGGCACCTTTCCCAAGATGGAATGTATGACCAGACGGCCATTTTCCAAACTGTCTTCGTTTTTTAGTATTTTGCAAAGACCTCGCACGTACGAGCATTTACCAAATCCCGAACACTGACAGCTAGGCTCGTTGGATAGCTGGAGTAATTGCGCATGAATCTTGTGAAGACTTCGAGGGAAAATAACTTCATCTGACAGGCCTAAAGGATGGGAGCCCCTAGCCTACAGAGGCTACAGTGAATGTTTAATGATTCTCCACCTGTTGATTTACGTGCCTGGTAGAATCTCTGCCACGATCTCTCAGAATATCGGATTGACTGGCTAACTGGTGCGTTACAAAATCGGACTAGAGTAGCACAGATGTCAGCAAGACCTCATCTGCAATCTCATCCATCTCAGGGATCATTTTAAAGGGCGCCCCTGAGCTATAGGGGTGCAATTTTGCCATTTGAGAACTTTTCATGATGTGAAGTCTCCTCGTAACCTCATCTTCTGATCTTGACTGCCAAAGCTCTGGGCCTCGGATGTCTGCATTCGATAGCTTGTCGGATAGCCAGACTAGTCATAAAGAGATTAGATGCATCAACAGGCAAGAATGTCAGAATCTAAACCATCTTTAAGAAGGGCGCCCCTGAGCTACAAGGGTGCAAAAGTTGAAAACTGACAAGCTTTTGCAAACTGTAATCTTCTGAACCTTAGCTTCTGACGTCAGTTACCGGAGCTGTAAACCTCGGATAATCTCGCAGGATAGCTCAATGGATAACTAGGCTAATTCTGAAGAGATTGACTGCATTTATGAGCATATGCCACAAGATCTAGGCCTTCAAAGAGAAGGGCGCCCCTGGGCTACAGGGGTGCAATTTTGCTTTTGCCTGAGAAATCCTCATAAATTGATCACCAAAATCTTCATCTTGGTCACTGAAATGATCATGCAAAGGTAAAATTATCGCCGTGCAATACTCCATCATGAAATGCCTCGTTCTGAGTCCGCAATTCAGGTTCTGATCAATAGGTACTGCCTTTGACTGACACAATACTGACAAAACTCCATGCTTGATATTGCCTAAAAACTATATTTGACATCATTGTAGCAAGGTTTAGACTCTTTTAAGCAAAATGCCTTGATGAAGCAAAAAATTTGGTTTGGATACAACAGAGCAGATGTGAGACAAACATCCTAGGTGGCATTTGATCAAAAAAACTTCATTTGACCCCTCAAAAAGATGGGCGCCTTTCTCAAAAGCTGCACTTTTCCCTCCAGTGTTAGTCATTTTTCACCTTCCTTGTTTCTCGTCGAATTCCTCGTAACAGGTGCTTAACATATCTTTCAGGTTGGCTGGATAGCTCATCGCGAAGCTGACAGTATTCCTGACAAATCCTCCTGGAAGTGACAAGTCTCAAAACTAACATCTAGGCCTCTAAAATCTAAGGCGCCCCTGGCCTCGAGGGGCTTTGGTGTTCCAAAGTTAGCCAAATTTTGATGATTTTCGTCCAGCGAAAAATCTCTTCCAAGACGAAGCATTACTTAGCACTTATCTTGCCACAAATTCTTCATTTGAGCATTTTAGGCTTAGATTTCAACATTTGACATCTAGCCATTTGCCATTGATTACTCCAAAAATCTCTTTTCTCCATCTGAAAAAGTGAAAATTACCCACCAAACCTAAACTGAGTTTTAACTGAAACTAACTTCACCATTGTGATCGTGAAGCAAAATATGCCAATCAAATCAATTTTCAGTCAATTCTGACAAGTTTCAATTTTGAGGGTTTCAGGGCCTGAAACAGGAGCTGGAAAAACCCTAATTTTCAATTTTTCCAAATTTTACCAGTATCTTCGAGACATCAAACTAACACAAAGTCCATACTTAATTTGCCCAAAAACAGCGTTTTGACATCACTTTAACAAGGTTAAGACTCTACTAGCAAAATGCCTTAATGAAACAAAAAAAATTTGGTTTGGGTACAACATAATCAGATTTGAATTTTCATGTCTCTATACCAACATGGGAACTCTTGCAGATGTGGGACATGACTACAAGATTAGGAAGTTGGCTCATCTTATGATATTCAATGAACTTTTGATCTGATTTTTGGGAGGAAAAGGGATAAGTTTGCTTTCAAATGAAATTCTAAACTATAAGGCAAATTGTCGAACAAAGGATTTTACTTTTGTTGTGAAACATTTGCAGAAAGCTGATACCATTTAAAACAAACAATTCTTAGTGAAAAGAAAGGGGCAGAATTGTACACAATTTCAATATCATTTATAAATTGTAGAATTTGTCATGAATAAGCTAAGGTTCCTAATGATATAACAATTGAATAATAAGAAAAGCTAGAGAAAACCACAAATAGACACAACAAGGAGAGATGATTTATATATAAATATCAATTTTCTTTACATAGAGTATGAAAGGACAACTTGCACAATCGTAGTTAGTTCAATGAACTGAATATAAAAGATAATCTCTTGCCTTGAAGGCAAGAGTATCAAAAAAATGAATGTCCTTTCTCTTTCGTTGAACCCCTTCCACAAAATACTAGTTGTGTTACACCCCGATTGTATAGTTACTACAGCATAGGGAAATGCACTGTAATGATTGAATCTTTTAGATGAATAAAACATGTTCTTGTTATCGAATGAATGTGTCCTATTTAAATGAATGTCTCATTTGTCTAATACTTCTATTGATGTGATTCTTGAATAGAGGAGAGATATCACTCGGGGAGGAGCTTGGTCGGGTAAACAGTAACGAGAACCATATGAGCATACACACACGTTCCTTAGACTGAGTAAGCTTAGTCAGTTTGTGTTGGTAATAGATAAGTCGTCCATAGGCTTATGTGTTTGCGTTAGGAGTCGTGTTTACTTCTATATGCATTTATAAGTGATGTTTATCTATGTATCTATTTGTGGTTTTACGATTATGTGGATATTAATAATATTATATTATTATTGCTTGGTGACTTTACGTAAAAATATATATATATTTATTTATATATATATATATATATATATATATATATATTGAGTTGCTGACTGGCTCACGATATATTGATATATTTGTTAAATATATATTTATGTAATTATATATTAAAGATTATATATAATATTATTATAGTTATATTAAAATATATATATTTAAAATACTCGGGTATTTAAATATTTATATGTTTAATATATTTAAAAGGACTATAATAATATTATATAATAAAATAAATAAGGGAATTACATTTTAATATTTTAAAACTTACTTGGAGTAAATATATATATTTATATATTTATATATTTTATAAGGTATAAAATATATGTATTAATATTAAGGTAATATAATATATACATTACGATGGTAATGTCGAAAATATATATATATTTATATATATAAATATATTAATACTTAATTAAAATACATATATTATAAAATATATAAATATACATTATTAAATATTTAAAGTGAAAATATTTATAAACTCCAAAGTGGAAATATTTGTAAATATTTAAATGAATAAATATTGGACTCAAAAGTATAAAGTTAAAAGATTTAAATCTTTTAAACATGAGCAAAGTTTATTAAGTGGATTATTTAAAAAGGATAGTCGCTAGTCTTGGGAAAAATATGAAACTTCATAAAGTATCGAACCTTTTTATGAATCAAATATTTTGTATAAACATTTGAAAAATAAACAAAACTCAATTGAGAGTTTTCACGTGAAAATGAAGAAACCTTCAACGCAGCAAAAATGGAAGAGGAAACTTTCAAAACTGGAAAATAGTGAATACCAACCAAAGTTTTTGTGATGTAACAAGCTGAGACTTGACAAAATCGCAGCAAAATGAGTCATTTATTTGTATGCGCCAAGCAAAGACGTTTTTTCTCTAGGTGGCGATTTCTGAGATTAAAGTTGAATTTTTCTGCAATTCCTGGCTCCATGAAGGTCGATTCACTCCTTTTTGAGGTGACATAGGGTTTAGTTGCTTGCCAAGTGACATTTGACTGGGTATATGCGCCTTGTTGTCAATCTACATGCCCAAAATGAAGGAAATAGTTGCAATTACGGGCTTATAAATACTTGCCCAACCATCCATTGAGAGATATGCTTGTGCAATTTGTTTTATGCGAATTCAAGAGCTTCTTTGTCCAATTTCCAAGCTGTTGTGTTGTTTTCTATTGCTGCATTTCATCATTTGCTGAGAGTGTGAGAATTAGAAACCTTTATCAGCTGCAGATAATTGACTATGCTAAATCCCTATTAGAATAGTAAATTAACAACTTCTATTACAGAAGTGTTAATTAAGAAGAGTGATTTGAAGGAGTCATCTACATTGAAAAAGAGTTATTTTGCAAAGCAGCCATCTTCAATTTGGGGAATTCTAGAAGTTGCTGACGGAACAGTGCTGGGAAAGGAGCTTATTATAACAGGCATCATATCTAATTAGTAATTCTTGTTTGAATGTTGTTCTCTTTTATTCTTGACTTTGATATTTGCAATTAGTATGAAATAAGCAAATAGTTCGTAGCAAATTGTGATGTCCCCGTCTCTTTTCTAAAAAAAAAGGCAATTGAAATTAATTAATTAAATATTCAAATAGTCCTTTATTTATTTTTAAGGCTTTTGAAATATTTAATTAATCATTATTGGACTTTATTAAAGCTATTAATAAATGATAAATATTTGAGACTTTATAAAGACTTAATTCCAAATTAAAAAATGGATTATGTTGCCATAACGCAAAAATGAATCAGTTGCCATAACGGAAGGTGGTCTTTCTTAAGGCATTTTTGGGTGAATTCAGAAACATCTCGGTGAATTGGAAAGTATTTGGTTTTCGACTTTGGGATCTCTGAGAATGGTAACTCTCAGGATTTTTGCAACCATGTAAGGACGAAACCCCTAGCACGGTTCTTGAGAATTAGACTAGTCTCATAATCAGGATAGAATAATTGTATTCAGAAAGGTGGATGTGCTCCATCTAAGAAGTGAATATAATGAAGGTTTCAGGGAGCACGGATTATTATATATTCACCCTACCATTGCGGAATGTGGATAGTATCTCTTGTGGCGCTGATGGAGGTCAGTGTATTTAGGCATTGATGCTAAATTCTTCAAAGGATTCATATTTGTACAAGGTTGACATATACGACACTACATATGCGAGATCCTGGTTCATTGTTGTATTTGCGTCTCTCTCTGTTCGCATTCTCTTTATATACGAAGGAGTTTGGTATGACTTATGTGTGTCGTCATCTTTATGCTGAATTTCGATTCTCATGCTGAAGACACATCCTTTGCTACCGGCGTCACTTGTTCTTTGACACCAGAGGTCTCATATCACGTTTCTCATGCAACACGGGATTATAGATATTACCGATCTTATTAATATCTCTAAGCTCTTTAATGCCCTGCTCTTTATTTTGGACGGGCTCTGTGATGATTGTTGAGTGTTCTCTATGTTGGTCGGGTATAATCCCATCGTGATAGTTGGTGGAAACAAGGAAGCAACATTTTGAAGCCGTGTTGGAGAATGTAGGGGCATATCACGGGAATCACCAGCGGCATCATTTATAACCACCTGGTATATGTTGAACATTAATCTTGGAAGAAGCATTGACTTTGCAAGGATATCGAAGAGTTTGAGGAGCCGTGAACTCAAATAAGAGCCGTCAAAGTTAATGAAGTCGGGACTTTGTATTCTTCTATGAAGCAAGTATTTATACCTGAACACGTTGGAGAAGGATCCTTGATCACAGGTATGTAAACTGCCACTTCAGAAGCATGTGTTTAATGTCTTTTCTTGCAATATCGGGGTCTCTGTTCAGATATGGACATGAATTGATTTATCTGAAATTAGAATCTTAACACCTGGGAAGTATGCAGAGTCTTCAATTGAAATAGTTGTTTTGTAATGGATTGTCTTTCTGTTCATTAATTTATAGAGTATTAGTATTCAATCTTTACATTTACCAATGAGTCATATAAAGCAATGCAAATTGAACCAATTATGCCAATGTATGATCTTTGTTGCATTGGAATGACAATTTGTGAATACCTTCAATACCATAACATAATTTTGTGCACTGAAAACAAATAAACTAACGGCTGAATGTAATAGTCTGGAGAGTTTAACTGTATATAAGGATTGAATACCCAACATCAACATTTGCAATTGGGTCAGGTGGCTGTGTATGTTGAAGTGCAAAGATTTGATTATTTTACTCTCCAAGTACAAGGATAGACCATTTCAGTTCAATAGTGCAGAAAAACATCTTGCGGAGACCAACATTGTTTCAGTTTAGTTCGACGAATAACATTGCCAAACTTGGGTAATCGTGATTAATTCTTATTCCAAGGGGTAGGGGTTATTACAGTGGTATCAAAGCCAAAATCCTACCATCCTGTTGGGAGAACAAAAAGAAATTTGAGTTGCTACAATGGAATTCAGTAGAATTGCTGAACAGTACAAGAGGCAATGTGAACATGAAGCTTCCATGCTCCATGAGGAATATCAGAATATGACGAATGAGTTTAAGAACGAAGTTTCTTTTGACTCCTACTTGAATTGTGTGTTGGTTTTGAAACCTGGAAAATTGGGTGTGGTTAATTACATTAGAAGAGCAATGAAAGAAAAAGCAGAACATTCTATTGATGAAGGGATCGAGAAAGAAGCAGAAGTGCTTGTTTGTGGTTTGCAGCCCACAAATATGGAACTGTGTGAAGATACTGTTATATCAGCAGCTTCTACCTTGCCAGTTGAGCTTGAGGTGACTATGGACTAATTGCAGAGCGCCCAGTTGGCCCTTCAGGAGTCACAGTCACGGTTGGACGTGCTTACCATGGAGTTGAGTTTGACACAGTCTCCACCAGCTGCAAATACAGTACAGTTACATATAGTGGCACTCGGTGAGGATCATCTATCCATGGGTTGTAGAGAGGATGTGGTTAACATCCATGCCAGATACAGGGGCAGTTGACTCAGTTGGGATGAGTACTTGGATTGAGAGTAGCAGAGGACCACATGTTACATCAGGTTCTCCTGTGGTCAGTACGATGACAAATGATGCAGGTTCGATAGTTGATAGCTCTTGTGTGGCTGTGGTGGATTCTCCTGAGAGTTGTGTGTTAGTACACGACGTTACTCCATCATCTTCACAAGGGACTCACAGAGTGTCATCTGGTTGGGAGTATGGCTCTCATATAGATTTGTTTCCCTCTCTTGGAAGCAAATCTGTTACTTCGTCCCATGCAGCTGATTTTGGATGCCAGCTTGTTGTTTTTCAGAGTCAGAGGGATCAGCTACTTGATGCAAGTGTTGTTAGTGATGAGCCATTGACAAAGGTTGGAGCATTTTACCGCGACTACACAATGAGGAGTGATCATCACTTTTCTTTTGATCCACACACGGAGGACTTGATGATGCATCGGTGTGGATTGGCTCCGGGATTATACCATCCTTTGTGGGAGGGGTATTCACCGTCTTCAGTAGATGGAGTCAGTAGCTGCAAGCCCCTAAGTTCATCAATTGTGGGGAATTACTTGCAGAGTCAGCACATCCATGGGAGTCTAGCAGAGGATGGAGATAGTTGTTGTGATACAAATACTTTCCGATGTTCATATTCCCACAGTACGGATGGATGTGTGTATAGATTATATTGGGATCCAAGTGGCGACAGGATTCGTACTGTGTTTTGGATGGGTCCCGGTGGATTGCTTCACCACTTTTGGCATGGTGAAGTTGAGATCAGAGTAGCGCAGAGGAAGTCGAAGGGTATTAGGCATGGCAGACTTCCATTCCAGGTTTGGGATCCAGGGATATTTTGCGCAACTATGTTTATGCTGGTGCTATAGGAGTCGGTTAGGGATGTGTGGGACATTTCACAATTCTTCTTTTGGGCCTTCCGAGGACTAGAGTTTCTTTGCAGTGGAGATTGCTTGGGGACAAGCAATTTCAAGGAGGGCAGACTGTAATGTCCCCATTTTTGCAAGCATCAGAGTTTGGTGGATTTAGCCTATTCCTAACCCTTGTAGGCTAATATGTCTAGATAGAGGGTCCCGTGTGGCAGTCACTTGGTGATTAGAGACATTACTCTTCAGATGGATTCAGGTTTTGGCCTTTACACAGGTTATTTGACTCAGATTGGCACACTTACTATTTATAGTAAGTTACTATTTTGGGAGAGTCAAGGTTCCTATTAATAGAAAGACACCTAAGCAGAGCATATTGGCAGTGTCGACCTTGATTGGGCCTTTGCAGTTGTTTCTAGACTCAGTTTCACATACTTACTATTTATAGTAAGTCACTGTTTAGGGTTTCTATTTTTAGACGGACATCCAATCACATGGAGAATAGGGAGAGTCGACTCCTGGCTCAGACGGCTTAGCAATCAGACAAGTACATCAAGAGATATTAAAATTTAAGTGACTTAAGTGATTTATTTAATATTTTAATATTATTATAAAGTTATAAAGTAACTTTATAATAATAAAGTCACTTTAATATAATAAAGTGCGTTAAGTGAATAATTTAATGTGGGAATAAATCTTTTATCCAACATTGGCCAGGAAGGTGTTTGAGCTCTCCTAAGGAAAGAATAAAAAGAGAGGTGAGAGCTCATTCTCGACATCCAGTTGATGAATATTATTTTGATTAATTTTTATTGTGGAGCCTAGGGCTTTCACAGTTTTCTTCCTTGATCATAGGAAACGAAAACTTCCTATTGATAGCATAACTGAGGGAGTGAAATATCTCTTGAAGGGTTGCAATTGAGGAGAGGATAATTCCGTCCTTTCATTTGTGCTTAAAGGCGAAGATTTTATCTAGGGTTTGAAGATTATTGAAGGTCTATCAAGTGCAGACCCGAAGATTCATCATTGGCAGCCACTAGTGATCAGAGTTCAAGCTTTGTGTTGGTTGCTACAGTGACAAGTGAACAGTACCGAGCTACAGTGTCGTCGCTACAGTGATGCTAAAGTAATATTCTGACATTTAAGGGTTTGAAGATTATGTTTCTGCTGTTCCTAAATATTGTCAGCTGAAGCTATCGTGGCATCATCTATTTTGGGTTATTGTTGTGTAAGGTCATTGCAGATTTCATTCACAGTATGGGTGTGAGGATTCTTTAACCTGTAAGAGCAGAAACAGAGTATTTAGAAGGGTTGTGGTTTATCTTGTTGGTGTCATGTAAGCTGGAAAGGGGTGCAGACTTGTCTGTACAGCCGCCACCATTTCTTGTTACCGACTGTTGATGATAACTGGGCGCCTATTTGGAGAGCTGGGCAAGTATACTAGGTGTCGGCTGCTGCTGCAATCACTAATCCACTGCTACAGCCATTGTGTGCTATGACAGAGTTATTACAGTATGGGATCCAGGGATCTACTGGTTGGATCGAGCACTTCACAGGTTGTTGCGGCATAACAGGGTGATTGATGACAGACTTATCAGAATAGTGCAGCAAAAAGCAGTGTCCCAGAGGTTGGGTTGGGATCTGGGTACTGTCATGATTGATACATTGTTGCACATGGTTTTTGGCTTGTCGCTTCATATCATGGAGTTTGTAGCATATTGTCAGAATGGAGTAATGGTTTGGTATGCGATTGCTTGGGACAAGCAATCTCCGGGAAGGGCGGACTATGATGTCCCCGTCTCTTTTCTTAAAAAAAAAGGCAATTGAAATTAATTAATTAAATATTCAAATAGTCCTTTATTTATTTTTAAGGCTTTTGAAATATTTAATTAATCATTATTGGACTTTATTAAAGCTATTAATAAATGATAAATATTTGAGACTTTATAAAGTCTTAATTCCAAATTAAAAATGGATTATGTTGCCATAACGCAAAAATGAATCAGTTGCCATAATGGAAGTTGATGATGGTCTTTCTTAAGGCATTTTTGGGCGAATTCAAAAACATCTCGGTGAATTGGAAAGTATTTGGTTTTCGACTTTGGGATCTCTGAGAACGGTAACTCTCAGGATTTCTGCAACCATGTAAGGACGAAACCCCTGGCATGGTTCTTGAGAATTAGACTAGTCTCATAATCAGGAACGAATAATTGTATTCAGAAAGGCGGATGTGCTCCATCTAAGAAGTGAATATAATGAAGGTTTCAGGGAGCACGGATTATTATATATTCACCCTACCATTGCGGAATGTGGATAGTATCTATTGTGGCATTGATGGAGGTCAGTGTATTTAGGTGTAGATGCTAAATTCTTCGGAGGATTCATATTTGTACAAGGTTGACATATACGACACTACATATGCGAGATCCTGGTTCATTGTTGTATTCACGTGTCTCTCTATTCGCATTCTCTTTATATACGAAGGAGTTTGGTATGACTTATGTGTGCCATCATCTTTATGCTGAATTTCGATTCTCATGCTGAAGACACATCCTTTGCTACCGGCGTCACTTGTTCTTTGACACTAGAGGTCTCATATCGCGTTTCTCATGCAACACAGGATTATAGATATTACAGATCTTATTAATATCTCTAAGCTCTTTAATGCCCTGCTCTTTATTCTGGACAGGCTCTGTGATGATTGTTGAGTGTTCTCTACATTGGTCCGGTATCATCCCATCATGATAGTTGGTGGAAACAAGGAAGCAACATTTTGAAGCCGTGTTGGAGAATGCAGGGGCATATCATGGGAATCACCGGCGGCATCATTTATAACCACCTGGTATATGTTGAACATTAATCTTGGAAGAAGCATCGACTTTGCAAGGATATCGAAGAGTTTGAGGAGCCGTGAACTCAAACAGGAGCCGTCAAAGTTAATGAAGTCGGGACTTTGTATTCTTCTATGAAGCGAGTATTTATACCTAAACACATTGGAGAAGGATCCTTGATCACGGGTATGTAAACTGCCACTTCAGAAGCATGTGTTTAATGTCTTTTCTTGCAATATCGAGGTCTCTGTTCAGATATGGACATGAATTGATTTATCTGAAATTAGAATCTTAACACCTGGGAAGGATGCAGAGTCTTCAATTGAAATAGTTGTTTTGTAATGGATTGTCTTTATGTTCATTAATTTATAGAGTATCAGTATTCAATCTTTACATTTACCAATGAGTCATATAAAGCAATGCAAACTGAACCAATTATGCCAATGTATGATCTTTGTTGCATTGGAATGACATTTTGTGAATACCTTCAATACCATAACATAATTCTGTGCACTGAAAACGAATAAACTAACGGCTGAATGTAATAGTCTGGAGAGTTTAACTGTATATAAGGATTGAATACCCAACATCAACATTTGCAATTGGGTCAGGTGGCTGTGTATGTTGAAGTGCAAAGATTTGATTATTTTACTCTCCAAGTACAAGGATAGACCATTTCAGTTCAATAGTGCAGAAAAAACATCTTGCGGAGACCAACATTGTTTCAGTTTAGTTCAACGAATAACATTGCCAAACTCGGGTAATCGAGATTAATTCTTATTCCAAGGGGTAGGGGTTATTACACAAATCAATAACGTTTTGATGAACTTTCATTAAGAATAAATGCATGAGGAATTTCTTTGTATTTGAAGGGCAAATGAATGAGGGAAACCAATGCAATTAAGGGTAAATGCTTAGGAAATTCAATACATTTTAATGGTAGTTTAAAAGAGGGATTTATGGATAAAAGGGTTTAAGAAGGGAATCAATTGTGTTAAAAAGCTTAAGGGTAGCTTTACTTAATTTGCAATATTCAATGAAGGGTTTTTATGTGCATTTGATTGAGTTTGCAGTTTTGTATGATCTCAGTATATGGAGAATACGTAGAGTAATTAATATCTACTAGGAACGAAATGATGTCAAAACCAAGTATGACCTTTAGCTTATGTTAATAGGTTAACTCTGACAAGCTTCACTCCTAGGATAAAGATTTCCGAAATAAGGAGTTAGGATATAAGACGCTTGTTGATTGGCTCATTTCTTAGTAGACTATTTAAGGTAGGAAGTCTGGGGTAAACTGAACCCATTGAAGGACATAGCCTATGCGTAGAGTAAGATAGCCTTAAGTCAAATCGGCCCTAAGTAGTGTTTATGATAGATGACCTTCATTCAAAGTACTGAATGAGAATACTTTGGCCAAAGTAGTGAAAGGTGCGACATCCACTTAGGTGTGAGATAGTTGAGACTACACTGTCAGTTCACTGTGATCCGAGAACTAGTTCGAGATTGTGAAATAGCAATGTTCTAGTTGTGTAGGACACAGCACTATGCTCAGTTGGTAATCGTTAAAGGATACCCTACCAATCTCTTCTTCGAAGGGAGGGCCATCTATCTAACGATAGGTGTGCGGGGGACCGCATTATAAGTCCGTGGTTGGTGGAAAAGCGCCCGAGTGATGTTTCTCCTCCACAACCAGCAACCGATGTACCAAGATTTGAAAGGACGGATTCCTGGACCTTCTTACTTCTATTTGTGCAAAAGCTTACGAGCTATGTATTGTTGTGACCTTTTCACACATCGCCCCATTCAAGATGGGGACCCCCTAATTTTTGCTCCGTTCCGGTCTTTTGGCTTGGGTTTTCTCCTCTCTCTCGCTCTGTCTCTTTTCTGGTGTCCGTCTTTCGGGGGGTTGTGTCCGTCATTAGGCTTAAACGCAAAATATTGACCAAGTATAAAATTAGGGTTTCATCGTTTCTGGCCAATTCAAAGTCAAGTAAAGTGAGAAAATTGAAAATTGAACTTAATATTGTTGTCAGCAGACATCCAGCAGGCTTCCAGCCAGTTTTCATCAAATTCTGAGGTACTTACTATTTTTAGTAAATTACGCAATTGAGGGCAATTTGTGACTATTTTGAGATTACGATCATCACCACGGCATTGAGTATATACGGTACTTGCATGCCAAATTTGGTGGCGGATAGCTTACTATTTTATGTCAAACCCCACAATTCCGAGGTCGAATCTGCTGCTGCATGCGGATATTCATACAGGTTTTGAAACCTTCGTGACGATATAACATGCAAAATGAGGCAATGACTTTCAGTATTCAGCCTTCAAAGGCTATTTTTAGGGTTTGCATGTCAGAGTTTTTAGCGCATGTCGGTGATTCCTTATGGGTTTTGAAGCTTAGCAATGGTGTGACATGCAAGCGGATCTCACTTTCGATAGGAACTTGCTATTTTAGCGAGGTGTGTCGTGACCACTTCCCAGCAGTTGGTCGAGTGATCGCGGTCTGCGAAAGCTTGAAAAGCGAGAGTTCATTGATCGCATCACGGAAGCGAATTGAGTTTCGGCTTGAGCCTAAAATAGGCATCAAAAGTCAAAATCTTTGTGATGTAAACCATGTGATCCCGGCATCCTTCAAGCTTCTCTGGGTGAAATTCCGAGTCAACCGGGCACTTACTATTTATAGTAAATTGATTTGGAAATGTGCTAAAATAGTAAATCGGTACATGCGTCGATTAATGACCCGGCAAGTCTGCGATGGTGGTCGCCTCATCCAAATTTCACGTCGATCGGGGCTTGGGAGCTATCAGAAACAAGAGCTTACTATTTATAGTAAGCCATCTTCAGAAACAGGCTATAAATAGCAAGGTGACTAAAAGCGGCAGTGTCGACAAGTTGATAAAGGCATGAGGATGCTATGTTTAAAATTTCAGGCCATTCCGAGCTTCAGAAGTCCAAATTCAGAGAACTTACTATAAATAGCAGGGCACGTAAGCTGGCGAGGATGATAAAAATTCGTCTAAGTCTGGAGTCTCGTCCAGCAGGCATAGGAAAATGCGCCCATCTCAGCTAGAGGCGTAGAATTTTTTTGAAAATGTGAGTTCATCCTGCTCAGAGGCAAAATGCGCCCAGTGTAGGAAAGTCAAAAGAAAGTCAACGAAATTTCATCCTGCTCAAGGGTCTAAATGCGCCCAAAATGAAAGAAGGGAAAGTTAAAAAATTTCTAAGGCATGAAAAATCCGCCTCACCCCTCAAAATGCGCCCATCCTCCTCAGGGGGTGAAATGCGCCCAGTTCACAAGGTGGTCAAAGCAAAGTCAAACATGAAAATCCGCCTCCACCCTCAAAATGCGCCCAAGGGAAGTTGATGGAAGTTAAAAAAATTTCTAAGTATAAAAATCCTCCTCACCCCTCCAAATGCGCCCATCCTTCACAAGCATGAAAATGCGCCCAAACAAGGCCATGTCAAGACAAAAAAATGGAAGTCGAAAAGTCACATGAAGGCATTTGAAAGTTCGTCCTTCTCATGCATCAAAATGCGCCCAAGGTGGAATAAAGTCAACAAAGTCAAGGAAATTCGTCCTCCTCAAGGGGCAAAATGCGCCCATGTTTGGATGTGAAAGGTGAATGAAGGTGGTAATTAAGGTAAAAAAATTTACCAAAGCATGGTGAAAGGTGTAAATGCTAGGCGCTCAAGGTGTTAGAAAATATTTCAAGGTGTGTGGCGTGATTTTCCCTCATGTGTGCTAGGCGCCAAAGGTTGATGGGAGTCATAAGGTGTTAGAAAATTTTCTAAGGTGTGTGAAGTCAAAACAAACTTGCTAGGCGTTGGAAGTGGTAAGTGTTTGAAATAGCTTGAAGGCGTTGAAATATTTTCGAAGTGTTGAAAATTCTCTAAGGCGTTGGGCTTTTGAATGAATATTTTCCAAGTGTGGAGTGAAATACAAATGAAGTGAGGCGTGCCGGGAATATAAAATTTTCCAAATGAAGTTGATAGAAATTTCTCTCCACTGGCAAATGAAATAAAATTTTTCTAAGGCAAGTTCTCAAAATGCAAGAGATGATTTAAATATTTTCTAAGGCAAAATTATTTTCCTTAGAAAATACGCTTAGAACTCAGATGAAATTTTTCCGGAGCACGAGCAACTTTTCCAAGTGATGAAGTCAGAGATGATGATATTGCAAGGAGATTCAATTTTTTCAAGAAGTCAGAGCAACACAGAGTGATCACAGGCGAAGTACGAATTTAAATGATGGAAGTAATATATTTTTCTAAGGTTCAAAATTGAAAAATTAAATGAACCCGTTCGTTGGGTACCCATGGATTCGAGGCGTTCTGAAGAAAATTTGCTTCTGGGTACTGAACATTTGCGATGATAAATGGATTTCCAAGTCTTCTGAGCTTCGCCGACACTCTTTCGGTGAGGAATTTGATCAGTGCTCGAATGGTGAATTTTCCTAAGGGAAAATTTTAAATTTTCTAAGGCAAATTTGAATAAAATGAGTTTTCAAGATGAATTTTCTTCGAATGATGAATCTGAAGGGAGTTGCCTAGATAAGTTTGTTTAAATTCTTCGAAGATGAATTTTCCAAGCAGATGATGAAGTTAAAAATTCGAATTCAAGTGACAGAGCTCCGGCTGGTGAGTTAAAAGAAGATGAATTAAATTAAATTTTCGAAAGCAAAATCCAGAACGCCAGTCAAAGTCAAGTTTCTAGAAGAATAATATTCCCGACGACTGGAGACAAGTGTCAGAAACACCAGAGAGGGAAAATTCGAATTCTTGAGGTGGAGTAGTGGAGTTTAATTGCACTGGCTAAAATTAACTTCTTCTAGAATTCGAATTTTAGCTATAAAATGGAGAAGTTCTTCACTCATTTTCACAGCTGGAGAAGTCGAACTTGCTCTGAGAGTGAAGTGTTGCAGTGAACTGTTGCTTGGAGAGTTTAAAATCTGAATGTTGAGGAAGGACGCCTTAAGTTGCTGAAGAAGACGCCTTGAGGTTGCTTGTGCTGAAAGTTGAAAGAGGTACGCCTTGGGTTGATGAGAAGTAATTGCTAAAGTCAAGAGGTGCGCCATTGCTGAAGTAGAAGAGGTACGCCATTGCTGATTAGAGGAGTGTTTGCTGAAGATTGAAATTGCTTGTGAGAGGTACGGCTTTGTTAGTGTTGAGGCTGAAAATTGAAATTTGTTTAAGCTTAGTTGAAGTTGCTGGTTAAAGGGACGCCTTGAAGTGAAAAGTACGAACTTGCTAAAGTGTGAGATTGCTTATTGCTGGTTTGAAGTGCGAAGTCATAAAAGTTCAATTTGCTGATTGCTGATTGAGAAGTGAAGTCATCAAAGTTCACTTAGAAATCTGTTCTAAGTGTCGGAATTCGGACTTATTCAAGAGAGGAAGCTGAGGTTTGCAAACACGAAAGATATTGCAGCTTCTAGAATTCAACTGCAGCCCCTATATCATGTATCATTTTATTAAATTTAATTGCTGATGAATGTTTGTTATGTTGCAGATGGCTGAAGCGAGGACAACCGGAAAGGACAATGGTGCCTCAAGACAAGCTGTGATCAAGAAGCTCAGCAAAACGTTCATGCTAGAGTCAAAGTTTATTTCAAAGCTGGGCAAGTTGACGGATACTAACCTAGGCGCTGTCAACTTGGAGACCCTCAAGAACAGGCTGTTCGGGATTGGAAGTCATCGGGCTTCGGTCACTTCGCACAACATCGTCCGAAGTGGATTATATGCAGCTGCTGGTTTTCCGCCAGCTGTTCAGTGTTCGGAGCTGATGATGGAATGCGCCAACTGCTACGAGAAGGAACACCGGTCGATCATGTCACCAAATGGCCAAGTGCTTGCCAATCTCACTTCGGCAGCCATTGGTGAAGCTTTCGGGATCCCGGTGCACAAAAACATGATCTACAAGTCCAGGGAGCGAGCGGAGCGGATGTATGCTTCCACATTCGAGAGGTGCATGGACACAATTAACACCCACTGGATGAGCACTCTGAAGCCTTCTCGAACGAAGTTGCCAAAGCAGATCATAGCAGAGGACCTGAAACAGGAATACTGTGATCTTATCATGTTGCTGAGCAGGGTTGGTGGTTGCCCACAGTCCTACATTTTCGAGCCTTGGATGTTTTATTATATCAACCTGGTGTTAGAGGGAAAGGATTATGTCAATTGGGTTGAGATGATCAGCGATAGTATACATGAGCAGCTCCTGAGCTTGAGGAGGACTAAAACGTTTTACATGAGCTCCTACCTTATTTATATGTTGGCACGGATGACGAGGTACAGAGGGATTTCTTACAAGGAACCCATCGGTTGTGGCTCTCATCAATTCAAAATCCATGAGGCATGTACACAGTTACACCTGTCGAGCACAACTTACTACAAGCGTGTCAACGATTCATTCACCATGTACATCACGAGGCTGCAGGAGCGGTTACACCACAGAATCTCTAGAAATGCACAGGAGCTGATTGAGAGGTATGGGTGCTGGTTTATACAATTTCCGAGATTTTCATACATTAGGCTGCAAGGATTTTCTTCATACCCATATAGGCTGCCTAAGTACCCAACAGATAAGATAATAATGCTAGAGATATCTAGGCGGTTGCTAGCTTTGACAAAATCCAAAAGAAGAAGAAAGGAGGGATAGAGTTTCCAATTGTGATAGGCAACTTCGGATGAGGTGTCCTTCAATCTGGCGACTAGAGAAGCTGAGAATGAGCTTCAATTTTATCATTTCTCATATCATACAAGCCGACGGCATTATGACCCGCACCATAACATCAATTGGGTTCTGTCGGAGGAGTTCAAACATAAGGCCACCATAGAAGATTATTGGGCTGATGCAGTTGATGAAATTGAAGTAAGGAAGAGAATGTTCTCTCGGTTGCCGATTACTCTGATCAGGGAGTGTGAGGTAGTTCCAGTTCTGGACCAGGTTAATGAGGATATGGATGTTGTGCATCCAGATTATGCAGCTGTTCGAGATACTCCACTTCCACCTGTGGATTGGTCAGAGCCCGAGGTTGCTGATTTAGATACTCTATCCATCCCGGTTATGACATTCACCAGGGCATGGGTTGATAGAAAGTGAACAGATTGAAAAGTAGGTCAATTGCTTTGACTTACAACTTGATGGGAGATCACAGGACGCCCACCCGCGAGGAAGAAAAGCGAGATCACAAAGAGGACGAGTCGAAAGAAGAGTAGTTGACCCGAGCCTCCACGAGTCCTGATGGCGGTACCTTTGAGTACGTTCTCCAAGCATGCGAGGAAGGAAGGTATCTTTGTTTAGCGTCGAGGAATTGTAGTGAATGTCAGTGCGGTGATACGGGATGATGACCTCCCGCGGAGGAGTCAATTGGCGAGTGCCAATGTACATTAAGGTTGATGGCTGAGGATGTGAGGATGATAGAGGACTATTCTTGACCCTCGGTTTTATTGAGGATTAAGTGACCTGAAACGATGGCGATGATAATATAGTGTCGAGGTGATACTCCCTGACCCTTGAGGGCGATAGGCACCATGAGAATGAAGAAAAAAGTTGAGCAGGAGTTAGAGAAATTAGAGCCGCGAGGGCAGCGGCCCTTGATATACTATGAGGTGCAGATTGGCTAAAGGATAGAATGAGAAGCGAGTAGGGAAGATTGATCAGGTTGAGATGGAAGAGATTGCGAAGACGGTCCGATTCTCCTCCACCGAAGAAGAAGGCAGAAAAATTTTGAAGATCTCCTTGATGAGGATGGCTCTGCGTACTCTTCCGTTGCTGTCCACGAGTGGTGTAGTAGGAATGAAGCGGTTCTTGAGAATTATGTGGTCACCACTTTCACGGATTTGGGGGCAGCCCTGCGGATCTCAGTTGTTGAGGAGTGTGATAACTCCTTCCCTTGCCCTCAGGATAGATTATTCCAGAAGGGAAGTATAAGAAGTTGAAAGCGAGAACACAAAGTTAGTTGGATATGTCGGTTGTCTGCGTTCACCGGTGAGATGTACGATGATAGAGCCTCCAGGGATATTCCTAGAAATTTGATCAGCGGCTTGTAGTAGAGTTAGGGGAGGATGGCACAGGAGGCAGACAAATGGGTCACAGGAGTTCGTACTGAGACAGAGAAATTTATGGAGGACCTTGCCTTTGCCTTTCAACAGGCCTCTACTATTTTGACACGGATGGATGCGGTGGATCATGCTTGGGGCGATGCCTCTATCTATCAGAGTAGGGTGATCCGGCGTCTTGAGGTGTTGAGGCATGTGCCATTGCAGTTGCTGATGGATGGAGGTGTCATTCAGGCGAATGACCGATATGATTTCTCTCGGTGGTATTCTTGGCTAATACGAGTAGCTTCGATCACGTACGAGTGATTGACTAGAGTGCATAAGGCTATGGCCAATATATCATAGATGGAGTTAGAACACCTTTGGGGAATGGCCATATTTGCTAAATTTGAATCGAGATGAAATAAGTTTGATAATTTGAAGTTTCTTTGGTTCCCTTCTTAGCGGATATTAAGACCTTTATGCAGGGATGACTTTGAGAATCTGCTACATTCTCCACTTTAATCGAACCACTTGGGACTCATTATTAAATTTGCCAGAAAATCTTGTACGAGGCACGAGCATTCAGTCACGGTATTAGAGTTTCAGTTGGATTGTGTTCCGCCTATTTCAGCTCAAGAGGTTGAGGCCGTACTTGCAGATTTGTTGAGTTGGCAGTCAGAGAGAAGGCTAATGGGAACACACTACTGGACGAGGATCTTCTAGAAGACTGAGTATGGAGCATTTATTACATTTGCTATTTTGGGAGTGAGTGGGAATCTTTGATTCATTTAATGTACCACTCCCTATTCTGGCAGTTTTTAGGGTTAGGGCTGAGGTGGCACGATTCTGGCCACTCTATTAATTGTAACCCTAGCCGTCTTTTGGGACTTGGCTAGCTATAAAAGGGGGAGTCCCCCTCATTTGTAATGCATTAGAATTAGAAATTAGAGATCAGAGATTAGATCAGAGCCAGAATTGAGATAGAGTTAGAGCTAGATAGTGTAGTATTGTAGAGCATTTTGCATAATTTGGAGAAGAGAGAAAGTTTTCCCTTTGAAAACTTTTGAAGAGATTGTTGTGTAACACATTTTATGATAATAGATCTTTTCATTGATGATGGAATTCGTCTTGTCATGAAATGCTAGCAAGGTTTCTTCTTCCTTTCGTATCCAAGTAGCTTAATTCATGCAAGTAGCTTACTTTGGTGTGTGGTGTTTTATTGAGATAGCTTCGCTTTATTCCATACCACTAGCGGCTTGTTGATGATAAGTCGCCTTGCGTGGTCAACTGGAGATTATCTTGTGTTTAACTTCGGTTGTGGTTTACATGCTTATATGCGTTGTTCTGATGGTGTATGTATGTTAAACTATAACTTGAATACCTTTTGCTATCCCCTTTGAAGATTGCACCGATTTTGCTGAGGCTGTCCGACGGAGGCTAGGTGAAATCCGGTTGAAGTCTATTGAGACGAAGCCCCACACACCCTGCATTTAGAATAGAATATAAATTTCTTAGGCCCTATACCCTTTTATTTTCCGCACATTTCTGATTAGTTTTAGGAAAAGAACCACATTGCCAAATCATACACGTGAGAATTCCCCTTCAAATCATACATAGCTGCTGACTGCAAGAAATCTGGACAATTGTGTAAGTCCCCTCGTACGAACACAGCAATACACATCAACCAAACTGGGTCTATTCGCACTAAAGGAACCTTGGAGTTGAACATGCGAACTTTCTCGCAATCTTAGCGCATGGAATACTTTGATCAAGAGAGAACGGAGTAGCCCAAACTATTTTGTTCTTCGGCTGATTGGTGAGGTCACAAAAATCGCATCAACATGTATGTAACTGTATTACTTTTGAACTCTGATTTATATTTGCAATGAAAATGAAATTCATGTGGAAATATATTGTAACTTGTATATATTTATTAATAAAGAAAGGAAAATTTTTATTGTATTGTCTTTGTTACTTGTTACCTTTACATGTTTAAAGTGAGATTTGGAAAATTTTAATTTACGCAAGGGATAGGTCGTTACAAGTTGAATATTTATATCATATTGTTTTGAAGAAAAATGCCAAAAGATATGCAAAACTTGGACACTACATGCAAGAAATTCATGCAACGAAGTTGAGATTGGCTTTTTGGGCAATAATTTGGATGAAAATTTGGCATGTATATCATTATCCAAACTTTCTTTATTTTACTACTAGTTGTGTCCTACTTTCATTAAATCAAACAAATCCATTAGATCCACCTACCTTGTACTATATTATCTTTCATCTCTGGCACAATAGAAATATGTGTCAATTCTAGCAACATTCCTAGGAAGTGTCAAGGTGCCACGTGTTTGTGCATGTCGACATGTCTCTTAAGAACACTTCTAGCATGGGCTCCACCATTATTTGAAATATTCACTTTCAACCAATCACACAATGGAGAATGGGTGTCAAACTAATGCTTGTGAAATGGTGTGCACATCATTGATTATGAGGAAGATCAATGGTTCCACTTTTTTATGATTTCAGCTCGTACCTCTTGCTTTCTATCAAAATTAAGACCCACTTCTTCCATCATCCCATTTCTTGGCGAATGGCACTACTAGAAAATTGTGCCAGTCTAACCATCACATTGAGAAGTGCCAAAGTGACACATATCCAATAGTACAAGTGCCTTTACCTTTGTTTTAGTTTTGCAAAAAGTTATAAACAATATTGAGCCCACCAATTTGTTTGACTCATTGAGCTTCCATCCAATAGCATAGCAATTTTAAGTTGTTAGATTGACAACTTTGAGAACTTGCACTAGCCATTTGATCTTTTTTATGTGTAATTGATAGTTCCATTTCTTAGAAGCCTTCTTTATAAACATTGCTTCTATGGTGCCCACTTAAGCCAATGTGTCAACTTTCAACCAATGGCGCAATGAAGAATATATGTCAAACTAACAACTTGTTCTAATTGCACCAACCATTGATCTATGAAACACTCAATGGTGTGGACTTGTGTTGATGTAAACAAAATAAACTTGCAAAGCTATTGAAAAATCCTACAACTTATGGAGATAGAAAGCAAAATCTTTATGAAACATGTTTGTCAATGAATTCTAAACTAAAGAAAATCAAATATCGGAAAAGAAATTGAACAAAGAATAATTGATCACTATCACCCTAAAAGGGAAAACAAAGAACAAAGCTATATAGGAACATTTATGACTTGAGAACTCTATTGAGTCCCAAAACCATAGCTCCACTTCTTAGAATTTTTTTTACTTTCAAAGCCAAGGTTGTCATCATGAAAGTGAAACTTTCTCATCCACAAGCCATGGAGCGTTGAAGGTCAACTCTATGAGAGTGGGTTTTCTCTCCTATTCTTTGAGCTCAGCTCAGACTTAGGAGGGTGTTCCTAAAGGTATACCTTAATAGGTATTTGTATTAAAGAGAATGAGAAATTAAAATCATAGCAGCCAAACCCAATTGCATATTTGACCCCAAAAGTTGCCACTAGGTCAAATAAGACTAGCTACTGTTAGTTTTATGATCAGATGTAATGCACAGAAAATTAATTCAATAATCAGATACACAACACAGCAGATACCCTGGGAAAACCCTCCTCTTGAGGGAGAAAAACCCAGCAACAATATATCACTTATATATTGAATCACCAAAACAATGATCTCCTTACAAGAGGCTGATATGAAGGCCTAGATACAAGCACCACAGAATAGTGCAACACAGAAATACAAAGAAGTAATATGCTGATAAGATCTCAGCCTCTAACAATATCGATCTGCCTTAATGAAGAATTTGCTCTTGCGATAAGCTCGAACTTGATAAGGATGAAATGACAAATGAATGGATGATCAACAATGAGAGAGACATCGACTATATATACAATATGGAAAGGAGACATGACTCTTCAAGAACACAAGTAGGCCAAACATAGAAGAATGCGCCTCTCCAATAAAATCACGTCCATGAAGGTAGTCGGCCTCATTAGCAAATCAGGCCTCTTCATTAATTCATGCCACTTCATAATTAAATATGACAACCATTGATTGTGACTTTTCAATAAATCGATATCATATAAATTAAATAGCCCCTTGGCTATAATTTAATTTATCACATGTAGTAAGGGAGATCGCTGGAAGAAGACCACAACGCTGCTCTAAACATCAACACTCCCTCTCAGCTAGGGAGGATTCTTCCAGCTGCACAAGGCATATCACCTCATCGTGATGTCTACCACAATGGCTACAACCATATGTGGAAAAGAGAGATATCCCCTCATCATGATATCAAATATCACCTCATCATGATATCAACCATAATGGCTAGAACCATGTATGGTATGTACAAGTGTTCATCACTTACGTGATGTTGTCACCTCAACGTGACGTTCACCATGGCTCTCCCAGAGGGTGAAACACGAGTACAAGAAAATCATCACGGACTATCTCTCGTGATGCTGTCATGGAGTCACACACATGACATCCACCATGGCTATCCCAGAGGGTAGAAACAAGGGCTTTCACCTCAAATCTCAAAAGAGAAATGCATTAACAAGGGCTTGCACCTCAAATCTCTCTCAAAGATAAAGGCATTAAAGAGGATCACTAATACTGAGACTCCTCAGCTAGGGTTGGATTCTCCACCATACCAAGCTTATCTCAAAAGTACACAAACTTTATCCTGGAGAGAGGCTTGGTGAGAATGTCTGTCGTCTGCTCATTAGTGTTGATATACCTCAACTGTATAGCTTTCCTCAATACCATATCTCTGATATAATGGTATTTGATCTCAACATGCTTGGTTTTGTCATGAAACACAGGATTGATAGAAAGCTTCACACAGCTCTGAATATCACAATGAATGATAGTAGGCTCCATTGATTGTCTAAACAATCCTGCAAGGAACTTACGAAGCCACACTGCTTCCCGAGCTGCCACACAAGCTGCAATGTACTCTGCCTCTGCTGTACTCAATGCTACAGATGACTGCTTCTTGCTGCACCAGGATATCATAGCAAATCCCAAACTGAAGCAACATCCAGAGGTGCTCTTCCGATCAGTGACACACCCTGCCCAATCAGAATCAATATAGCCATGCAACTTCAAATCCACACCTGAAGAATATCTCAACCCATATCCAACTGTGCCACACAAGTATCTCAGGATATGTTTTGCTGCAACAAGATGTATCTGCCTCGGTTCACACATGAACTGACTAAGTGCACTCACTGCATAGCAGATATCTACTCTAGTATTGACTAGATACATCAACGATCCAATCAACTGCCTATACATCGTGGGATCCACAAGATTTGAACTAGCTGCAGCCTCTTTTAACTTATGTAGGTTGGTCTCCATAGGTGTAGACATGGATTTGCAATCCATCATACCAAACCTCTTAAGTATATCAATGGTGTACTTCCCTATACTTAGAATCATCTCAACTGGCTTCTGCCAAACTTCTAAGCCAAGGAAGTAATGCATGAGCCCAAGTTCCTTCATTTCAAACTCAGAAGCTAACTCCTTGCATTTGAGAATGAGGTGATCTTCTCTAGTAAGAATCAAATCATCAACATACAAAACCAAAATCAATGCTTCACCATCAATTACCTTAAAATACAAATTTGAGTCAGCATCATTCTTAGAGAAGCCCAAGCTTGACAAGTAACGATCAATCCTTTCATACCATGCACAAGGAGCCTGCTTAAGACCATAAAAGGCCTTCTTCAGTCCTACAAACATGAGACTCCTTCCCATGTACCTCAAAACCATCAAGTTGCTCGATATAAACTTCTTCCTCGATCACACCATTCAGAAAAGTTGTCTTCACATCCATCTGATGAATCTTCCATCCTCTAGATGCAACAATGGCAATGATGGTTCTGACAGAAGTATAGCGAGCAACTGGAGCAAATGTTTTTTCATAGTCAAATCCCTCTTTTTGTGAAAAACCTCTAGCCACGAATCTTGCCTTGTACTTCTCAATGCTCCCATCAGCTGCATGCTTGATCTTGAAGAGCCATTTTGAAGATAACACAGATTTTCCTTCGAGTCTATGAACGATGTCCCAAACATCATTCTTAAGAATTGACTGATACTCCTCTATCATAGCATCTCTCCAAACCTATTGACTAGAAGCTTCCTCAACATTGGAAGGCTCAGACTCAATAATCTGACTCATCAAAGCAACATAACTGGAGAACTTATGCGGTCCCTTACTTTCACTAAAGGTACCTCTTGCAGCTACAAACCTTTCTGCCTCTTGCATTGTTTTCCTAGCCCATAGAAGTCTCTTTTTCCCAATCACAATATCGGTAGGCCCATCAGTAGGTTCCACGGGTTCAACTGGATCATTATCTTCCTTCGGTTCTAAAGTCTCCCTCTGAATCTCAAGAGTATGGTCAACTTCCATATCCTGAGGAGACTCTTCATTATCAATCTCCATATGAGTACCCTTGGATATCCTAAATGCAACATCTTCCTCAAATGTGACATCCCTACTGATCTCGATCAACTTCTGACCTAGAATGTAGATTTTGTAGGCTTTTGATGTCTCACTGTAACCTACAAATATCCCCTTCTTACCAGAAGGCTCCAACTTTGTTCTCTTTTCCTTTGGAATATGAACATAAACTGGACATCCAAAGATCCTCATATGACTCACTTCTGGCTTCTTCCCAGTAAAGGCTTCTTCAGGAGTCATGTTCTCTAGGATTCGGTGAGGACTTCTATTCTGAACATAGACTATTGTCTTAGATGCTTCTGCCCACAGGAAGGTTTGCAGATCCTGATCATGAATCACAACTTTTGCTACTTCCACGATCGATCTATTCTTCCTCTCTGCAACACCGTTCTGTTGAGGATTATAAGGGACACTGAACTCCCTCTTAATCCCAGCTTCAATGCAATAGTTTTGAAAGTTGTCGGATGTGTACTCTGCTCCATTATCGGATCTCAGGACTTTGATCCTCTTCCCAAACAAATTCTCCACCAGAGCTTTGAATTCTTTGAACCTTTCTAATACCTCCTCAGATTCTTTAGATTTCAAGAAATAAATCCAAGTCTTTTCTAGAGTAGTCATCAATAAAAAGAATGTAATACAAGAAACCACTCGAAGAAGCAACAAACATTGGACCACATAAATCAGAATGAATGAGATCTAGAATACATTTGGATCTACTTTCTCTATTATGAAATGGAGCTTTTGTATTCTTACCCATTGCGCAGCCTCTGCAAGTACCTTCATGCTCCTGGTTGAACTTTGGAAGGCCCGTGACCATCTTCTCCATGATAGGTAGAGCTCGGAAGTGAAGGTGAGCCAATCTTCAATGCCAAAGATCACACAAGCTTGAAGAATCATGTACTAATGCCTGAAGTGGACAAGTGCATAGCCTATAGAGGCTCTCATGTCTAACACCAATCACATGAGCAGTCTTGAAGTTGGAATTCTTCATCCACACAAGAACTTTGCCTTTAGAGAAGGCAACTTGGTATCCTTTGTCTTCCAAGGCTGAAATGGAAACAAGATTACGCTTGATGCCTGGAACATAAAGAACATCATTCAACTGCAGGGTAATGCCGGAATCCAAGTGGAGAGTAGATGTCCCAAACCCTTTCACCAAGTAGCTAGCATCATCTCCAATAATGACTTGTTCAGTAGAATCTCTCTCCACCAAGCTTGATAAATGCTCCCTAAAACCAATGATGTGCTGAGAGGCACCACTGTCAATCAGCCAAGTGTTGGTGTCGGTAGGTACATTGCTTCACAATGTTGAGTAGAACAAGTATTCACATGAGTCCTTCTGTGGAGAGGCATCATCAACATCTGCAATGGTGGCCTGTTGCTTAGGCCTAGTAGGACAATGCTTAGCAAAGTGACCATACTTATCACATCTAAAGCATTGGACTTTGGATAGGTCCCTTTTCTTCTTGAATGCAAGATCATCATCAGCTCCTTTATCTCGATTCCTCTTGAAGTGTCCTTTCTTCCCATCTTTCCCTTTCTTCTTCGAAGATTGAGAGGCGAGGACATGAATGTCTTCATTAGTTGAGCTTTGACCAACGCCTCTAGCCACCAACCTAGACTCCTCTTGAATGCAATCCGCTCTTAGACGATGAAACTTAGGAAGTTTCGATCTTGCACTAATTCCTTCAATATAGGACTCCCAAGATGAAGGAAGACCATTAAGAGCAAGCATGGTTAAGTCTTTGTCATCAACCACATGACCAATTGTAGAGAGCTGATCTCTCAATTCCAAAATCCTCATGAAGTAAGCAATAATTGTTTCTCCTTTCGCCATCTTCACATGATGGAGTTGTTGCTTCAGTGCAAGTGCCCGGCTAGTGTTGTTGATTTCGTACATCTCCTCCAAAGTTTTGAACATGTCTCTTGTTGTCTTCAACTTGGAGACAATCGGAACAATATGATCCTTTACGGAATCAACTAGCATCTTCTTCGCCTTGATGTCTTTCTTCCTCCACTAAACCTTCTCTTCCTCCTCCGTAGGCTCGGGAACTTTAGTCTCCACAAACTCAGCCAAATCATTCTCTTCCAAGGTGAGCATGATTCTGAACCTCCATGA
The DNA here is from genome assembly GCA_007258455.2 of Sequoia sempervirens. Taxonomy (NCBI): domain Eukaryota; kingdom Viridiplantae; phylum Streptophyta; class Pinopsida; order Cupressales; family Cupressaceae; genus Sequoia; species Sequoia sempervirens. Next base: position 1,229,753,338 of record VDFB02271358.1, on the reverse strand, counting down.
TGTGTAATTTGATGCTCCCTCGAGTCTATCCTCAATCTTAAGACCGTTCACCATCTTGATGAAGAGATAGAGATAGACAAAAAATGAGAAAGAGAATAAAGAGTATCGCTGTAATAAGAAATCTGATCACGATCTTCTTCACACCCACTCTGATACCATGTTAGTTTTATGATCAGATGTAATGCACAGAAAATTAATTCAAAAATCAGATACACAACACAGCAGATACCCTGGGAAAACCCTCCTCTTGAGGGAGAAAAACCCAACAACAATATATCACTTATATATTGAATCACCAAAACAATGATCTCCTTACAAGAGGCCGATATGAAGGCCTAGATACAAGCACCACAGAATAGTGCAACACAGAAATACAAAGAAGTAGTATGCTGATAAGATCTCAGCCTCTAACAATATCGATCTGCCTTAATGAAGAATTCACTCTTGCGATAAACTCGAACTTGATAAGGATGAAATGACAAATGAATGGATGATCAACAATGAGAGAGACATCAACTATATATACAATATGGAAAGGAGACATAACTCTTCAAGAACACAAGTCGGCCAAACATAGAAGGATGCGCCTCTCCAATAAAATCGCGTCCATGAAGGTAGTCGGCCGCATTAGCAAATCAGGCCTCTTCATTAATTCGTGCCACTTCATAATTAAATATGACAACCATTGATTGTGACTTTTCAATAAATCGATATCATATAAATTAAATAGCCCCTTGGCTATAATTTAATTTATCACATGTAGTAAGGGAGATCGTTGGAAGAAGACCACGACGCTGCTCTAAACATCAACAGCTACATTAACCTCTATATAGTTGATTAACATGTGCAAGCATAACCCACAAGAGATGAGTTCATTCAAGGTTTACTTAAGATGTGTCCTTGGTTATAGTACGGGATCATGAATGCACAAAACTACTCCTACCCCTACACTACTAGAACGGAGGGGATTAAAATGATGGGTGATTGGACCTTCACCAATATGGATCTATGCCTACTCCATTGGGCAACAAAGTCTAAAACAACAAAGAGGAAAGAGATGCAACAAGATAAAACATGAACAGAATTAGATCTTCATTATCATAAAAATCAAAGACTGCATCCATGTTATAGACATACTTAATGATCCATAGTTAGAACCCATTACAAATCCTTTGCAATAAATTAGGTGTTGTTACACACCATCAAACCCTCATTACATTCATGCTAGCAAATGTAGAAAAAGAAAACATATAACTATGATTACATATTTTTCTGAATCACTGCAACCAATCATGGAGACATACCACTGCCTAGAAATGTGCATTACAACCCTTCCTCATATTTATCTGGTGTATCCTTTCACTTGCATATCAGAGCAACCTATAGACTATACCAAACCAAAAAATTGGCTCAACAACCAACCCCTTCAAAATGAATCAAAAAACCTCTTTTAACCATCTGGAGCTTGCCCTAGAAAGCAAGACTATAGCAATTCAAAATCAATGGCCCAAATGAAGTCCCTCCATAACAGACACCCAAGATGCTGTTGATGTTCAGCATCTGGATGATTACTTCCAGCATCAACTTGTGAAGATAAATTTAAATATAGCCTTTGGCTATTTAAATTTATCTAAAGTCATAATATTTAAATTATGAGGAGGCGCCTCATTTACCATGCAATATTTATATTATTAATAATTAATATTTAATTATTAATTGAAGTCGAATTTGTGAAAGTTGCAATTTCTCTAGAAGCAGACTTAATTAATAGTCATGTCTTTTCTTTTGGGGCCGACTTCTATTATGAAGAGACACGTCCTTCTCTCTCCCTTGCATATAAATACAAGAGGATGATCATTCATTTGATCATCAAGTTCAATCATTATAATTCGCATATCAAGGAGAAGTTCGCGCTTACAGCCGATTGTAATTCTGTAGCAGCAGATCGACTTCAAGGAGAAATATATTATTTTGTATTTCGCATCTAAGAGAGGTGTTGTCATTCATTGTATCAAATAGGCATTGTGTTATGCCTAAGTTGTAAGCAAATCTCTGCTCTTATTCTATCAATATATAGGAGATATATTGGTTGGGTTTTTCAACCTCAAGTTGGAGGGTTTTCCCAAGGTATCTTGCTCTGTCTATTGTCTTATGTGCTGCATTTTCTGATTACTTTCAGTTTTGATTATTTGATCATTAAAAACTAACATGGTATCAAAGCGGGTTTGAAGAAAATCTTGATCAGATTTAGTATTGCAGCATTACTCTTATTACTCTTTCTCATCTTTGATCACATCTATCCCTTCATTAAGATGGTGAATGGACTCAAGATTGAGGACAGACTTGAGGGAGCAACAAATTTCACATCTTGGAGATTCAGAATTATGCTCACCTTGGAGGAAAATGAATTGGCTGAGTTCGTGGAGAGCAAAGTTTCCGATCCTACTGATGAGGAACAGAAGATTCAATGGAAGAAGAAAGATACTAAGGCGAAGAAGATGTTAGTTGATTCCATGAAGGACCATATTGTTCCAATCACCTCTAAGTTGAAGACAGCAAGAGAGATGCTTAAGACTTTGGAGGAGATGTATGAGATCAACAACACAAGCCGTGCACTTGCATTAAAGCAACAACTTCAACATGTTAAGATGGCGGAAGGAGAATCTGTCATCGCTTACTTCATGAAGATTTCTGAATTGAGAGATCAACTCTCTACCATTGGTCATATTGTTGATGTCAAGGATTTGACCATGTTGGCTCTTAATGGTCTTCCTTCATCTTGGGAGTCTTACATTTAAGGAATCAGTGCAAGATCAAAACTTCCCAAGTTTGATCGTTTGAAGGAAGATTGTATTCAAGAATACTCTAGGTTGGCTGCAAGAGGTATTGGTCGGAGCTCTACAAATGAAGACATTCATGTTCTTTCCGCTCAATCCTCAAAGAAGAAAGGAAAAGGAGGAAAGAAAGGATACTTCAAGAGGAATAGAGATAAAGGGTCAGATGGTGCTCCTGCATTCAAGAAGAAGAAGGATCTATCTTGCATTCAATGTTTTCGATGTGACAAGTTTGGTCACTATGCAAAGGATTGCCCAACCAGGCCTAATCAGCACGCTTCATTTGCAGATGTGGATGAGATCTCTCCTCAAAAGGATTCTAGGGAATTTCTATTCTAAGTCATGGGCCTGTGTTCAAGCCGTAAAGGTTGTGTACTGATCTGAGCGCAAGAGCAGCGTATCTTACTATGTCCAGTATTTGCACCCATCAGAATATTTAAAGAGATAAGTATTCTTTGTTTTGTTTGAAATCACCTTTCTAGGCTGAATTTCAATTACTTCATTTATTTGGATCATGTGTGATTAGTAAAGAGAGATCGTGGTTTCTCTTGAATTGTGTTCACTGATATAAGATCCTTTGAAGATTCAAAATTATTTGTTGCAAGTTACTTTCATGCTAGTTGTGAAGATTTTTGAGTGTGGCTCTGAAATAAAAAAAGAACTGCAATTTCGATGGTGATTAGTTGGTCACATTGATATCATTCTCTAATGCATGAACTGTGATAGAGCCTTGACTCTTGGAGAGGGTTGGTTCTACATGCTAACTACATAATGCATTCAAGAAAACTGTAGTTGTGCAAATTGTCTTTTGTTGTGTTGAGTTTAGCACTCTCGAGAAGAGTAAAAGATGGAAGAAAGAGTTATATCAGAATTCAATAAAGATAAGTTCTTTATCCCTTCATTCTGATCCTTTTGATATATTTCTCTTATAGGTTGATTTATTTATTCATGTTTTTGTTCATAAATTCTTATGTATTCATGCTATAACCTGAGATAGTAAACCTTGTATGCTTCTAGCCTTGATATTTCTTTGGATAGTTATAACTATTAGTAATCTCTCTCTAAAATGCTTCCAAGACAGACCTAGGAGCAAGAAGGTGATGAGAGATTGCTTAGTGATGAAAAGCTTGAGGCATCTTGTGAGGAAGTCATGCCGACCAAAGAAATGATCAAGCGTGAAGTCACAACTTGTAGCCATGGGACTGAGTTGGTGGCTAGAGGGAGTTCACTTCCTGAAGTCTTCTTTGCAATCTCTGAAGCAGGGATCAAGAGGGAGTTTTGTAACTCACTGAGAAGAAGTGAAGATTACTGTATTGCAAGGCTAAGTGCTAAATCCTTAGAGGATCCCTTCAGCTGCTGAGATCAGAATTGCTCAAGACAATCATCTAGATTTGAATTTGGTAGCTCCGCAAACCTATTCAGAATAGAGTGATCTGAGATGAGGTCAAAGAAGACAATCCAAAACTCTCTACAGTATCAGAGGTGTGCACGGGAAAACATTTCTCTAAGGCAAGCATTGCAAGCAATCTTGGACGAAGAGGTCAAAACATTGATGCAAGTACTTGAAGATTCAGAAGGAGCCTACTGAACCTGAAGAAGATGGTAATCTAGTTGATATTGGTTCTTTATGTTGATTTATTTCTTACTGGAGAAGATCACCTCATTATCAAATGCAAGAAGGAGTTAACTTCTACATTTGAAATGAAGGATCTTGGTTACATGCATTACTTCCTTGGCTTAGAAGTATGGCAGAAGCCAGATGAGATAATTCTAAGTCAAGAGAAGTATACTATTCTGAAGAGATTTGATATGGTGGATTGCAAATTCATGTCTACGCCTATGGAAACCAACTTGCATAAATTGAAAGAGGTTGTAGCTACTTCGGATTCAGTGGATCCCACGATGTACAGGCAGTTGATTGGATCGTTGATGTATCTAGTCAATACTAGACCGGATATTTGCTATGCAATGAGTGCACTCAGTCAATTCATGTGTGAACCAAGGCAAATATATCTAGTTTCAGCGAAGCATATCCTAAGATACTTGTGTGGCACAGTTAGATATAGCTTGAGATATTCTTCAGGTGTGGACTTGGAGCTGCATGGTTATACTGATTCTGATTGGGGCAGGGTGTGTTACTGATCAGAAGAGCACCTCTGGATGTTGTTTCCGTTTAGGGTCTGCAATGATATCCTGGTGTAGCAAGAAGCAGTCTTCTGTGGCACTAAGTACAGCAGAGGCCGAGTATATTGCAGCTAGTGTGGCAGCTCGAGAAGCAGTGTGGCTTCGAAAGCTCCTTGTAGGATTGTTTGGACAATCAATGGAGCCTACTATCATTCATTGTGTTAACCAGAGCTATGTGAAGCTTTCTGTCAACCCTGTGTTTCATGACTGAACTAAGCATGTTGAGATCAAATACCACTATATCAGAGATATGGTATTGAGGAAGGCAGTCCAGTTGAGGTATATCAGCACTGATGAGCAAATGACAGACATTCTCACCAAGCCTCTCTCCAGGATAAAGTTTGTGTACTTTCAAGACAAGCTTTGTATGGTGGAGAATCAAGCCCTAGCTAAGAAGGAGTCTCAATATTAGTGATCGTCTTTAATGCATTTCTCTTTGAGAGAGATTTGAGGTGCAAGCCCTTGTTAATGCATTTCTCTTTGAGATTTGAGGTGAAAGCCCTTGTTTCCACCCTCTGGGAGAGCCATGGTGGATGTCATGTGTGTGACTCCATGACAACATCACGTGAGAGAGTCCGTGATGATTTTTCTTGTACTTGTGTTTTCACCCTCTAGGAGAGCCATGGTGAACGTCACGATGAGGTGACAACATCATGTTGAGTGATGAGCACTTGTACATACCATATATGGGTGTAGCCATGATGGTTGATATCACAATGAGGTGATATCCTTTGATACCATTCATGGGAGTAGCCATGGTGTTTGTCATCACGATGAGGTGATATGACTTATTCAGTTGGAAGTACTCCTCCCTAGCTAAGAGGGAGTGTTGATGTTCAGAGTCTGGATGATTACTTCCAGCATCAACTTGTGAAGATAAATTTAAATATAGCCTTTGGCTATTCAAATTTATCTAAAGTCATTATATTTAAATTATGAGGAGGCGCCTCATTTACCATGCAGTATTTATATTATTAATAATTAATATTTAATTATTAATTAAAGCCGACTTTGTGAAAGTTGTGATTTCTCTAGAAGCGGACTTAATTAATAGTCATGTCTTTTCTTTTGGTGCCGACTTCTATTATGAAGAGACACGTCCTTCTCTCTCCCTTGCGTATAAATACAAGAGGATGATCATTCATTTGATCATCAAGGTCAATCATTATAATTCGCATATCAAGGAGAAGTTCGCACTTACAGTCGATTGTAATTCTGTCGCAGCAGATCGACTTCAAGGAGAAATATATTATTCTGTATTTCGCATCTAAGAGAGGTGCTGTCATTCATTGTATCAAATAGGCATTGTGTTATGCCTAAGTTGTAAGCAGATCTCTGCTCTTATTCTATCAATATATAGGAGATATATTGGTTGGGTTTTTCTCCCTCAAGTTGGAGGGTTTTCCCAGGGTATCTTGCTGTGTCTATTGTCTTATGTGCTGCATTTTCTGATTACTTTCAGTTTTAATTATTTGATCATTAAAAACTAACAGATGCTGAGAAGACCAAAAGAATTAATACAAGTAACTAGGAGAAGGACCTGCAATAACGGCAAGCAAGTATGGTGGGTGGAGAGTTGAGATGGGGCTTAACATGGTATAGTGTTAAGGGAAGGCCAAAAGTTCAACTTCGATTGGAATATTGAGGCCAAAATTCTAACTCCACAAGACTTTGAAACTTTTGAAATGCAAGGGATTGGAATTTGAGGATCAGAGATGAAGGGGAACTCGTACCAAGGGATAGAAAACTATAACAAAACAACACATAGACAAAATTTTACACAAGTACTTAAGCAGGTTGTCGAGATCGGTAGAGAAGCTATGCAAGTATGGACAACCCCAAAAGTCTAGAAGGCCAACAAACACACAAAACACCAAGGAAAACACCAAAAACAACCCAAACTTAGAATTTTACGGAATTTTGCACTTTTGACACTTAGGGGATCCATTTAGGATGTCTCATATCAGTTATAAACAATGGGTCAAAAATGACCAAGACACAAAATGAAAGGGACTTAAGCAAAAATGACACTACAAAATTGAATCCCAACAAATCCTTTTGGATGAACCAAGATGAAAATAATTATTTTGAGAGTCAGCATGACTAGGAGTCTCTAACAAGAACTCATTGACTTGATTAAACCAAATTGTTGAGCATTTTGTCATTGATGTCAAAGCATTACTGTGTATTCTTCTTGTGTTTTTGGAATTCTAGAAAAGAGAATTGGAATGAGGTTTATGTGATAAAGACCTTTGTGAGCTGCCTATTTGCTTGCTTACTTTGTCAACATTTTTTTTTTTAAAAGCCGGGTCATACTTTGTGCCAAATCAGCCATCCCAAGTTAGCGGTTGAAAAGTTTATGATCAGATGTTTGCGATTTTGATGAGGCATGTTTAAACTTTGTGGTGGCGACTATTTTTTTAATTCATTCTAACTTTCTTTATGAGGCGGCTTGGATATTGTATGCAAATTCAGAATGGTGACGGCTTGTTTTAATAAGTGACGGCTTGTTCAATTCCTTAATTCTCGTTGTGGCGGCTTCTTATTTATTACAATGTTAGTTTGAACGAAGGCGGCTTGAGTATCTTAATTTGGGCGACTTAACTTCTGCGAATTTCTTGTGTGTGGAGGACGTGTTTCTTTCAAAAAGTAAATGCCTTCATTATCCTTGGCACACGCTTAGTGAAGGGATGTTGCATTTAGTATTTTCTGATGTTGCTGTGATTTATTGTTTTTGTTGGTGTCTTTATTTCTGCAGTGTGTCAGCTAAAGGAAATGTTGGGGGTCCATATGTGCAGTCAAAGTTTTTTTTGAAGTGTTGTGGCTCCTAGACATGTCGTGAACCGCTCTTCAGATTATGCCTTTTTCTCAATTTTTCATGTGAGAATCATAGTTTGTGAAATTGTGCAGTCTGAGTTTTAAAATGATGTATTTGTTTTGTCTCTAAGATGTTGATCGATTCATTTGGGTGAGATGTATTCTTCAATGTGAAAATCAGGTGAAGTTTATGGATGGCTCTATGTAAAAAACTGGACAAAGATAATTTTGTGTGAAGTTACAAGCTTCCATTCTATCGCCATCTTCATAGATCATTCAGGCTGTATGAGTGCGAGAGTTGTAGTCGTGATGTATGAGAACGTGTTTTTGAATAGTCTTGCAAACGCGGGTCCTTTGTAAAAATCATGGTATTGTATAAAGCCTGATGCAGGCTGTAGTTTGGAAGTCATATACTATGTAAGAAATTTTGGCTCATAGTGCGAATAGTGTTGATGGTCTACATGATAGTCTCTATTGTATCTTCATTGTAATGTGTGCCCTATCATTGATTGTTTTAAAAATGGGAGACATGATGTTGAGTGAGATAGCATATCAGAGACGTGGTCTTCAAGTCGTGGTTAGTTAAAAAGAATGCCATCAATATAATTTTTCTGGAGGCTGCGTAAACCAAAGACTGAGTACTGCAAAGAGGATTCACGAGCTATATGAGAAACTCTATGTGGATGAAATGACTTCTTGATCGCATTCATTCTATCTTTGAGGTGTTGTGTGAAGTGGAAATAGAATGTATTATGCCATTGTGGTTTCTTTAAGGATTTTGAAGACCAAGTTTTTTGATGTCGAGAATTACGTGATTGTGTGATTTGAACGAGGTTGACTATTTTAGCACTGAGAGAGTCGATTCATTTCTATGAAGGTCTATTCGTGTTCTTATCATATCAGATGTGAAGATTATATTTGAAGTTAAGAAACAGAGTTGCAGTGTTGTGTTTTTCTTCTGTGAGTTGGTGCTCACGCTGGAGTTGGTGCTAATGCAATTCAAAGTTGGTGCTTCGAGTGAGTCGGTGCTCACTTTTGTAAACTGGGTTGGTGCCCTTTGAAGTTAATGAAAGCAACTATTCTACAGTGGTTTTTTACCCGAAAGGGTTTTCCACATGAAATATGTGTTCATCTTGTTTCATTGTTGCTCTTGCTGTTTTGATTTCTGTTTCATAAGGTTTCAAGTGTTAAAAAGTTGAAATACTGATTCACCCCTCCCCCTCTCAGTATTTCCTAAGCGCTCTTCAATTGGTATCAAAGCAGGGCTCCTTCGTTTTGTGAGCTTAATCGCTTGGAGGTTGATCTTGATTGCACACATGGGTTCTCATGAAGGTCTTGCTACAAACAGAGCTCCTTTATTCGATGGTTCTAACTATGCTTTCTGGAGTGTTTGAATGCGTAATTATTTGATGTCTCTCGGTTTTGATGTTAGGAGAAGTGTGGTGGCTGGTTATACAATTCCATCAACTCCTCCATTGGATGCAGATGGAAAGAAAGCTTTTGAAAATAATGCAAAACTATAAATGCTATCTTATGTGGTTTGTCTAAAACTGAATTTGTGAAGGTTATGAATTGTGATACAGCTCATGAGATTTGGGATAAACTTTAGAAAACATATGAAGGAGATGTTAAAGTCAAGAAGGCAAAGCTTCAAACACATAGAAGACATTTTGAGAGTCTGAAGATGCAGAAAGATGAAAACGTTGCTGCTTATTTTTTGCGAGTAGATGAAGTTGTCAACACAATCAAGGGTCTAGGAGAGAAGATTGAGGAGTCCACTATTGTTCAAAAAATTTTAAGGTCTCTTCCTTTGCACTTTGATGCAACGGTTTCAACAATTGAAGAGATGAAGGATCTTGACAAGCTAAAGGTAGATGAGCTACACGGTATTCTCACAGCCTATTAGATGAGAGCAATGCCTGATCAATCAATCAAAAAGGAGGCAGCCTTCAAAGTTTTGAAAAAGGGAAAAGACAAGGAGCCTACAACCAATGATAGTTCAAATGAAGATTCTAATTCTGATGAGGCACACTTCATAAGAAAATTGAAGAAGGGTTCAGGAAGATACAAAGGAAATTTTACTTTCAAATGCTTCAACTGTGGTAAGGTAGGACACTTTGCATCCAAATGTCCTTATGAGAAGAATTAGGACAGCAATTGTGAAAAGAAATCAAAACATTTCAAAAAGGGGTATTGAGGTAAGAAGAATAAGTTTAAGCAATCTGCAAAAAAAAATTATTCAAAATATCACAATAGCTCAACAAATGATAGTAATGAAGTGTCTTCAGTAGAAGAAATCTTATTTATGGCTGAAGAAGAAAATGTGCCTAAGATTGAAGATGAAGATATAGAAGATGAGCAATATGATGAAGAAGGAGAAGTAGATCTTGAAGCAGAACTTTTTAGTGCACTAAGTGAAATCAGAAAACTTAAGAAAGAAAAATCAGAAGTTGAAATTACAGCAGCAAGAAGACAATGATTTTAAGGTCAAGATATCTCAAGCACTTGAAGAAGTTGAGAAGAAGATTGTTGATCTAAAAATTCAGATTGAAGAAGCCAGAAAGATTGAAGATGTTAGAAATCTGCTCAAAATGAAGGAAGAAAATTGTGAGAAGCTCGAATCATAAATTGTTTCTCTGAGAAAACAACTTGACAAGACTATGTCTCAGCTAAATAAAGAAATCAAAAATGAAGAGAGTGTTGTCTTGTTAGACAAAATTATTAGTTCATAGAAACCTTTAGTTGATAAGAGTGGAGTTGGATTTGAAGGTCAATGTTCCAAGCCTGCAAAAGAAGAACAAAAGTGAAACTTTGATAGCACAAAAGGTTCGCAATCAAAAATCAAAAATAACACTTTCAGAAGATCTCCTATCTCAAGGCAAGATCATATGACTAGGTTTACAATTCTTTCTTTTATGGGTATTGTTTTTTCTTGCAATTGTTTTGGTCACAAAGCAGCAAACTGTAGAGTTTATGCAAGAAATGATTTCAGATTAATAAATAGGATCTCTTTTGCTCCTTTGATGAATTACAATGTTATATGTTACAAATGCAATAGTTTTGGTCATATTGCAAAGACTTGTAGAAGCAATTTTGCAGAATCTTTCAAGCAATGTAAAAAGAAAGAGTAACAAGTGACTGAAAAAAAAGTTGTTAAGAAACTTTGGAGGAAGAAGAAAGAGATAGAAAAAGAGAAGTTTGGAGTGATTTCACTCCATCCTTGAGAAGGTGTTTAGCCTCAAGGGGAGCTTTCACTGTTATACTTTATCAACCCCATTTCAGTTGTGTAAGTCGTTTCAGTTATTTAGGTTGTTCAATTTGTCATTGATGCCAAAGGGGGAGTAGTAAGTCAAGGGGAGCAGTACTAGTTTCAATGCAATTTGGTTTCAAGAGGCGTTGCCATCAATGACAAAGGGGGAGATTGTTGAGCATTTTGTCATTGAAGTCAAAGCATTAATGTGTATTCTTCTTGTGTTTTTGGAATTTTGCGAAAGAGAATTGGAAGGAGGTTTATATGCTAAAGACCTTTGTGAGTTGCCTACTTGCTTGCTTACAGAGAGCTGCTTACTTGCTTGCTTACAAAGAGCTGCCTATTTGCTTGCTTACTTTGTTAGCATTTTTTTTTTTAAATGCCAAGTCATACTTTGTGCCAAATCAGCCATCCCAAGTTAGCAGTTGAAAATTCTATGATCAGATGTTTTCTTTTTTGATGAGGCACATTTAAACTTTGTGGTGGCGACTATTGTTTTTATTCATTCTAACTTTCTTTATGAGGCGGCTTGAATATTGTATGCAAATTTAGAATGGCGACAACTTGTTTTAATAAGCGATGGCTTGTTTTAATAAGCGACGGCTTGTTCAATTCCTTAATCCTGGCTATTATGGCTTCTTATTTATAACAACGTCGATTTGAATGAAGGCGGCTTGAGTATCTTAATTTGGGTGACTTAACTTCTGTGAATTTCTTATGTGTGGAGGACATGTTTCTTTCAAAAAATAAATGCCTTCATTATCCTTGGCACACACTTAGTGAAGGGATGCTGCACTTAGTATTTTCTGATGTTGTTGTGATTTATTGTCTTCGGTGGCATCTTTGCAGTGTGTCAGCTAAAGGAAATGGTGAGGGTCCATATGTGCGGTCAAAGTTTTTTTGAAGTGTCATGGCTCCTAGACATGTCATGAACCGCTCTTCAGATTATGCCTTTTTCTCAGTTTTTTGTGTGAGAATCACAGTTTGTGAAATTGTGCGGTCTATCTTAAAATGATGTATGTGTTTTGTCTCTAAGATGTTGATCGATTCATTTGGGTAAGACGTATTCTTCAATGTGAAAATCAGGTGAAGTTTATGGATGGCTCTGTGTAAAAATTTGGACAAGGTTAATTCTGCGTGAAGTTATAAGCTTCCATTCTATTGCCATCTTCATCCATTGTTCGAGCTATATGAGTGTGAGAGTCATAGTCGTGATGTATGAGGACGTGTTTTTGAATAGTCTTGCAAATGCAGGTCCTTTGTAAAAATCATGGTATTGTATGAAGCTTGATGCGGACTGTAGTTTGGAAGTCATATACTGCGTAAGAAATTATGGCTCATAGTGCGAATGGTATTGATGGTCTACATGATAGTCTCTATTGTATCTTCATTGTAACATGTGCTCCATCATTGGTTGTTTTGAAAATGGGAGACATGATGTTGAGTGAGATAGTGTATTAGAGATGTGGTCTTCAAGTCGTGGATAATTAAAAAGAATGCCATCGATATAATTTTTCTAGAGGCTGCGTAAACCAGAGACTGAGTACTGCAAAGAGGATTCACGAGCTGTATGAGAAAGTCTATGTGGATGAAATGACTTCTTGATCGCATTCATTTTATATCTGAGGTGTTGTGTGAAGTGGAAATACAATGTACTATGCCATTGTGATTTTTTGAAGGATTATGAAGACCAAGTTTTGTTGATGTTCAAAATTACGTGATTGTGTGATTCGAAGGAGGTTGATTGTTTTAGCGTTGAGAGAGTCGATTCATTTCTATGAAGGTTTGTTCGTGTTCTTATCAAATCAGATGTGAAGATTATATTTGAAGTTAAGAAAAAGAGTTATAGTGTTCTGTTTTTCTTTTGTGAGTTGGTGCTCACGCTGGAGTTGGTGCTTCAGCAATTTGAAGTTGGTGCTTCCAGTGAGTTGGCCCTCACTTTTGTAAACTGGGTTGGTGCCCTTTGAAGTTAATGAAAGCAACTATTCTGTTGTGGTTTTTTACCTGAAAGGGTTTTCCACATGAAATATGTGTTCATCTTGTTTCATTGTTGCTCTTTCTGTTTTGATTTTTGTTTCATAAGGTTTCAAGTGTTAAAAAGTTGAAATACTGATTCACCCCCGCCCCCTCCCCCCCGCCGTCTCAATATTTCCTGTGTGCTCTTCACAAATAATGTAAATGCTTTGAAATAACCATGAACGCAACAATGTAAATGAAAAAATGCAACCAAGTGAATTCAAAGCTTAAAATAATGTAATGTCCCCTCCTAGCGTCTAAGTGGTGTTTATCCTTTAGCCTATTCCAAAGTTCCTGTAGGCTAAATGGAATTGGTAAGGGAACTCAGTTCTAGTCCTTTCTGAGGGTTTTCAAAGTTTTGGTGGACTTTCTATTTTTAGCAGGGGGGCAATTCAGTACTTACTGTTTACAGTAAGTCAGATTGCATATCAGTTTCCACACCAGTTTGAGTTTTCAGAGTATTTGCTATTTTTAGTGCTTACTAAAAATAGTACATTTATTCTTGGAAAGCTGGTCTAGGTCAAGCTACTTTCAGTAGTGTCATTTCAATTGGCGTTGGGTTTGCTAAGGTCAGATTATTTAAATATCTGTATTTCCTCTCTCGAAAATGATTTTAATTAAGCTATTTTATAACTTTATATTGAAGGTCAGAGGGGTAATAAAATTGTACCTTGGCGCCTAGTACAATAACTTCAAGTGTTTTTAAAGCAACAGAATCACTTTTGAAGGCTAGATAAGGGGGGACGCCTAAGAGGTGTATATGAAGTTAAAAATGAAATTTTAAATTAAAGTCAAAGGTAAAGGGCGTGGATTCTAGAAGAGGATTAGGGTTTCTATGTGTTGGTCGCCCTAATTCCTCATTGAGACTTTATAACCTCTTTTTGAAGCCTCATTTCAGTATGTTGAAAATGGATGCATAAGGAGATGTTGCTAGGATTACTCCAGAGGCCTGCAAACAGGTGTTGAAGACGAAATCCCTTGGCATTAAGGAGCTGGTTTCGGTAGTGCAAGACCTACCCTAGCTGGTTGAGGTGTGGTTCCATCCAGGGATCACTTTTGAGCTTCATTGTTGCAGCTTCAGTCAAGAAAAAATGAAGATATTCGAGTATTTCTGAGTTGTAGCTTGTGGTTTTGGGCTTGTGGAAGCGTGGTTTCATTTTGGTGTGATTTTTGGAGTGTTTTGAAGTGGTTTCAGTGATTTCTGGGCATTTTGGCAATTGGGTCTGAATATGGTTATTTGAACATAGCTCTATAGTGGCCTGAGATTTCTTTATGGGCATTGATCCTAAGGATGCTCCTATTCTAGGTGCCTCCAAGCATGTATTAACATGATTTTTCTGAGCATGTGCTGATTTTACAAAGCAAATCGCCCTCTTCAGCCAGGTGCCCAGTTTGATGACTGTTCCAGATTTCTGAGTGATTATTTCAAGTCTGTTTCTGCTAACGTGGGGCTGGTAATGGGATGTTAGGCGTTGGAAATGCATTGAGTTTGAAGGTGCTTTCTTTGGTGAAGTTCATGGAAAGTTCAAGATCTTTTGCTGCTGTTATATGCTTCTGAAATCAGGTCTGAGTTTGTATTTTCTGAGTCTGAAAATTGTATTGGGAAGAACTGAAAATTTCTGTTATATTTCCTGAGTAATATAAGTCTGAAAATTATCTTTGCAAGTAGTTCTTTCATGCCATTCCATGTATTTCATGTTATGATCATTCCGTATATGCAAACAATGATTGGCACTTGAAACAAGCAAACAAACATCATCAAATAAAACAAAATCAGAAATCAGAAAACAAAAAAAGTCTGGGGCAACCATTACAAATAACAAGTGCATGAGCATTGAGGAAATTGGACTAGATCACTCCTACAAACATTTAATTACTCCCGGATCCTAACCAAGAACTTTAGTAACCAAATAATGACATTGGCTCAAGGTCGAACAATATGACAACACTGCTCAGATTTCCCCACCCCAAACCAAAAATATGAAAGATGAACAAAAGATAGCACTAAGAAACAAAAGACAAGGGCCCCTAATCTCAAAAAGATAGGGGTGTGTTGTAGAGGCCACAACAAATACCCTCCCTCCTCCCCACCTTAAAATGAAAATAAAATTTTCCTAAGGGAATTTTTTATTAATAGCCCTAATCACATCTTGAGTTGTAGGGCTGATCATTGGTTTTCCTCCAAAGCCACCACCCGTACTCATCTAATAAAGATTAGCTAGTGAATAGTTTTCAATGTTCAATGTATCTATACATGTAGAATTGCATTCATATCAAAATTAGAGTAGGTCAATTTTTAAAAATTGCATAGGCTTCACCCAAATGTGTGCATATGATTGCTTCCCTTATTTCACCTACAAGACTTAGCCAATATAGCTAAGACACTAAGTTTATGTGATTTTAATTTTTATGCAGGCAGAATCTTTAGAAATGATAATTAGTACCATTACAGCATGCCTCTTTTGATTACTTGGACATAGCTCCATTACCAACTGACGTCCATAGCTTTTAGATTCGCCTTTAGTCCCACTCTATGCATAGCTCTACTTTTGACTAGGTGTCCATAGCCATAATAAAGGTTACCTGAATCATCAAGAATGAAAGAGATATTTTGTTTTATTTTATTTATTTGTCTTTTCCTTTTGTTTTCTAATTTTCTCATTCCATAGGCATTGAAGCCCATCCTTGGGTTTAGGTCCACCATGATAATCAACTATTTATTGATTATTTTATTTTACTTGATACCTTAGCTATAATTTTCTCACTAGATAGACTCGAACATTTAAATGTGTGAAGAGTGAGGGGAAGGGTGAAAGGTATGCAAAATACATCTTGGAATCACCTATACCTTATTAAGCATGAATGTCACTCAACACATCCAAACAAAAGATTTGTGAAATATTCACCCTAGGAATTGACCTATCATGAATCTAGAAGGAATAAACTATCCATGGAAGGAGCTAGGAAGTGTGCTCTCACACCAACTCATAATTCATCAATATGATTTTGAATTTTAACAAAGAATAAGACTTTAAGAACTAACTCATCGGAATGGTGGTGGAAATGGACCAAAAGCTCCAAAGAAAACCAAAAACAAACACCTAGCTAACAAACAAAATTAATTTAAAAAAAACAAACCAAAATTTCCTACCCTACTATATTAGTGCAAACATAATAGCTCACAAGTATGAATAGTAAAGCTCCCATTTCTTTGTTTTCACATGCTATCCAGTAATAACTAATAAGAGCTTCATAGTTGTAGTCCTCAACACCATATATTTGTCTTTAAATTTGTAAATAATGAGTTTGAGGCACCTGGGTTCATATTCCAAAATGGTTATCAAGAAAAATTAAGTCAAAGAAGCTCATCATTTTCATACTCTATCTACAAGCATGTTTTTATTCTAGAATCCCCGTAGTCAAAATAACAAGAGGGTTTAGTTTCCTTATTCTTCTTGATGTCGAAGCCCTCTTTATCTGCTAAAGTGTTCTTTAAGTTGCTAAAATTTATATTGTTTGGACAAGGATCTATTGTTGTCTATTTGTAGATTATTATTATTTTCAGTAGTAGGTGATATAATAAAGCTTTCATCTATCTTTCCATCAAAATCGAAATAACAAAATGAATGACATAGAGGAAAGGTTTTAGAGATATCTTGTGTTCTAATGTCATCCTTCAAAGAAATTCTGTTGTCATGTGCGTTGTGCTCCATGTTGTACGTTCCTCCATTCAAGTTAGCAGGATCATTGAGTACATGTGGATCACACATAAAATCAGCAGTCAGTAATCCATCCAACAAGTGTAAATTAACTAAACATTTTTTAAATTGAGCAGTGTTTACTTTCTTGGGTAGATCAAAACTTTCCTTTAAAATTAGTGTTTTTTCTCAAAAAAGGAATTCTTTGTTTACCTTTTTTGAATTCTCTTTATAGTAATGCATTATCATTGGTATTGTATCATAAATGTGAGATTGCCATTTGGCTACAACATTTTTATACCATCATGTAATTCTCCATCCCCAAAGTTGTTTGTTTCATCAACATATTGAAAATACTGATTTACAAGTTTGAGATAGCTCCATTCTTGTAGTAGGAAGTATGGAAACGCCATTTAGTTTCTGGAACTAGATCTTAAGTACCAAACAACTGGTATGCAGTTATGTTAATTTATGCATGCCATTCTATGATGTGTACAACTATTTATGTGATGCTCATTTCTAGATTGATGCTTCACTAACACTTTCAAGTTATTCAAGATGCACATTGAGTTCTTGCTTAAACATGTTTAGTAGGACCTTGCTCAAGCAATGGTAGTAAATGGTGGGTTTACATATCTTCACCAACACATGGCATCCACCTATCCGTTGAACTAAAATTAATCCTTATTGAGTGGACTCATTTAATAAACATTTCAGTTGACTTACACTATTTAAATAGGTATTTCAAAGATCATTGCTCAGTTCACTTCAACATCCCAATAACCCATTTTTACTATAAACTACAAGGAAATGTAAGTAATAAGCCATGAAACAAATGATCAACATCTCTATTTTAGGGACAGGCACTTGAGGACAAATTATGAATAGCTGAGAATAAACACAGGTCATATACACAGTACAGAAAAAGTTGACCTTCCAAGCTAGGAATAAATTGCATGAATTAGCAGTTTGATCTCAAGCAGATTGTAATATTTTATCATCTGGCCTTGTTCAGAATTCTATCTTCAAGTACAAAGATTCGTACAATAGCAAGTCTTTTACATATACTTATCAATCAAGAATTGTGAATTGGAACATGCTTTTCTCTTTAAGAAGAAAATACTCATAGTCAAAAGTTTAAGAATTGCAAAAAAAAAGAGACCACAAGATATAGGAGGCCCAATGTAATGTCCCCATTTTTTATTTCTCTAGCATTGCAGTTGGTTTTGACCTTCTCAACAAGTGTCAGCCTTATCAAAGGGATTATTTGATGTTTCCAATGAGCTCAGTTAGTCTTGAGGACACTTATGTCACTTTCCAAAGTGTATTCTAGTTCCCAATGTATTCTCCAAGATTCTTGGAGTTAGCATCTATTTATAGTAAGTCACCCGGTTAGGCTTGATTTTCATTATTCATCATCGGTATCACTCCAATGCAATCAAATTTCAATTTCGATGTTTTTTGTTAGTTTCCGCAACTCGGGTGTATCGGTGGCTTTAGTTTAATTATTTTTACTAAGGTTGCCAATTTTATTAAAATAATTTAATGGGCACCTTAGTATAATAGCTCATTGGAATGAGAATTGATAATTTTAAATGTTGGATATTGATAAAGTGACTTTAAGCACCAAGAATATTTAAATAATAAAATAAATCACTTTTTGGAGTAATAAAGCTTATTAATTTATAAAGTGATTTTATATTATATTTTCCAAAAAGCTTCTGGAAATTTTAAAAAAAGGTGTTGTGTGAGTACATTTGCATTATGCAAATTATTACATTTTCTCTGGTGAAACCCTTGTGGTTTGGGGATTGAACTCAGCTCATCTCAACACTTCCTGAGGACGAAAACCCTCTTGAAGAATATCATCCACGGTGGTGAAAGATCTTTCCTAGTTGATTGTTGATAGATTCATCCTGATTATATGTTGGTGCTTCATTGTTGTGAGTATGTGCTGGTGCTTCATTGTTGTGAGAATATGTTGGTGCTTCATTGTTGTGATTTTCAAATTTGATCGGAAGGGTTTTATTTGGAGAATCTTTCGATAAATGATTTTGGAAGACAAGTTGCAAGTACGATTGAAGATTTGCATTTTTGTTAAGTCTTGCATGCAAAACAAAATTGATAGAGTTTGCAGAGGGTTGTCAAAAGACAATTTATCTTTTATTTTCAAAGGTTTACAGGAAGACTACAGGCGCCATGAATGTAAAAATGAATACAAAGTGAGAAGACTATTTGTGTGTGACACCATTCTATGAAGGTTATTATTGTTGAGCATAAATATTGTTATGGCTGGGTGTAAGAGTTGATTTTAGAGGAATCATGGAGCCTACATTCGCAGGCCCTTCACCTTGAATACCACGAGTTGTATGGAGTTGTGACTAAGGCGTTTGGGGTTGTGTGTGCTGGCCGCCATCTTTGTTAAGGGAGTTGTGGGTCTGTTTTGGAGTTATTTGTAGTTGTGTGAGGGCGTGGGAAGTCTGAAATTTCATTGTTATTGCTAGCACAGTCTTAGACCAGCTCCTAGGCAAGTTTGGAGGTGGTGTTGAGGATGGAAGACTCTTGGTTGGTGAACTTGGGCGATTGAATATCGACTGCAGATATATAAGTTCATTGCAAATTGTATGAGGTCAGGAAAATAATTAAATTTCTCTGCAATCTGTTCTTATAGCAGCCACTACATATTTTATATTTTTTCCTCTTTGTTGCAAATGGAATGTAGGACAAGTGTTTGTTATAATGCCTTTCAAGTATCATGAATGTTTATTGTATATGAATGAATTGCAAAGAGCATGTTATGTGATTCTATTACTTACCTAAACACTTCCAAAGCAAACACATTTAGAATCTTCAAACAATAACCCCATGTCAAGTGTTTGACGAAATGCCATAGCAAAGAAATCAGAAGTTTCAAGAAAAAATCAGACTCAGGTTAGTTCAATGGTATCAAAGCATAGAGTATCTTGCCAGCTTGTTGGGAAACTGACATTTGTTGAAGATCTTGAGTTGCATGTCAGTTTTCAGTGACAAAATCATGAATGACAGAATGATCTCTTTGTTGGAATCAATGAGACAAACTTGGGCTAAAATTGAAAAGAGGATGAAATTCATGGATTCACACAATGAAGAGGATGTTGGAAATATGTAATGTCCCCATTTTCGATGTCCTTTGGGCTAGTTCAATTCTGACTCACTCACTATTTTTAGTAAGTACTATATTTAGTAACTGGTCCTGGTGACAATGCAGTGCAGGGTTTCCTATTTGGGCAATGTATGGAAGTTCTTTAATGTTTTGTGCTAGTTTGATAATTGGTGAGTACTTATTATTTTTAGCAATTGCTATTTATAGTAAGTTTATTTCCGAAAACTGGTCTCAGGCCCATTGTGTTCTCAACAGTGTTATTTCTATGGTGGCATTGGAAAGCCTAAAGTTGGATTATTTA
Source organism: Sequoia sempervirens (assembly GCA_007258455.2). NCBI lineage: Eukaryota > Viridiplantae > Streptophyta > Pinopsida > Cupressales > Cupressaceae > Sequoia > Sequoia sempervirens. The sequence continues at coordinate 1,229,733,096 of VDFB02271358.1, read as the reverse complement.
ATATTTGTTTTTATCAATCACTTAAGTTATTTTTATAAAATAACTTTATAACTTAAGTGAGGGGGTAGGTGGTCATCAAAAAGTACCTTGGTGCCTAATGATATAATGTTGTTTTAGAAAGTTGAATAAGGCAAAATAGTTTTCTTATGAGCAAGGACGCCTCCCTTGAGGAATATTTGATTATGTTTTAAAGTATAAAACAAAATATTAAAAAGGAAATGGAAAAGGTCGTAGCTTTTGGAGGAAAAGTTTTTTCAAACTTGAGTTGCCCTAATTTCTCATTGACTCTTTATAATCTCATTTTGAGTCTCATTTGTTCATGTCTAAGTTGGTTGCATAACAGGATACTGCTGGATATTTCCAGAGGTCTAGAGTTTGGTGTTAAGGACGAAAACCCTCTTCATTGAGGAGCTGGTTTTGGTGGTGAGAGATCCACCCTAGTCAATTTGGGTGTGACCCCACTCAAGGGTCACTTTGTGCTTCACAGATATTCTGATTTTTAGTGTTTTGGGCAAGGAAAGATGAATATTTTTGAATATTTTTGAGGTGATGTTTTGGGTTTTGGCATGTGGAAGCTTGTCTTCATTCTGTTTTGGTAGGGCTTCGATTTTCAAAGTGATTTTTCAGTGGTTTGGAAGCCTTTTCTTGAGTTTTCTAGAAATCTTCATACCCAAGGCAGAAGTTGGTAATTGTTTCATAACTTTCAATTGGCCTGAGATTCCATTTTGTGTATTGTTTCTATTGATGCTCCTCATCAAGGCGTCTCATAGCATGTATTCACATGTATTTATTGATAAAAGACTGAATTTATAGAGCAGATTGCCCTTCTCATGTGGCCGCCATACTTGAGGTGATTTTCCAGATTTTAGGTATGCTATGTTAAAGCGTTTTCTCTGCCATCGTGGGGTCTGAAAGTGTGGTCATTGGCATTGAGGATTGCAAGGGGTTTGCTGCCCGTCATTCGAGTATTGTTTGTTGCAAGTTTGAAGACCTAATATTGTTGTTTGAGCTTCTATTCCAGGTCTGATTTGTTATTTTATGAGTCCGATATGCACTTGTAAGAGTCTGAAAATTTTCTGTTATGATTATCAAATGAAATATATTACTGGAAGTCTTCTTGCAAGCAAGTTTCCTCTTGTTTCAGTACGTTATGTTATATCTATATCATGTATGCAAAAACAAAGAATGGCATTTAAAACACAACAAACAATTATCAGCAAAACGTCACAATCAGCAAACAGAAAACAAAAAAAAATTCAGGGGCAGTCATTACAAAATAGGCTTTATACAACAGGAAGAGATCGTGAGAGTCTACATCAGTCAAAGGTTTATTTACTCAGTATGTTGAAGGTGGTGGAAAGTAGTTTGTCTATGATAGATCAATCAGATTCAAAGAAATTGCTTTGGACAATGAAGCCATTGACTTCTTTGATTAAGCCAATGTTTATGAGACATCATGATAATAAGGTAAGACTTATTGTTACTTCATGTTTGAGTGAAATCATAAAATTTCAGCACCTAAAGCTGCCTTACAATGGTAACACAAAAAAAGGGATATTTCAGCTGTTGGTGGATAGCTTCTAGGATATGGATGATGATATCACATGTTCTCATTTTTCTAGAAAGGTTACCATTCTTGAAACATTTGTAAAACTTAGATTGGGAAACATCATGTTAGATTTGGGATTGGATGATTTGATTTACCAAATGTTTCACCATTTATTTGCTACAATAAGAAAATATTCTGCTGATAATGTTATTGCAGCCATGCAAACCATTATAATTTTGGTTATTAATGAAAGTGGTGATGTGCCACAATCACTTTTTTCTATCCTATTGGCTAACAGGAGGAAGGGTAACCAAGGAATCTTATCAGTTGAGCAAGCCTTAGCTGAAATGGTGATTGCTCAATGTGAGAAGTGTTAGTTTTATGATCAGATGTAATTCACAGAAAATTAATTCAAAATCAGACACAAAACACAGCAGATACCCTGGGAAAACCCTCCACTTGGGGGAGAAAAACCCAGCAACAATATATCACTTATATATTGAAACACAAAGTGAGTCTCCTTTACAATAGAGGCTGATATCAAGGCCAAGAGAAAGCACCACAATCTAATGCTCACACAGCAATATGATAATGCTCTAAGATGATAAACTCAGCCTTCTATAATGAACCGAACTGCTCTACTCCTTCCTCTTATTCGCACCTAGGAATAATGATGAATAACGAATGAATAATGGATGATCAACAATGAGAGAACATTGAGTATATATACAATGTGTAGTGAAGAGGACGTGACCCTTCATAACAAGTCGGCCACCAAACGAATTATGTCTCTTCATAGAAAATCGCGCCTAAGAGAAGGAGTATGTCTCTTTGTAAATCGCATCCAAGGAGCATGAGGTCGGCCTCATAAAAAATACATCTCTTCATTAAAATCGTGCCTCTTCAATAATTAAAATAGTTAACATAAAATCGTGCCTTTTTCAACAAATTGAAATCTCTATAAATTAAATAGCCCTTGGCTATAATTTAATTTATCATCATGTAAGGAGATCACTGGAAGGATACAACCGACGCTGCTATGAACATCAACACTCCCTCTCAGCTAGGGAGGAGTACTTCCAATTGAATCAGTCATATCACCTCATCGTGATGACAAACACCATGGCTACACCCATGTGTGAAAAGAAGCATATCACCTCATCGTGATAGCATATCACCTCATCGTGTGTCACGTCTCGAATGGTGAAGCTCCTTGTTTTTGCTTCATATGGATTTGTTATATGAACTAATGTGTGTGGTAGAATAATAATTAATATGATGGTGTTTTGGTGTGGAGATAAATAAAAGTGTTTATTTAAATTATGAAAAGTTGAATAGTATTGAATGCGTTTTATTGTGAAAATGAAGCAAAATAGAGCAGAAACATTTTAATTAATGTAATGTATTGCTTTATTTATATCTTAATGAGATACTAATTCAATTATTGTTGTGTGCCTGAGTGCACTTGAGTTGCAAGAGGTCGAAGACCAAGGGTGTGATTAAGGAGAGGTGATTAGCTTCTTGACAGGGCAAAGCAGGAAGACCTCTTGACTACACACACGAGCACTTAGGTTCATGTAATATGCATTTAGGAATGTTAATTTTAGTGTGTTTGTTTTGAATTATGTGCAAATTAAATAACAATTAGAAAATTAAATAAATGATGAAGTGAAAGCATGATGAAATAAAGGATTTTTTTAATTAAAGTTAATTATAGATTTTGATTTATATGCTTATGCATTCTATTCTTCTTTTAATTTGTGTTAATCTTTGAGTTAATAAGTTAACTAATAGTAGAAGATTTTTATTTTATTATTGGGTAAATATTTTAAAAAGGAGATTTACATGCAATTAAAATGAATATTATTCTTTTTTTTTTTATTTAATAATCCATTTCAAGATTAGGGTGAGAAATGGAAAAGGAAAAAAACATTATTAAAAAGGGAAAAAGAGTTCCCGAGAAGGTAACGGTTCTTGAAAATAATCTTGGAAACAAGCTCTACAATTTTTGCTCAAATGGCTGCCAAGAAAATGCTGAATCTTTCAAAATAGTGTGTCGAGAATTAATCTTGGGTAGATAGTGGAAAGTTAAAGAGCTGGAAAAGCAACTGGGAAGGAGGAAGAAAAAGAAGCTTTCTCAAAGAAACCAGATTGAAAGGAGGCAAAAAGAAGAAGTTGTCTGAAGAGCATCTCCAATCTCCAGCTGGAAGCGTAATATCCAGGTTTTCCATTCTTTTCCACAAATCCTGTTTGAAATAAGAAAAAACTACTGAAGAATTTGAATGCCAGTTTGAATTGTATGCAAGACTGTGAAAAAATTTGAGAAAATGTTCCATTCTTTTGTGTGGATTGAAAGAATTTTCATACTTTTATCCCTTTCAGATTGGGGCTTTTCTCCTTTGCGAACTATAGCCTATTATTTCGTTCCAGATTGTTCTTTCCTTTCATAGAAGCTCTGAAAATCAATATATATATATATGCACACATAATTTCTCTATGTGTATATATATATATATTATATAAATATACATTGGCGTATAAATCTGGATTATTATTGCCATAATACAAAAACGGATTTATGAGTGCACCGTATTTAGTTTCCTTTTATTGAAATTGAAGTTTTTGTTCAAAAATTGAGGTGTAATGTATGGGCGGTTGGGATCTCTCCACAGCCGAGCCCTCCCCCATAAGGGAAGGGCTGCGCTATGGGAGACAGCGCTTCCCCCACAGGCCGCGGCCTGTGGAGGAAGCGCTGCCTTCCACAGGCAGTGCCTCCCCATATGGGGAGGGGCGTAGGCCTTAAAAATTATATATATAGTGCGTTAAAATTTATGTACATTGTGTAAACTGCGATTTTTCCATAACTTCGCACTGTGTAGAGTTCTGGACTCTGGACTTTGCACAGCAAGATGCGAATATATTTAAGTGTAAATATATATATATATATATATATATATATATAAACACAGAGGTATATATTTATTTATATATATATATATATATATATATTACACACACTTACATTCCTACTTACAAGCAAACATTTATCTCTGTTTTCTTCAAAAAGAAAAAGAACAGCACTCTCTGTCACTAGCAATATACAGCAAACATAGAATTGGGTATATGAACACAGCATTTCCATGTGTAAACTTATTGAGTATTTATATATATCTTATGCATATATGAAAATATATATACATATACATATATGCATGCATAGTAAATATCATCTCGAATCTGAATAACAAACTTATTGATCTAGAAAGAATAAAACTCAGAAAAGATGTAGAATAAATATGCTTAAACAACTCTGCATACAGTAGTGAACTTGAATTTTATATGCAAATCTGGTTATTTACATTATTTTGCCTTTCCAAACTGCTATATTTTTGAATATCGATGCATTGTATGAGTCATCTTTTATCATTTCTGAACTTAGGGAAAATACACATAAGGCTATGTTAAAAGCTGAAGATGAAACTTTATAGCAAATGTAGACCATTGAAAACACAGTCAAAATTAGTGAATTTTCTGAAAAGAGTGGTTTTCTTTTTTGCTGAAACTATCAAAATTATTTACTGCGATCAAAACTAATTTAGAAAATAGAATTGGGACTGAATTTATTTTGCATTGTAAACTCACTTGAAATTGTACAAGAAAACTTTATTTACTGAATGCATGCATGAAAGCTATTTTTGACAATCTTTGTGAAAACCTTGGTGTTAATGAATGATAGCTTCAATCATATATGAATGACGATTGCTGTAAGCATCATCGTCATTCATACTTGATCAAAGTTTATCATTTATATTGAAATATTTCTAGAAAAACATTTAATCGAATTTATGAGCATACATATAAAATTCGAATTATATATATGATGTTATATTCTGCATTTCATTAATCGGAATTTACTTACTCATCTGCCACCTTGTAGAAGGGTATATATGAGTTATACTAAACAATGATAAACGACTTTATCATAAGCCGCGCCCTAAGGGACACGTCCTCTCATGAGACGTGCCTCTTAGGGGAGGGTCTCCTCTCTTATTTATGGCGGATCCTTCTTTGATATGCAAACATAGAAATCGAATAATGTTCTGCAATCAGCACATTCAAAATAAGAAATTCAAATCTGGAAATTGAAAATCTGAACATAAAAGTTTGAGTAGTATTCTTACACATAGAATTTTCATAAGTCCCTTAGTCTCCCAATTTGATTGAAAATTTGTTTACATTTACATGGTATCAAAGCCAAGTTGTGTGAATCCAAAACAAATCTAAAATCAGTTTTCTCTAGAAAATTCATATTTTCTAAAATCGAATTCACATCACATTCTTCATAATGTCAAGTGTGATCAGATTTGAAGATCGCCTTGCAGGAGCAGACAACTTCACATCATGGAAATTTAGAATCATGATGATCCTTAGAGAGAATAAACTAGACTCACTTGTGAAAGAAAATAAAAAGGAACCAGAGGCTGAACTTGAGAAAACTCAATGGGTTGAAAACAATGAAAAGGCCATGAAAATTCTAGTAGATGCAGTTAGGGATCATATAGTGCCTATCTTAGTAAAACATGAAACTGCATACCATATGTACAAATCTCTTGAGAGTACCTATGAGATTAACAACACCTGCAGGACTCTTGCATTAAAAAGGCAAATCAACAATGCACAAATAAACAAAGGAGAGTCCATTAATGCATACTTCATGAGGATTATTGAACTAAGGGATCAATTATCCACAATTGGATATCAGATTGATAGCAAAGAGTTAACTCTAATTGCACTAGGAGGCCTACCAAACTCATGGGAGTCATTTGTTCAAGGAATAAGTGCGAGATCTAAACTCCCTAAGTTTGACAGGCTAAGAACTGACTGCCTTCAAGAAGAAACAAGACTTTCCACAAAAGAGAATAAACAGAAACACATAGATGAAGACATTCATGTTCTCCACACAACATCTAATAAGAGGAGTAAGAAAAACTCCTACAAGAGAGGATCTTTTAAAAGAAAGAGAAGTTCCAATGGAAAGGAATCTTATAAGAAGAAAGATATCTCTCAAGTACAATGCTTTAGATGTGATCAGTATGGCCACTATGCAATGAAATGCCCTGATAGAACTAAACAGCAAGCATCCTTTGCCAAAGTAGGAAAGTCAAACCCAGATCATGAATCTGAGAACTTTGTGTTCTATACAGCCCTTTCTAGTCAAGTATCTGACAACACTCAAAATTGGGTAATTGATAGTGGTTCCTCCAGACAGATCACAGGGTTCAGAGAACACTTGGACTCTATGACTGAAAAGTCTGATGAAGAAGTAACCATCGGGGATGATTCTGCATACCCTGTAAAAGGGGTTGGAATGTGTTCCATCAAGTTGAAATCTGGGGTTTCTCTGCAACTCACTGGAGTCTTATTTGTACCTGGAATAAAGAGAAATCTTATATCCATCTCTGCCCTTGAAGACAATGGTTACAGAGTTACATTTATGGATGGGAAAGTTCTAGTATGGCCTAAGAACTCATCTATCAAGAAAGCTCTAACCATAGGCATAAGACAAGGGTACCTTTACAAACTATACACTGAGGTTAAACAAGCCCTTACCCTTGACATTGTTGATACAAATGAAATTTGGCATAGAAGATTAGGAAACCTTCATTTCCGTGCCCTACCTTCTATGGAAAAACTTGTTACAGGCTTACCCAAGCTAAAACCATCTCATGAGGGAACTTGTAAAGGTTGTACCCTAGGAAAGAATACAAAGGGATCCTTTCAGAATAGCTTGAGTAAAACCCTTAATGTGTTAGAACTAGTTCACTCTGATTTATGTGGACCCATGTCTCTAGGAAAACCTGGATCTATTTCCTTAAGTGTAAAGAGTCAATAGAAATCCTTAAAAGGTTCAAAGAGTTCAAAGCCCTTACTGAAAACTTCTCTAGAAAGAAAATAAAAACCTTAAGGACAGACAATGGGAAAGAATACACCTCTGAGATTTTTAAGGAATTCTGCATGAGTGTTGGAATTAAGAGGGAGTTCATAGTTGCATACAACCCTCAACAAAATGGGGTTGCTGAAAGAAAAAATAGAACCATTGTAGAAGCTGCAAAGGCAATGCTGCTTGACCAAAACATTGAAACTTCTTTCTAGGAAGAAGCCTCTAGGACTGCTCTAATAACATACTTGGAATGTATTAAGTTTGGTAAATTATGTGGCTAAATGAACATCAGCTTTCGTGCGTTACATCATGATATGAACCATTATGGCTACTCCCATGAATGGTATCGAAAGATATCACCTCATCGTGATATCAACCATCATGGCTACACCCATGTATCATATATACAAGTGCTCATCACTCAACGTGATGTTGTCACCTCATCGTGACGTTCACCATGGCTCTCCCAGAGGGTGAAAACACAAGTACAAGAAAAATCATCATGGACTCTCTCACATGATGTTGTCATGGAGTCACACACATGACATCCACCATGGCTCTCCCAGAGGGTGGAAACAAGGGCTTTCACCTCAAATCTCAAAGAGAAATGCATTAACAAGGGCTTGCACCTCAAATCTCTCTCAAAGAGAAATGCATTAAAGAAGATCACTGATACTGAGACTCCTTCTCAGCTAGGGCTTGATTGTCCACCATACCAAGCTTGTCTCTGTGATGTCCCCTTCCAGTTGACATCTCTCAGTGATTGAGATTAGCCTATTATGCGACCCTCGTAGGCTGATAGGATAGATAGAGGGTCTTGTTGGAGCTTGGCTTGGCTTCGGTTGTCAGAATTTACCAGTTTGGCTTTCGTTCGGGGTCGTTCGGACATCATTTGCTTGACTTGCTATTTTTAGTAAGTAAAGTCACTCAGCGAAGCACCCCTGCTATTTTTAGCAGTATGGTCTGGTTGTATGCAAATTCAATCACTTATTCACCAGCTTCAGACGGTTCGTTAATCAGACTTATTTTGAGGAAGATATTAATATTTAATTGTCAAATTAAATATTAATTATTTTGAAGCTTATATTATAAAGTTATAATATTATTTAATATTATAACTTAAGTGATTTTTAAAGGGGTCGACCATCATTGAGAAGGGGACCATTTTTAATTAATCTTTTTAATTAAAAAGAGGCATCCAACTATGGAATTATTAAAAGTGAATTTTCAACTTAATTTAAATGATGCTTTTTGCTGAGGAAATCGACCCTCTTGAGAATATATGGATTTTTCATTGTAAAGAGAATTCATTATGTTATGAAATCGACTTTGATCAAATATTCTTCCAGAGAACGGAGCCAAGGGTTTCAGTTGTCTTTTTGGCATTGGAGAATGAGCCATCTTTAGTGTTGCAGTTCAGAGGCTGTGAAATATCAGCTGATTTATTGCTTATCAGAGAGGTAGCTTCATTCAAAGGTTATCACAGAGTTAATTCAGAGATTACATCATTCAGGGTTTGAATCCGGAAAGCATCCGACAGAGATATATTCAGGGGCGCCTAACCTTGCTTCACATCTGGCAACTTACCAAGGCCGTACGGATTTCTTTGCTGCTGCTAGGACTTACTTTTTACTGCTGCTGGGCCGTACCTTCAAGTACAGGCCGTACCTTTCACAAAAGGCCAAACGCCTTCTCTTTTGGTAGTCTGCCTTCACCAATAGGGGCGCATACTTCACTGGCTTCATTTGCTATCATCTGGCGCAGGGGAAAAGTGGATCTCTATGATGGACGTGCCATTTCATTAGCTTCACAGGCTGCTGCAAATACCAAGTTTTTCATCAATAATGTTGTTGCTTTTTAGTTTGCATGTTATCAGATCTCAGATGTAATAAGCCTAGAAGATCAATAAATACTTTGGCATCTATAAATCCAGTAGATTCTATCATTTACGGAATTGCAATATTTTATTTAAATTTTATAAGCAATTTCTTTCAAAAATCGCACTTCTTTGGTTTATGCAAAAAACACAAAAAAATCAAAAACGTTCAAAAACAAGCAAAAATCAAACAGTTCAGAAAAACAGTGAGAACAGGGGTTTCTACAGTCTCGAAAGTACACAAACTTTATCCTGGAGAGAGGCTTGGTGAGAATGTCTGTCGTCTGCTCATCAGTGCTGATATACTTCAACTAAATTGCTTTCCTCAATACCATATCTCTGATATAGTGGTATTTGATCTCCACATGCTTAGTTTTGTCATGAAACATAGGGTTGATTGAAAGCTTCACACAGCTCTGGTTATCACAATGAATGATAATAGGTTCCATTGACTACTCAAACAATCCTACAAGGAGCTTCCGAAGCCACACTGCTTCCCGAGCTGCCACACAAGTCGCAATATACTCAGCCTCTGTTGTACTCAATGCTACAGATGACTACTCCCTACTGCACCAGGATATCATTGCAGACCCCAAACTAAAGCAACATCCAGAGGTGCTCTTCCGATCAATGACACACCCTGCCCAATCAGAATCAGTATAACCATGCAACTTCAAATCCACACCTGAAGAATATCTCAACCCATATCCAACTATGCCGCGCAAGTATCTCAGGATATGTTTTGCTGCAACTAGATGTATATGCCTTGGTTCACACATGAACTGGCTAAGTGCACTCACTGCATAGCAAATATCTGGTCTAGTATTGACTAGATACATCAATGATCCAATCAACTACCTATACATTGTAGGATCCACCAGATCTTAACTAGCTACAGCCTCTTTCAACTTATGCAAGTTGGTCTCCATAGGCGTAGACATGGATTTGCAATTTGACCTCCATTGTCTGAGATGTCCCCTTTTTGTACTTTAATTTTTTTTTTTACCATATTTCCTGAATTTTGACAACCAAAATAAACTGGAACAACAAATTGAAATGGAAAACAAATAGCTGGTAATGCTTGATCAAACCCTCAAATACTGAAATACCATTTCAAATGATGAATCTTAGTCAAATTTTAACAATTATAATTGCTGGTGTGACTGGCATAAACCCTAGGTTGCAATATAATCTCAGATCTGAATTGTTTCAAATTACTTTCAATGATCAGGGACACCAATATAAACTCAATTCCACCAACCCAGCTCGTGAGTATAAGAAATGCAAATGACTACAGTAAATATAATAATTTGGAATCTCCTCATATCATGGTATTCACAATTGACATCTTCAAACTATTGATAAGCAATGTTATATGACAGCAACAGAGGTGACAACCCTCTTACTTCCTATAGAGCATAATCTGGAAATTTACATTTTATTTGATGATGCTACTAAGAATCACAGTTGATATGCCTGGAATTCAAGGAAACACCTTAGAAGATTGCTACAGTAGCTGCTAACCTGTGATCTAGGTAGAACATGAAGTGGCCACTCCAATATTTGCTGATTTCCCTGTGATCTGGACATAGTATGTTACGACCACTCCTATATGTGCTCATATCCCTGCAATATGGGTAGATTATGGTGTAACCAGCATGGTATGGATGCTGCAGACAGTGTAGAAGCTCTCAATTTTCTCCTTCAACAGCTATGATCACTCTTGACACATTAAGTGATGACTGAGATGATGAATACAGCGGCTGGTTTGACTGATAAAATGCCCTAAATGTCTAAATTTTACTTTCTCAGTGTAGCACTCAGCTAGAGTAACTCAGATCCAACTCCAAATGATGTCCAAAATCCATAAAAAATATAAAACTCGATATATAAACCCTCAAATATGTGTTGGTGATGAAATGATAATTTTTGCTTGCCAAAAAACACTGTAGCGTCACTGTAACAAAATCCAAATCCACCACAAATCAGCACAATCATGATTCCTAGATAGAATTACCCGAAATTGGAAACAAGGGTTTTCATCCTTGATCCAAGATGATGAATTCCACGAGGCTTTTTGTCCTCTAGAATTCGAACACACCAAGGGTTTTCGTCCTTGGCTGCCCTAGATTGAAAAATTGCTCAAAATGCAAAATAATAGCTTGAGTGCTCCTCAAATGAAGATAGGCGCCTCCCTGATATACCTTTTCGAATTGGGCCCTTGGGTCCTAAATTTCTCTCCAAGTATTTAAAAGTACTTTTAATTTTTAATTTTATTTATTTCTAATTGTTAATTTTTTTTAATTTTAAGTATTTAAAAATACATTTATTTTAATTATAATAATATTATTAAGTTGCCTTAAAATTAGAGATTATTAGACCCAACTTAAATAATATTATTAATTATGTTAAATTGAAAAAAGGGGACATGACAATGTCTTCCCTTATGGGGAAGGAAATAGGGAGCAACTCTGATGTAGATTGGACAATTACCTGCACTTTCATCTTAAGAGAAGTATGCTTGAGTAGCAATGGAAGTCATGATAAATGTGAATCAAAGTCTTTCAAATCAAGAATCAAATTAAGAAGATAAACTTTGATGCCAATTTTGATTTCAAAAGTATTGGTAGACAAGGTTAGGTTGATTATATATGATAGCGCTGGCTTGACCGCTTTCATTGATTCATTGCTGACTTATATTTGAGTCTTTAATAGTATAAGGTTCGCGCCTATATATGCGCATAAGATTTCTTTGTGTTTATTTCAGACAATGGAGGTCAAATTGCAAAGTCAAATTTGGGATAAATGAGTACTTTATTTGATAAGATTGTAGCAAATGTTGATCCTCTTGATGTAAATTGTTTAGTATTTGGCAGCCCATTATGCATGTGAGGGATACCATCTTCTTGAAGATGTATGAAGGTATATCAAACATCCTATTGTTAAGTGTTAATCAAGATAAACAATTGATTAATGCTACTAGAAAATTTACTTAGCTTTTTAAGAGATAACCAAGATAATGAGGTAGTTGAATACAAGCTTCTACTAGCATATCTTCTAACAAAGAGAAAAAGCAAGTGGAAGGGTTGTTACGATTCAGAGAGGCCCCATAGTATGCCACCAAAAAAGAGTAGAGGAGTGTGAGATCCAATTGCTACTAAACACCCTTTCCTCAACATTGGTCTCCATCAAGAAATCATTGATTGAAGCAAATGAGGTAAAGAAGCAACTTCAATCATTGTTACATCAAAGGCATACTCAATCCTAGAGCTTCTTCATGTGGTTCTCCTATTGTAATTATGGTTAAAAGAGATATTTCGGGGGGATGTGTATTGACTATTGGACCTTGAATAAGATAAATATCAAGAATTAATGATGTATTTGACCAACTTCAACATATAAAGTATTGTAAAAAGTTGGATTTGTAGTATCATCAAGTAGAATTGAAGAGGATATATAGAAAACAATATTCAAGACTAAAATAAGAATCAAGGAAGAGGATGTATAGAAAATAACATTCAAAACAAGATATTGTTTGTGTTTGCGGCTTGTACTTCTTTTCAAATTGTGCAATGTTCCCACTAGTTTCATGAGGCTAATGAATGAAGTATTGAAACCATTCATAAGTTCTCGTGACATTGTTTGCTTGGATAATAGTATTGGTTTGTAAAATAACTTATCATGAACATCTAATGCATTTGAGGTAAGTTATGCAATCTTTCATGAAGAATAAGTTAATGCTCTACAAGAAGAAATGTGAGCTTGCACAACTAGTCTATTTGGGACATGTTGGAGATAGGGAGTTAACAATTGTTCCAACAATATTAGAAGATGTGATTAACAAGTTGGCCAATATGTTTTCTAGACCACTTAAATTTCATCTTTGAGCGCTATATCACAACTTAAACCATTTTTCCATGAGGCGTAAGATGGAGAATATGAACATGAAGCATTTAGAGAGGTATATCATTGTTGTTAAGGAGCTAAAGTGCAGATTTTGAACGTCAAATGGGCTACTATATCCAAGAAAGTTTGCTTTACAAGTTATAAAGATTTGTGTGCCTTAAAAAAAGGAAGAGTTCAGTTAATAAGGGGCGTGTATCTCAAAAATTGTCAACCGCTTTAATGCGGTGAAGACCTTCACGCATTTATCAAGGCATGTGTATTGGCCAAACACGCAAAATGATTTTGACAAGTTCATAAGAAAATGTGTTTTGTATAACACATATATAGTAATAAAAAGTTGGATCGTATATGCCTCTGTTGTTTCCCTCAAAACGATGGGAGAACACCTCTATAATTTTGTAAGAGGTTTTCCTTTGTTAAAAAAGGGCAATGGCTATTTGTCTAAACCAGCTTAGCAAAATGTATGTTCTCATTCAATGAAAGATAAACTCTAAAGCTCAAAATAGCTGAATACACAGAGATTAGATCATAAATTCAATTCAATAAGTCTCCTCTTCTAATGTCTTTGATTATTAGATATCTTATCTCGGTCATAGGCTCACAAAGACATTTGCTATAAATAAAAGGAGAATCATTTTGGCTACATATATTGTAATCTATAGAGTTACAAGGGTTAACGGGCATGAATGGTAAAGGAAAAAATTGTACCTCTTCGGGTGTCAGAGAGATTCGAACCTTGGCCACAAGTTGAAGTACATCTGGAGGCTCCAAGTTGTTGCAGTCGCTGTATGACCGCCATTGCGACGTAATAACATGTTTGCCACTGACGACAAATTCACTAAACCGAATTTAGTCCTCAGGCTTGCAATTCTTTCCCTAAATGCGAAGGATAGAATTATAGTTTTGTAATGGTCAAATTTGCATATCCATTATTTATTAACACTTTCATATTGTCCATATTGTCCTTCTTTATAGCACCCTCTATGATCAGATATTTATCTTATGTATATCTTACTTCCATTATCATGGGTTTATGTGGACAAATTTGACCCCAAAAGTTTTACAATTCAAATTAAATTTAGTTGATTTCACACATTTCACTTGTCATTGTGAGTGAATTAAATTCAAATTGAATTATTGTAATTATGTTTATTTCACATCTTATCATATGAACAAATATTCTCATTCTAGAGTAGTCATTATAAGAATTTTTTGAATTAATTCATCAAAAAATAGAATATGCATAATTATTCTAGAAGCATTTGTATAATTGAAACTCGTTGTCTTTTATCATTGACACAATGATAAACTCAGTATTTTCTAAAGTTGGACCTAGGAAAACTTGTCCCTTAGTGATATGAAAGTCTTTTGTTGGTTCACAGTTTGTTATCTTGATCCCTGTCATGACCCTAAATTCATGCCCATTTATTTGAATTTTGCCTAAGTCATAAGCTTGTCAGTATTTTACCTACTTTTTGAAACCTCGTCGAGTCCCGATGAGGTTGTCACAACCTTAGTTTGGCTCGATGCCTCTTGAAAAAGTTCAAGTTCGCTACCTAGTTAAAGTTTTGGAAGCCACGGCAAAGCCCAATGGGGTTCTCATAACCTTATTAAGCCCTAACTATATGATGAAAAGGAACAAAGGATTGGAGGGAAGTTCATTTAGTTTTAGAACTTTGAAAGGTTTCAAAACCTTTGTCAACTCCCAACAGGGTTTCGAAAACCTTTATATTCGCCAATAATAAAAGTCTTTTTGTAAGTGGTCTTTTCAAATGAAGTATAAGTTTGGTGGACATTTTAAAGGTGATAAAACTTGAGGTTCTCACAACTCCATCGGATTCCGATGAGATACTTCAAACCTTGCCAAAACCAGACATTACTCTTAAAGCAATATTTTCAGGATTATTAAAGGGTGATTAAAAATGCCAAGTCGAGACCATTATGGAGACAGAAAAATTTCTAAGCTTACTGCATTAATATAAACCAGATCTCATTTGAAAGTTCATTACAACAAGAATTATCAAAATATATATATACATATATATACATTCAAAAGGGGAGTATTTCAGTATATTCTTTTCAAACACATAGTGTGAACATGAGAATTTGAATCCCCTCTACCACTTCTTGCAATCTTATGAGAATTTGAATCCCCTCTACCACTTCTTGCAATCTTTCAATTTGGGTTGGTGAGAACAAATTCTCATGGGACTCCACAAATTGGGCAAATAGCCCCATGTCATTTTGCTTGAGTCCTATGCGGAGAAGAGTGACAACTTCCTCAGTAATTTTATGTTGAAGTGTAGTAGCAATACAAACAGCACCTCCCACCAGACCAACTCTCGGATAAGCAATGAGACCTCCTACAACTGCTCTCACTCTAGCTAGAAACTCTGGTTTAATCGGGCGCTCTGCCGCTCATTCCCCAGTTTAGTTTACCATAAGTGCGGATAACATTATACACAAAGCCCTCCAACAATAGAGAATTGTGCACATGAACTTGGCCCAGGAAGTACTCCCCAACAATCTTCTTGATCATGCCCTCTTCCACATCATTGCATATCAAGAAAACTTCTTTGAGCTAGTTTGATACCAACCACATATGCAGACTACACTCTACCTTCTCAATCGATAAGTAATCACTTTTTTAAGAAGCATCACTTTCAGAGCTTGACTTGGACACTGGAATTAGAATTGTAAAAATAAAAGCAATTCTCATGAATTTATAAGAATCAAATGTCATGGTGAGAAGATAGATATCAAAGGATTTTCTCGGGAGCAACTAGCAATCGCAAGGAAGGTAGCCTCACTCTAGAAATAAATGAAGGTGGTAATTGATGTGATGGAGTTGCATTAAATATTGAGTTAAGCAAGCTTTGGTTTCAAATGAAAACTTCAAATTTGGTCAGTTCACATGAGAGAAACCACAAAATGAGATGTATTGAATGTCATTTTTGAAGGTTGCATGCCACTTGCAGGTACAGCAAGCCACGAGGCTTACATACAGGAAACTACAAATTACTCGCCTATCAAAATCAAATCAAGTGAATCAATATAATTATGAATTTCTTTAAAATAGTCATAAATGCTCTTTGGGGCTCGTTTATACAAAATTAGGTGATGATTTGCAAAATCTCTATTGGAAAAGATGTCAGTTACTTTAACAGCCAAGATCCAAGAATTAGGGCATATAAATTTATGTTTAGAGACCCTTACAGGGGGGAAAACTTTTGTTTCTAAATTACACTGTGATGTAAAGAAAATGAAGGAGGAACAATTTTGAATTGGTTTTAATTTCATAATACTCTGTGTTTGTGAACATTGAATTGTAAATGATGTCATATTAAATAAGCCTATGATCTTAAGCAATATTTGAAGTTTTGTTCTTTAGTAATGGAAGCTTCATTGTGTTACATTTACTTTTTTGGAGATTGAAATTGGTTCTTTTGGAAACTATTTTATATGCTATTATAATTTTGGCCTTTGTGCTAGGAGGTTAATAGTTTTGTTTGGTTTATCACATTGATTTCATGGTTATGGGTCAATGTTAGTTCACCTTTCCTGCTTTCTGGTTAAAAGTGTATCCATTATTGGTTATTTGTAACCTTCGAGGGAGTTGCACCTCATTAAAAATTTAGAGGAAAGTCACAAATGAAATTGTGATCTTTCCTTGTTGTTAGTAACTTTTTCCTTATTTTAATGGGTTATGGAGTTGGTAATTAATGTATTTCCATAAGGGCAAATCCATTTACTAACAAATTTTTGATGACTCCGCTAGGGATTCGAATGAGACATTGCAAAGGTTGTCTTGTCATGCATCAACATGGTTCTACCACATGGAAACTTTTTTCCCGTGTTGCAACCAGATCTTGATTGGATTCAAGCAAAGCAAGAAGGTATTATTTCACAGTTGAATACTTTAGCTTGGAGGTATAGAAGACATGTTGCAAATTACATGAGAGAAAATTTTGTACTTAAGAAAGAAGAATAAAAAGCACAATGACAAGCCAAAAGGGTAGTCGAGAGGGCTCCAAGAATTGAGATTGTATGGTATCCTCACCCTCAGCCTCATCCAAACCATAATCAAAACCCTCCACCAAATCCAAATGTTCCCCTAAGAAATTGATTCAAGAAGGAATTTGGAGGTGGGAAAAGTATCTCTGGAATAAAGAAATTACTTTCCCTAAAAAGAAGTTGGCAACTCTAGAAATTTCTCTTAGTAACAAACATCAATTTGTATTATGGTTGCTATAATACCTCAGTCTTAAAAAAATCATTCTGGACCCTTAGCCTTGTCTCGGTACATCTTACCTTAGAGATTGAAAGACTTCCCAAAATTTTCTGGTGAGAGTTCACAAGATCCTGAAAGATATATTCAAATATTTATCATTGCATGCGGAATTTTTGGGAGTTCAAGATGAGGATGTGTTTGTAATACTGTTTGTGGAAAGTCTTGTTGAACATGCTTCTAAATGGTTCTGAAGTTTGGAGCATGGGTGTATAACCAATTGGAGTAGCTTGGAGAAAATATTTCTTGACAGATTCAAATGTGTGGTGGATATTGGCGTTTTATTATGCCAATTTTTCAAATTAAAATAAGGAAGAAGAACCAATCTATGACTTCATAGATCATTTTAATAGAGACTTGAAGCGAATTCCTCAGTTTGATCAGCTGAGTAAGTTGAACCAGTTCCATATTTTCACTTTTGCATTACATCATGAAGTTCAATTTCTTTTGAAGCGAGACAAAGTTTGAAACCTTGAACAAGCACAACTAGAGGCTGTTAGTATTGAAGATGACTTCATTTTTTCCGGAGTTAGGAAAAAAAGTTATATTGAGCAGCATACTCAAATTAATAAGACACAAAAATGTAAGGTCTTGGATTTTCAACCTCTACGTTCACCAAATTTTTCATATCCTCTAGTCTAACATATTAATCTTACTATTTTTAATCAAGAGCATTTTCAGAAAGATTAAATGAGCAATGAGGGAACTAGGCCTTATGATGTTGAGGTATAAAGTTTAAACTCTTGAGAGATTAGAGATGATTTTGATTCTTTGAGTGACGAGGAATATTTCTCCCCCCGAATACAATTAGTGAGTACGACACCATTTTCTTTAGCTATTATGACTATTGAAAAGTCTACTCTTGATATGGATATTTGGGCTTTGAGTGAAAATTATCAACTACCATCTTTATATACACCTAAGTTAGAAACCTTCACATTTGAATATGTTGATGCAAGCTCAACAAACATTATGGTAAATGTTGAAGAGTCACCTTCCAAGAAGGAAATTATCTGTGATGTGACAAACTCTCTTTCTCAAGCTGGTATACAAACTAAAATTGAAAAATAGAATATAACCCTTATTCCAAATCAATGCTTAGAAGTTTCATATGATGACTTTTTCTTTGAAAAGGATGAGGCAATGGAGGTCTTCATTCCCGAGGATATGAGCGAGAACGTGATATGTTGTGTAGAGGAAAGTGGAATAAAAAATCAACTCCAAATTGAGAAAGGCAAATCACTAAATGCTTCTTCTCCATTGTATATGACATCTGAATTAAAAAATGAGGTTTATGAAGAGGCGGTAATTATGGAGGCTCATGAGCATACAAGAATGTCTAAAGAGAGTGATCAAGTTAATTGGTCTAGCTATTTTAATCCACTTTTTCTATCAAGCATTTTTTGTGAAATTAGGGATAATCCTTTATTTGAATTCTTGGAGTCTAGTATGATATGGGGAGAAAATAATGGTAAAAATGAGAATTGTGAAGGGAGGTTTGCAGTAATAATTAGAAATCGTTACATCTACAGTTTCAATTGAAGGAATTAATGAGCATAAATTGAAGGGACATAAAGGAGTTACTAGAAAGACTTCCACGTATCCTATAACAGATACCGCATAAAACATTGAATTGGTTTCTATTGGGGAGGACAAAAAGATTCACATTTTTCAATATTTTGAAACTCGAGTGAGTTTAGTCTCATAACAAAACCAGAAACTTCCTCTTTTCCTTGCAATTGATAGAGAAGGTCAACCAGGATTTTGAATTCTCAGGGATGATGAATTGGAGTATGGAAAGTAAGGTACAAAACTATGTTCATCCTAAGGGAGAGGCATATGATGAAAGATGGTTATTTGGGAATGTCCTGTTTTACAGGGATTTTTCGCATAAAGTGGACTCCTTATGGATATGCTTATTCTTCCTCATGCTCTAGAAGTTATATGGGAATGTTCTTTTATCGTAGTGGGTCATTTTTCTCTCAATTAGTTAATGGATTTGCATGATCAATTCAATTCTTTGTGGAGGTAGGGTTTTCCTTACCATGTACATATTCTAAAATTTTGGTGTGTGCTTAGTTTTGGTCTCTTCCTACTTTTTGCTCTATTTTGGTTTGCCCTATTCTCTTCGTTTGGAATTTGAATTTATACCCAATGGATAGGCACTTGCCTTCTGTAATGATTCTAGGTTCATTCCTTCATGCTTGCAATCTTTGTCCCCAGTCAAAGCCATTGTTATCCCAATCCCTGTCACAACCCTAAATTCATGCCCAATTATTTGAATTTTTCTTGTTATAAGCTTGTCGGTATTTTCCCTAGTTTTTGAAACCTCGCCGGGTCCTAATGAGGTTGTCACAACCTTAGTCTGGCTCGATGTCTCTTGGAAAAGTCCAAATTTACTGCCTAGTTAAATTTTTGGAAGTCATGGTGGAGCCCAATAGGGTTCTCATAACCTTATTAAGCTTTGAATGTATGATGAAAAGGAACAAAGGATTGGAGGAAAGTTCATTTAGTTTTAGAACTTTTAAAGGTTTTGAAACCTTTTTTGGCTCCCGATAGGGTTTTGAAAACCTTTTTATTCGCCAGCAATAAAAGCATTTTTGTAAGCAGTCTTTTCAAACAAAGTATAAGTTTGGTAGACATTTTAAAGGAAGTAAAATTAGAGGTTCTCACAACTCTATCGAATTCTGACAGGATACTTCAAACCTTGCCAAAACCTGACATTACTCTTAAAGCAATATTTTCAGCATTATTAAAGGGTGATTAAAAATGCCAAACCGAGACCATTATGGAGACAAAAAGATTGTTAATCTTACTGTATTAATATAAACCAGAGCTCATTTGAAAGTTCATTACAATTGTAGAAAAGGAAAGATACATTTGCAAGAGAGATACACACATGAAATAAGAATTATCAAAATATAAAATTATATTTATATATATTTGTTGTGTTTACATTCAAAAGGGGAGTACTTCAGTACATTCTTTTCAAACACATAGTGTGAACATGAGGATTTGAATCCCCTCTACCACTTCTTGTAATCTTTCAATTTGGGTTGGTGAGAACAAATTCTCGTGGGACTCCAAAAATTGGGCAAACGACCTCATGTAATTCTCCTTGAGTCCTATGTGGAGAAGAGCAACAACTTCCTCAGTAAGTTCGTGTTGAAGTGCAATAGCAATACAGGCAGCGTCTCCCACTAGACCAACTCTCGAATAAGCACTAAGACCTCCTACAGTTGCTCTCCCTTTGGCTAGAAACTCTAGTTTAATCAGGCATTCTGTTGCTCTCATTCCCCAGTTCAATTTACCAAAAGTGTAGATAACATTATATACAAAAGCGCTCCAACAATGTAGAATTATGCATATGAACTTGGCCCAGGAAGTTCCCCCCAACAATCTTCCCAATCATGCCCTCTTCCACATCATTGCATATCAAGAAAACTTCTTTGAGTTGGTTTGATACTAGCTGTGTATCTAGACTGCACTCTACATTCTCAATCGATAAGTAATCGCTTTTTGAAGAAGTGTCACTTGCAGAGCTCGACATCTTGGAAATTTGAATTAGAATTGTAAAAAAAAAAAGCAATTCTCATAAATTTATAAGAATCAAATTTCATGGTAAGAAGATATCAAAGGATTTTCTCAAGAGCAACTAGCAATCACAAGGATGGTAGCCTCACTCTAGAAATAAATGAAGGTGGTAATTGATGTGATGGAGTTGTATTAAATTTTAGTTAAGCAAGCTCTAGTTTTAAATGACAACTTCAAATTTGGTCATTTCACATGAGAGAAACCACAAAATGAGATGTATTGAATGCCAGTTTTGAAGGTTGTGTGCCACTTGTAGGTATAGCAAGCCATGAGGCTTACATACAAGCAACTACAAATTACTCAGCCATCAAAATCAAATCAAGTGAAGCAATATAATTATGGCTTTCTTAAAAATAGTCATAAATGCTCTTTGTGGGTCGGTTATACAAAATTAGGTGATTATTTGCAAAATCTCTATTGGAAAAGATGGCAGTTACTTTAATGACCAAGATCCAAGAATTGGGGCATATAAATTTATGTTTAGAGACCTTTACAAGGGCCCAAACTTTTGTTTCTAAATTACAGTGTGATGTAAAGAAAATGAAGGAGGAACAATTTTGAATTGGTTTTAATTTCAGAATACTTTGTCTATGAACATTGAATCGTAAATGTAATGCCATATTAAATGATTCTATGAGCTTAAGCAATATTTGAAGTTTTGATGGAAGCTTTGTTGTGTTACATTTACTTGTTTGGAGATTGAAATTAGTTCTTTTGGAAATTATTTTATTTGCTATTGTAATTTTGGCCTTTGTGCTAGGAGGTTAATAGTTTTGTTTGGTTTATCGTATTGATTTCATGGTTATGGGTCAATGTTAGTTCACCTTTCCCACTTTCTGGTTAAAAGCATATCTATTATTGGTTATTTGTAACCTGGTTAAAAATTTATAGGAAAGTCACAAATGAAATTGTGATATTTTCTTGTTGTTAGTAACTGTGCCCTTATTTTAATGGACTATGGAGTTGGTAATTAATGTATTTCCATAAGGGAAAATCTGTTTACTAACATAGATGTATCCCTATTTTAAAATTATAAATTACTCTATGTATATCCGAATATAAGAATAATAATTTACCTTGATAGTTAGGTAAATTATTTTTAAAAACTTCCCTCTAAATTTTAGAGGTACAACTCCCTCATTGGATAAAATTTTATTATTTTCTAAATTTGAAATTTACCATATGTATGCTTTTAACTCAAAAGCAATTAAAGGTGTAAGTGATACTAATGATTTTATCATATTTAAAGAAGAATTTATACATATTTAGAAAATGTTGTCCATGAAACCAATTAGAACACAAGCTAATTTAAGTTCCAAGGAGAGCATAAACCAATGGATTTGTCAACTCATAATTGATCACCATCTTGAGAAAATTAGACACTTAAAATAACTCTTACACACGCACAAATGTATAATAGCCAACAAAATTGATTATAATTTAAATATCATAATAAATTTCATTATGAGTGTCCAAAACTGCATGCTCACAAACTTATGGTATGTTCTCAAAATTAGCAAAAATTGTTCACTTATTTCTATATCCTTCTATTGCTTAGAAAAATAGAGATCAAGGAAGAAGAAGAAGAAGACCCGTTTTCATTACCACTTATCTAATATATACATGCAAGAATAACTGAATATTGTAAAATAATTATTTCTTGGAGGTTAAAGAATCCTTTAAAATCTTGAAAACTTTAATGCTCCTCACAAATTAAAGTTCATATTATGAAATGATCATAAAACACCTCATTGTTGAGGTGGCGTACTATCGGATTCCTCATCATTCTTATGTTCTTGTGATGAATGGGCTGATTGTGCAACATATTTTTCTTTTTTACACTTGGAAATCTTTGAAAATCGATGGCACCTCATTGTATTGAGGGGTGATAACATTTTTGGTTCTCAATTTCCACTATGCTTCTTTGTTGCAATTTTATTATCAATTTATTTTCTTAGTAGTTCAATATCTTCATAAATTTTCTTCATCTGTCCAATGAATTTAACTCACCTCACCATGATATTGTTAACCCATTCTTCAATGCTCTTGCCATAAGATTTGTATGTGTGGATTTTATCAATTACCTCCTTTCCTCTAGCTAAACTTGGATCAAAAGCAACTTCGATCTGGTTGGTGAATTGAGCTGAGAAGTCAATGAGAGATTTCAAATAGTTGGTTAAAGCATTAATTTTATGCTTTAATTGATTTTGGTTTTTTTATCCTTATTTTTCCTTTCCACTAACTTGGCACTTGACACTTGAAAATTATGAACATCTCCATCTCTTTTAGAAGGCCCCAAATTGATCCTAATTATGTTGAAATCCTTTGCAATCATCTAGCTAGCATCATTTTATATAGAAAGGTGAGTGACTTCAACATACATATTTCTTGAGGAGGAATCACTCAATATTTTGGAAGTAGTTTTAGGTTTTTCAAGTTGAAGAGTTCTTTAGAGAAATTGAGCTACGATATCTTTGTCTAGGATGCTCAATTCAAAAAAAATCATTTTGCTTGTCAAGTATTTCTCTAAACATGAAATAGAGGGGGACACAAAAATATTCCTAGAATTCAAAGAAAAAACTAGAGAGATCTCCTGAGATATGGTGTGCTAGATACCTCAACCTTTAGAGAAGAAGGCGGGTTTGTTTCAACTTGCACAAAAGGATTTTGAGATGAATTGAGAGGAGGGGAACTAGGAGAAGAATATGAAGAAGATGCATTACTTACTTGGGATGGAGATGAAGATATATGAATATAATTCTCATCTCCTAATTCTTCTAGCTAAGGACTTAATCTTCTCTTTTATTTAACCCTTTGATTTGTTCCTATCGTGGGCCCTTCACAAGTCTTTTTGAAATTCATTTTCTCTATTGGATCTTCGTCATCATCTCCACTACCACTAGAGGTAGACTATTGTGCAATATATGTTGTTAGTCGAGGAGATGGGGATCTCCTTTGACTACTCTTTTCCTACTCTATAGTTTTCTTAGTTTGTTGTGGGGTCAGATTTTGTTTTTCTACATATTTCTTCTTACCCATTCCTCGATTCTTTTGAGTACCACTACAATTTTAGCTTCAATGGTTTCAATTTCCTTCATACACCTATCTATTGATAGAATATGTTGAGTCTGTGTATGTTTAGTAAAAATGGGACCCACTATGCTTGATTCATCATCTTCAATGCCTTGGATATCCCAATTTAACTTGAAAGTCACTATTTGTCTTAAAGACAATCTCATCCATCCTCGTTTCTGCACTTCAAACTTATAAGCATAATCTACCCAATAGTATTCTAACTCTGGAAGATGATGGAAACTAGGTCCCAATTGTAGGTTGTTTTTGATGAAGATTTTATTGTCAAATAGAAATATCCTTTCAAAAAATTGCATTGTATATTTTACAAGGTATTTTTCCATGTTCAAAGAATCAAACATAGATTTACATTGATAATATGATAGGTCAATAGGGAAAGGGATTCCCACATTCTTCCTCTCAAGACATCTTTTATTCATTTCAACCACTTGTCTAAATATTTCAATGAGAACAAACCTGTCATCAACGTACTTTAGTAGCTTGTAGGGAAAACCATCAAAATTCATATTATTATGTAATTAAATCTTTGAAATTATATAAAGTATTTGTTGTAATTATTGATTAACTGAGTAGCTTCTGGGGTTATCCTCAGACTTATGTCTCCCTGTATTTATCTTATCATCCACATGGTGAAGGCATCATTCACCCTTCTAAATCTCTTATGGCTTTTATCTAATTGTGATTGAATATATTAATCATAAATCTGAGTTGAGTCATCAAGTGCACCCAATTGGCAGAGTCTTTGGCAAGGTGTTGTGCAAGTGATAGCATAAAACAGATAGGATGATGTTGGGAGAATATGTCTCAGCCTTACAATTACATAAGGTATTGTGGATATGTCGATGACGGGGGGTTTGGTTGGGGGGTACCCCCTCCCCCCCACAAGGGGTCAGATGGGATCATCCCCCCGACAGTGGGTCTAGGCCCATGTGCCCTGATGGGGCTTAGGGGCAGCTCCCCCCAAAGCTAAATTTTATTTATATTTTATTATTGTAAATTTGGACTGTTCATCATTAGGTCTCATATCTAGTGGTTGATATTTTGTTTGCTTGAATTTCCCTAGAAGGAAACCCTAATTTATGAGGGTGTTGTATTATGGTTGTGTATTGTGATGTATTCTAAGAGTGATAGCAGTCGTGTTGCCTTTGGATCTCTGATTGGTGATACTCCTATGAGAAGCTTGCTCTACAAATATATTGTAATATTTTTTATTTTTGTATAATATATTGGGCAGCCTTTGGAGTGTGGTATTTTTCCCTCAAAAGGGTTTTCCCCACATAAATCACTATGATATGGTATGCATGATATTGATATTTGTTTATGTTCAAGTTTTTGTAACTATTAAAAATCTATAAAGTTTTGTATTATCCTCCTCTCAAGATTAGTGTAGGAAGTTGTTTTGCTACCTTAGCTTCCTTACAAGTGGTATTAGAGTCTGATCACCTTTGATTTTAGTCAAGTGGGTTGTTGGTTTTTTTGAACTAATCTAGATTTGAGTGGGGGATTGTGCAAAAGATACTTTGTGATCTTGTTGTAGGAATTTTCATATGGAAAGTTCATTAGGGATAATAGAGGTGGATAAATTTTTTGGAAATAATTTTGAAATGTGGAAGCTGAAGATGGAGGATCTATTGATAGATCGAGATCTGTGGGATGTTGTTGATGAAAATGTTTTGAGGCATGTAGATGCTACTTTGGCTGCTCAATATGATGTTATAGACCGTAAAGCCAAGGGTCTGATCATATTGTGCTTGGCAGACTCTGGTTTAATTAATTTCCATGAAGAGACTTTTGCATAGAAATTATTGAAGAATTTTGGTGAGATGTATCAAGCCAAATCTTTAATGAACAATATTTTATTGAGGAAGAAATTGTATTCATTGAGAATGGAAGAGCGTGGATGAATTACATACCACTTGGAAGAATTCAATATGTTGGTGGCTCAATTGGTATCATTTGGTGAAAAATGGATGAGGAGGAGAAATGCCAGATCTTGCTTTGTTCTTTACCTGATTTGTGGGATTCTCTTGTTATGGCTAGTGGGAGTACTTTTGTTATATTGAAGACTGAAGATGTGGTGGGTTCTTTGATTTCTGAAGAGATAAGGAGGAAGGTATCCATCAATTCCAAGGAGGCCCTAAATATTTGTGGAACACCTAAGGAAAAAGGAAAGAAGAATGAGAAGCGTGATAAATCCAAGTCCAAGGGGAGATCCAAATCTCCTAAAAAGTCCAAAGTTATTTACTAGAACTACAGTAAGCCTAGACATATTTGTAAGGACTGCAAAGAAGAAAAGAAGAAAACGAAGAAATTTGATTCTGATTCTAAGTCTAAGAAGGAAGATGGTGATGCATTCATTGAAACTTTGGCATTTCATGCAGGTAATGATGCATGGTTAATTGACTCAGGTGCATCTTTCTATATGACCTTTAATAGAGATCAATTTTTTGAATATGAAGAATTTGATGGAGGTAAGGTGTACTTAGGTGATGATTCTTATTTAAATATGGTTGGTTGTGGTAAAGTTAGAATTAGGTTTCCTAATGGTAGAATAAAAAAGGATTAATGGTGTGTTGCATACCCCCGGATTAGCATGAAATTTGTTATCTTTGAGAAAACTAATTGATGCAGGTGTGTATGTAGTGTTTTCTGATGTAGGATGAAAGATGGTTAGAGGTGTTATGGTGATTGCTATAGGTGTCAGCTATGACACGTTGTATAAGTTTGATGTATTAATTGTTGAGTGCAATAGTGCTTTTGTGAAAAGCAACTATGTGGAAGAGGTGATGGTTTCATCTTCAGTAGATGGTCATGGTTTATGGGTACCCATGGGTGATATTTCTTCTAAATCAAAGTTACCTACAAATAAAACTATGTTATGGCACCAAAGATTTGGCCACGTTGGAGAAAAGGGTCTAAGGACCTTGATAAAAAACCTTGTTGATGGGTTGTCTAATTGCAATCTTGAATTTGATTTTTGTGGGTGTTGCATTTATGGAAAACAAAACCGTGTTTAGTTTTACTCAAGTTCTCATAAATATTGTGGTGTGTTGGATCTTATTCATTTTGATGTGTTTGGTCCTATAAATGTTCCTTCAATTGGAAAATCCACATATTATGTTTAATTTATTGATGGTTAGTAGAAGGACATGGGTTTATTTTCTAAAGAATAAATTTGAAGTTTTTAGTTTATTTATAGAATTTAAAGCAATGGCCGAGTTTCAGACTAGAAAGAAAATAAAATGTTTGAGGACTGATAATGGCAGTATTTTTTTCTCTAATGATTTTGATAGATTATGTAAAGATTGTGGTATTCATAAACAAAAGACAACTCCATATTCTCCACAACAAATGGAGTTGCAAAAAGAATGAATAGGACATTGATGGAGAAGGCTAGGAGTATGTTGAGTTTTGCTAGTCTAGAACAAAGGTTTTGGGCTAAAGTCATTGCCACTACTTGTTACCTGATTAACAGGTCTCCTACATCAACTCTTGTTGATAAGACTCCTATAGAGGGATGATGAGGTCAAAAAATTTCATTAAGACGTCTTAGAGTGTTTGGTTGCGAGGCATATACACATGTGCAAAAGGAGAAGCAAACAAATTTGGTGAAAAGGTTGTGAAATGTAACTTCATTGGATATAGTTATGGTGTGAAAGGATACTGTAGACACCCAAAAGTTTCCTCTTACAACACCTTGTCACAACATTACATCATTTAGACATCTTGTATCATGTTTTTCCCTAGGTACCCATGTCATCATCTAATTAGTTAAATAAATCTTATTTATTTGACTAATATTCCATTTCTATTCATAATCCCTTATTTCTGTATAGGAGTGAATTTGCGCCCCATGTGTAAATTCCCCCTTTTTCCCTCTCCACTTTAAAAAACCAAGTTCACAGGCTTAATTCCCCCTAAGCCCGCTGCTTGCATCCCACTTGGCACCTGTTTTGAGTATCGGTGGAGGCATTTCTATCGAGGACGCCCGTGTGGCACGCAGATGTCCACATGACGCGCTTATGTCCCTGGCAGATTCCTATGGCTGAACCTGCAAAGGCATTACACTTCTCATTGGGAGTTAAGTTGTAACGCCCCCTTCGGCCGACCGACACGAATATGGTCGTTTCTTTCATCCCTTCTTCAAATTCATCCCTTCAACGTGCATTTTATCTTTGACAATCACTTCACAAGCTTCAACACACTCTTTTGCATTCACTTCACACTTTCTAGCAGTATTCCACACATTCCATTATAGCTAAAGCAATACTCCATCACTTCGGTAGAGCAAGTTTGGGACCACACTATTGCAACAGAGGCTTGAGTACTCTCATTTTCTCCCCCAAGCAGCCTTGAGTTCTCTTGGTGGAGGTGGAGTACATGCTTTCGAGGAGCCAGCTGGCGACTGAATTTCTTGGTGAGATTGTTCTTGCCCTTTTCACTCTTGCATTTCTGCTTTATAATATTAGAGAATGCTTTATTTAATTAATCTCATCATTTTGGCCCTTTAGTTAGTTAGTTGGGTCGTTAGCTAGTTTTTCTAGGTTTGACCTCACCTTCGTTGTTGTCTGGTCGTACGGATGCCAGTGCACTTTAGAGACGCTAGTGCGTCACGCTGTCGTCTAGAGACCACACTTTCATCCTCAGGCAGAGAGCTTCCTAAGGCGTAGTGTTGGACTTGAAAATCAACTTGCCTAGCCCCACTTCAAAATTTGGGACTGTAGAGTGGTTGTAGGAATTTATAGTCCTCATCATTCTCATCCTCATACCCTAAACATCCCATTTAGCTGAGGTAAGTTAGGGAAGCCTCTCGCGTCTTGGCCCTCCTTGACCTGGGGTCTTGCACATGGTGGTCCCCCTCTTACATTTTTGGTGAACCTGACATGAACCATTTTGGTTCCATTTTTGCGATACTGACAATTCCTTTCCTCGTACTCTAGGAGTGTTGTAGGTGTAAGTGTTGTAAGGTTGTTGCCTTACAACCCAACCTACGACCCCTAGTTGGTGTAGTTGGAAGGTTCCAAAGGTATTGCGTGACGAAACCTTAGTTGGGTCACTGTCTTATCCTTTTACCTTTAGGGACTTTGTGGAAGTATTGTCTGGTGTGCGTTATGGCCTCCTTCATGCATCAATCTATCCCCTCTTTCCAGCCTATGGACAGTGGTACTGGCATAACCTGTACTTCACAGGACCTACCGATGGGTTTCAACAAAGAACCATCTCTTCTTTATATTCCTGCGTGGATCAATGGGAACATCGTATCAAGTGTTCTCATTGATCCAATGTCAAAAGTAAACATAATCACTAAGAAGATTATGCTGATCAAATTTTTACATAAAGATGGGTATGATGCACCCATGAGTATCATCTATACACATGACGGGCTTTCCATGCCCCCTTTAGGTAGTATCGTCCTGTCGGTCCTAGTGGGACCTAAATCTATGAACATCTTGTTTGATATCATCCCTGGGTGTGAGCTCTTTAGGGTAAAATTGGGTATCCCTTGGTTGGTGGTGATGAATGTGGTACCCTCCGTCGTGCATAAATGTCTAAAATTTATCCACGGGGGTTCTGTACACGTAATCCACGACACCAGTTATAGACCACCGATTGCACGTGACAGCTACTCCTTGGACTACTCTTGGCCTATGCTCGTTGGTCCTCTCCTGCCTAGGATGAACCTTCTGCACTAAACGTATCGGGACTACAAGAAAGGGTGCTTGAGGATGAAAGTTAGATACACTCCCTCGCCTTATGCCATTTCACATAGGGCTTGCTTAAAGGCTGACAACGATGTTGCTAAGGCACGAAGGAAGGAAAAAGAGAAGTGGTCTTGCGATCCTCCTTCTTCCTCTTCCACTAGTCAGTCTGACGCTTCTTCTTGCTCTGCTGTGGTACAGTCAGGTTTTTCTCCTCATTTGTAGGAGAATCCTATGGTGCCCGCTTGGCGAAAGCCTAAGCGTCTTGCATTCAAACTTCTTGTTCTGCTAACGGAGGCTAAACCCATTCAGTATGATAGGAAGAAGGTCTCTCGTGGAGAGTCCTCTTTGTCTCGACCTTCGTGGCCTCCTACCGCTCTTGATCCTAAAGTAGTGAATGGGAAGAGGCCTACTATTGAGGCTCTTGAGTCAACTCCTCCCGCTGTCCCGCAACACGTCTCTCCTACTCCCATTCAGGAATCTATTCCTCCACCGGAAATGACCCTAGTGGACATTCCTATGGTTGAGCAGGAGCCTTCTGCCGTAATGTCCCCTTCTCAAACGTGATCACTTCAGTTGACCGTTGGCCTATTCCGGAGACTCGTAGGCTACTTAGAGGGTGAAATTAGGGTTTCCTATTTTTGAGGAGGTGGTTGCTTGAAGTTTGGCAATTGGATTGGGGATTCTTTCTGGGTTTTTAGAGAGCTTCATAGTGGTATAATCTGTTTGGTATTCTGAGCAACTTCAGGAATTTACTATTTTTAGTAAATTCTATTTCTGGTAGTGACCTTGTGGATTTCAGTGCTGTTGGCTCTCATCTTCAACCAGTTCAGTTGGTAATTGGATTTTTGGCCCTTGGATGCTTTTTCTGGAGAGATAAGTTATTTTCATGTTATAATGTTATATTTTAATATTATAACCCCCTTGGCCTAGCATTATAACTTCATGTTGTTTTAAAAAAGGGGACTTTATGGGTAAATGCTTTGTGTGGAGATAATTTATATTTTTAAGGCCAAATTATGGGTTGGAGAAGTGGGACGCCTACTTGAAGGAAGAGATTAATTTTTATAAAGTGAAATATTGCCTTGAGAAATGGACGCCACCTTTGGAGGGAAATAAGTTGAATTCAAATTTGAAGTTTGGGCACCCTTCTTGAAGCTTCTAGAAGATTCTCTTCAAGTCTATAAATGTTGGCTTCTTCTCTTCATTTGATCATCTCATATTTTCAGTAAAGTTATGCTGCCGAAATGGTGACAGATTGCTTTGAGGAAAGCACACCTCCTAGCTTGGCTCATCTTCTTGTTTGAAAGATAGCAACTAGTTGAGAGGTATATTGTAGTGAGTTTGTCTTCAGTATTGCATTTGAGTTTCCAACATATTGGTTCAGTTTCCTTGCATTTAATCATGTTTTTGGAGTTGCTGAATATCACAGCTGATTGTAAGATTTGCTCATATCTATTGAAATAAAAATATTATCATTCTGGGTAGTTTTCCTTTGTGATTTCCAGCTTGGGGCGACCCTTCTTGGGAATTTTCAGATTTTATTGTGGAGTCTAGAATTTTATATTAAAAAATTGCCCCTCTCCTTGGCCGTACCATTTTGGGTTGTCTTGGGAAGTGTGCATAAAAATAATATTGCATTTTTTTAGTCATTTCTCAGTCTAGGTTTCATTTCCATCATCCTAGCTTTCGTTTGCATCAAGTCTCATGGCATTCTGGCAAGTATTGAGAGAGTTGTGAGTATTTTGGTGAGTTCTAGTGTTGTTGATTACCTCATTTCAGTTGCTGGTCTATTATATCAGTCTTGGATAAATGCAAATTTGTGAGGAGTCTGAGTCTAGAGAGGTTTTTTAAGTATTGAGGAAGTCTTATATATTATTGCAGCATTGAAGAACTTGAATTATTGGGCTTTGGCAAGCATTCTAACATATTGTAAGTTGATTAGTAGTACTATCAGCAATTCTCCTCTCTATCTTTCATTTACTTTATTGTACTTCTCGTTGCATAAGTGGAAGAGGTTGGATTGCCGCCTATTTACTTTTAGTTAGTAGTTTTAGGGACCCTCTGACCATATGCTCTCCATCACTCGGCGCCATCCTTGGTTAGAGTTACTTCAGATCATCTGGCATTAGATCCTCTGACCATATGCTCGTTTGTCCTAGATGCATTCTTGGTTAGAGTTCCCTTCCAGTTTTCATTTGCATTAGATCCTCTAACCAAATTCTCACGCCTTGCCCACATCGGGATCCTGGTGTACATACTGGTTAGAGTTGCTTTTTGCATCGTTTTGGCTTAGAGCTAACCTTAACAGGTGTGTGTTGATTGTAATTGAAATTGGAAAAAACAAAAAAAAATTAGTCTGGTTCATTACAGTGGTATTAGAGCCATGATTCTACCAACCTATGCCCTACAATGATTCAGTTGTCAGATGAGTGACAGTTTTTGCAAATATTATACCATAAGTCAGGCCAAAAAACAACAGTCACAGTTTCCGCCAGTGCCAAAAGCAGATACTTTTTCAGAAGCTTTGAGAGAAATAGGGAAAGCAGTAGATACTGGTAAAACAGTTGAGAATATGTCAAATAGTCATAAGCAGACCATGGATGAGAGAGATGAAAGGATGGAAAAGAAGTTTGATGGCATGATTGATATGATGTCCCGTTTGCTTGCACGAATGGACCAGCAAGCTCCTCAGAATCATACTCCTAATCAAAACCATGCTACAAGACAAAACAGTGGAGTCAATGGGAACAATGGCAATGGAGGGAGAAGAACTATTGGTCAGCATGAGGCCACGTCTAGAGGATCAGCTTCTAGGCCACTTTTTCCCACATTCACTCAAAGGGAAGAACCACAAGTTGAGGCCACTCCTAATCTTGCGGATGATGCAAGACAGGCCTACCTAGAGTATGCCACCTTACCCCCTAATCTTAGAGACCATTGGTCCTTTGATCAATTCGTGAACCAAAAAAGCAGAAGAAATGGTGGAAGAGTTGATAACCGTGCTCATATGGCTCCTAGAACCGATTATCAACAAGCCCTTGGGAAGGTGTCATGGGCTCACTTCGATGGAAGTGATAAGTGTTCAGCAAGGTTGTGGGTTCAGAAGCTTGACAACTACCTTTCACTTCGTCCCATGCCAGAAGAAGATGCCATCAAGTTTGCAACACTACATTTGGAGGGAGCTTCCCATGAGTGGTGGTACCATGGTTTGGTCATGCTTGGCCACAACCTCATTCGAACCTACGATTAATTCACCAATAAGCTGATTGATAGGTTCGACACTAAGGATCTTGAAGTGAGATTTCACGAGCTTGCACAATTGAAGCAGCATGGCTCCTTGGATTCTTACATAGCTGATTTCCAAAGGATTTTTGTGATGGTGCCCAACATCACTGAAAGAAGGTTGGTTGTTTTGTTTTCTGAAGGATTGGTTGAACCCTTGAAAGGGTGGGTTAAATATTTCGATCCACCAAGTCTCGAAGAAGCAATCAAAAAGTCTTGAAGTATGGAGTTATCAGCCCCTAGGCCTAAATTTCTGCCAAAGCCCTTTGGCCACAAGAAGGATAAGAAGCATTTTTCAAATCAGCACAAGAGGTTTCCACCCAAGTTGACTGATGAGCAACGTGAACAGCTTAGAAAGGAGGGAAAGTGTTATACATGTTTGGAGCCTTGGACCAAGGGTCATAGATGTCCTGGAAGAGGGCATTCTAATCAAATGGGGGCCTATTCTGATTATGGATCAGAATCTGATATATCTGATCATCAGTCTTATTTTGGGGACAACGAGGAAGAGAAAGCTCCAGAAGAGTCCGATCATGAGCAAGGAGTTGGGGGCCCTATTGCTCAACTCTCTAGTTTTCAAAAGAATGAATCTTTCAAGGTTCATGGTGGGGTTGTAGGTCACCGAATTATTGCCTTGATTGACACTGGGGCAACACATAATTTCATTAACGAAGGAGTGGTTGCAAAGAGAGGTCTCAAAATTGAAGAATTTGAAGGCTTCAAAGTCATGGTGGATGATGGGTTTCATATTTCTTGCAACCAAAGAGCTCCTAACATGTCCATGCAGTTAGGAAACTATGAAGTCAAAGATGACTTCTATGTAGTGACTATTGGTGACACAGATGCCATACTTGGTATTCAATGGTTACGCTCACTTGGTGAAATCTCTCTCAATCTACAAACAATGGAACTCAAGTTCCAATCTGATGGAAAGAAGGTGGTGCTTAGAGGAATATCCAATGGTGGTCCTCGGATTGTGTCATTCAAAAGAATGGAGAGGCTGATTCGACACGATCAAGTTGAGTGGGCTGCGGAATGTATGGTTCTTCCAGCTAGTCCAGTTGAATCAAAGAGGGACTATCCTCCAGATATCCAGTCTATACTCACCAAGAAGAGTAAGATGTTTGCTGATCTACCTTCTGGGCCGCCTCCTGAATGAGGAGCTGAGCATGTCATTGAACTCAAGGAAGGGGCCAAATCAGTCATCACAACACCATATTGACATCCTAAGAAGCAAAAGGATGAGATCGAGAAAAACATAAAATAACTCTTGGAGATGGG
Source organism: Sequoia sempervirens (assembly GCA_007258455.2). Lineage (NCBI taxonomy): Eukaryota > Viridiplantae > Streptophyta > Pinopsida > Cupressales > Cupressaceae > Sequoia > Sequoia sempervirens. Next base: position 1,229,698,584 of record VDFB02271358.1, on the reverse strand, counting down.
CTTCATTCGTCCAAGAAAGAGTCCCTTCGCTTCAGCAGTAGTTCTTGTGAAGAAGAAGGATGGCACCATCCGCATGTGTGTGGATTATCGTGCCTTGAATCAAAGCACAATAAAAAATCAGTACCCCATTCCTTGGATAGATGAGCTCATTGACGAGCTACATGGTGCCAAGTTCTTTTCAAAAATTTATTTGAGGTCGGGCTACTATCAAATTCGGATGAGAGGGTCAAATGTTGAGAAGACGGCATTCAGATGCCACTATGGTCATTTCGAGTTTTTAGTCATGCCTTTTGGGTTGACTAATGCTCCAGCCACCTTCCAGTCTTGTATGAACAGAGCTTTTCAGAAATAGTTGAGAAAGTTTGTATTGATATTTTTTGATGATATCCTCATCTTCAACAAGACGTGGGAAGAACATCTCAAGCACTTGGAGGAAGTGCTTAGCATTCTTGAATTAGAAAGTTTGTTTGCCAAAGAGTCCAAATGTGAATTTGGAATGAAGGAGCTACTCTACCTTGGACACATAATCAATGCTGATGGGGTGAAGGTTGATCCTGAAAAGATCAAGGCAATAGTTGATTGGCCACCTCCAGAGAACTTGACTCATTTGAAAGGGTTCTTGGGTCTTTGTGGCTTTTACAGAAGATTTGTGAAGGGCTACTCTCAAAGTGTTGCTCCTCTTACTGACCTCACTAAAAAGGGGGCTTTCTTTTGGCTAGAAAAGGCTCAAAGTGTGTTTGATAAGTTCAAGAAAATCATGAGTTCTTGTCTAGTGTTGGCCATATCGGATTTCTCCAAGCCTTTCGAGTTACAATGTGATGCATCTGGAGAACGTGTTGGGGCTGTTTTGATGCAAGATAAGCATCCCATTGTGTTTGAAAGTAGGAAACTAAAGGGTGTTGAAAGGACCTACTCCATCTATGACAAGGAAATGCTTGCAATCATGCATGCATTAGCTAAGTTCAGAAAATATCTGGTGGGGAGCAAATTTGTGGTCAAGACTAATCACAATAGTCTCAAGCATTTCATGCATAGAAGGATTTGAATGAAAGACAACAAAAGTGGGTGAGTAAGCTTCAAGCTTATGATTTCGACATTGAGTATGTCAAAGGGAAAAACAATGTTGTGGCGGATGCTCTATCTAGGAGGCCTCATTTGAGCTCATTATGTGAGCTTACTACTGATTGGAAGGAGATGAACATGCTTGTTGATTATGCCAAAAATTAGTTTGCAACCAGCATCATTGAAAGTACTTTCCATGATGAAAGGTACAAAGTGGTTGATGGTTTGATACATTACAAAGGAAGGATCTTTTTGGTGACCGATTCTAAGCTCAAAAAGAAGATTTTGATGACTTTCCATGACATCCCACTTGTTGGTCATCAAGGCTACTTCAAAACATATAGGCAGATTCGGGAGAGGTTTTCTTGGAAGGGGTTGAAAGAGGAAGTCCAACGCTACATCAAGGAGTGTCCCGCTTGTCAGATGAAAAAAAATGAGCATTCTCTTCCAGCTGGTCTGCTGCAACCTCTTCCCATTCCCAACCAAAAATGGGAAAGCATATCAATGGACTCATCACAGGGTTGCCAAAGGTTCAAGGAAAAGACTGTATCTATGTTGTAGTGGACAGATTAACAAAGTTTGCTCACTTCTTTGCCATCACTAGCACATTTTCAGTAGCTCAAGTTGCAGATTTGTTTTTCCATGAAGTGTTTAGATTGCATGGGTTGCCAAAAAACATTGTGAGTGATAGGGACAACAAGTTCCTAAGCACTTTTTGGCAAGAGGTTTTCAGGATGAGTGGTACAGTGCTTACTCCAAGCACTAGCTATCACCCTCAAACTGATGGTCAAACAAAGATAGTGAACAAATGGTTGGAGGGCTATCTTAGAAATTATGTCTCGGAGCAGCAAAGGGCATGGGTGAAATGGCTTCACATTGGAGAGTATTGCTACAATTCATCCTTCCACATGTCAATAAGGATGTCTCCATTAATGGCTCTCTATGGTTATGAGGCTCGTAGCTTTGCTAATTTGGTGTTTGGTGATAGTAAAGCTCCTCAAGCCAAGGATTGGTTGCAGCAAAGTCAAGATATTTTGAAGTCCTTGAAGAACAACCTTCAAATAGCATAAAATCAGCAGAAGATGTACGCTGATCAGTAGCGTGTTGAGCGTTCATTTGAGGTTGGTGATATGGTTTATCTTCGACTTCAGCCTTACATACAGTCTACACTCAAGAAGAGTGGAGCTGAGAAGCTCAAACCTCGATTCTATGGGCCATTCAAAGTCATCAGAAAGGTTGGAGCAGTGGCTTATGAGTTGGAACTACCATCAAGTAGTAAGGTTCACAATGTCTTCCATGTGTCTCGCCTCAAGAAGGCACTTGGACACAATGTTGTTGCTTCATCACAGTTGCCTCCCTTGGATGAAGGATAGTTGACCTTGATTCCAGAAGAGATTATTAATTCCAGAGAGCATTCTTTGAGGAGAAGGACAATCAAAGAATACTTGGTGAAGTGGAAAAACTTACCTTTAGAGGATGCTACTTTGGAGAATGAGGAGATTCTGCAACATCCAGACTTGCGATTGCTTGAGGGAAAGCAATCTTGGGGAGGGCAGACTGTAATGTCCCCTTCTCAAATGTGATCGCTTCAGTTGACCGTTGGTCTATTCCGAAGACCCGTAAGCTACTCGGAGGGTGAAATTAGGGTTTTCTATTTTTTAGGAGGTGGTTGCTTGAAGTTTGGGAATTGGATTGGGGAATCTTTCTGGGTTTTCAAAGAGCTTCGCAGTGGTATAGTCTGTTTGGTATTCCGAGCAACTTCAGGAATTTACTATTTTTAGTAAATTCTATTTATGGCAGTGACCTTGTGGATTTCAGTGTTGTTGGCTCTCGTCTTCAACTAGTTCAGTTGGTAATTGGATTTTTGGCCTTTGGATGCTTTTTCTGGAGAGATAAGTTATTTTCATGTTATAATGTTATATTTTAATATTATAACCCCCATTGGCCTAGCATTATAACTTCATGTTGTTTTAAAAAAGGGGACTTTATGGGTAAATGCTTCATGTGGAGATAATTTATATTTTTAAGGCCAAATTATGGGTTGGAGAAGTGGGACGCCTACTTGAAGGAAGAGATTAATTTTTATAAAGTGAAATATTGCCTTGAGAAATGGACGCCACCTTTGGAGGGAAATAAGTTGAATTCAAATTTGAAGTTTGGGCGCCCTTCTTGAAGCTTCTAGAAGATTCTCTTCAAGTCTATAAATGTTGGCTTCTTCTCTTCATTTGATCATCTCATATTTTTAGTAAAGTTATGCTGCTGAAATGGTGATAGATTGCTTCGAGGAAAGCACACCTCCTAGCTTGGCTCATCTTCTTGCTTGAAAGATAGCAAATAGTTGAGAGGTATATTGTAGTGAGTTTGTCTTCAGTATTGCATTTGAGTTTCCAACATATTAGTTCAGTTTCCTTGCATTTAATCATGTTTTTGGAGTTGCTGAATATCACAGCTGATTGTAAGATTTGCTCATATCTATTGAAATAAAAATATTATCATTCTGGGTAGTTTTCCTTTGTGATTTCCAGCTTGGGGCGACCTTTCTTGGGAATTTTCAGATTTTATTGTGGAGTCTAGAATTTTATATTAAAAAATCGTCCCTCTCCTTGGCCGTACCATTCTGGGCTATCTTGGGAAGTGTGCATAAAAATAATATTGCATTTTGTTAGTCATTTCTCAGTCTAGGTTTCATTTCCATCATCCTAGCTTTTGTTTGCATCAAGTCTCATGTCATTCTGGCAAGTATTGAGAGAGTTGTGAGTATTTTGGTGAGTTCTAGTGTTGTTGATTACCTCATTTCAGTTGTTGGTCTATTATATCAGTCTTGGATAAATGCAAATTTGTGAGGAGTCTGAGTCTAGAGAGGTTTGTTAAGTATTGAGGAATTCTTATATATTATTGCAGCATTTAAGAACTTGAATTACTAAGCTTTGGCAAGCATTCTAACATATTGTAAGTTGATTAGTAGTACTATCAGCAATTCTCCTCTCTATCTTTCATTTACTTTATTGTACTTCCCGCTGCATAAGTGGAAGAGGTTGGCTTGCCACCTATTTACTTTCAGTTAGTAGTTGTAGGGACCCTCTGACCATATGCTCGCCATCACTCGGCGCCATCCTTGGTTAGAGTTACTTCAGATCATCTGGCATTAGATCCTCTGACCATATGCTCTTCTGTCCTAGACGTATTCTTGGTTAGAGTTCCCTTCCAGTTTGCATCTGCATTAGATCCTCTGACCAAATGCTCACGCCTTGCCCACATCGGGATCCTGTTGATGTGTTTTTCGTGACCGCACCAACGCAGAATAAAGTCGCCAATGGCTACCCTATTCTCTCTTGAACAAAGTATTTCGCATGCTAAGATTGCAAGAAAGTTCATGCATTCAACTCCAAGGTTCTTTCAGTGCGAATAGGCTCAGTTTGGCTCGATGTGATTTGCTGGTATTTCAAGGGGACTTACGGAATTGTTCGGCAGCGGAGAAAGGAATTCAAATGCTCGAAAGATTTGTCTATGAAGTTCTTGCTTCCTATTCTAACCAAAAAGTACTGAATTTGAAATGTAGGGTTTAGGGAGCTCTAATCTACTCTAAGGCGTGGGATATGGAGCTCAACTTCAGTAAAATTCTAACCGGACTTCACTTTGCCTCGCATCGGACAGCTTCCACGGAGTCGGTGCAATCTTCAAGGGAGATGACCTAGGATGTTCAAACCACCACTTGACATAAAGATACCATCACAATGACGCATACCATCATTCAAACTATGATTGAAGTTAAGTACATGATATTCTAGTTGACCACACAAGGCGCATTCACCATCAGCAAATACACTAGTGGTATGGATAGACGAAGTTGCTTAGATCAAACACCACATTCCACAACTAACATCTACTTGCATGGAATGAAAATTATACTACTTTGAACTATTTTATGCTACCATTTGAATCGGAAGGACGAAGAAACCTTGCTAGCTACTCACAACAAAGACAAAATTCACCATCAATGAAAAACTCTTTTATTGAGAGAGTGTTCACAACAATTCCTTACAAAGTTTTCAAAGGGAAAACTTTCCCTCTTCTTCAAACTACACTATCAATCTATACTAAGCTACTTCTAAGCTATCACCTACTTGTCTCTCTACTCTGACTTCTACTCTAATTCTACTGTCTACTGAATGTACAAATGAAGGGGGACTCCCCCTTTTATAGTTGGCCAAGTCCTGGCCCAGATTACAATTTGGATGGCCCGGATCGTGCCACCTCAGCCCTAAACAAGATTCGCCCTAAAACCGCCACCAAGAGGGTGGGGTAATAAATGAGCCATTAATGTCCATCATCCTTCTAGAAGATTCCGACTTTGAAACGCGTTCACACTGTTCTTGATCTTCCTTCTCGGTGCTCTTCAACTTTGCTCGAGAAAACATTTCTTCTTTGTTACTTGAGCCCCAACACTTAGTCATTTTCTTGCAACTTTCTTCCTTCGAGGTTGAGTTGTTGTCCTGAATCACTTGCTTCATCACGCTAAGTCATCACCACTTGGCCTCAACATTTCTCCAGCAAAACAAACAAGGAGAAGAGTATTAGAACACTTCATAATATAAATTCACTTTACTTACCTGATTTTCATGTTTTAACTTCCAAGCGTTCATCGTCTTCAATAGCCAACTTTTGCCTTAAATTCTTCATGCCTTAGTCAAATTTTCAACCCATCTTTCATTTTGCTTGGTCGTACTTCACTCTGATATTTCATCCAACTCTGGCTCGAGAAGAGATGCTTTCATCAAGGACTCAATAAAAAATCGTCTAGGTGATCATTTTCAAATTCATCCGCCAAGGCATTTTTAACATATTTTATCCCTGCCTTAGAAAAATTTTCAAACTTTTACTTAGGAAATTCATTATTCTAGTGCCCATCAAAATCTCCATCCCGAAAGCCTTGGCGAAGTGCAGAGGACCTTGAAATCCATTCCTCATCGATAATCTTCAATACCCAGAAGAAAATTTCCTTCAGAACGCATCAAACTCATGGGTGCACAACGAACGGGTTCATTTAATTTTTGAATTTTGAACCTTAGAAAATTAATTTTCAACAAGTTTAATCCATTTCTTCATCTGTGAACATTTCTTGTTGCTCTGACTTGAAAATATTTATCAACCTCGTGAAGCTAGCATCATCGGACTCCTCACCTGGCAATTTATTCATGTCTCAGGAAACTTTATCATCTCCCAACCATCTTAGGCGTATTTCTCTAGAGGTGGAATAAATTTCAACACTTAGAAAAATTTCAAATTTCCTCTCCAAATCAAGGGCGCTTTTAAGAGGTGGAACTTCCGCTGTTGTTGCCTTAGATAAATTTCCAGCTTCATCTTTTGATTAAGGCGCATTCAGGGGTCTGGACTTTCATTTTCATACACTTCGAAATTTTCAAGTCACTTCAATCCTTCAAGGGCGCATTTGAACCTCTCTACTTCAAATTTTTTTACACTTAGAAAATTTTCTAAGTCATCTCCTTGCTGGGCGCATTTAGCACATTGAACTTTCAATTTGTGACCTTCAAACATTTTCTAACTCCTTCATCAAGCCTAGGCGCATATAGAAGGGGCCACTTAGAAAATTTTAAATTCCTCCCATCAATCCAGTCGCCAATGAGAGGTCTTACTTTTAGTTTTGAATACTTAGAATATTTTAGAGTCCCATCTTCTAGCAAGGGCGCAAACCATAGCCTGAGCTTTCAATTTCAAAACACGTAGAAGAATTTTCTAACCCACTCCTCAGGCTGGGCGCATTTTGCTAGAGGAACTTCCAATTTCAACACCTTAGACCATGCATAGACCTCTTCACAAGGTGGGCGCATATGGGACCCCCTACTTCCATTTTCTAGACTTAGAAATTTTTGTAGTTGATATTTCCATGAGGGGCGCATTTAGGGTGGGTTACTTCAAATTTCTAATACTTAGAATATTTCTCCAAGCTCTCCTTCCCTCAAGGCGCATTTGAGTGGGGCAACTTCAAATTTCCAAGTACTTAGAAGATTTTTCTATCATCTTCTCCCTCAAGGGCGCATTTCAAGGTGTGCACTTTGAGTTTTGAACACTTAGAAACTTTTCTTGCCTTCATTCCTTGCCTGGGCGCAAATCATACCCTGAGCTTCCATTTTTTAACACTTAGCAAAAATTTATCCATCTTCAACTTCAAGGGCGCATCTAGCATGCTGAACATTCAATTTCTACTCCTTGGAGGACTTTTGCTATGTCATTCTTCAAGTGGGGCGCAAATAGGAGGGGTTACTTCAAGTTTGAATGCCTTAGAAAATTTTCAATCACCCTCTCTTCTCCTTGGGCGCAAATGGAGGGGTGAACTTCAAATTTCACAGAGTTAGAAACTTTTTCAAGTCTTCACCTTGAAGGGCGCATTTATCATGGTCTACTTTCATTTTTCAAACTTAGACAAATTTCCTGGAGCCTCTCACAAGTCAAGGCGCATTTCATACCTTGCACTTCCATTTTGCAACACTTAGAAAATTTCTCAACTACTGCACATTACCTTGGGCGCATTTAGGAGGTTGCACTTTCAATTTTGACCTTAGTTAAATTTCCACCACATCCTCCTCCTCAAGGCGCATTTTGACCCCAGAGCTTCCAATTTTCATACTTGGGAGAATTTTTTTTTTATAAGCTCTCTTCCCTCAATGGCGCATTTGGAGGTATGAGCTTCCAATTTGTAGCACTCAAAAGATTTTCAACCTGCCTTCGGCTTTTAAAGGAATTTTTCACTAGCTGGACTTGAAAATTCATCAATTTCAGTGAATTTTATGCCATTTGTCAAATTTGAAGTGACTCGATCACGCTAACCCTGATTTTCTATTTTTAGAAAGTTTGTCAATTTTTTGCACTCCAAGCTAGTTCCAAGCTCCAAAAACATTGGATTTTGCTTTGTTCTGAACCTTGGGATGTGGTTGAGCTGTCGGGCCTTGATATCTGCATGCACCTGCTACTTTTAGCAACTTACTAAAAATAGCAATCGCTCAAAATGTCTTCAAATTTTGCGTGCCGATTGCCTGAAGGGTATTGATCGTGACTGGACGCTGCTTCTGCATGGTTGTCGTGTTCTGCCCTTGATTTTAGGAAACCCTAATTTCTCTACCCCTGCCTGCTAAAAATAGTAAGTGTCTGATTTTCCATCCTCTGCAACTCCGTTTGTCTTGAAATTCGCACCATAGGGTCTTCATTACTTGCTTGACCTGTGCCTGCTGATGCCTTGCGCTGACCTGCTATTTATAACATGTTTCTAGAGGTGGCTTACTATTTATAGTAATTGCTTGTTTCTGAGACTTCCACTGCTCCGATTGACTTGAAATTTGAATGAGGTGCTCCTCACCACGTGACCTTACTGTTGACACTAGCGCATGCAACTGACTTTCTATTTTTAGCCTGTTTCTGGAAGGACTTACTATAAATAGTAAGTACTCTGTTTGCCTTCAAATTTTACCAGCAGACTCCTTGAAAGATGCTGATCGCGGTGGTTTACACCGGTTTTCAAAAATTCTGACATTTTACCCCTCTTTTTGGGTCTCGAAGCTGGAAACCCTAATTTGCTCTGCATGTGCATCAAATGATCTCTATTTGCTCTCGTTTTTGTGGCACCGCGATCAGCTCGTGATTCTGAACTGATGGGAGGCGGCGCCGGGACACACCTGCTAAAAATAGCAAGTTCCTTACTAAGTGAGTATCTCTGTTTGCATGTCATACCACTGCGAAGCTCTAGAAAAACCCATCAGGAATCATCTGACATGCAAAAGAAACCCTGACATGCAAACCCTAAAAATAGCCTCGAAAGACTGAATTTTGAAAGTTGTCGTCTCGTCTTGCATGTTACATCATTGTGAAGGTCTCGAAAAACCCAGAAGGAAAATGCAAAGAAAAACTCTACATCTGAGCCCTGAAATTTGTGCCGGAAGCTAGACTGCTAAAAATAGAAAGTTATCCGTTTTCGCTCAAATTCTGCATACGAGTAGTCTGATGTGCTCTGAATGCAGTGTGACTGTCGAATGTCAAAAATGCTGGCGAATTGCCTGTAATTTCACACTTACTAAAAATAGTAAGTACCTAATATGATGAAAATTCGTTGAGAGCCTGCTGGAAGCACATTGACAACAATGTTAAGCTCAATTTTCAATTTATTGACATCATTCGACCTTGGACTGACCAGAAACGATGAAACCCTAATTTTCAGACTTGGCCAAATCTTCACGCTTAAGGTTCAACGGCGGGCCCATCCCAGAAAGATAGACAGAACGAGAGAGAGACAACAACAAAAACAAACCAACATCAAACCAAAAGCAAAGCCAAAATTAGGGGGTCCCCATTTGCAATGGGGCGATGTGTGAAAAACGTCACAACAGATCCTAGTGTACATCCTGGTTAGAGTTGCTTTCCGCATCGTTTTGGTTTAGATCTAACCTTAACGGGTGCGTGTTGATTGTAATTGAAATTGGAAAAAAAAAAAAATAGTTTGGTTCATTACATCTGCTCCTTCACAACCTCCAGCCTATAGCTCCAAGAGCCAAAGAAATCATCTTTTGTGCGAGTGCAAGCACCGACAAAAGGATTTCTTAGCTAAGTAGGCTACCTCATAAAGGAAGGAGGAAGAGATGAACGCCCCTGCTTCAAGGCCTCCTACAATGTCACCCTCTTCCCTCCCTTCAGCTTCACTCCAGTTTGGTCCTACGTTATTTTCAGCTTCCGCTGCGAGTGCAAACGCACCTAACCCCAAGGGGGTACAGGTGTTCATTGCTCCTTCAGTGGAGTTGCCTTTGCTGATGCCCGTTCTGGATATTCAGTGTTTTCCAAAGCTCATGGATATGGTTAATACCTCGATCGTATCTATTGCAGTGCTTTCCTCCTCTTCCTCCACACCTCTAGCTTAGTCTATGGGGAGTTCATCTCCTCCGATGAAGAAAGAGGTGGGGAGTGGTCCTTCTGGAAATGAAGGGAATAAGAGGAGCCCGCCTTTTCCGCAAGGTGGCCCTGCATTGACTTGTTCTATCCTTGTGACATAACCAGTCCCAGCTTCCCCTGAGTTCATCACCACTCCCGAGTCACTCAGCGAGCCCAATGGTGAATCTCAAGCTTAGCCTACTCTGTCCACTGAAGTTAGATATGACACTCTTATGGGATGCATGTTTAACTCTGTGGATGAGGTTCCCACCTTGTCAGCAATCTTCACAAAATTGCTGACCTTGACTCCACAAGAGCTTGGTGGAGAGGACCTTGAGGGGCCCTCTTCCTTAGCCCTTGTTGCGAGAGGGCCGAACGCCCCTCCTTTTAGCATCCCTCCATTGCAGGCCAGTCCTCCTTCCCCCTACGATGATCTAGAGTGGGAAGCAGACGACCTCTTGGTTGATCAATGTTAGGAGGAGGCCTCTTCTTAATCTTGTGTGTGTGTTTTGTGATGTGTTCCCCCATGATTGTGCTATGTGTTCCTGGATGACCCTCGTCACCCCTATTGGTGCTTGGATACAGGTGTGATTTTTGTGTCATAAACCTTCTTCTATTTGTATAATCATTCTTCCATGTTTATGCTTGATTTTCGATAAATTGGGGACGATGCAAAGCGTCGGGGGCATTTAGGCTTCCCTTCCATGTTGACCCAATTTTTTATTTTTACGTTGTCTTCTCATGCATTCTTCACATGGCCTGATATAGTAGGGGGTTGATGAAAATTCATTTATATACTATATATATATATATATATTTATGAGTAGTTCTGATCCTAAAATATTAGGCTACCCCTATGCCCTTTGTTTAGGTTTTTTTTCTTCCTCTTTATCTTTCTCTCTTCTTTGCTTGAGTTGTCCCTCTTATGTGTGACAACACTTTTCTTCAACATGTCGATTTTCAGAAGATGCATTCATGGCCAACAAATCTTTTCTTGAAAATCCTCGCAAACCTTTCTTCAAAATTGTATTCTCAACTTGAAACCCTAACAAAATGTGTTTCCTTCATCATGGGTTCATAAAGAAAGGACTTGAACCTTCCTTCGATGTGGGAACAACTTTAATCTTCCCATCATGTGGGGGAATATTATTCCTTTTGAATTCCTTGATGAAGTGAACATCTTTCAAAAGGATTCCTTGATGAAGGATCGATTCTAGAGAAAGAACACCTACTTCTGAACTGTGTGTCCCTTGAGTGGACCCTCTCTTCACAACGGGTTCCCAAGGGACCCCTTTGAAAGTCTTCAAAATTGTTGACAATCTATGCAACTGTCTACTCACTTGCCTACATGGCTGCTTTCTAACTCTACGAAGTCCGCTTTCCTTTGAGCTTCCTCCATGCGAGAGATCTTGGGGGTGGCTTCCCTGCAGGATTGAGAGCCTGTAGGGTGCTTTCTCGGGTTCCCTCCATGTGAGAGATCTTGGGGGTTACCTCCCCTACATGACTGAGAGCATGTAGGGTGTGATGGCATTTTCAAATTTTCAAACTTGAAGTGCCCATGTTGAAAAATTTACCTTTGCACACTCAGAAGAGCCCTTGAAAAATCTACCCAAGTGACCTACTTTGGAGGGTCACAATTCGAAGCCAATTGATTTTCAAGCCAAACCCCCTTGGTGGACTCATTTACTTGACATATGTGAACATGCTTGTCAGTTTCAGCTTCCCATGATGAGTTTTGATAGTGTTTTGAAAAGTGAAGCTAGAAGGTTCTGAAACTTTTTTGTTGTTTGCATATTGTCAATCCCGCAAAGTGGTCTCCTATTTGAGTTGATATCTTGCAACCAGATGATTGTCAAGACAAAAGGATTGTTTCTCTCCATTATCCATACATTCATATACTCCCTTGTATTTTTTTAGAGTCTCATGATCAGATTTGATATTTTTACCAAGTCAAAAGCAAATGCAGTTTGTTCACTTTTTACACTTGCATTTTTAGAATGCTTCAAAGTGGTCATCTTTGACCCTTAATATCTTTTGACGAATGTGGATTGAAGGAAATACCTCTTGCACACATATTTAGTGTACCCAAATGACCTAGTGTGTCTAGTGGCAGTTCCCCAGGAGAAGATTTGATAATTTTTCAAAGAGGTGGCTTGGTGTGCTCGAGTTGGTTTCTGGCAGGTGAAATTGTAGAAAAGCCAGAGTGAGCCACTTTGGTATTTAATATTTTTCACCTCAAGAAGAATTTTTCCATGCCGTTTATTGCACTGGATTTTTAGTTCAAATGGTTACATGCATGCTTATTTTTGCGCCTCCTGGATGAGCTTTGATGGGTTAACTAATCCTTTTTTTACTGCGACATGGCCAAAAATGGTGTTCCAGAAAGTTTCAAATTTTGAAATTCTAATGACAACCCATTTCTTGTTTTGGTTTGAAACATCTACAACTTCATTTTCATCAAGATCAGAGATCATTTGATCCATTATTTTAATGTACTTCTGTTGCGGCAAACACGTCCCGGGGGCCAGTTTACAAAGGAGGTACCCGATTCTTGATGGCTGGGTGAAGTTTGAGGAAATGGGTTTTCTCTAAATAATTGGTTATGGACGCACACAAAAATCTCAGCTCCAGGGTTCATCGTTTGTGCGCAGTGAAATTTCTTTGTTTGGGCTACAGACATAATTAAAATTTATCCATTTTCTAATATTTTCAAATGTTAATATTTAAAATATTTAAAATATTGGGAAAATGCAAAAATGCATTTAGGGAAAACATAAACTACATTTCAGATGTTCTAGAGGATAAGCAAGTTTAATTCTTGCTTCTGATTGGCTCAAACACTACTTTCACGACTGTCATAGAAAACTCCATCGCCCATCTCCATTTGAAAATGATTGAGCTGATTCAAATCGACGATGCCTGCTGGGTTGCATTGTATGAGTTTGAGGCAACTTCAAACCTTATAAAAAATCATTCAAGGAATGCTCCATGGCACATCTCTCTTTTCACGAGAGGTGTTGAGTTCAAATCAACGATGAGCGATGGTTGTTCGCTATTTCTGAGAGGTTTTTCATAATCAAATCTGCGATGGCCTTTATGCAGCAATGGATTTGGGGCAAGTATATATTGGTTTAAAATATTGGAAAAGTAAGTGCACGAGAAATAATTTGGGGCAACTTTATTAAAGTTTACATTGATAAATGGAACTTTACTAATTTTATAAAATCTGTTCATCGCTCATCGTAGTTTCATGACATAATTTTGGGAATGAAGTAGCGATGGTGCAATGGCTGAAAGTTCCATCACCCATCTCTATTGTGAGATTTATTTTCTCTTGCAATTAGCGATGGCTTGTGCTTGGATGTTGAAATTTAAAATGTTTTTAATGGCTGCAAATGAAGAATGCAATCATGTTTTTGGACTTGGAGCAAATTTTTGAATGCATATACAAGCTGAAAATTGTCCTCTCAACCTCCAGAAGGATGCCTCAACCTTTTCTCATGCCTCGGAAGGAATTTTAACCACATTCTATGTATTTTTGGTTGGTCCTGTGAGCCGGAAAATTGCCTGTAGATGTATTTCACAATTTTTTGTTTTGAATTTCCATTTTTGGGGGATAAATAAAACATTAACAAATGTTTTATTGATGGAAATTTAAATTCCTAAATTCTATTGGTTGTTGATAGAATTATTGGTTGATCACTGTAAGCATTTGCTTCATGTCATCAATGGAGAAGTTGATGTTTGTGAGGAACAAAGGATTCAAGTGAACAAAAGTGAATATCTTCGATCGCTATTTGTTTCCTCTTTTCTCATCTCAAATCAATGATGGGCGATCTTACCTTGGCCCCATCACACATCTCTGATTTGTATTTCCTCCTTCTTACTACATTCGCGATGGGAGAAATTGCTCAGTTTCTATTAGGTATTGCTGACCAATATTAGATTTTCAAAATAAATCCACGAAGTGCAATGGTGAATGTCGAGGAGTGAAGATGTGGTAGGCCCAGTTGAAATTTCTTAAAAGTTTGAAATGTGAAGTGGGAAAATTAAAAGGCATGGATAAAATTTGTATTTTCCTGAGTGTGTAATTTTAAAAGAAAGCTCTTCATTTTAAATGTAAAATTTTAATATAATGAAAGAGGTCAAAGCACGGGTAAAATAAAGGTAAGAAACTTTATGCTGGGCATTTAAATATGTAAAATGCAAAAGGAAAGGAAGACACGGGAAATAATTTTGTAAAGTGAATATTTTATTCACTGTGCAAAGTGTTTTGGTTGGAGATGAGTTTTTACAGAGAACACTATTTTCACGCAACTGGATGAAAAATGAACAAAGGGGGTGAAGTATTTTGCAAGTAAAGTCATTTTCAATGTGGGTAAAAGATTGAATGGAGAAAATGACGAGTTTCTCTAATAAAGGAATATTTTCAGTTGCAAGGCAAAGGCAGGATGCATGAATCAAAGAGCAAATTGGAACTTCTTCAACAAGCAAGGGCAGTTACAGATCAAGGGAGCTGAAGATGCTAGGTATCTTTCACTGATGGATTTTAGGGTTTCTTCTTCTTCTATATCTTCTTTCTTCTTCTCTTTTGTACAAGTTTTAAAATTCTGAATTAGATGAATAAGGTAGAGTAGTGTTAAGTTTGAGTTGTAAATGGAGTATGTAAATTGTAACAGTTGGGTTTTATGAGCAAATATTAGCCAATTTGTGTAACATTATATTACTATTGTAAAGTTGTCTCCAGATTTGTATGCTTTTGATTATATGAATTCAATATATCAAGGATTGTTTGAGTCTTTCATCATAGCTTTCCTGTGATTGTGTTATTTGGCCATGGTTCTCTTTCAAGTAAAGAGTTAAGTTACTTTGATCAAATCACTATAATCTTGAGTGTATAAGTAAGATTGGTAATTAGAACTTTATGGAAATAAGAGTGGGTATGTTAATGCAAGGCATTAACATATTTTAAATCCATTGGTTGAACTTAATTTGTTGATAGGATCTCTGTTACAGTTTTATATTGGACTCCACGACCCATGATTAGGCACTAACCTATCACAAAGCTTGAGACATTTTTAGAAACAATGATTATAAATTTAAATCATATTACTTATCAGTCCTAGTTTGTTTGTGTGTTGAGCTCATTTCAATGAATCACATCTCTCATGTTTAAATAAGACATTACTGTACAGGTCAGCCAAGCCTTTAGAGTACTGTCTTTCAAACAATTAGAGGAGAACCATCTATTTACAGTGTATTTGGTACTTTAGCACACAAGTATCTATAAATATACTGTTGGGATCACCCTCCCTAGTTTAATAGAGCTAGAAGTGTAGAAGCTTTTAGTCTCTTTGACTGAATCTTGTTTATTGGCCATATCAACCCGTTGAGTCTAAATATGAGAGAGTGGCTACTCTTTAAGACTCATTGCATTTGTTGATTTGGGAACCAATAGGGAACTTTCTCGGATTCCCTCCATGTGAGAGATCTTGGGGGTTACCTTCCCCGTGGGACTGAGAGCCTATGGGGCACTTCCTTGGGTGTTCTTCATGCTCGAGTTAATGGAGAATACCTTCCCCGTGGGACTAAGAGCCCATGGGGCACTTCCTTGGGTGTTCTTCATGCTCAAGTTCATGGAGAATACAATCCCTATAGGATTGAGAACCTGTAGGGTGCTTCTTTGGGTCTCCTCCATGCTAGATTTTTTGGGGGACACCTTCCTTACAGGACTGAGAACCTGTAAGGCACTTTCTTTCTTCAACTTCATAGTTTTGAGCAATTATGGGGTCCTTTGCTTTCCCTAAACCTTAAGGTATGCCAGATTGAGCTCTGCTTCCTCCACAGTTTAGGTATACATTTCTAACCCTACATTCTCGTTTATCTACTTTACCGAGCACTCATTAGTATTCATACTCGCTAAAGTGGGGGAAAAATGTATAGGAGTGAATTTGCACCCCATGTGTAAATTCCCTCTTTTTCCCTCTCCACTTTAGAAAACCAAGTTCAGAGGCTTAATTCCACCTAATCCCACTGCTTGCATCCCACTTGGCATTTGTTTTGAGCGTCAGTGGAGGTGTTTCTATCAGGGACGCCCGCGCGACGCGTAGACATCCATGTGGCGTGCTTACGTCCTTGGCAGATTCCTGCGGCTGAACCTGCATAGGCATTACACTTCTCATTGGGAGTTAAGTTGTCACACCCACTTCAGTTGACCGACCTGAATATGGCCATTTCTTTCATCCCTTCAACATGCATTCTATCTTCGACAATCACTCCACAAGCTTCAACACACTCTTTTGCATTCACTTCACACTTTCTAGCAGCATTCCAAGCATTCCATTGCAGCCAAAGCAACACTCCATCACTTCGGTAGAGAAAGTTTGGGACCACACCATTGCAATAGAGGCTTGAGTACTCTCATTTTCTCCCCCAAGTAGCCTTGAGTGCTCTTGGTGGAGATGGAGTACGTGCTTTTGAGGAGCCAGCTGGCGACTGAATTTCTTGGTGAGATCATTCTTGCCCTTTTCACTCTTGCATTTATGCTTTATGATATTAGAGAATGCTTTATTTACTTAATCACATCATTTTGGCCCTTTAGTTAGTTAGTTGGTTCGTTAGCTAGTTTTTCTAGGTTTGACCTCGCCTTCACTGTTGTTTGGCCAAACAGACGCCAAGACACTTTAGAGATGCCAGCGCGCCATGCTATCATCTAGAGACCACACTTTTTTCCTCGGGCAGAGAACTTCCTGAGGCATAGTGTTGGACCTAAAAATCAGTTCGCCTAGCCCCACTTCAAAATTTGGGACCGCAGAGTGGTTGTAGGACTTTATAGTCCTCATCATTCTCATCCTTATACCCTAAACATCCCATTTAGCTGAGGTAAGTTAGGGAAGCCTCTCGCGTCTTGGCCCTCCGTGACATAGGGTCTTGCATGTGGTGGTCCCCCTCTCTTACAATTTCTTCTAATGTTAATTAAATAATTTATATTATTTAATTAATTAAATCATAAATCCAACATTAATTAAATAAATCAAATATTTATTTAATTAATTAAATCCTAAAAATATCTTCTTGCTTTCTTTCCAAAATTGGAACTCATGTGTATCTAATTAATTTATTTAATTAGATAATTCATCAATTATCCCTCTCATCTTTTTTAGGATTTATTTCCTTTAAAATAGAAAATCAAATCTTTCTATCTTTTTAAATCTTATCTTATCTTGTCAAATAAAGCAAAAATAAAATCCTTATCAAATCTTATCGCAAAAATCAAATTTTCTTCCCTCCACATCAAAACTCTATAAATATGACCTCTCACAAGCCATTTGGATGGATCTTCTTCTAGTATCCACACTCTACCAAAATTTCCTCCAATCTTCTCATCTATCTATCTATTTTTCCTCTATCATCTACACCTTATTGTTATGCTACAAAAATAAGCAACCAACATTCCTCCATCAAAAATCCTTCAAAATCTTGCACTCTCATGTGAGGTTGAGAAGAGCAATGGAGATAAATCAAATCTAGCTTGGAGATCGGTTTGCTATGCTTTCTTGTTTTCATTTCATACTAGTTTGTGCTCTATTGTGCGTGTTAGGGTTTCATTATAATTTTTTTATGCATTTACCCTAAAAAAAATTACCCTAACTACATTGGTGAACCCGATGTGAATCCTTTGATCTAGTTGGCTTTTTGCAGGTTTCATTAACTTTTTGTTGTAGGTTTATGACATTTTTGGACAAAACCCTAGGTTTTACAAATTTCTTCATATCTTCCAAACAACTACAAATTTTTCTACAAGATTTTCACAGAAGCTTGTGCATCATCTCAAGAGGCTACAATAGAAAAAATACAGATTTGATTTTGTGGTCAAATAAGGTGCTAAATGATTCGATATTTGTTTTCTCTAGGGTTTTCATAAATCCACATTTCTAGGTACAAAACAAGGAATTTTTCTGACTTCTTTACATTTTTAGAAATGTCTTAGAAAATTAGTAGGGGTCTCTTTGATTTTTTTAATTTTTCAAATCAATAATGTCTTCAAATAATCAAATCTAATTCGGCTATGTATATGAAATTATAATTTTCCTTGTTTGATGAGCTTTTTTTTATGACTACATTATAATATCATTTTCTGATTTTGTACGTGAATCTAAGGAGCTAGAACAACATTAGCATCAACATCTATAGTATATTTAAGGACAAAAACAATCAGGTGCACACATTCCCTCTTTCATCTCTAATCATTGCTTGTCAACACACTTCAATTTGGGGCTTAAAAAGAACAAATTTTTTGATCACACACTTGGATTTTGGGCTTAAAAGAAACATCTTGTTTGCTATCACATCATTGAAATTTGGTTAAAATGAACAAATTTCTTCCAATACATTTGGCTTAGGGATCTAAAAAGAATAAGTTCTTGAATTGTTTTACACACATTTCAATTTTCTAAAGGGAAATTAACAATTGTGAGTGTGAATCAAGTGCGTGTGTGATAAAAAACACCTCACTTGGTTCACTTTTGTCATACCCATCTTAGGAGGCTTGCTTGGAGACACACACCACTCCAAGCGATGACCTCAATCGAGAGGTGAATCAAAAGACACCCTCCTTTGGGGGTTAAAATCTTGTCACTCTTAGCTAAGCCCAAAAGAACTTTATACCTTTGGGAAGTGAAGGTGAAGGGTGGGTTACCTCTTTCTCTCAGTTGTGTGGTAGGATTTTTCTTTCAAATCATCCCCAGTCAACCTTGTGTATCCTAGCTTAAGACCTAATTGGCCATACCCACTTGACTAGTTCTAGGACTTGTTGACGTGTCTTCTTCAAGTGCATGCTTAATCATCACATTCATAATTTTAAATTCAAACTTGCTTATGTGTCTTGTGTGCGTGATTCATGTGTGTACATGTGTAATCATTTGTTTGCAAATTGCTATATCAAGCTATAAACACCAACGCATAAAAATATCATTCTAATCATCCTAATCATCCTCTTTCTAATCACATTCGAATCAATTTCATCCTAATCAATCCAATTCATCCAATCTAATCATTCCACATCATCATCATCAGCCTAATCCTAGTCAAGCACTTCCTGAAATGGTCCTAATCCTTAACAATCCCAATCACAAGCCCAAGGTCATACTTCAAGGAGCCCTTCACCTAATCATGAAGACAATCCAAAGCCCAAGGTAATACTTCGAGGAGCCCCTTTTCCTAATCATGAAGATAATCAAAAACCATATATCCTATGAGGTGGGTCAAACTTTTCTCCTAGTGATGATGAGAACTTTGTAGATCCCAGTGATGATGAGAACTTTGTAGATCCCAGTGATGATGAGAACTTTGTATAAATCTTAGGTAATCTTAATGATACTATTGACAAGGGAAATACCACCTTAAGTTTGGAATCATACACCACTCCATCTATTAGTCCTCCATCACCATTTAATAAAATGTCTATCTCAAAGCATACTAGTCCTACACCAACACCACCATCCAACTTCACAAGCTCTAATCCATCAACCAAAGAATCCTTTGACAATTTTCTCCAAAGACTACTAGCATGGAATAGACCATCCCCATGTCAAGTAACCATTAATGAGCTTACCAAAGAACCTTTGAATTTCATGCCTATTCCTCCAACTCCATCATGTGGTCCACAACCTATTGATCTTATATGTCTAAGTCAAAGTCCATCATGCCCTCATGTTGCTGATCACAAAGAGCATACCAAGCCTTTTCTAGAGCCTTCCACTTCCATTTCCACTCAAAGCAAAGAGCTATGTCAAGAGCATTATCCTCAGCATGAGGAAACATTAACCTCTCATTCTAATTAAGATCTAGGCCCTTCTAATGATACCACTCATAACATACTTGGTCCTATTCATGATCAAGCTCCCCTTTATGATCTAGATCCTACCTATGATCAAGAAGGTCATGATGATCCTCTTAGCCAACTCTATGCATTCCATGGTCAAGAGCCTATCACTTCACCTATCCATGAGCAAGAAACCTCCATTACTCCTATACACCCCCTACCTAGTCCCATCCATGATCCTACATTATCCACTTGTCATGTTGAGACACATGCCTCCCAAGCAAATGTAGAAGATCAAACCAATAGTGTGGATCTAAATGAACATAATCAAGATCCTAATGATCCTTTCACATCCACTATTAACCCCATTTTAAATCCACCTACATGTCCTATTGGTCTATCCACGTTCATTCATGAATGTTCCTCAATATGAAAGCAACAACCATTATCCTACACTTCACCTTCTCTGTCAAATAATGAACTCAAGTCTAGTATCCAAACTACACCTAGTCCCATTGTCCATCACATACTCCAAAGCATGAACTACAAAGGTAAAGGCTTAGGCTTTCATGAACAATGTATTTTGGAGCCAATCCATGTTAAATTTCCTCCATGCTCATATGGCCTTGGGTACTCACCCCAAGGAAAACAAGCTAAAGATGTTGGTACTTCCCCCATCCATCCTAAATCCTCTTTCCACCATAACTCCTATCATACGCCTAAAACATATGTTGTCATTCCACCTCCATTATCTTACAAATGTCAAAAGCATGTGACCATACACCTTCCACCATCCACTTTACCTCCACTTCTTCCAACTCCTAATATTCCACCATCCACTTTGCCTCCACTTCTCCTAACATCTATTTATCCACTTATCCATAAAACCACTCGCATTCCTAATCATGACCAACAAATGCACACATTGTCTAAACATGAAGCTTCCACCATGCCCATAGGAATAAAAAATACAAAAATGGATGCCTCTACCTATAAAGCCAAAAATTCTAAAGGTCCTCATGCCTTAGGAAATCAATGTAAAAAGTAAAAGAAAAATCCATCCAAAAGGCTACCCAAGCCCATACCTTCACAAGCAATGTCTAAAACTAAAATGGTATGGGTACCTAAGCATAAAGAAAGAAAATAAAATGAGGCATCCACATCTCAAAAATCCCACTCCATTCAAAAGTTTCAAATTCCTAAATCCCACAAGCAAAACAAAAATCATAAAAATACTAAGTCTATGTGGGTACCTAAAGCATTGCATCAACCATCTCCTAAGAAAAAATTGCCATTGCTTCGTACACCACCTTTCCATCAAAAGCTTCAATGTTTAACATGGTGTGTGAAACCGTTGGTCATGATTCCATTCCCACATACCTCCATTTCCCCATCCTTCAACTACTATCCTACATATCTTCCCAATCACCTTCCTATGGTCCATGCTTTTGTATAAACCTTTCATCCATCCTTTTGCATAAGTCCCATGCAATCCACATCATAATCCACTATTCCCCATCCATCCCTTTGCATAAGTCCTCCATAATTCACATCATAATCCATTATCTACCTACTTCTTCTACCTCTTTCATGTCATTCCTTACCAACATCTATGAGCACACTTGACATGGTCCATGTGACGACATCCATCTAGTGGGACTATCACCTTTCATGGAACTAGACACTTGAGTCCCCCCTATCCTTCTCCCATTCAAAAAAGAAAAGTAAAGAGAAATCCCTTCGTCGAATAGTGAAAACTTTCAATGGTGGCCCGTTGGTGTTTGGCTGGGAGCTACCAAAATTTCCATCCATTGACATCTCAAACATTTCAAAAAGTCAGCAAAAATCCAAAAAAATAAAAACATTTCAAAAATCATAATTTTTTCAAAAATACAAAAAAATAAAAATATCCAAAAAAAATTGGAAAAAGGTCTTGAAAAAAGACAAAAAAATCAAATATCCAACATAAATCTAAGCAATAAAATCAAACCAAATCACTTCTTCCAATCAATTCAACACATCAATTCAACTCCTTCAAATCACTCTTCAAATTATCAATCAATCAATCCTCTAATCAAATCGCTCCAACTTAAATCATTTCAAGCAAATTAATTCCTCAATTCAATTCATCAATCATCTTCAATCATTCCAAGCAATAAACCAAATGCAATTCAATCCTTAATCCATACCAATCAAGCTAATCAATCTTTCCAAATTATCCAATCACATCCTTTGGTCTTGATCCTAGCCTTGTTGTAAACTCAATCAATTAATCAATCAATCATCCTTGTGTTGATCTAGGTATATATCGTTCCCCGTAATGACAACACTATCATCATAATCAATCAATCAATTAATCATTGGTTTACAGCTTGACAAGTGCAATACCTTTTTTTTTTGTATCATTTGTGCATGCTTGCTTGCTTGTGTGTGTTATCATTTTTATCTTGCATTTGTATCAAATCCGCATCACTCCCAACTAATATTCATATCTTGTATCTAGACAAGGTTGTATTACGCTGGGGCATGAGACACATTGTCACCTTGGTGCATAACGTCTAGTCCTACATCAAACATATGATTGCTCATTTTATTACGACATAACATATCATTCATCTCCTTCATCCACTTCCTATCTTGCATCATTCATCGTATCCCTCCTTATCATTTCATTTCATTTCGAGGGCATACCCATGTTTGTTCAATCAACCTATCCTCTCAAGGGGGCATCATCATCCCATCATCATATTTCTACATCATCATTATCCTATCTTTCCTTCATCATCCATTTTCTTTTACCCATACCTCAGCTTCTTTGAAATTATGTTACTCGACACAAATCTCATCATCTCGAACATCATCTCAAAGAGGGGCAAAATGTAGACACCCAAAAATGTCCTCTTACAACACCTTGTCACAACATTACATCATTTAGACATCCTTGTAGCATGTTTTGCCCTAGGTACCCATGTCATCATCTAATTAGTTAAATAAATCTTATTTATTTGACTAATTTCATTTATTCCCTTTCTATTCATAATCCCTTCTTTCTTCTAATGTTAATTAAATAATTTATATTATTTAATTAATTAAATCATAAATCCAACATTAATTAAATAAATCAAATATTTATTTAATTAATAAAATCCTAAAAAATATTTTCTTGCTTTCTTTCCAAAATTGGAACTCATGCGTATCTAATTAATTTATTTAATTAGATAATTCATCAATTATCCCTCTCATCTTTTTTAGGATTTATTTCCTTTAAAACATAAAATCAAATCTTTCTATCTTTTTAAATCTTATCTTATCTTGTCAAATAAAGAAAAAATCAAATCCTTATCAAATCTTATCTCCAAAATCAAATCTTCTTCCCTCCTCATCAAAACTCTATAAATATGGCCTCTCACAAGCCATTTTGATGGATCTTCTTTTAGTATCCACACTCTGCAAAAATTTCCTCCAATATTCTCATCTATCTATCTATTTTCCTCTATCATCTACATCTTATTATTATGCTGCGAAAATGAGCAACCAACATTCCTCCATCAACAATCCTTCAAAATCTTGCATTCTCATGTGAGGTTGAGAAGAGAAATGGAGATAAATCAAATCTAGCTTGGAGATTGGTTTGCTTTGCTTTCTTGTTTTCATTTCATGCTAGTTTGTGCTCTATTGTGCATGTTAGGGTTTCATTATAATTTATTTACGCATTTACCCTAACTATAGATACAAGCTTTGAGAACTTATTTCACAAAAGGTAATATATAGTATAAATGTTATTTTTAGAGAAACTAAGCCTTCTATTACATTGCAACCAAAACAAAGTAAACAAGATGTGATTCAATTTCCTTCTACACCTAATAAAGTTGAATAGAGGCCCATGAATAGACAAGAAGTTGAGGAGAGATCTTCTAGCTTTGAATCTTCAAAATATGAGGAAGAACCTCCAACTCAACTTGTTTGTAGTTCTACAAGGCATAGACAACCACCTGAAAGGTATTCACCTTAAGATTGGAGATGTATTTTTGCTTTGAATACTATCATGGATGAACTTAGATTAGTGGAAGAGGCATTAGGTATGAATGATGCAGAATCCTAGAAGATTTTTATGGATGAAGAAATGGTAGCTTTGAAAAAGAATGATACATAGGATCTTGTACCATTGTCTGAAGGAAGAAAACATATTGGTTGAAAATGGGTGTTCAAGAAAAAGATTGGTTCAGATGGAGGTATTGAGAAATACAAATCAAGGTTGGTTGTAAAAGGTTACTCTCAAGTTGAGGGTGTTGATTATGGTGAGATATTTTCTCCTATTGCAAAAATGACATCCATTAGATTTTTGCTTTCTATTGTTGTTGCTTATGATTTAGATGTTGAGAAAATGGATGTGAAAACTACTTTCCTTCATAGTGACTTGGAGGAGGATATTTGTATGACATAGCCATAACACTACATGGCGAAAGGTAAAAGTAAATTGGTTTTCAAATTGAAGAAATCTTTGTATGGCCTAAAATAGAGTCTTAGGATGTGGTACCAAAACTTTGATACATATGTGTTTAGTTTTGGATTTGAGCGTTCTAAATCAAATCATTGTGTTTATTATAAAACTAATGGTGATCGTTTCCTATTTATTGCATCATATGTTGACGATATATTATTTATTGGTAAAGGGAAAGGTATGATTTTAGAACTAAAATCTCAACTTTCTGCTAAATTTGAAATGAAAGATCTTGGTGCAGCTAAACACGTTCTTGGGATGAAAATTAAAAGAGATAGAACGAATAGAAAGCTATGGCTTTGCCAAAGTAAGTATGTCAATTCAATTTTACAGAGGTTTGATATGCAGGATTGTAGACCATTGTGTGTTCATATTTCAACTAAAACAAAGTTATCTATTTCAAATTGTCCAACATCCTCATCAGAGATGGAAGACATGAGCAGAGTGCCTTACCAGAGTGCAGTTGGAAGTTTGATGTATGCTATGGTTTATACTAGACTAGACATTTCCCATGCAGTGGGAGTTCTTTCCAGATATATGTCTAATCCTAGTAGAGTTCATTGGGATACAGTTAAAAGAGTCTTCACATATTTGTGTGGTACCTTAGAGTATTCCTTGTGTTATCATAGTAATATGACTAAAGATGATATTTCCTTTGATATTCATGGTTATGTGGATTTAGACTGGACATGTGATGTTGATAGCAGACGATCCACCAGTGCTTATGTGTTTACATTATTTGGTGGTGCAATTAGTTGGATGAGTAAGCGATAGGCTATGGTTGCTTTGTCCTCTACTGAAGCTAAGTATATGGCAGCTTTTGGAGTGTGAGTTTGTTCTCCTAAAAGGTTTTCCCCACGTAAATCACTATGTTGTGGTATGCATAATATTTATATTTGTTTATGTTCAAGTTTTTGTAACTATTAAATATCTGTAAAGTTTTGCATTATCGTCCTCTCAAGATTAGTGTAGCAAGTTGTTTCGCTACCTTAGCTTCCATACATATGTCATGTAGAAGACTCTATTTAGTAGAAAATGGATTATTTCTAAATGAATTTGATTGCTAATGAGTTTAGCCCAGTCAATGAATTGTTGTCCATGAATTATCACAATAATAAATAGATACATTCATTTTTCAAAATCATGAGCGTTTTCATTACCTCTTAGTTTGTGAATGAGAAATATGATATATAAAATCTCATCTATAAAATGGGACCAATGTAACCTTTTTAGTAGTTGATACTTCCCCTTTTTGGGTGTTACCAACCATTGATGGGTGATTGTGTTCTTGCATTAAATTTTATTTTTTGTAAAATATTGGTAAGCAATGGTGAAGTCAATAGCAATAAATTCATTTATTTGAGGCAACCAAAGACAAGTACTAAAAGTATCGCTGCTCAATCTAACTACCAGCCTGTTATCACTAATTCTTAGTTCTTGAGTTTGAGGATCATGGTAATTTATATGCTCTAGGACCAAGTTTGAGCATTACATTGCTACAGGGAAAATAGTTGCTTGCAACAATCCACTTTCAATTAATTTTGTGTGATCGAGGACCTATTCTCCTTTTATATCCTTTCCTAAAATTCCTTCAAATTAACATGCTTTAATTTTGTGTCGCTAATTTTTGAGAGAGTAGTAAATAAACTAGACAAATGCTCATAACCCAAATATTTGAACTTAATTTTGATTGTGATGGAAGGATTACTAGAGGGTATATGATTTTGAAGAATTCATAATTTCCCCAATTCCTATGTCGTGACAACATCCCTCGAGACTCAATCAATTTTTGTCTTTTGATTTTCAGTAATAGATTATAGAGAAATATAGAAATGAACCTTCAATTAGTTGGGTTTCATATGGTTGTGATTTCTTTGGGTCTGTTCTACAAATTCTCCTTTCTCTACTCTACTAATTCATTATTTATTGCTCCTTGAAATGATCTTTATTAATGCTCTTAAGCCAAGATGGAGCATTAATGACATGCCTTAATATTGGTGCATGCGATCTTTCTCTTTAACACCCATCCATGATTTTTTTTTAAAATAAGCAATGGCTCAAAAGCTCGACCAAAGATTTGAATGGTTTTGAGAACCTTAATGGGTTCCAAAAAAGATTTTGAAGCCTCTCAATTATCTCAGAGAATGGCTTTCTTTTGAAAATAATCCTCTACTGAAACTTTGATTAAGGAATTAGAACCATTTTTGAAAAGGATTCATGATATTGTTGAATTTTCATAAGGTTGTGAAAAACTCGTCAGGTTCCAACAAAGGTTTCAAAACCTATGAAAATATTTGAAACACTCACCACCCTTTTTTTAATCCCTCAAAAATTCTCAATGCTACCCTCCTAATGAAAATTGATGAAACTTTGGACATGATTGAATCAAGTTACAAATTTACATCAGCCCCACACTTGGTTGTGAAAACCTTGTTAGAAGCCGAAAGGGTTCTTGGAACTTGGATAAAAGTTGATGCAACATAAATAAGGTAAAATTTAACCTAATTTTTACAAGGATATGATAACCTAATCAGAACCTAAAAGGGTTCTAAGAAACTTCCTAAAATTTGACAAAGGGTAATGAATTTCCTAATTTTTTCACAAGATTCGGCAAAAAATGGAATTGACAAAAACTGAGGCAACAACTAGCTCTAACTGGGACAAGAATTGTAAAGGATAATGAATGATACTAGAATAAAAATATTTAAGCTTTTTCCATTGGGAAATAGAGTCACTACTTTCAAAAAGAAGAAGTTACATGGAGGGCCAATAAACAAAAGAATGGGACAATCAAAACTAAACAAACCCAAAAACACCTAAACTAATATTTACAACAAATGAAGCATGTTATATTTTTACTTTTGTTTTATATCCTTCCCATTGTAGGGGAGGGTTAGATTTGTATCATTTAGATATGCCAATAATAAATCATTTCAACCACATACTTATGTAATTCGAAAGGGTCCTTTCCATAGAGAATGAAACTTTATGTGTGCTCATTTTGGTTCTCTTCTCTTATCCTAGAGTAGGGCCAAATATCCTACCATAAAGTTTCTTGGCCATGCTTTTTTGTCAAAAATTTTCTTTACTTTAGCTTGGTGAAGAGTGATCATATCCACCATATCTTCTCTTTGTTCTTCAATCTTGGTAAGATACAAGATACATTTTTATAAGCCATTATAGAATTGATGATCCTCAACAGTAGTTTGCAAACTACTAGCTGGCAATTCTAAAGGAAAAGGTAAAGCACTGCCTATCCCATACACCAATTCAAATGGAAACATTCCTATTGTTATTTTTGTTGTAATTTTATCAACCCATAATACATCATATAGCTTCTTTTGTCAATGCTTTTTGTTTTCATCCACCAACTTATTTATGATAGACAATAAATTCTTGTTGCGTGATTCTACTTGCCCATCTCTTGGGGATAATAGTCTAAGGAATGAGACAACGTTACTACATGCTCATAACAAAATAAAGATATTTCATTCAATGAGAAATTGGTTTCATTATCTATCACCAAATTTTAAGGGACTCTGAAGCACACTAAGATATTTTCCTTTATAAAGTTATTAATCACTTAAAATGTCGTATACTTCATAAGAATAGCTTCCATCCACTCGCTGAAGTAGTTTGTTTCCATGAGTATGTGAGTGTGGCCAACACTAGAATGAGGATTGATAGGTCCAATAAAGTCTAATTTCCATTTTTGGAATGGTTCTTCTATTACCATTGGCTTTAGAGGAAGAGGCGCTAACTATGGTTTGCTTGCAAACTACTCACATTTTACACACTTGGCTACCCAAGCATATGCATCTTTGAACATGTTGGGACAATAATAGTATTTTCTAAGTATTTTATAGGTATTTACTAATGAAGAATAATATCCTCCACATGCATCATTATGGAACAAATCCAATATATTTATTTGTTGATCTTTATCCACACATCTTAGGAATGTCACATTTAAAGCTTTTATTGTTCAATGTGTCACCCCAAATCACATACTTGGTTGCTTTAAGTCTAAGATTTCCCCTTTTTTTGAGAGACAAGTAAGCAAAGAATTCACTATATGTGGGAAAATATGGAACATTCAAAAACCATTCACCTTGTAGGCTCACGAACAATACTAAAGGAATAGAGTCTTTAGCTTTAGATTTACTTTTAGTCATCAACTTACAAAGTCCGTTTCCCTTAACCAGTTTCTAGTGGATTTTATTTCCAAATCATATTCTTTCACTTTGGCTACCCATGTGCCTCTTTTAAAACAACTAATTTCTTGTTGTGTAAGTATGCTCTTTATTGTAGGATCGATAACATAAATAGTTGTATGTGAATGTAGAATGTAAAACCTAAATTTCTTGATAGTTTTTACCAAAGAAAAGGCTTTGTTCCAATTTGGGAATAATTTAATTCATGTTTCTGAAGGGGAACACTCATGAAATAAACTAGTGCTTCTACTCCTTTCTCACCACTTTATAATAAATAAAAAAGTTCCTTTCAAATTTAGGATGGACTAGAACTAGTGCACAAGCAATATATTCTTTAATATTTTCAAATGCTTGCTTACCTGAATCGTTCCATTTGAAACCTTGTTTTTCTTTCATTATTTCCACAATATTCCTAGTCATTTTTGAGAACTCAAGCATAAATTTTCTCAAAAAGTTAACTTTTCCAAAAAACTTCATACCTATCCTATTAGAGGGTAAACTCAATTGTTGAATAGCTCTAACCCTTTCTATCATCATATCCTATTAGAAGGTAAACTCAATTGTTGAATATGCCCCAAGAGTTTTCCTTCTATTAATGCAAAGACTAATTTTTTTTGGATTCAATGATATGCCATGATCTCTACATCTCTATAACACCTTTTCTAGATCTTTAAAATAGTTTTCTCATCTTTTAGAAAATATAGTGAGATCATCTAGGTATATGATGATAATATTATTCTTTAAATCCCCAAACAAGAGATCCATAATTTGTTAAAATATTGTGTGTACATTAATTAAACCAAATGGTATGTGATTATAAGTAAAAGTTCCCCATGGAGTAGTGAAGAATTTCTTGTATCGGTCTTCTTTAGCAACACTTATCTAGTTATAACCAGAAAAACTATCTAGCATGGATATCATATATTCTCCAAAAACAATTTGTAACACATGATCTATTATAGGCAAAGGGTAATTATCCTTTAAAGAAGACTGGTTTGAATTCCTAAAATCAACATATTTTTTGATCTCACATTTCTTTTTCCAAAATGGTACTATATTTTCAACCCAAGTTGAATGATGTATATGATATATAATCCTTCCTTTCAACATTTTTTCTATTTCCCCTAAAAATTGTGTCTATTACCTTAGAATTATATGTACAATGTTTTTGTCTAAAAGGGAAAGTTCCTTGCTTGAGAGGTATGTGATGTTGAATTCTTTCATTCATAAAATTCTTCAAATCATCATAACACCAAGCGGAAACCTCTTTGTACTTAATTAATAGAGAAATGAATTTATCCATTTCCTTAGGTGTACAACACTTGCCAATGCATACCAATTTTGGATCACCAAGGTCACTGATGTTAATTGTTTCATATTCTCCAAAACCATTCATGACTTCATTAATCTTTTTCCTAACAACCCTATCATGTCTATCAAATAAATATTCAAGAGAGACTAATCCTTTATGAATTTTATTACCCTTTAACTGAATAATCTCATCTTCTAGCCCCTGAGTATCAGTAGGACAAAACTCTTTACAGTTAGCTACACTTCCTTCTAAGAAAGAGTTTGCAAACATCTATGCACTTTCTAAAAAAGCTTTATTTTTTTTATCATTTTCAAATACTTACCAATGCTACACATTATCTAACGCACTAGGATGATACACTATTTCTAACTTGTATGAATTTCCTTTAAAGTTTGAATGAGGCAAAAAGAGAGGTGGAGACTGCTAATGAGTCAACCCTAGAATTTAATGCCCTAGGTACTACCTCAACAGAGTATGCATCCAAGATCTCTATACTATTCCACACCCTATTCCTATAATGTTTAAGCCTTTCACTTTTAATAGTGAAAATCCTGCGTACCTATTTAACGATGAACTCAACATCTCCAAGGGCTCTCATCTTTTTAATTCCTTTTTATTTGGCAACAACTAATCCCAATAATAGAGCTTCATATTCTATAGTATTATTAGTATTCTTAAATTCAAATTTGTATGAAAAAGGAAACTTTTCTCCTTCTGGAGAAATCGGGACTACTCAAGCTCTAGCGCCTGAATTTGAACTTCAAGAGACTTGAATCCTTTTTTGATTGTGGAAATAATATATATTTCCCCATCTCTGAGTCTTCAAATAGAATTTGAGACCGAGGATCATTTGACTTTAAAAATGTGAATTCAACCTTTGGTTTTAGGTCTAGGCACACCTTATTATTCCTTAAAGGAATCAATGCATGTGACTAGTCCATCTGTATTTCGCCACCTAAGTATTTGCCAAAGATTTGACTCAAGATCATACCATTACTGGTAGGAATAATTGCTACCATGATAGTTAATTTAACTCTCTTACTTGGATGTGCCGCTAGAATAACTTGAGTATCTTTTATTTGTCCAATTAATGGGACTTTCTTAGATTCCATCGAATAGCATTTTTGAATTTTTTTGTCAAGGAAAAACCCAAATCCTGAGAAAATTTAGCAAGCATGACATTATCTAAAGCTCCCGAATCTATAATAAAATTACTTAATCTATAACCAATGATGTAAAGAGACACATAGAAAGGGTTAGGATTTTCTTTTGGACCTATAAAGGTAAAATTCTTTGTCCTTAAAGATAGGCTAGAAGATTATTCTTTAGCATTTACCATCATACCATCAATTATCTAATTGACATTAGGATTTTTTTATTTGACATAGTGCATAAGGCAGTCTAATTTAGTAGGATTGAGTTTCAAATATTCTACTAGTGAAATATGTATCTTTGAACTTCTACAAAAATTAACTATATCAGTAGACACTGAAAATGTCTTGATTGATACTATACATCTGATTCTGATCTACGAATACCGGTTCTTCTAAAATCACCTCAAATTGATCACTTAATTGAATAATCAACCTTATTTAATTAAAATCAACAAATTCAGCTATTAATCAAATAATTAAATTTATTGATTAATTCACCCTTCTTCTAACTAATTTTCATCTTATTTAATTAAATCCTCTCCTAATCCTCTCATTTGATTAAAAATCAATCAAATCAAATGTCACATCTCCTAATTCACTCCAATTAATTAATTTTGGATTAATTAATCCTAAATCAACTTTCTAATCATCATTATCAATTCTTCCAGCTTTTAACTCCTCAAGAGTTAAATCAACTATGGTCAACTAACCAGGTTGCACATGAAAATAATTTCAATTAATTATTTAATTCATCTATTTATCCTCACAAAGGCATATTATGAGAAATATTCCTCTCAACCACCTCTTAATCAATTTCCCTCCAAAGGTTTTCAAAAACCTATCACATCGTCTGACATCTACATTTAATTCTCTTACAACCTTTCAAATCCTCTTACATCCTCTCAAATCTCATTCAATTCCTCTTACAACAATTTCAAATCCTCAACCAACAACATTTACTTTTTCTCCATCCTCTTCCACTCACACATTTCCCAAAATGTGCTCCACCTTCCTCTAATAGAATTGTGACACTTGACACATTCTCATTGGCTCTCAATTGATCCCACATTCACCAAATTCCTCCAATCTTCAACCCTTATCTTCTATAAATAGAGGCATCCTTTTCATAATATGGATCCACAACTTCATGCATTATCACTATAGGCATTTGAATCCATAGCATTTCATAGTATTCCATCATTTTCATCTATTTTAGCAAGGTTATTGTCAATTGTAGATTTGAATCATCATTCAACTTCATCAAGCTTATCAAGGGATTGGGAAAGGGATTCTTTCCACATCAAAGGAGCACCACTCCCCCTATGGGATGCTGGTTTGGTTAGCTTAGTTGATTTCATATTGTGTTCTTGCTTTATTTTCATGTTTTCAACTTTGTTTATCCAAGAATTTCATAGGGAGCATATAAATTTGTATTAATAACATGTTTTACATTGTTTTGTTGATATTTTGTTAGTCTATGCAGGTTTTGTGCTCACATTTTGGCGCTAGAAGGAGGGTTGGTCGATCTAACATGATGAATTTTACCTAATTTTGTCATTTTTTGCAGCTATAGGGGAGTGACACCGCCTTCTGCAAATGTGACGCTGCAGAGCACCACTTTTGACATCCAACACCGAATTTGTCATGTCACGCCACATTCGCTCGCCACTATTGTGCTGCCTTTGATCGAGCACTAATTTTTCCTTCTTTGTTTTCTGTCTAACCTTCTTTCTATAGAGCGCTGCATTTGTTTCAGCGCTGCATTCACGCTCTCTATTTTAGCATAGCGCCACATTGGTAATAACTAGAGCATCACATTTGTTTTCGAGCATCACATATGCTACTGAAAGAGCATTACATTTGTCTTCTAGCACCGCATTTTCAGGAAGTAGGGGAGGGATAAAGTTTGAAGTCTTAAAAGCATTTTTTAATGCTCTTTGTGACAATTTGAGCTTTTAATTTCTACAATTCAACTTTTAGGACCAACTAGATTCAATTCGGATTTAAAATTAACCCATAACTCAAGCTTTGTCAAGTTGGTTAAAATTGAATCTTAGATACTTACTAGCTTTTCAATTTGGTCTAAAATTGAACAATCAACTTTCACACTCAACTTTTGTGCTATAAAAAGAACTCATTTACTGCTTTTGAGGATTAAAAATAATTTGTGCTTGTTCTTGTTTTATAATATTTTCCACAAAATAATATCATTCAAATGCGTATGCACTTCTCTCGCGCTTCACAACGATCTTGAGAATCAAAAGCATTTTAGTGGCATTAGGTTGTCTAAAATATTTCCTTCACATTTCAAATTTGGGCTCTTAAAATTGAACAAAGCTTGCTAGTGTGAGAAAAGGCATTGCGTGTGTTCTCTTTCATGAGAACTGAAGCTTGGCTGACCCATAGAAGTGAGTGTCGTGGAGGGAATCCAGTGTGGTCAGGCTTCTAATCATCTGCTCTGAATAAGCACAGCTGGAATTATCCAAGTGGGAATTCAATAGATATTTTCTTTTCCATCCTAGGGTTGTGTAATGTTTGAGTTAATTAAACACATTGCTTGGATCCAAAATCTTGAATTTTTTTTTTTAACAAGGTCATCAAATTTCAAACCCTTTAGAAGAGGAAAATACCTTTGAAAAGCCCAAGTATTATTGCTTGTCCCTAGGGATTTATCCCTAGAGGCTTCTAAATACTTGGGCCTATATCTCAATTTTCTCTCTCTAAAGTCAACATTAGGGAACTATTACCTTGATTTTTCTCAATTTCCTTATAATGGACCTTGTGGGATGAAAAGAAATTGAGACATAGAACTTTAGTGGAAAAGCTAAGCAAGAAAGTGTTTGTGGTAAAAAGAATCCATTAAGTAAAGATAAAAGACAAAATTAACCCCACACATGTGTTTTCTCAAATGATTTCCCGCAAGATCAAAGTCCCAAAACCAAAGTCCATCAATCGTCACAAACGTCTTAGTCCAAGAAATCTCAAGAAACATCAGTCCATGCTTTACAAAGTTAGAGAAAGATTGGTCTATAACTTTTACAAACATGCTTCAAAATACAATCCCAACTTGTATTCGTTCTATTATTGTCAAAATCCAAGTCTTTTTCAAGTGGGAAAAGGTATCGTGCGTGTTCTCTCCTTGTTCACAAAAACAAGGATTGATAGCTCTAAGGTGCCAAAGGATGAGGGATTCAATCTTCCCCTTAGTGCTATTCATTAGGAAAAGTCAACAGTCTTGGCAGAAAAGTGCAATCCGATCAACCTAGGAACTGAGGAAACATTGCATATCACCTTCTATGCAGAATCACTTTTGACAGAAGAATATGAACTCCTAGCTGCTTTTCTAAGGGAAAGAAAGGTAAAATTTGCATGGACCTACTCTAACATGCTTGGTCTTGATCCAGAAGTTGTGGTTCACCATCTAGCCGTCTATCAAGAGGCAAAACCAGTAAGACAAAAGTTGAGAAAAATGCATCCACAAATAGCTTTACTGGTCAAACTTGAATTATAGAAGCTCCCCAATGCTGGCTTCATACGAACAATTGATCATCCAGAGTGGGTTTCAAATATTGTACCCCTCTCTAGACCCACTGGGGGCATTCGCATCTGCACTGACCTTAGAGATTTGAATAAAGCATGTCCCAAGGATGATTTCCCTCTCCCAAATATAGACATGATTGTGGATATGATGAAAGGACATGAAATGCTATCACTAATGGATAGATTCTCAAGGTACAATCAGATCATGATAGCTAAGGATGACCAACACAAGACAACTTTCACTTGTCCATGGGGAACATACTGTTGGAACATGATACCATTTGGGTTGAAAAATGCAGGAGCTACCTATAAAAGAGCTATGACACTAATCTTCCATGACATGATTCAAAAAAATATGGAAGACTATGTGGATGACATATTTTCCAAGTCAAAGAAACATCAGGATCACATAGCGGCATTAAGTCCATCTTCGATAGGCTAGAATAATACAAATTGACCCCATACAAGAAACTGGTGGAAAGCCTCAAAGAATTCTTCATTGACATCATGTTTGAGCAAATACCAAGGGAAAACAACAGAGCAAAAAATGCTATGGAAACAATCAGATCACTATTGGATATCCCACACAACGTCCCTAAGTAAGAATTCCATGTAGAGTAGCTTCTTGTACTAGCATTCGAGGTACCAAAGTCTGAATTTGTGTGTGAAATCATTGGTCTCAGTGATCCCTGGTATCATGATATTTACACTTACTTAAGAATAGGATTCCTCCCCACTGATATAACCCTGAACCTTAAAATAACATTTGTCAAGAAGTCATCCCGCTTTGTTATCTTAGGAGACAACCTATACTGTAGAAGTATCGAAAGAACCTTGTTGCGATGCCTTAACCCTGAGGAAGCTTTTACTGTGATGCAGAGTAGGGGTGACCATTCAAAATATAAATCAAGTTGATAATAACCAGACTTCAAAGTAAAATCAGATGATTTTCCCAAAATTCACCTTTTAACCATGCCTTTCCTTGTAGCACGTGCAACCTGGTTTAAGGGATTTTTCACTCAAAACTTCCAAATCACTTCACAAGATAATTAGTGAATCAGATACCCTTTTCAGGGTTATACAACATATGTGGAAACCAATATTTACTCTTTTGGACCAAAACTGAGATTCAGTAACTCACCCCTTGACTAGGCTAGTAAAGTAGCCCACTTTTACAAAAAAAGTGTTTCCCAATCAACCTATTTCCACAAAATCACTTCAGGCAGTCATTAGTCATGTATCAAAATGCAAGATTCCACAATTTGTTGGCAGTTTCTAGGCTTCTACAATACTCTTCTTGAAAACCCTTACTTTACCATGCAAATACATAGGGTTTATAGGAAATCACATCTCTAGGGCTTACCCAATCAAACCAACGATTCAAACACCTTCCAAATCACCTACAAAAACTCACCAAACCTTCACAAGACCCATTCCTTCATTAATTTGTCAAAACCCTATCATGGTTCCACATTTTCACAATGAAATATCATTGCTCCAGCCTAGAGCATCACACCCCCATCAATTTTCTTCACTCCTTTAACGCCTAAAGAATTGAAACATCTAAAATAACATCCTACAAACCAATCCACTAAGTAACAGGACCAATACAATAGATGGATTGGTTAAATCATCATGTTGCTACCCTCAAAACCCTTCACTCAGAAAAAATAGGATAGTCCCTGAGTTTATTGATTTCTCACACAAAACAATGAATTAAGCCTTCAAATCAACTTTAAATGAGAGAACACATATACCTTCAAACTTAGAAGTTTTTCAAGCCATGAAACACTTGTACGGGTCCGTACAACACAAAGAACTTCTAGAAAAATAGAGGAAAAATACAGATTGAACATTGTTTTTATTAAATTTGATCTCAAACTTCATCAACAACCTTTTCTCGTGCCTTTTGAGGCTTTTTAAACATGTTTGATTCAAAAAATAACCTCCAAACACCCACAACTAACTTTCAAATTCTAATGACTCTTCAAATTCCCACTAAATTGCAATTTGACAACCTTTGTTCTTAATCACCTTTTACAACTTTGTTTTGCAATTCTCACCTATTCTTGACTCCTACTTACTCAAAAACCCCAATTACATATTTAATGGTCATTTTGGATCTTATTCATCCTCTACTAAGACCTTTAGACTTAGAAACAACAA
Organism: Sequoia sempervirens; assembly: GCA_007258455.2. NCBI lineage: Eukaryota > Viridiplantae > Streptophyta > Pinopsida > Cupressales > Cupressaceae > Sequoia > Sequoia sempervirens. Next base: position 1,229,661,881 of record VDFB02271358.1, on the reverse strand, counting down.
AAACCTTGCCTTTACCCATCTTGACATGGATTGACAACTTTTACATTTTTCATAATTTAACATATTTTGCAACTTCCTCATTGCTCATTGACCAAAAAACCTTCAAAATAATCTATTGAACCTACAAGATTCATTTTACTTTCATCACAAGGTGTAGGTTCCCTTGCACTAGACTGCTTTACCCGAGGTACACAATGGAATTTGTGGGTCACATTTGAGTGGATGTCCTTGGTTAAGAAACTCCTAAGGACTGGATACTATTCGCTGATAATGGAAAAGGAAGCTCACGACTATGTTTGAAAGTGCTTGCAATGTCAATAGCATGGGGACCTCATCCATGCACTAGCTCAGAAGCTCCAACCGATCATAACACCTTAGCCCTTTTCACAATGGGGGCTCGATCTCATTGGAAAAAATCACACCCACCTCATCCAATGGTCATAAGTTCATTATCACCACCAATGAGTACTTCATGAAGTGGGTAGAGGCCATTACCATGACCTATATTACAGGAAAACAGATTTCCATGTTCATCCTAAACTACCTAATTTGCTGCTACGGTGTCCCTCAAGCCATTATCTCAAACAATGGGACACCTTTCAAGAACTAGGATGTTCAAGAACTATGCCAAAAATTCAATATCCAACATCACTTCTCACCCCATACTACCCCCAGGGTAATGGCCAAGCTGAGGCTACCAATAAAACCATCTTGAAAATCCTAAAGAAAATAGTCAATGAAGTTGGTTGTGACTGGAACCTACAGCTAAATCCCGCCTTATGGGCCTACTGAATGAGAATTTGCACACCAACATGTGCAACCCCATTCTCCCTAATCTACAGATTAGAAGCCATCCTTCCCATTGAGATTGATCTCTCATCCTTAAGAATATCATTGCAGAATCTCATCACTGATGAAGAATATTGGGTATCATGGTTGAATGAGCTGGATCTATTGAATGAATGGTGCATGGATGCCCTAAACCATCTACAAGTCCATCAGAGCTATCTTAAGCGAAGCTATAATAAGAAGATCAAGAGTCAGACCTTTCAAGTCAGAGAACTCATGTTGAAAGAGAATCAGAAGAATGTACCAAATCCAGATAGCAGGGGAAAGTTTGAACCCAATTAGTTGAGACCCTTCATCGTCATGAAAAGTTATAAATCAGGACCATATCGGCTATCTACACCCAAAGGTGAGCCTCTGTAGGAACCTATCAATAGCTCCCATCTCAAAATGTTTTATGCCTATGCTTTGCAAGGTATAAATCCAGAAAAATACAAAAAATTATAAAAAATCCAAAAAAAATCAGAAAAAAGATTGAAAATAGTAAAGAAAAAAATTGTCCTCTAGTTCAAACCACTTCGGTAGCGCTTTGGGCAAGTACCTTGGTGAAAACCTGGAAAACAGGCACCTTGTGTAAATAAGCACTTTCCATCCACCATGATCTCTACAACTTTTTCTGCATCATTCATCCATCACCCATCCACGTCTGCATCATAGCTTGATCCTGTGTTTGTATCATGATCCCTCCTAGAACTACTTGGCACCAGTGCTAAGGTTAGTTTGTCCTACCTATATCAAAGTAGTCTATCTCACCATGCTAGGGGCATGTTCTTATACCTACATTGGATCGGATTCATGTATATTCTTGAAATCTTCCTTAAAATCAGAAAATCCAAAAACATTCAAAACATGTCAAAAATAAAAAAATTAGGTCAGAAATTCAGAAAAAAGTTAAAAAATAGAGTCATCTTGTCAAACTACAAGTCTCTGAGCTCTGAATGTAGGCAAGGCTAATCTTCGATTAGCCCCCGAGACACCCTAGGTTAGTCCTTTAGGAGTTTGTCATAATAAACTGGCAATCCATTTGTTCATATCTCATCAATAAATGAGTCTATGTCAGTTGAACTACATGGTCTCTGCATGTATAATGTAGGCAAGGCTAATCTTTGATCAGCCCCCGAGGCCCCTAGGATAGGTCTTTAGGTTAGGCTCTTGGTAAAAATCTTAGAAAACACAAAAACATTGGAAAATCAGAAAATCAAAACATTTGCAAAACATCTTGAAAATGCCAAAAACAACCTCAAAACATAAAAAAAATCCAAATATTTGAAAAAATCCATCCATCCGATTTCACATTCACCCACAATAAACATCCGCTCATAATAAATCATTGTCACCCCCAATCTTTGGTGAAACAATTAGAAACAAGTATAGCAAATTGAAAGAGAAAACTCAAACGTTAAAGACTCAAGTCTAGGTCAGTAGGTAAACAAGTTGGTTAAATCTTGGTATTAATAGCCCATCATCCAGTCAATCCCAAAATCATTTGATAACATCATGTCCTAGGATGCATCCTTCCTACAATGGACATCAACATCAAGCATCACCGTAGTTTAGTCTTGGCTAGAGGTATGAAGAACATTAGCTTGTTTGTTTATTTGATCTTTGTCTTGTTGAATTATCTTATTGTGCTCATTCCAATGACCTCCTGATGATGTCTAATCAAAATGATTTAGAGAGAAAGGAATGGGGTATTAATCATTATATTTTTATTTGTTGTACTTGTTGGATGTTCTTGTAATATAACCTTGGTCATGCTTACTTTGTTTGGTCTGTAGGGAGGGTGTTTTGGGTATCTTGTTGACCACATGGGAAGGTTCTGCTTTTCTATGTTTTGGTTTGAGATATTTGAAATATCTGAACTGCATCCTAAATAAGGTTTTGTATGTTAGGTGTGAACAAGGATACTCCTATCTGATTGACAAGTCAAAGTCCATCGCACTAGGTACAATTTTATCCTAGTTCTTTATACCTTGATGCATCGTATCTATGTGTGCTATCAAAAATAAGGTAAGTAAGCCCTTTATATCCCCAATCTCTGATAAGCAATCATCCTCATCATCATGTTTTTCGTATCATCTTGAAGTCAAGGGTTGATTTCTCTTTTTTCTATCTTTTCCAAATACTAACACTAACATGGTATCATGACATTCAGAAACAAAAACATCCATATATGCATCCATCTTGCATTCATAAAACGTCAGCATATTGAATATCATTCATAGGATACATAATAGAAAAATCATCTCACATGCATTTTAATATATCATCCATCATAATATAGATTGGTTATTCTAAGGATCTCATAAACCATACATAAAACATCCATTGAATAATCATATAGGTATCATCACATGTTGCATCATCCATACATCGCATATAAGAAAGATATTGAAAAAGAAATAGAACATGTCATTGCATTGCATACATCATCCATGAACACATTATGCATCCATCATAACATTGCATCACATCACATCATAAAATAAACATTACATGTATTCATCCATTCATATGCACATCACATAAAATAAACATCACATATATGCACATCGCAAGTCATCTCATATATATATATCAAAAAATTTGAATGTCATGATACATCGGAATTGGATATATAGTATTGGATATACAAGAGGCTAGTAAAAAAATCTAGCCAATGAATGTATACACATCATAATCAGGTTGTACAAAAAGAATCAAGCACTGCTCAAAATCTGTACGCATCTGCTAGCTCGGATGGCTGCTCCCCTCACCTGAATGCCTCTCTGGCTGATGATCTGTCTGCCAAAACCCTGTGTGTTGGGAGTAATCTGGTTGTTGAATTTCCATAGGCACAACCTGTAGATAATGAAATCTATAGTACTCAGCCTCTGGGACAACATCGTGGTACATCCACGTTGGTATAGTGTTACCTTGGGACGAGGCAACCATGCTCTCTAGCTGTTGTTTGTGGCCAACGTCCTGAGCTAATTGTAGCTCTATGGTCTGTCTCTGCTAGCGCTCATGGTCCCTCTCAACAGTAAGGGCCTGAACTTGCTGCATGACCTAATCTCTCTTTGTCATAACTACCTGTAGCTGGCATGTCAAAGCTTGAATCTGTGCCTACAATGCGGCTATCTGACCGTGCTTAGGATTGGGACTCGATGGTGGTCGTGGGGGTGGCATGTGTGGCTAATGCAGCTGTACTGGTGGCCTCTATCCCACGGGTGGCACTAAGGGTGGAATCTGTCTGTCGTGCTCATCATGACCCCCGCCTCATCCTGTTTGTCCTACAATTGACCTCCGAGTTGCTGTGGAACCTATCTGATCCTCGATCCCCTAACCCATCCCTTGCCTAGTACCTGCCTACTGGTAATGTCAATCTAATAGGGGCATGGGCCGCTAGTATGCATCATAGGCCTGGGTCATCCTTGCATCTGCATGACCATTAAAGTATACCCATGACACCATAACCAACTGCCTAAAATCATCAATCACCTGCTGGGGTGGGATCCTCTATCCCCATGCTAGCTCTCTAGATCTACGAGCAAAAATGGCCCTCTGTGTATTATCAGGTGCATCTTTCACCTCTCCAAACTAGCGTGCAACCCTGTTTGGAAGGTATCGCTCCACCATATAGTTCTCTTGTCCTTGCATGTATTAGGACTGTCGGTAGTAGAAAATATGATCGTCGTCATCATGCCATCTTAGAAAGTGGAGCCAAGGCCTCCACGTGAAAACTGTCATCTCATCCAAAACCTATCTCTAGTGCGAGATGCCTGTGATACATGTAAAATGAAGGGTGGTCATCCCCACATATCTGTATGCCATAGGATCATTACAGTCAACCTGTATGTGTGCAATCTGTGGCCTCAAAATGACAATGTTCTCATAGGTCCACACGTGAAGAATATTCACGCTCGCTCCAATGCTATGGGCCCCGCTATAAACAACCTGATGCATATCGCGGTACAAGGAATCCAAGACGATTGGCCCCTAGGTGTAGATGGTCATGTTTGCCATCATCTGGGACCAAACAATCCCCCAACCAATGTTGCATCCTCGAGCTCGACAATCGAGAACAAGGACTCCCGAGATCAATGCGTTGACAAAAAGAGTCAAATCAGGGGCAATCCCCTCGTAGCAGTGAAGGTCTATGTGGTTGTTGTCCACCTCATAGGAGTTGACGCCAAACAAATAAAAAATAGCATCGCCGTCGGCCTTGACATCGTAGATGATGCGCTCTCCGTGAATAGGGATCTATAAGATCCACCACACATCCTCCAATGTAAATGTGGCCTCACCAGTCGGTAGGTGGAACGTACAAGTCTCACTCTGCCATCTCTCGACTAGGGTTTTCATCATGGAAAGGTGTGTCTGCACCTCGGGCATCTGGGCAATATGGTCAAAACTGATTGCTCCAAGGAAAAATAGGGATCAATCCATCAAATACCTAGCACGACACAAAAATCAGCTCTTGTGCTCCTTTGAGTGGAGCACTAGTAGGACCTCTTGAAAGAAAAACACCCACGATGTCAAAATGTTGAAAAAATTCGCAAAACGAATGATTAAAAAAATAAAAAAATCTTCAAAAAGCAAAGGTGGCATGGAAAAAAGCAAAGGCAACGTTCTACATTTTTCAAATGCGATGCTGAAATCAATAGCAACATTGTGCTGCAAAAGTGAGTCGGCATTCTTGCGCAACTCTAAAAAACCCTAGGGTCGCGCGACGCTCTGCAACAAAGGCAAGTCGACATAATTGTGTGACCTGAAAATCATTTAGCACCGGGGACGCTATGTCGCAAACGTGGGTCAACATTTGTAAAAGTGACGCCACCCTTGACATTTGCTACGCCCTAGGGTGTCGCTTTTGACAGACCTAAAAGATGTCTAATAAATGCTAGAAAAAAACAAAAAAATGAGAAAAGTTTCAAAAAGCGTACCAAGGGTCTTGCATCCTGAGGCCTCTAGAACTCATGAACTCGATCCGTTTGATGCTTGGGAATCACACAAGTAGCCATTCCATCAGCACCTCAAAGCAAATTTGGAAGAATCTCTAAAAGGAAAGTGTGCAAATGAATTGAAAATGCCTCTCTTAATCCCTTTTATGCAATTTTTTTGGGTATTTTTAGGGTTTTTTAACCCATTTAATCCATTTTTGCATGAGCAAATCCCATTTTAATATTTTTTTGTCACCACGAGCTTAATTTCACATCCCGTGGGCTATTTTCTACTCCTGAATCATTGTTGAATCTTTTTCGTGAGCTCGACCTAATTTTGCAAATTTTTGCCCAATCTCTCGAGGGGGCAGTATGACAATGTAATTTTTCCACTGGGGAAGTAGTGGGGCATCCGAAAAATCAGAATTTTTTTGAATTTTGATCATGGTAGTGTTATTCTTTGAACCGACACAACAAGTGCTCTGCTTCAAAGAGGGGAAAAATGTAGACACTGAATATGTCTTGATTCATACTACACATTTGATTTTGATCTACTAACACCGGTTCTTCTAAAATCACCTCAAATTGATCACTTAGTTGAATAATTAACATTATTTAATTAAAATCAACAAATTTAGCTATTAATCAAATAATTAAATTTATTGATTAATTCACCCTTCTAACTAATTTTCATCTTATTTAATTAAATCAAATCATTTAATTAAATCCTCTCCTAATCCTCTCATTTGATTAAAAATCAATCAAATCAAATGTCACATCTCCTAATTCACTCCAATTAATTAATTCTAGATTAATTAATCCTTAATCAACTTTCTAATCATCATTATCAATTCTTCCATCTTTTAACTCCTCAAGAGTTAAATCAACTATGGTCAACTAACCAGGTTGCGCATGAAAATAATTTCAATTAATTATTTAATTCATCTATTTATCCTTACAAAGGCATATTCTGAGAAATATTTCTCTCAACCACCTCTTAATCAATTTCCCTCCAAAGGTTGTCAAAAACCTATCACATCCTCTTACATCTACATTTAATTCTCTTACAACCTTTCAAATCCTCTTACATCCTCTCAAATCTCATTCAATTCCTCTTACAACAATTTCAAATTCTCAACCAACAACATTTACTTCTTCTCCATCCTCTTCCATTCACACATTTCCCAAAATGTGCTCCACCTTCCTCTAATAGAATTGTGACACTTGACACATTCTCATTGGCTCTCAATTGATCCCACATTCACCAAATTCCTCCAATCTTCAACCCCTGGCTTCTATAAATAGAGACATCCTTTTCATAATATGGATCCACAACTTCATGCATTATCACTATAGGCATTTGAATCCATAGCATTTCATAGTATTCCATCATTTTCATCTATTTTAGCAAGGTTATTGTCAATTGTAGATTTGAATCATCATTCAACTTCATCAAGCTTATCAAGGGATTGGGAAAGGGATTCTTTCCACATCAAAGGAGCACCACTCCCCCTATGGGATGCTGGTTTGGTTAGCTTAGTAGATTTCACATTGTGTTCTTGCTTTATTTTCATGTTTTCAACTTTGTTTATCCAAGAATTTCATAGGGAGCATATAGATTTGTATTACTAACATATTTGACATTTTTTTGTTGATCTTTTGTTAGTCTATGCAGGTTTTGTGCTCATAATATCAAAAGAATGGCTAGTTCTTTTAATCACAAATAAATCAGAGGAATCTTTAGGTTCTTGAGTACTTGAAGATTTATGAATATTACGAAATAAGTTATCTTTAAAATTGGAAGAAAACTTAGTTAACATGAACTTTGGGGCATTTTGTGCACCTTTCTAATTTGTAGCTTGTTGACTTTGAGTGAGGATAACACAATTTTGATCATCTAATGTAGTATAAATGTCACCCTTCTTTTTGATTCTGATTCATATTCAAAGAAGCTAACAACAAAGTCACCATATTGATCAAAATTGTCTTCTTCTAATATAACATCATGCTTGGGCTCCTTAATAGTAGTCATCTATGCAAAATAATTCATTTCTAGACATATAGCTCCATCATGATTTGTAGTAAAATAGAATTTGCACATATTGCTCTTACCTCCACTAGGCGGTACCTCTATAGCAAGTCTTTGCATGGGAGGAGGTAAAGCTGTTATTTTACTATTGTTACTAGATGGGATATACCCCTTTCTAGTTATATCTTGATAAGGTTGATGTGGAGCCTTGGGAATTGGCCTCTCAAGAGAAATAATGTCATTAGCCAATCTTTGTATCATGGGGTCAAAGGAAGTTGATGTCTGAGGTTTACCTATCTCTGACTCATTTTTGCACTTTAAAACGGTGATAAGGTCATCCTCTAGTTCGACTGCCATGCTTTGTTTTGCTAAAAGATTCACAACTCTTTCCCTCCTTAAATGGAAATTGATGTTTGGGGTGTTGGAACACAACTATCTATTGAGAGGGGGAGATGAATCAGTAGATCAATAAAATTTAAATTTTAACACCTCTTTAAAAAAAAATGCAGAGATTCACACACACACGCATACTCATAACACTAGATATACATGGAAAACCAAATATGGGAAAAACTATGGTGAGAATAGTTGCTAGGATATATTGTCCTAATCCAACCTCACAATAAAACCTCACTAGTTACAATGTTTAAGGGGAACAACCCTTAGGAGATACCAATCCCCTGATTTAAGGGCACCAACTCTAAGGAAGCACCCACTCCCTAACTGAGCACCAACCCAACTATCTGATGGCACCAACCAATCAGATTTACAATGAAAGTATGGAGCTACAACTCCATATTACATATGATTCAAAGTGAATCCAGTTCAATGTTGCAAACCTATTCTACAATTGCTCATTCTTTGCTTCTATGCACTCAAAAAATCATTTCTCTACTCTGCTCTTCTCTTTACCCTTATTTGTTGTATCTCACACACCTTTGGAACTCAATGCATATCCTAGATGATGTTTTTGTATATCAGTCTAGGTCTCCCTCTCGCAGCATGCACATACACAACATACAATCCCTTACAATTCATACTACTTTATCTTGGTCATATACCACTTAGTCATTCAACTTTTCTCACTTAGCTTCTCCAACAAGCCAACTCTCCTCGAGCCAAAAAACCACACACATCATTCAATACAATTTATATTTCTAGCATTTACTAATCTTAGGTTTTCATCTGCATTTAATTTCATATTCTTGTATGCTCAATCTTGTTCTAGATATAATGTATTTACTATTTTTAGTAATCTGCTAATCCTAGATCAGATACACATTAAATGATATTTCTAGTGTGATCGATCCATTTATGATATCATAACCATCCTCTATGTCGTCATCTACACATATTTTCACCAATCAAAAATAGGTAGTTGGAGTGATTGAGCCAATTAAATTCATCCTTTATGGCAGTTTATGGTTGCTTCCATTATTTTTCCATGAGCCACACCGCCTAGCCATTGGAGAAATATAAATTTCACTTTGGGACATTGATCAATCTCCTTCGTGCCACAATCTAACAATTATATTTTAATATTTTCAACTTTGAAATGTGGTCATTAGATCAAATCTTCTTTAAACCTACACCGTAGATCGCATACCCATTGCTTAGCACAACTACGTTTACACAAGCAATATAATGAAGGAATTGAACCTGTTATACTGGTGATGTCAATCACATTACATCCTAGGCTTAAAGCTTGGTCCCATCGAGACACTTGTCATATTCTCATAATTCCACAGACTGACATTGACAACATCTCTTGAGTAGTGCGGGAGTGCGGGAGGCACCCAATCATTTTATCACTTTGAACCTTAGTTGTTGATATCTCTTGGTCACACATCGTATGCTTGATCCCACCAAGGACACGTGTCAAGATACCATAGTTCTGCAAACTAAATATTTGGGTCCACCATGGGTCTTGTGAGATAGTGGGGGAAAAATATTAAGGCTCCAGACTAGGAAAAATTAAAGTCCTTATTATTTGTCGAGCTAGGAAAGACTAGGTCGAGGGGCCGATCACCACGAAAAATCCATGAAAAGTCATAGCTCCAATCCATGAAGCCTAAAACCATTTTGGGGTCAAGGTTTCTTCATACCCTTTGCTTAACCTTAAGTTAAGGCATAAGCCTTAACTTTGATGTCTGATTCTCGACACCTTGTTGGACTTAACACATCCCTTCTTTGTTTCTTCAAGGCATTTAGTATGAGGTATAACCAAAGCCCAAAGTGCAAAAACCTTTCAAACTTGACTCAAATAGACTAACACTTTTCTTCTTTGGCAAGCGATAAGAGGTAAGCCTGATGCCCGATGTTCAAAACCTGATTGAACTTTACACAAACACTACCTATTTTCATTCTTCTTGCATACGATATAAGGTAAGCCTAAGGCTTGAAGTCTGAACTTCTTCAAATATTTAAGGCTTGTTGTAATGAAAACATAAGGCTAATGAATCTTTCTTTTTACCCTCTTTATGAAGCCCTTTTTACATCAATGAGAAAATCCTCATCTAATATTACTCAGATACCCCTTTTGAAATCAATGATAATCAAATTGCCAACAATCTCCCCCTTTGTCATTGATGGTAAAACTAAATGCTCTACCCAAATGTCAACATCCATTATGTACAACAATCAATTCTCCCCCTTTTACATATCTTCCCTTTTTACAAAACAAATAGCATTTGTCTCTTTCTCCCCCTTTGACATCAATGGCAAAGGGACACTGTCTAGACACTTTGTTGTTGTTGATGTTCTCCCCCTTTGACTGACCATGCAAAGAGAACTAATTGTGTCCATAAATTTGCAACCATCAAGTTGTTAGAAATTTGTAAAACCATGCACATGCCTGACTTGACTTCTCTCCTTTCTTCCAAGGATGAATAAAATTTATGTGAAGCTCCCCTTGGACTCATGCCCTATCACCATGATTTAGTAATATGATGTGGGAGCAATTACTCCCAACCTCTATCTTAGATATTCAAATTGCTCTTTGGGAAGAGGTTTGGTGAATATGTCTGCCACTTGATCCTTAGTTGGCACATATTCCATGGTGACTTCTTGATCTTATACCTTCTCTCTTAAGAAGTGATACTTGATTGATATGTGCTTGGTCCTAGAGTGTATCACTAGATTCTTTGATATCTTTATTATGCTTGAATTGTTACAAAGAATAGAGATAGGTTCTCTACCTTGATGTCTTGAAGTGTTTTCTTCATCCATAACACTTGAGTACAACATGCCACTGTTGCCACATACTTTGCTTCAATTATTGATAGAGTAAATGACTCTTGCTTCTTAATTTTCCATGAAACTAGTTTGTTTCCAAGGAAAAATGCACCACCACTAGTGCTTCTTCTATCATCCATACTTCTAGCCCAATCAACATTTGTATATGTTTTCAAAGTAAAATATTCACCTTTGGGATACCACAGTCCATAGTCAATAGTACTCTTGGTGTATCTAAAAATTATTTTAACTATATTGACATGAGACTCTTTAGGAGCAGCTTGAAATCTTGCCACCGTGCACACTACTTGCATAATATCAGGTCTTGATGTAGTTAATTACATCAAGCTACCTATCATTGACCTATACATTATCTAATTTGAATTTATGGATTCATTTGTTTGCTCAATTTACATCCAATTATCATGGGGGTACTAAATGGTTTGTTTTCTTCCATCCCAAACTTCTTGAGAATTTCCTTAGCATACTTAGTTTGAGATATGAATATCCCATCATCATTTTGTGATATCTATAAACCAAGGAAGAATGAAAGTTCTCCCAACATTAACATCTCAAATTCATTTTACATTTGAATGACAAATCCATTCCATAATTTACCATTTTTTCCACCAAAAATAATGTCATCTACATACACAACAACAATTATCATATTCTCACCTTCTGATTTGAAGTACAAACTACTATTTGCACATCCCTTCTTGAATCCCTGGTTGCAATTTTTGGTCTAATCTTGAATACCATGCCCTTGATGCCTATTTTAGACCATACAATACTTTCTTCAACTTGCAAACATAATAATATTCTTCTGATAACTGAAAACCTTTCAGTTGTTCTATGTAGACTTCCTCTTCAAGGTTTCCATTCAGGAAGGTAGACTTAATGTCCATTTGATAGAATTTGAATCCTTTATAAAAAGAGGATGCAAGAAACATTTTTATAGCTTCCAATATAGCAACTGGAGCAAATGTTTCCTCAAAGTTTATACCTTCAACTTGTGCATATCTCTTGCACACCAATCTTTCCTTATACCTTACAACAACTCCATCTTCATTGAACTTGTTTCTAAAGACCTATTTTGTACCTATCACATTCTTGCTTGGGGGCCTTGAAGCTAATTCCCAAGTTTTGTTCTTATCAATTTGGATTAGATATTCTTCCACTACTTTTATCTAGCTTTCATCCTTGCTAGCTTCAACATAGTTTTTGGTCTCAATTTGAGACATGAGAGCAAAATTTATTTGCTCTTTATTCTTTAAAATTCTCCTTCTTGTTTGAACTCCTTCATCCTTGTTGCCAATAATATGCTCTTCAAGATGATCCTTTTGGAAATATCTTGTAGGTGCTTTTTTATTTTAATCTTCAGACTGTTTATCAACAACTTCATCTTAAGATTCTGGTTCAACATCATAGCTGCCTTTGTTAGGTTTAACATGTTTAAGATCTTCATCAATCTTGACATTTATACTTTCTAAAATTTTGTGCAGCCTTTTGTTGTAGCATTTTTGGGTGGAATATCCAAGAAATATTCCTTTGAATCACATCTTGAGTCAAAGCTTCCCAAATTATCTTCTTCTCTCTTGATATAGCACTTACTACCAAACACTTTGAAGTACTTAACAAATGTAGGCTTGCCATACCATAGTTCATAAGGTGTTTTCTCATTGTTTTCTCTCAATTATACTCTGGTCAAAGTATATACAACTGTATGTACCACCTTGCTCCAGTATGCATTAGGTAACTTGGCCTCATTGAGCACTGTTTTGTCCATCTCTTAGACTATCCCATTCTTTCTTTCAACTACACCATTGTATTGTAGATTCCTTGCTACAAAATATTGCCTTTTGATTCCATGCTTCTCACAATATTCAATGAATTCATTTGATGTGAATTCTCCACCTCTATTAGACCTTAAGCATTTGATTCTTCTGGAAATCTCATTTTCAACCATGGTGTAGTGAGCTTCCCTAAATGTAGTTATAATTTTTCAATTACACCAACTAAAATTACTCATTCATTTCGTCAAACAGTTATTTAAAAACTGCTTTGAGTGGGTTATTTCTAATTTATCAATACTTTATACCATACAGCTGCTTACTCGAAACTCCACAAGATCTTCTTACAAATGTAATTTGCAATCATACAACATGGAAAATACATAAAACATAAGTAATCAATTGTATACACAAGCCAAAAAAATCAATCATATACAAAAAAAACCAAAAGTAATTGGACTATAGAAGTATATTGCATTCATTACATTTTAAGATTCTTAACCTTGGAATTTACACCAGCACTTGTCCGTAATTTTCACAACTCACATACCATCCAAATGCCAGCTTCAATATTAAAATATTTGTATATTATGCCATGTAGCTCACCTAACATGCTAGACTGAGTTAATGCTTCAATTTTTTGGATAGTTAATAGATCCTCACAGATAAGCGGCTACCTTGTTATATTCCATCATCTGACTCCTATTCCTCTTTCCACTTTGTCTTACCAACTGCTCAATGATAATCGACTATTCTCAAATAATAGGGTATATCAGAATTAAGTTGAATTTTTCCCAACCAATAGAGGCTCTGAATGAAGCCGCGATTTCCCAGATGGCCATAGCAGGTATGGGATGACAAAGCCTGACTCCTTCAAAGTTGATATTAAATATTTTTCTCTTCCTTTATATGTGTCCAGGAACAATTGTGATGGCTCAACAATAAGCATTCGATGACTTTATATTAAAAACTATTCCTTATTCCAGCTAGATGCCACATCCTCCCCTAGAGTCCTTACGTGCCTCCTAACAAATGCAAGCTCCTTAATGCTTACAAGGCTTCTTTATTTTTGTCCCATATGGAGACTTTAACATACGCGAATGTTCCTCACAAGAAAACGGTTCACTTGGATATCGTCTTTCCTTCTAGCAAACAACTTTGACTGGATCAAATCCTTTAAGAGTGTGATTTCCTTTTCTCTTGTCACCTCCAACTCAACTCGCCTTGAAGATTAATATCGACAGTTACAATTTTCAAGCAGCATCGATTACAAGAAGCAAGCTGGCTTTCTAGATGAACTCTTTCCAAAAAGATTGAGGAACAACAGATGATTTAATTCCTCCAGCACTTGAACATAGATTTCAATGGATGATGGCAGTATGGTTCTAAATCATTAAATCAATTCCCTGAAGCTCGATACTTTTTTCTTGTCTGTCTATCTACCAACCGACTTTGTTTTCACAAATCCTGACTCTAGGAACTTCTCTTGATATCTGCAAAATTAAGAATGACGCTTCAGCTTCCGCTACTCACCTTCATAAACTTTCGATTCTTCTCCTTGAATATCATAGCTCGATAACTACATTGATGTGGCTCCCTTCATTTGTCATCAAATATCTCAAATATTTCCCTTGTATTGGCGCTAAAGAAGAGTATTTATCTTCAAATTCTTGACTCACAACTTTTATGATACGGGCCTTTACCACTGTACACAGTGGCACCAATTGTATTCAAGCTTCTTTGTCTTTAATCAACATCTCTTTTCCCATGATAGAGTTTACGATAAAGCCTAGACCATATACCAAGTACGGGCTCCAGCACTCTTCCTCTAACCATCGACTTCTATCGAGCTTAAATTCATGCCGATAGAGAATGTATTACCATCAAAATCTCAACGATATCAAATGTATATAATATGGTGCTAAATATTATATTCAAGAAACCAATTTTCAGAATTGAATTGCGAGGGACTCTAGCATTCCCTGTTAATTATTGGCTCTTCTATAACTCTCCACTACTCATAATGTTCCTATGAGTATTTACGATAGCTCTGAGAAACTTCCTCAATTTGAGAGACCCGATTTCTTCTTTCAATTCTTATTCAAAACTCCTCAATTCAATGCCAAACAGAAATACCGAAATTCATATTTTCAAGACTTAACATCAATTCCACAATAGCTCCAAGTATACAATTTTGTCTCCTTGAAGAGACTTCACCAAATTGTGAAACTTCAACCAAAAACCACAACTAGGGTGAGTTTAAAAATTCCCACTGAAATCTGGAAGTAGAACACATAGTGAAAGATTTGAGTGATCTTTCCAACCGGCTAGGGTTCTGGCCTCAACAATGAAACCTGATATGGAATGGAATGTTTACAATCTTGAAACCACAAAGGGTTCAATATTCAAAAGAGAAATAAACTCCAAGAACCCCTCAATTTTCTTGCAAAATTCTTTTATAATCTTTTCCACTACCCTTTGCTTACCTGACTCTTTAATTTTCCTTCTTTCTCCATCTTTTAATTTCTAATTGTGACTTTATTTTTGAATTTTCATTTAATAAGTCACAATAATATAATATAAATTAATTAATTAAATTCCCTTTTGAATTAACAATCAGAGGAAAGTACTAATTAATTAAAATAATATTATATTTCTTCATGAAGTAAAAAATGTGACATTACACATGGCTATAAAGATTTTGAATCTTTCAAATGCTTGAGACTTATCCTTCAAAAAGGTCACCCATGTCATCCTTGAATAGTCATTTATTAGTAACATGAAGTACCTTTCACCTTTCAATCCTTTTGTCCTTGTGGGGCCACAAAGATTAAGGCCTTGTAGTTGCATACTCTTTTGTTTGAAATTTGACCCTTGTTTGCTTTCCTTTCCAACATTACTTGCAAGTGGCGTTTGCTAGTTTAGTTATCTTAGGCATGTGTCTTACCAAGCCTTTTGAGCTCTCTTTTACAAGATTATCAAAATTTACATGTCCCATTCTCCTATGCCATAACCAACTTTCATCAACCTGTCTTATCATGCAGTTTTCTCCATTCACTTCACTGAGATTGTAGAGGTTACTTTCAATCCTTATTCCCTCAGCAACAACTCTTCCTAATTTTTTGATTTTACATCCTTCAACATTGAACATGAATTTGTATACATTGTCACACATTTCTCTAACACTTAGCAAACTATGCTTCAATCCTTCAACATAGAGAACATATTTTGTAGGAAATCTTCCATCTATGCTTAGGGTTCCTTTACCATAGATCTTTAGTGCAGTGTTATCTCCCAAACTCACAAATCCTTCCTTACATTTCTTGTGTTTGATAAACTTTCTCTTGCCACTAGTCATGTGCTTAGAGCAGCCACTATCTATTACCCACAAATTTTGCTTCTTGGCATGGAGTGTAGTTTGTGCAATCATTGATTGTGTGGGCTTTTGCTCTTTTTCCTTCCACACCTTCTTGGGTTTCTTTTCTACCTTATCTTCCTTCTTTTCAAAGTTTTGTGAACCTTTGTTCATGCTAGGAGGTATGCTTTTATTTTTAATTTACATTTTTTGTCTTACAAAGTTTGTTCTACAATTCTTAGCTATTTGACCAAAGTTATTACAATTATAGAAAATCACATCCATATCCAACAAAGGAGAAAATTGATTTCTACTCACAAAATTTGTTCTCCTTTGAGGAACAAATCTATATTCACTTGCCCTATGGCCAAACTGATTACAAGTATAACAATAACCATAGAAAAATGAGGAATACCTTGTCATAGCATTTCTTTATGTAGGATGAGGAGGTCTTCTTTGTCTTGATTTCTTCAAATATATAACCCGTGTAAAACCATCTGCATTAGCTCCCTTTTTATTTTGCATATTCTTTAAGTCTTCAGGGACTGGTTTATTAATATTCTTATTTGTTGCAAGCTTCTTTTCTTCATCAACTTTCTTCATCTCAGCAATGCCTTTATTTGATTTTTCATTTTCAGAGGCATTCTCTTTGCAGGCTTTCTCATTCTTTGTACTGATCTTTTCTTTTGCTTTGAATTTATCATATAAATTTGCAGATGCATTGGTAGTAGGAATCTTTCCTTTTTCAAACCCAAGGCCCAATTTCTCTTTTGAAGGATTTTGTGAGTTAATTAGCACATCAAGTATCTCAGAGCCTCCCTTCAACTTCAAGCCTTTATCAATTTGTTCTTTATCATTTTCTAATTCTTTTCTCAAGGTCACTATTTCTGCTTCCAACTTCATGCATTCATTAGATTTAGATTGTAGTTCAGTTTTAACTACATCTTCTATTCTCTTGGCTTCTTCCACTTATGTCTTCAAGCTCACCACCATTTGGTCAGATTCTTCAAGAATTTTGGTTACCTTTTCAATCTCTTTTTGTGCATGGTTTTTCAAATTTTTGTTCTCCTTTCTCAAGCTTTTGATCTCATCCAAGGCACTAATGAGTTCACCTTCAAGATCTAATTCACCTTCTTCTTCTTTATCAAAAGCTTCAGCTTCTCCATTTTCCTGATCTATAAAACCTCTTGCCTTGAATATAAACTCATTTTCTTCAACCACAAAGGCATAGTATTTTTCATCATCTGAGCTATCACTAACATCAGATGAATCACTTTCCTCTTGAACATATAGAATTTTCTTCTTCTTAGGAAAATTATTTTTCTTGGGGAAGTAGGGTTTCTTCCTTTTACTATCCACTAATTGCTCAGAGTTATCCTTTTTATCATAAGGGAATTTATAGGAAAATTTTCCTATCTGACCATAATTAAAGCATTTAAAGGTTAACTTATCTTTGTACTTTCTAGAGCCTCTCCTCAGTCTTCTGACAAAGTTGGCTTCTTCTTCATCTGTCTCTTCAGATCTAGATGTAGATGCTTCAACTTTTTCCTTTTTCGTTGGTTTGAATGCAACTTCTTTCTTGGATGTTTTTGTATCTCCCATTCTCATGTCATATGTAGTAAAGGTGCCATGCAACTCATCAATGGTGATTTTGTACAGATCTCTAGCTTCTTCAATTGCATAAATTTTAGAATCATACCTAGATGGAAGGGATCTTAAGACCTTAACAATGACTGGTTCTCTCATATCTTCTCCAAGGCCTCTATCTACATTAACAATTTCATCCATCCTAAGGAGGTAGTCCGTAATTTTTTCTTCTTCACTCATCTTCAAACTTTCAAACTTTCCTTTAAATGTTTTTAGCTTTTCCTGCTTTACCTAATCATCATCACCTTCATAGATGTTCTTCAACTTATCCTAAATGTCATGTACAATTTGACAGTGTACAACATTGACAAACTCAGAATTTGACAACCCACAAAGAATAGCATTCTTTTCTTTAGCATTGTTCTCATATTCGTTCTTTCAAGCTTGATCAGTAGGAGGTGTAGAAGGAATTGCATAACCATTTACAATAGACATCCATACATCAAACCCTAAAGATGATAAATATGTTTACATTCTAATGCTCCAAAAAGCATAGTTTGAGCCATCAAAGAGAGGTGCTTTGTTTGAGGATGAACCTTCTTGACTCATCATTTATGTTTACTATCCAAGATCTACCCGATCTGATTAAGCTTCTTTGATTGAAATTGACATCATCTCCTAAGTAGTGTAGGCACATGAGAGCTACCCAATCATTTTATCGCTTTGAACCTTAGCCGTTGATATCTCTTGGTCGTATTTCTTATGCTTGGTTCCACCAGGGACACACATGGTCAAGACTCCATAGTTCCAAATACTAAAGATTCAGGTCCACCATGGGTCTTACGAGATAGCAGGGGTGAAATATTAAGGCTCCAGACTTATGAAAAAATAAAGTCATTATTTTCCAAGCCGGTAAAGCATAGGTTGAGGGATCGGTCATCGCGATGACTAAAAGGGCTTAAGTTATAACTTAAGCAACCCATAATGGCCTGTATCCAATCAAAGATCAATTATAAACTCTATCTAATGCCATGAATTAAACTTTGCATTGATCAATCGAATGTCAGGGTTCGTACTTTCACCTTGTAGCTTACATTCCATTCAGCATGGCATAAGCCAATCTCCTGACTTGCGATGCCTAAAACAAATCCTTTGCAAGATTTTCCAAACATAACCCTTTTGGGTGTCAGCCTTCGGGCTTTCACCATTCTACATACTTCACAAATTCAATGTTAAGGCATAAGCCTTAACTCTGATCTTTGATGCTCAAACCTTTTTGGGTGTTGGGGATTAGGTCTCCACCATACTCCTTTCATCAAACATAAAGGCAAGGCATAATCCATAGCTTCAACCCACAAATCCCAAAAGCATTTCAGGGGTCAGAATTTCTTCATACCCTTTGCTTAAGCTTAAGTTAAGGCATAAGCCTTAACTCCGATGTTCGACGCCTTGTCGGACTTAATACATCCCTTCTTCATTTCTTCAAGGAATTTGGGATGAGGTATGGCCGAAGTCCAAAGCCTGAAAACATTTTGAACTTGTCTCAAATTGACTAACACTTTTCTTCTTTGGCAAGCGATAAGAGGTAAGCCTAAGGTTTGATGTTTGAAACCTGATCAAAATTTGCACAAACACTCTACCTCTTTTCATTATTCTTGTAAGAAGTATAAGGTAAGCCCGAGGCTCGAAGCCCAAACTTCTTCAAATACTTAAGATTGCTATAATAACACCATAAGGATAATGAATCTTTTTGTCATCCTTATGAAGCCCTTTTTACATCAATGAGCAACTCCTCATAAGATATTACTCAAATACCCCTTTTTACATCAATGATAATCAAATTACCAACTTGAGAGTTGTGCATTGAAATGAAGAAACATTTTTGTATTTCGAGTGTACGCCTCTTTGCAAGAGTAAGCTTATTCACTATCTTGTTGAATTTGGCTATGAACTCCCACATAGGTTCATGAATTTCCTTTTTTGTTTGAGTTAATTAGGCCAATAAAGTATGTTCATCTTCTACACTTTTGAAATGATCTTCAAATTTATCCATCATTGGGGCCCAAGAATCAACCAAACCATTCGAAAGATGGTAAAACTATTCTATAGTTGCATCTAAAAGTGACTCAACAAAAAATCTAACAACTACGTCTTCATGTTGCACTTAAGACTTCGCATGCAACAAATAAGACTTTAATGTGTTCATCTGTAGACATCTTACCATCTCCTTTAAATTTAGGAAGGTTTTTTCTAGAACCCTTTGGAAGATCATGTAATTGATTTGCTAATGCTAGAGGACTAATGGCCACCCCCAAGGAACTAATTGTTGTTGTGTCATATTTCTAGTGAAATCTATTATATAATAGATAATAACACCATGCAAAGTAAGGGCTTGAAAAATAGGTGATTGAACAACAACTTTTGGTGGAGAAGGAGGCCTACTTCGAGATCCATATTTTCTCCTTATTGTAGGTAGAGTTGAGAAATTATCCCTTTGCAATTCCTTAAAAATAGGATCTACTACACCTTTGAATTACCCTCTCATATATCTTCTAGAATATAGTATTTAAATTTGTTAATTTCCCACTTGTGGATTGTTTTGTATAGGTTGATTACCTTGTAATTGTTCTTGATTCCATCTATGTCTCCTTGGTCTCACTATGAATCTTTTGACAATGATCAATTCATCTCTTAGATAGAGCCTCATGATTTCTTCACTTATTTCTTCCTCTCATTCCAAAACTTGGCTAACCCATAAATACTGTTACATTGAGAGAGGATATCTTCTTGTTCAACATGTACCTAATCAAAATTTAGTTATAAAATTAGCAAGTTGTTATGTTGTGGTAATACCATATTTATTTATAAATTCCTTAATTCTTATCAAAATAGTTCCCTTCCATGCTGATTCCTTCTGCCTAGAATTTGATTCACTAATTCGAGCAGTTCTCTAAAATTAGGATCTCTTATAACTAAATCAGCTTGTTCTTGAATTTCATGGCCTAATTGTTCTTCTTGGTTTATATCTGCCTCTACTTCATGATATTGAACCCTTGTGGTTCTATTTCTCCAAGCCAAAACTCATAAATCTATTATTATATCTTCATGATTACCACCCAACCAAGTTCCCCCTAGTTGTAATATAGGGGTCTCATTAGACTGTAAACCCATCACAATACATCAGTGAAAATCTTATAATGAATAAGGAAACCATTAAAAATTTATATTTTTTGTTCAATTCCCTAGCAGAGTCACCAAAAATCTATTGGTTAACAAATTTATCCCTATCTTAAAATTATAAATTATACTTTGTATGCTTGAATATAGGAATAATGATTTACCAACAATTGGGTAAATTATTTTATTTAAAATAACTTCCCTCTAAATTTTAGAGGTACAACTCTCTCGTTGGATAAAATTTTATAATTTTATAAATTTGAAATTTCCATATGTATTTTTTTAACCTAAAATAAGTTAAAGGTTTAAGTGATATTGACGATTTAAATTTAAAGAAAAAATTATACATATTTAGAAAATGAACTATCCATGAAACTAATTAGAACACAAGCTAATTTAAGTTCCAAGGAGTGTAAACCAATGGATTTTTCAACTCATAAATGATTGCCATCCTAAGAAAATTAGACACTTCAAATAGATCTTACACATGCACAAAAGTATAATATCCAACAAAATTGATTATAATTCATAGATCATATTAAATTTCATTCCAAGTGTCCAAAACTACATCCTCACAGACTTATAGTATCTTCTCAAAATTAACAAAAACTCTTCACTTCTTTCTAGCTCCTTCTATTACTTAGAAAAATAGAGATCAAGGAATAATAAGAAGAATAAGACCCTTATTCGTTACCACTTATATAATATATACATGCAAGAGTAACTAAATCTTGTAAATTGACTATTTCTTGGAGGTTAAAAAATCCTTTAAAATTTCAAAAAATTTAACACTCCTCACAAATTAAAGTTCATATTATGAAATAACAATAAAAAACCTCATTGTTGAGGTGGCACACTATCAATGTCCTCATCATTCATATGCTCTTGTGATGACTAGGTTGATTGAATGACACATTTGGATTTGCACCCCTAAAAATATTTGACAATCGATGACATCTCATTGTTTTAAGGGATGATAACATTTTTGGTTCTCAATTCCCACAATGCTTTGTTGTTGTATTTTCGTTATCAATTTCTTTTCTTAGTAGTTTAATATCTTCAAAAAAATTCTTCATCTCTCCAATGAGTCTAACTCCCCTCACCATGATATCCTTAACCCATTCTTCAGTGCTATTGCCATAAGATTTATATGCATGGATTTTATCAATTACCTCCTTTCCACTGATTGAACTTGGATCAAAAGAAACTTTGATATGGTTGGTGGGTTGAGCGAAGAAGTCAATGAGAGATTTCAAATAGTTGGCTAAAGCATTAATTTGTTGCTTTAGTTGAATTTTAGTTTGTTTATCCTTCTCTTTCCTTTCCACCAACTTGGCAATTGACACTTGAAAATTATAAACATCTCCATATCTTGTAGAAGGCCCTAGATTGATCCTAGTTACATTGAAATCCTTTGCAACCATTTAGTTAGCATCCTTTTGTGTAGAAGGGTGAGCGACTTCAACATACATATTTCCTAAGGAAGAATCACTCAATAGTCTACAAATAGTTTTAGGTTTTTTAAGTTGAGGAGTTCTTTAGAGCATTTGAGCTCTGATGTCTTTATCTGAGATGTTCAATTCAACAATTTTCCTTCTTGCCAAGGATTTCTCTAGCCATGAAATAGAAGGGGATCCAAAAACATTCCTAGAATCTAGAGAAGAAAACTGGAGAGATCTATTGAGATGTGGTATACCAAATACCTCAACCTATGGAGAAGAAGGTGGGTTTGTTTCATCTTGCACAAAAGGATTTTGAGATGCATTAGGAGGAGAACTAGGAGAAGAATGTGAAGAAGATCAATTAATTACTAGGGATGGAGATGAAGATATATGAATAGAATTCTTATCTCCCAAATCTTCTAGCATAGGACTTAATCTCCCCTTTTCTTCATCCATTTGAGTCATTCCTCCCATGGGCCCTTCACAAGTTGTATAACAGGAATAATGGGAAATGATTAGAGATACAATTAAAGTAATTAAGGTTAGAAAACATCAAGAACCCACAAAGCAAAGATCAATTAAACCCATTAACAAATGAAGTTGAATGCAATGAATCAATGAATAAAACACCAATCAAGAATGCAATTCTAATTAAGATCAAAATAATCAAAGAAAAATGCAAACCTTGTACGCTATTGTTGAATTATGAGAATTTGGTATGTGGATTGCTCAATTCTGCATGCTATGAAAGCTTGTTGATGAAGATCTTAACTCATAAATGATGAAGAAATGATGGATTCTCAATATCATGAAGATTGTGAATAATTTTTAATGGAGGAGAAGGATTATTTTATATAATTCATGAAGATTTTATCAGTGGTGAAGATTGGAGGAAAAAGATCAAGGGGAGATTAGATCAAAAGATCAAGGGTGGAGGTTGAATGAGAGCTTTAGTTAACTGAAAATATCTCCTCATTTAAAGGGAATTAGCTTGGGATATTTTATGGGGGGAAGATATTTTGAAAGAAGAATATTCCTTTTTTGAAAATAGAATATATGCCATGTGCAGGTTGGAGGAAAATTAGTTAATTAAATAATTAAGAAATTATTTAATTGTGAGATGAGAGGAAACTAGGATTTTTGATTAAATAATTAAAAATTATTTAATTAATGTGTGTGAGAGGAAAATTTGAATTTAATTAAATAATTAAAATTATTTCATTAATGTGGAAAGAAGGAAATTTGAATTTAATAAAATAATTCAAGATTATTTGATTAATGTGAATTAGAGGAAAATGATGAATTATGATGAATTAATCAAATAATATTAATTATTTAATTAATAGAGGAAATTAGTGAATTTAATTAAATAATTAGAAATTATTTAATTAAAATTGATGAATTAGGGGATAATGAGGAAAATGGTAGAAAATAGTAAATTATAACTGTATGATGCATTTAGACAATTTTAGGTGTCTACACAAGTATTTTCCAAATTCCTTTTCTCTGGTGGATCTTCGTCATCATCTCCATTGCCACTAAAGGTAAACTATCATGCAATATATGTTGTTGGATGAGGAGATGGGGATCTCCTTTGACTACTCTCTGTCTGCTCTATAGTTTTCTTAGTTTGTTGCAGGGTGGGATTTATTTTTACATTTTCTTCATTACCCATTCCTCAATAATTTTGAGAACCACTACAATTTTAGCTTCAATGGTTTCAATTTCCTTCATACTCCATTCTATATATAGACTAAGTCTATATATTTTCAATAAAAATGGGATCCACTATGTTTGATTCATCATCTTCAATTTCTTGGATATCCCAATTTAACTTGAAAGTCACTATTTGTCTTAAATACAATCTCATCCATCCTCTTTTCTGCACTTCAAAATCATCAACACAATCTACCCAATAGTCTTCTAACTCTGGAAGATGATGGAAACTGGATCACAACTATAGGTTGTTTCTAATAAAGTTTATACTGTTAAATAGAAATATCCTTTTGAAGAACTGTATTGTATATTTTACAAGATATTTTTCCATGTTCAAAGCATCATACATAGAATTACATTGATAGTATGATAGGATGGTAGGGAAAGGGATTCATGCCTTCTTCCTCTCATGATATCTTTTATTTAATTTAGTCACTTGTTTGCATATTTTAATGAGAAAAAACCTGTCATCAACATACTTCGATAGCTTGTAGGGAAAACCATCAAAACCCCAAATTATTATGTAAGTGAATCTTTGAAATTATATAAAGTATGTGTTGTAATTATTGATTAACTGAGAAGATTTTGGGGTTATCCTCAGACTTATGTCTCCTTGGATTTATCCTACCATTCACAAGGTGAAGGCATCGTTCACCCTTCTAAAACTCCTATGGCTTCTATCTAATTACAATTGAATATAGTAACCATAAATCTAATTGGAGTCATCAACTACACCCACTAGGCAGAGTCCTAGCCAAGGCCTTGTACAAGCAATAACATAAAATAGATAGGAGGACATCTACAAGGCTCTATTTAATGAAAAATGGGTTGATTCCAAACAAATTTTATTGCTAATAAGGTTAGCCCAATCAATGAATTTTTATCATTTAATTATCAAAATAATAAACAGATACACCCATTCTTCAAAATCATGGACATTTTCATTACCTTTTAGTATATGAAGGATAAATATGATATCTGAAATCTCATCTATGAAATGGGACTAGTGTAACCTTTCTGGTAGTTGAGACTTCCCCTATTTGGGTGTTGGCAACCATCAACAATTGACTATGTTCTTGCATTGAATTTCATTTTCTATAAAATGTTGGGAAGCAACAATGAAGTCAATAGTAGTGAATTATCTCTCTGAGGTAGCTGAAGAAAAGTACTGAATGTATCACTGCTCAATCTAACTACCAACCTGTTATCACTAGTTCTCACTTCCCATTTTTGAGAATTATAGTGATTAATGCACTCTAGGACTAGGTTTGAGCATTGCAATGCTATACGGAAAACAAATGCTTGCAACAACCCACTTTCAATTAAACTTTATGTGATCAAGGACCTATTCTCCTTTTTTATCCTTTCCCAAAATCCTTCAAATTGATATGCCCTAATTTTTTGTCACTGATTTCTGAGAGAGTACTAGATAAATCAGACAAATGCTCATAACCCAAATATTTGAACTTCATTTTGACTATGATGGAAGGATTATCAAAAGGTATATGAGTTTGAAGAATTTATATTTTCCCCAAGTCCTATGTCGTGCTAGCATCTATTGAGACTCAATCAATTGTTTTCATTTAATTTTTAGTAATAGATTGTAGAGAAATATATAAATGTACCTTCAATTTAGCTAAGATTTGTATGGTTGTGATTTCACTGGGTCTATTCTATAAATTCTCCTCTCTCCACTCGACCAACTCATTGTTGATTGCTCATCGAAATGACCATTATTAATGCTCAAGTTTATTTATATTTAATGCTCTTAGGCTAAAAGGGAGAATTAATGGCACACCTTAATATTGGTGCATGTGATATTTCTCTTCAACACCCACCCCAATATTTTTTGATTTTTTAAATAAGAAATAGCTCAAAAGCTCAATCGAAGATTTGAGAATCTCATCAAGTTCAAAAAAAGGTTTTGAAACCTCTCAATTATCCCAAATAATGAGTTTATTTCTAAAATAATCCTCTGCCCAAACATTGATTAAGGACTTCGAACCATTTTTGAAAATGATTCATGACATTTTTCATCTTGTCATAAGGTTGCAAAAACCTTGTCAGGTTCTGACAAAGGTTTTGAAACCTAAGAATTTTTTTGAAACACTCTACCATCCTTTCTTTAATCCCTCAAGAATTCTCAATGCTACTCTCCTGATAAAAATTGATGAAACTTTGGGCATGATTAAATCAAGTCATAAATTTATGTCGACCACACACTCAGTTTCAAAAACCTTGTTAGAAGCTGAAAGGATTCTTGAAACTTGGATAAAATCCAACACAACACAAATAAGGTAAAGTTAACCTATACAATTTCATCTTGTCAGATTTTTACAAGGTTAGGATAACCTCATCAAAACCTGAAAGGGTTATAAGAACCTTCCTAAAAGCTAACAGAGGTTAATGAACTTCCTAATTTTTCTGACAAGTCTTGACCAAAAATGGGGTTGGCGAAAGCTAAGGAAACATATTCTAAAGGCTATTTTAAATATTGGATGTCCCTTCTAAATATCATTTTAAATATTGTTAGTCCTCAAAACAAAGAAACTAGCGAATAATGCAAACTAGGAACTAGAAGCATACATTGTTCCAAATTAAATGAATGGACAAAGATCATACTCACACCCATGGAAGTGTTCCAAACCTACAAACTCAACCCACCAAAAACTACAAAAATAATTTGTCACAAATCCAAGGAAAAAGATAGATTATTGTGTTTATTCTTCCATGGGTGATCTACTTGTCATTTTCTAGTTTTATTCTTGTGTATCATTGTAATAATGGAACCTTTCACCTTGTTTCTTCTTTTCTCTTTTGATTGAGTAGAAGTGGAGTACCCACAATGCTCCACTTGATGTGATCTTTGTGATGTGTTGGTGGTGGAATGTAGTTGAATAGTAGATCAATAGCATGATAGAAGGATTATGATGATTGATTAAGAAAATAACATGGTGATATTGTGTAGGTAGGTGATCGAATGAACATTATGATGGGAGCATAATAGTGGATGATGAGAATGGGATTAGAGGTATCCAATTTATAGATTTTCCTTGAGTAAAATTAATGGTCAAGATGCATTATTTAATGGAGGGATATGATTTAAAGAAGATTAAGACATGGATTAAAGGCTTAGCCTTGTGACAAGTGTCATGAGAGGGATAAAGGTGTAAGAGCTCGGAATTCTCACACATGTGTGAGAAATATAACATGTGTGGGAGATATTCTCACACATGTGTCAATAAAGGAATGGGGATAAGTGTAAGATGAAAAGAAAGTTGCACATGTGTGAGCATGGAGTAAGGTGAGTATGCATGCTCACACATGTAAAAGCATGAGGGGGTAGAGACAATTTTTATATGATGGTGAGTCTAGATTTTAATCCATGTAAATGAATTAATGGATAGGATAAATCATTGGTGGATTGGAGGATATTGTGGAATTAAATATTGAATAAAATGTTAATGAAAATTAATTAGCCTAAATCAATTAATTGATTTAGTTAGAGGGTTTGGGGGATAAGATTAAATTTAATTAAATATATTTAAGGGTGAGGTATAAAGGTAAAGGATGGAATAATTAATTAATGATTATTTATTTAATTAATGGCTAGGATATGGTAAAGTTAAATATTATTGGGTATGGATAAATTTAGGTGTATATATTATACCCCTCTTTGATATGGCGTCATGATTGTAGGAAGAGGTGTTGTATCAAATAAGAATAAAATGTAGTGGGTAGAAATGTATGATGAATAGTGACATGTTGTCCCAATTACTAGAAGGATGAGGAGGGATGAAAAGGAGGAGTTTGGTATGCCCCATCGAGAGGAAAAGAAATTTCAAAGAACAAGGGTGTGCTCTCAAAATTATGGGAGGGTTAGAGGATTAATGATAAAAGGATAAAGGAGAAGATGGATGGAAGGAGCTAGGTATGATATTGAGAGATGTAAGGTGAGGAATGATGGATGGTGATAATTATACTACAATGGTATAAGCAACCTTGATTTGATATGGTACTTGACATTATGCACAAAGGTATAAGAAACCAAGGTGAAAATGTGCCAAGTACATGATCAAAAGGTTGAATGTAAACATATTCCTTATGACACCATGATATGGAAGACCATGATGCCCCTATGTAAATATGGTTCAAAGACCATGATAGATGCAAAAAATGATAGCACACACAAGCAACAAAAAATCATGCAAAATAAGCCAAAAAAACCATAATAGTTCCCCTAGTCAAGTTGAAAATTGATTGATGGATTGATGATGATGAAGATAACAATGCCAATGATATGAAAAATGTATATCCTAGGATTGTTTTTTTAATGATAAGAATAATTGGGATTGATATATTCCTATGAAAATAATTGGATTGAAGTGGATTAATGGACTATTATATAATTTAGGATTAAAAATGATAGATGAATTTGGATGATGGGCTAGATTTCATAATTGGACTGTATGGATTGAGATTGATTGCACCTAGATGTACTATTTTGTGATGTATGGATTGGAGGGATGAAAGGAGGATAAATGGATGGGATTGCATGGAATATTAGAGAGAAGGAAATATGTTTGATATGATAGTTTGAATAATGGAATGGATAGGAACCGATGACAAGGGAGATCCAAGGCTTGGTACAAGGATAAAAGGATGGAAGCGTTGCTTAGATAAAATATACGAGGATAGAGTGGATGGGTGGTGATATGAGGTAGAAGGATATTAGATGGAGGATAGGAGAATGAAATTCTAAGGAATATGTTGCAAAGGAATGAGATACCCCACACTAGATGTAGTGTCTTTGAGGATGGAAGGTGGTAAAGGATGCATGTAATGGGAGGATGGTGCACAAGGGGGTGGATATTAGAGAAAGTAAGGAGTGTATTATCTAAAGCATACATTGATATTTTAACCTTGACCTTGTCAAAATCAAAGGTGGGAAGGGATGATGGATTTGGATAGGATGGAAGGAAGAAGATAGGATAACAAATATGGGATGAATGATATTGAAGGATGTGGATAAGATGTGGTAGGTAGTATAGAGTGGATGAATCTTTCCCCCAAGTGTGGAGTGCAAGAGGATGGGTGATTATATATGATGTTTTTAGCCATGTTTTAATCATGGTACTTTACTAAAGCACCACAAGAAGTGGTTTTCACCATTGGATATATTATTTCTTTTTAGATTTTTAGTTTTTTTTTAAATTAAAAAAATATTCTTAGAATAATATGGATAGAGGGACGAGGATAAGGATGTGGATAAGTGTATTTGAAATATAGTGGATGGGTGCTAGGGGAATGAAGGAAGGACTTGAGAATCTAGTTCCATGAATTATATCCCTTGAAGAAGTGCTACAAGGGACCATGAAAATTAGAGGTATGCTCATATATGTTGGGAGAATGATGAAAAAAAGGATGACATGGATGAGAATATAGATATGGATAAAGGTTTTATGAAAATTATTGGAATAAAGGGAGGTTATGGAGAATGAATTTTAGATAATGGATGGGGTGTTGGATTTTTTTGATGAGTGGATAGAAATGTTGTCAATGCCAACATTGGCCCACACCTTGAGGGGTGGTGGAGTTGTGAATTATAAGTGGGTTTTTAATTTTGAGATTTAGATGGAGGAGTGGAGGCGAGTTTTGGGACATAGGGGCCTAAAATGGATAGAAGAGATGATGGAGGGATTACCTAATAATAGATATGGGACATAAGGGACAAAAATAGATTTGAAAGATGGGGGTTCTTAGATGGAGGATTGAAGGACTTAGGACTAAAGGAAAATTTAGGAATGGATTCTGATTTGGATCGTTATTTGGGATGCATTACTTCTTTTAATTTCTTTGGAATCCATAAGGTTTTTATTTTTTTCTCATGGGCCTTGGTGGTCTTTTAGAATTATCTTATTTTTGGATTTTTTTTTTCTTTTTTTAGCATATCTTGTTGAGGGGACATGGTGATCCTTGTAATTATGAGGATTTTTGGATTTATGTATTTTAGATTTGGCATCCAAATTGATTCCAATAGTAATATGAGTCTGTGAAGACAAATAATTCAAAGATATTATGGATGGGGTGATGGGGGGAGAATGTTGGAAGAAATTCAAAGATGTGTGCCTTTACTGATCTTGATTAGGGATTTAAGGTGACAAATGAATACAATGAATGGATTTAGGATAAGAGTGATGGGGGTAATGATTTGAGGGATTTAAGGACCCAAGATGGATGGAAATGATGAAAGGTGTGGTTTTGGGACATAAGGCCCAAAATGGATGGCAAGGATGAATAATTTGGTTTTAGGACATAAGGGACCAAAATGGATTTGGAAGAGGAAGGAATTGGATTCAATGCATAAGGGACCAAAGTAGATTTAGAAGATGGGGTATGGAGATATTTGGATTTAGATGGAGGGATTTGGGAAGAATACCAAAATCTTAAGTATGAACTATGTAGCCAAGGCCATGAGAATTTGAATTTCCTTTGATATGAAGGGGTTCTAAGATTGCTTGCTCATGAAGGCCTAACCATTTTCCTTGATAGTGCATGTTTTTAAAAATCCACCTACCAATGGGATAGTCATTGTTTTGGAAGCAATATGTGAGCTCATTTTGAGGGGTAGGAGGTGGAAGGTATTATAGGTTTTTTGAATAAATTGGAGTGGATGAGGATGGAGAAACCATGTTGATATGTTGGTTATTCATGTATGGGTGTAATAAGGGTGATAGGTGTTAGGAACAAGATTGTAAAATAATATACAATTAAAATGAATACAAAAATAAAATATAAAAATAACATAAAACACAATATATATATACATGGTTTACCTAATATGGGCTAGGTTCACAAACAAAAAACTAGTCCTTCCTTTATTTAATCCAACAATATGAAGGAATACAACCTACAACACATTCATTGTAACTTCCTCTTCTCTCTATCACAGTATCCTCACAATACAATACATTGTAATAACTAGTCATAATACAAAGCCCTCATAAAAGGGGGTTTCCTTCTAGGGAAAGAAAAACCAAAATAATCTCTATTGTCAAATATGTTACCTAATGATGAATGGTATAGATTTACAATGAATAAATACATATCAAATGTGGCTTTTGGGGCACTGTCCCCAAACCCCTACTAGGGCAAGCGACCCTTAGACCCCCCATTGGGGGGATGGGCCCCTCAAACCCTATAGGGGGTACCCCCCATGCAACCCATTTCACAATAAATATTAACCAATAATATCAAGCTCCATAACCAACAATTTCCCACTTGGAGACTGATCATGAAAAATCTAGGAAGATAATCAAGCTCCACCAACAATCTACCACTTAGAGACTAATTACAACAAATCCACTATTTTCTCCCACTGATCTAGGCTCCACTTTGGAATCAAAAAGTTTCTCATATTCACTATCATCCTTGAAGACCAATGGAAAATTTGCAGGAAATCATTTTCTCTCAAGTTAGTTCCTTTGTCAACATGTCTGCAAGATTTTGGCTAGTGTGTATCTTGTCTAGCTTCAACTACCCATCTTCCAAAATTGATCATATGAAATTGTACTTGAGTTGTATATGTCTAGTCTTAGAATGAAGGGATGTGTTTTGACACCTAAAGACCAAGGAAGAACATTCCTTTATATTTTCTAGTGCATACAAATAGATTTATAACACAAGTTAGGTAAAATGGTGCCCAATGAGTATAGACATTCTTTATATCACTACAAGAATGCCACATTTATTACTAATATTACATTCTTCACAATAGAGTATTAAGAGTAAAAAATATTATCTTTTGGAAGGAGGATGGAGAAATAAAGAAATGAATAGTTATAGGAACAACAAGTAGAGTATATTATATTAAACACTATGGTTTCAATTTCCAGTTTCAATTATTGTGATTTTTATATCATATTGTGTGGCTTTGTGCAAAATATTTCACAGGACCACTGTAACATAGAAGAATGAATGTAACTAGTAGATTTAAAATTTTCTCTAGGAGTATTCTACATATTGTCTTAATAGATTTTGATTATTTGGTCAACTAGAAGGCTATAAAATCATTCCAAATCCTTTGTAATGTATGTTTTCAACATTGATGGAGGAATATAGGTTAATTTTGGATTATTAATTAGAATCATATAAAAATGTACAAAATCTATTATTTATCTATTTGTATGTGTAGAACCTAATTTATGTTTGATTTTGGGTGAATATAGTCTTTGGGTATATCTTGATAAAGCTATCCCATTTGGTTTTAATTATTGAATATTTTTCATAAATACAATATTATATTTCCATTAGGTGTAGGCATCGATTTGTAATTTATCTCCCATTCCATCATTCCAAAACATAAATATAAACTAAACTTTATAATAATTTCTTAGCTTTGTTTATTTTCAAGTTTTCTCGTATAAGTGTATAGAAATAATAAGGCTTCATATATCTATATTTCAAACACTTCACCTAGCAAGCCCTTTTTTCTATAAAGGTATGTCTAGTCTTATTTGTTCAAACCAACACATAGGTATGATGTGATAATTATAGTAAAGATACACTATGAATTAGATATGGTTTGCAAAAATATAACTATTCAATTCATATAATATAATATAAATAAAAACCTTAGGGAAACCCCCTTGGCCTTGTATAGCCAAAGGTGAAGGAGGTATTAACCACCTTAGCAATTGTTCATTATTCTACCAAACCAACCATAGGTTTTGCGATTTTCTTTGAAATTTTGACACCCCTAAAAATTGATAAGTTATCCAACCTTAGGGACTTGGGGCTCACAAATAAGATCACTAATATATAGTATTGGGTGGACCACTTGTGTTTAATATGAAAATATTCACATAGAGATGACATGTTTTGTACTAGAGGGATATGATATTATAATGTATTTAGGTGGATGGAGATGCCAACATGTTGCACACATCCTTTAAGTTAGTTATATTGGTTCATGTGGAAAACTTGTGTGATTAATTAATTAATTGATTAATTATATTATGTGATGAGTATGCCTTAATTAGGATTACCTCTCCACTATATTATTAGGAGGAGGTCTATTTAAGGGAGGTGATTACGATTGTAAGAATATGTGTAAAGTATGGTATTGTATTTGGGATCTCTTGGAGATATAGTGTGGAGTCACTTATTCTATAAGGATTATTATATGGTGCTACCCTATCTCAAGGGTTTCTTCTATTTCTACATATATTATATATTAGAGCATATTGGAACACAAAACATCTCCTTTGTTGTGTAAAATATATATTTTGCATTATATTATTTCCATTATTACATGTGTGGACCTTATTAGGATCAATTTTTTTAGTTTTTATAGGATTTTACATAATCAATGATGATGGTGGGTGGGATGCCAAATTGATAGATGAGGTGGTAAGGATGAACTTGGCTATTGAGTATCAGTAATGAAAGTGTGTAGAATGGATTCAACCCACTTGGTGAAGTATTCAATCACTATGATAATAGATTTATTGTCATTGGAGGATGTTAGATTACTCTTTCCAATAAGGTCAATGCACTACATATAAAAGGGCCATGAAGTGATAATAGTCTAGAGAGATTGTGATAGAGTATGAATCATATCCATGTTTTTGAAAATATAAACATTTTTCTACATGTCGAAATGAATTTCATTCCATGTTAGGAAAACCTTATCTTGTTTGAAGGATCTTCTTCACTAGGATTGGGATGTTTGTATGAGAACCAAAAATACCATCATGGACTTCTTGAAATACTAGGTTAGCCTTATATGAATTGACATATAAGAAGAGTGGTGTCATAACCCATAAAATAAATAATAACACCAAGGAGGGTGTAATGGGAGGTAAATTAGATGAGTGATTTATATTTATCAGATGAGAGTTTTGGTGGGATGTTTTGGCTCTAGAGGTAAACATAAATGTTTCTTTACTAGGGAGTGTTAGGTATCACATATTATGTTTGATTCAAGGATATCATAGGTTGGTATGCATAGCTATTCTATGGGGAATTGATATTCATGGTCACCATGTAAATCATATCTACTAGAGAGATAATTGTAGTTGTAACTTTTTTGTTAATATGGGTGACTTTGTCAAAGATATATCTAGAAAATATTTCTTAAAAGTATCCAACATGTGCTTATAAGGTACAATATTATCATCCTTAGTGATTAACTCATTATTGTCCTATTTAATAACTGGTTGTAAATCACAAAATACTTATAAATGATGGATATTGCACTATACTACTAGTTTTAGAATAGATAGTAATGCTTCATTCTCTTCTCCATTATTTATATAAAGGGAACTTGATACATAATTTCTCAGGGATGATGAATAGGATACTAGTGTTGTAGCCAAAAGAGTCATCAAATTATAGTCTCCATGGTTTGAATCTTTATTTTAAAGGATGGATTCATTATTAAATTGTGTTACCAAATGATGATGCTCTAGGAGTGGAGCCTTTTCTAGTTGATCTATAATGACTCACTTGTAATTAAATAACTTGCACAATAGAAGAAGATGATATGAAATATGTTGTCAATACTTGATAATAACTAAGAATAACAAGCCACTTCGAGGGGGAAAACCTCCAAATATCTCCAATGAAAACACAATTCACAATATGATGATGAAATAAGACTCACAACCTCCTATATATACCTATTTATGCCTAGGATATCACCCAAGCTGACTTAGATAACCCTATATAAGCCCTAGGTTGACCTAAACAACTAAATAACAATATAATAATGATAACATGACTTAATCAAGAGTTAAGATAGCCACAAGCTGACTATTCATAACCCGATGTACACTAATATTAAGGGCGTAGCATGCCCCCTTTTTCAATGAAGCATTGTTCTCAATGCTAATCAAGTGTGGATTGTTTTGAATGAACTCCTCATCTTCCCATGTGGCATATTCAACTGGTAAATTCTTCCCTTGGATGAGATACTCAGTGAGTGTCCTAGTCCTTAGCTTCTTTGTGCAAGTTTGACAAATGCACTCTAGTTCTAGGATGATTCTTCCTTCTTCATTGAGCTCGAGTAATATTGTCTGAGTAGGGATATTATTCCCAATTACCTTCTTCAAATAAGAAACATGAAAAACTAGATGTATCTTTGTTGTAGGTGGCAACTCCAACTTGTAGGTGACACTACCTATCTTTTGCATGATTTGGTATGGGCCATAATATTTTGGATACAACTTATATTATTTTTTTGTTGCTTTAGTGAGCTTTGCTTATAAGGTTGCAATATCAAAAAGACCCAATCCCCAACTTAAAAACTTCTTTCACTACAGTACTGGTACACCTATTGTTTCATTTGATTTTGTGCCATGGCTAAATTCTCCTTGAGTCTTGAGAGTACCCGTTGTTGATGAAGCAAGTGGTCCTCCATTGCTTGAACTTTTGGTGAAACCTTCAATGATGATGTGATAGAAGGAGGATGGTATCAGTATAGTTCCATAAATAGAGACATTTTTGATGAACTATGAAAGGAAGTATTATACCACCATTATGTGAGTGGTAGCCAATAAACCTAGTGCAGTTGTTTATCTGAAGTGAAAAAGCGTAGATATCCTTCCAAACACTTATTAACAACCTCGGTTTTCCCATCAGATTGAGGATGGTATGAAGAACTGTGAGCCAATTGAGTACCCAAACATGATAATAAATCTTTCCAAAAGTGACTAGTGAAGATAGAATCATGATCACTGATAATAACCTTAGGTATGCCATGTAGTTTTTGTGTGTTCTCCAAAAAATATTTTTCCACTGTACTTGTAGTAAAAGGATATGATAATGCAATGAAATGTGCATATTTAGTGAGGTGATCTACTACTGCCATGATAACATTATGACCCTTAGATTTTGGAAGCCTTGTGATGAAGCCCATAGATACCTCTTCCCAACGTTGGCTCAGAATAACTAAAGGTTACAAGAGTCCTGGTGTCTTAATTGTCTCCCCTTTATTTATTTGAAAAACCAAATATTTATCCACAAATTTTTGAACATCACCTTTTAGCCCTTCCCAAAAAAAATCTTGCTTGACTCGATGGTAAGTCTTCAAAAATCCTAAATGACCCCCAACTAGAGACTGATGAAGTTCTATGAGAATCTTGTGTTTAAGAGTGGAATCCTTACAAAGATACAATCACTCTTTATACCATTGAGCATATCTCTTCTAACAAAAAATATTTGAACTACTAGGATCACTCTTTAACTGTTGAATGGGATTACTTGTAGCAACGTCATTCTGCCACTCTTCTTTGGCTTCAACTACCTAATCTACTTGTAGTATTGAAATGACACACAATAAGACTTCATCTTTCTCATCCTTTCTAGAAAGTGCATCTTCCACAAAATTTTCCTTCCCTTTCTTATATGCAATCTCAAAGTCATATCCCAACATCTTAGTGACCCATTTTTGCTTCTCTTAAGAAGATAATATTTGTTCCATAAAATATTTTAGGCTATCATGATCTATCTTAACCTTGAAGTGTCTACACATTAGATAAGTCCTCCATTGTTTTATTGCATGAAGAATAGCTAGCATTTCCTTCTCAAAAATAGGTTTGAGTTGATTCTTAACCTTTAATTGATGACTCTCAAAAGTAATTGGTCGACCTTTTTGCATGAGAACTGCTCCTATCCCATTTCCTGAAGCATCACATTCCATAATGAAGTCCTTGGTGAATTCAGGAGTGGAAAGCACTGGAGTTGTACACATAGCCTCCTTCGATATATCAAATGTTGCATTACCAGAATCATTCTTCAATAGAGTGGTGAGAGGTGCTTCTATACGACCATAATTTTTCACAATTCTTTTATTGTATCCTGTCAATCCCAAGAAACCCCTTAGTTTCTTAATTGTTTTGGGAATAGGCCATTCCATGATAGCTTAAATTTTGTTAGGATCCACATTTACCCCTTCATGAGAAACTATTTGTCCCAAGTATTCCACTTCCTTGAGACCAAAAGTAAACTTGGATGGCCAAGCATAGAGTTGATGATCTTAAAGAACTTGTAATGCTTGATCTACATGTTGCAAGTGTTCTTCCCATGT
Organism: Sequoia sempervirens; assembly: GCA_007258455.2. Classification (NCBI taxonomy): domain Eukaryota; kingdom Viridiplantae; phylum Streptophyta; class Pinopsida; order Cupressales; family Cupressaceae; genus Sequoia; species Sequoia sempervirens. The sequence continues at coordinate 1,229,624,690 of VDFB02271358.1, read as the reverse complement.
CTTGTTATAAATCAGTATATCATCAAAGAACACTAATATAAACTTCCTTAAGAATTTCTTAAAAATATAATTCATCAAACTTTGAAATGTAGATGGTGCATTTGTAGGACCAAATGACATCACCAAAAAATCATAATGACCCTCATGAGTCCTAAATGTCATCTTACAAATATCCTCTTCCTTAAATCAAATTTGATGATAACCAGATCTAAGATCTAACTTTGTAAAATATGTATCTCCATTCAATTCATCTAGCAAATCATCAATGACTAGAATAGGAAACTTATCTTTGATGGTGTACAAGTTGAGCACTCTATATTCTAGGCACATGCACCAAGTGTCATCCCTCTTAGGCACCATCACCACGGGTGAGGAGTAAGCACTTTGGCTATGCCTAATAATTCCTACCTCTAACATCTCTTCAACAATCTTTTCTATCTCACTTTTTTGTATATGGGGATACTTGTAAGGTCTGATATTGGGTGGTTGGCTTCCTAGAACTAGTTGTATGGCATGATCATGATGCCTCTTAGGAGGAAGTCCCTTAGGCATATCTCCTAAAACCATTGAGTGACGATCAATTATTGTTTGTAAATCTAGATAGGTGGGAGCCCTAGATTGAGTGACTTCTAATGAACATAATTGAGCCACAGATCCATCAACTCCTTTCTTAAGCAACTTTTTCATTTGATGAGAGCTTACCATTTGTGGGGTCCTTTCCTTCAACCCTCTTAGCTCTACTATTTTTCCTGCTGATTAAAATCTCATGAATAGTTCTTGGAAGTTCATCTCAATTGTCCCAAAGTAGTAAGCCATTGTACTCCCAAAACAATATCTGCTTCCCCCATGGATATCGCATACATTGGGCTATCAAGGTGATAATCTCCCATGGATAATTTAATGCTATAAAACTTCCTAAAACAACTAATTTTACCACCATCTACAATAAAAACCTAAAAATATGGAGCTGGATATATAACACAATTTAGATGAGTAGCCAACTTCTTGTTGATGAAATTATGAGTACAACTTGAGTTAATCAACATAGTTACTTTCTGCTTCTTTAAGAAACCCACTACCTTGAGAGTTTGTGGTGCACTAAAACCTGAAAGTGCATGACAAGAAATGATTGGTTGGGAATTATGTGATTCCTCATTTGACTCTCTTTCATCCTCTAATATGGGTTCCTCCTCCTCTTCCTCACTTGGACCTTCAATATAGAACAATTTCTTTTCACTACATTTATGTCCTCAACTGTATTTGCTATCATAATTGAAACACAACCCTTTTGTTTTTTTCTCCTCAATTTTTTGTGGAGTTAATCTAGTAGGTTGATGAAGAGAAGGTATTGAATATCCTTTCTATCTTGTCACATTAGTCCCTTGCTTCTTAGGAATCAAATACTTCTCCTCTACCTTGCATGCTAAGATAAAAGACTCATTTATAGAGAAAGGAATAAACAAGTGTACCTCATGTTGAATGTGATCCTTGAGACCACCCAAGAATAAATCATTCAAGTTTTCCTATGTAATTTTATCCACTCTTAAGGATAGATTTTGGAATTGCTGAATATAATCCTTAACTTATCCTATTTGTTGAAGTTTAGCAAGCTCAAGGTTGAAGAAGTTATCTGTCACACTATTGCTATATTATGCTTGGAGTTCCTTCATAAAAATTCTCTATTTGGTTTATCCATGTTAGAGGATCCTTGCTATCGAACTTGCACATATCCACCTTTGGAATAAAATTCCTAGATCCCATTGGAGTATTAACATTTGGGTCAAGATTAGAAGACCTAGAAGTTTCACCTTGGTTGCTTGAGAACTCTTTTCTTGGTTCATTCATATAGGCGCTTAACATGCTTCGTATGTCCAATATATCTCCTCTTAGGTCACACATATCCATCTTCATGGAGGAAATGTCTTCCTTATCCTTATTGATTTCCTCATTGGGATTAATATCCTCTATTGTTACCTCATCCTTATTAGGGGTTTTCCCCGGTGTGACAATATTCATTTTGCCCCTTGTTGTGAGACCTGTCATGATGGAAACCACTGATTTTGCAATAAATAACACAAATTAAACTTAAATTCTCTAAAAAAATTTATGTAACTTACTAGGGCCAAGTTACCACTTACCAAGAAAAATCTCCAAGAAATTAGAAGATTTGCAACCTTGAGAGCGAATTTATTGAAAACCATAATTTTGCAACAACTCACTGATTTCTACTTCAATTTTACACTATAGTCTCCTCTATTATGTATTCAAAAACCTAATAAAAATCAAGATCCAATTTGGTAGAATGTGAGAGATATGCAACTTTCAAATAAATTGTGTAGAAACCCTAATTCTACAAAAAATTGCTCAAATCTACTCCAATTCCTTTGAAATATGGACTATAGCTTCTTTAATATGTTATTAAAAAACCCTTTAAACATCAGAAAAAAATTAGCCAAAATCTGAAAGATATGATCTCCCCAAAATCGCCTCCAATATTGAGAAAAAGCCTTGCCTCTACGATGCCAAGATCATGCTCGGATACCACTTGTAATGAAATAACTTGCACAATAGAAGAAGATGATATGAAATATGCTATTAATAATTGATAATAACTGAGAATAACAAGCCACTTCAAGGGGGAAAACCTCCAAATATTTCTAATGAGAAAAAAATTCACAATATGATGATGAAATAAGACTCACAACCTCCTATAAATACCTATTTATTCCTAGGATATCGCCCAAGCCGACTTAGATAACCCTATAGAAGCCCTAGGATGACCTAAAAAAGTTAAATTAAAATATAATAATGATAATATGACTTAATTAAGAGTTAAGATAGCCACAAGCCGATTATTCATAACCCGATGTACACTAATATTAAGGGCATAACATCACCCTTTTCTTTCATTTTGATTCACATAATCAATGCCAAAATCATTAAGGAGTGTGACTCGCATTTCAATTTATTTAGTGAGGGATTCTATAGATAATATGTACTTTATATGATATACTTTGGAGATATTATGGGTGGTAGTATTGTTAATGTAGTTCTATATATTTTGTGAAGTGAAGACCATTGCAAGGAAAGCTTTCTCCATGGGAGAGTAATTGAGTTAATATCCTACTAATATCCTACTAAGGAAATATATGGTGCTATCTCATGATCATTATGTTTAGCTAGGAGGTCCCTCAAGGCTTGTTATATAATTGATATGTATATATATTAGATGTAGGTGTCAATAAGACTAGAATATTAGTGATATATTCCTTGATCTAATAAAATATTATTTGGCATCATTGATCCCATACAAAGTGAATATTGTTTCTAAATAAACATAAGAAAGGGTGGAACTTATCTACTATTTGGGTGATGAATCAATGGATTCCCTATAATTTACCCTATAGGTTCTAGATCTACATGAGATTCCTAAGTAGTGACATTTCTATTATAGAATTAATTATTTTGGGATCCACTTTAATGCCACATTTAAAAAATGATGAACCCTAGGAGCTTGTTGCATGTGAATTTGAAGACAATTTTCTATGGATTGAATTATATTTTATATTATTGAAGTCTTTGTAAGATACAACATAACATATTTGGATAATATTCCTTAAATTTTAATTTTCCTAGGATGTTGTCCACATAATTTGCAACAATGTTATGTAACTTGTCATGGAATATGATAGTCATGGGCCTTTTATATGTGGTACCAATATTATTTAGGAAATAAGGAATGATTCTATAGTAAAATATTTCATAAGGGGTGATAAATTCCATTTTATGTTGGTCGTTTGGAGTGATCTATATTTGGTTGTACCTAGAAAATCCATCCATAAGGGATGTCTCATGATTAGCTATGAGATCTACTACCATTTCAATATTGATAAGGGAAAATCATCCTTAGGGAAAGCTTTATTTACGTATTTGAAGTTTGTGAATACTCTTATGCATTAGCATTTTTCTTATTGGGACTATGTTAGATACCCACTCTAGATATTCAATGGGCTAGATGAATCCAACATCTAGTAGCTTCTAAGGTTCTTCTTTTACTAGGAGGGAAACCTTATGGTGCATTTTCCTTAGCTTTTTGTAAACTATTTTAGTATTGGGCCATACTACAAGGTGGTGGATGACCAAAATAGGTCCAATCCAACATGTAAGCATACAACCATGAAAATATATTAGGATACTCTCTAAGTACTATAGAGATGTATTCTTTCAACTCAATATATAAAGTATTAGAGTAGTTTTGTGAATTTAGGTTCTTCATTGTACCTAGATTAATGTCCATGAATTCCTCAAAAAAGAGAGGTGCAAGAGCCAATTGAAATTGTATCCCACTATAAGTTACATTTTCTATATTAGTTGCTAATTTAGGTCATTACTCAAGATTTAAAGGCTCTACTTGTTACCAAAATATGTACATGAACTCAATAGGACCTTAAAGCCCCTTTATGATTCCTATATGGTAAATTGTCATGGGATTGCATAAGTTGAAGGATGGTTTAATCATTTGGGAACGTATCCAAGGTAGATGGATCTCATTGGTCCTAACTAGTGAGGTTAGAATATTTTAGGTTGATTTCAATGGAAAGGATCGTGTTGTCATGGAATAGGATTGTGGAAGCAAGCTATTCAAAAGGGCTACAAATGATATTTTATTTTCTATAATCAGGTTAGAAGAGGTTCCCAACATCATAAATAAATTCAATAAGAGTATCAAAATTCTCATCATAGGCACCATATCTTGGGCTACTAGTGCTATTGTTTGCTAGTAGATCTATAGGATTGAAGAGGAATTCTTATAGAGAACAAGAATTTTACCTTTAATTTTCATAATTTGGCACATAGATAATGGAATAAGATACTTATGTTCAGTGAAGTAGATAACATATTTTTCATCTCTATAGAGACATATAGGATCAAAGCCTTTGGTATCTTTATTAGTGAGATAAACACTAAAAATTTGTGCTCTTGTTGTATCATGAGGAAGAGTTCTTGTGTTTTAGGACATGGTCAATAAAAGGATTGAGCTAAGATGGGAAATTTGGTGACATCGATGGACTCATGGATCTAATATTCTTGACATGCTTTATTAAATATTTGAACCTATTTTTTAATAATTTTAGCTATGGAGGTGGAGAGGATGAAGTGGAAGGTAGGATATTAGGATCAATGCATGACTTGAATTTGTTGGAGGTGGATTTAGGGATGGCCTAAAAACTTGGGTATAGTAGAAATCTTGGTATATGCTTCCTAACATCTTACATTATTGGAAAGGATGGAGGTAACCACTTAAAGTTACTTCCAAACTGTTATATGATATTTTTTGATACTGATGTTAAGTAGATGGTATAGATTACATGGAATGGATTCAAGGCCAACCAAGGAGGAGATTATATGGAATATATAGGTCTAGTATATGAAATAATGTATGTTGCAGTGAGGATCCTACCTTAATGGAGGGTGAATAGCTATAATTGATTCACTTTCAACATTATCATAGGCCTTTATGGTGATGGATTAAGGACCTATGACTTATATTTTGTAGTGCAAATTTTGTACGAGTTGAAGTGTAAAAATATTTAGGCTTGAATTTTTCTATGAGAATATGCTTTATTTTATGTTTTGATATGACAACTTGCATATAATATGGATGGTTGTGTGTTTTTATTGATTGAAGGGAGATCATTTGAGGTGAAGACGAGGTGATGGTCAGCAAAAAAAGTGGCCAATGAGGGCCTATAAATATGTGGGATCAATGTTATTAGGCACTTGGGATTCTTAAAGGATTCAATTTATAATATCTTGATGAGTAAAATATGTTCAAAGGAGTTCAAGGATAGAAATTTCCAAGTGGGTTTTCATTCAAGGAGGTCATTAAGGCTGTATTTTTTTTGGTATTATGATTGGTTAGAAGGGGGCCTTGGATATTGACTCTACAAAATTGAGTATTGATGACATATTTGGATGAATTTGACAGTTTCAACCCATTCATCAAATTGCTTAATATTTTCAACAAATAAATTGTAATTATGGGTTGTTTTATGATTATGGATGTGATACATGTGGGAATCCTATCATTTATTTTTATTATGAGAGGTGTGTTTGACTATGATTAAGGAATGTGTTTTGATAAATCCCCATATCTTAGTTGGGTGATGAATTAGATGGTCCTTCAACTTTAATTGTGCCTCTATCTATAAGGTATTGGATATAATGATTTAATGTACTTTCCCATGACATGACCTTAAATTTTTTGGTAATAACAATCTTCATCCTCCTTATACTATGAGGAATTGGGTCGATTTTCCTCAAAGGGGTTTGTGAGAGGAAAGGAGATCATGTTGGCTTTGACTATTTGATGAAAGACTACCTCGATTGGTTTTCCTAGTGGTGTGAATTTTATCATCTTTATCATAGGCTTGGGAGGTGCAAATAAAATGGAAATAGATGTGTTTTGTTAGAATACTTGGATAGGTTTTGAGCATGATTCCATTTCCAACTACATTATTTTTTATAAAAAAAAATAGTTTTATCATTGAAGGATTGTAATTTTTAATTTTGGACTTGACCTTTTGAATAAATTTTAATTACCCCTTTAACAATGAGGGAATCTTTAATTTGAATATCCCTTTCAATGAGCACATAAGAGGATCTGACACATTATACTTGCAAATGAAATACCAAATTTGGATTGATATTTGTGATGGATATGTTTACAAGTTTCCTTTTTGGTATTTTCCATGAAAATATACTAGCCAAGGTTCTCCACCATTGGAGAAATGATGAAAATATCCCCACTATTTTTAATTGGTGTTGCAAAGGTCCATCATGGTTAACTCATGTTCCATGTAAAAGAAGTTCTTTAATTTTTTTTACTTGGTCTCCAAAGGATGTGATAAACCCCTTAGGCTAGTGCAAGAACCATTAAAGTGATTTTCCACATAGGTTGCGGGGGAAAAGGAATATTTAGTACATGTCCTCATGTGCCACTTCTTGGATTGCCATGAAGAAATATGTTATGTTTTCCCTACAACCCCCCTTCCTCTTATATTTTTAATATTTTGAAATCTTGAAAAAAAGGAGTGAAAATAATCTATAAAATGGATTGATAAAAATGATAGATTATTCCTCAAAAGTGTATTATTTTTTATCGGTCCCATCTTAAAGTCTTTTGATTGCATTTTTCATGCCTTGCCACTGTAGACACCTAAAGATGACCTAGGCCTGCAAGCTTCATTTTTACCACTTTCGTCCTAGCATAATTGTGATATTTAATTATGTCCTTGATCCACATTCGACTATTGATTAAATAATTCATAATTATTTAATTAATTCATGTCGTTTCATTCTTCATGATTATTAAATGAATAAATTTTATTTATTTATTAAATACGTCATTAATTGTCTAAGTCTTCCCTTAATTAAATAAATTTCTTAATTTATTTAATCACCCTTCTTCAGTCATTTCTTCCTGATTATTAAATAAATAAGTTTTATTTATTTATTTAATGTCACTAATTGTCATAATTAAATGAATTAAGTAATTTATTTAATTATTAGTCTTATCTGCTAAATTAAATAATTAAATTTAATTATTTAATTGCCAAATTTGATATTCCTCTCGTTTTAAATAAATTACATTATTTAAAATGTCATCTCATTCTTAACTATCAGCTCATTTTGGTAAATAATCTGAAAATTGATTATTTATTATTTCACAAAATTCACATTTGGAATTAATTTAATTCCAAATTGGTAACTTTCCTCCAAAAATCAAGTGATCGGGCAGATTCTTGATCTTTCCAAAACTGATCTTCAGTCCGGTCTTTATCTTCTTCATTTTCGAAAATCTTTATTTTCAAATTAATTTCCTCATTTATTCTCCACTGCCGATTCGATCTTCTTAGATGGCATCTTGACCACTCGATTAATGATTTTTCCCTAACCCTAATTAGGGATTATCAGATTTAATCAGGGCCTCTGATTTTAGATCTTAGTCAGAGGTCAATCTCACCCGTCCATTCAAAATGGCATTTTCTATAAAATTCCATTTTCCTCTCATTTCTCAATTACACACAGACGCATTACATACGCACTTGCACACTTAGATTTTTCATAGCCATTGCAACATTTACTAATTTTATTTTTATTAAGTTTTGGCATTTTTAGACATAGACATTCTTAGTCATTTAGGCATAGGCATTAGACTTTGTTCAAATCCTTCAAAGCTTGGTGTAGGATCTATAAGGATAATGTCGCACTACCCCCATTACCAGTTCAAAAATATGGCAAGGGTTATGACATAATGAAGGCTAAAGGCTATGATGGTACTAGTGGACTAGGAAGAAATAAAACTGGCTGAAGGGAGCCCATAGAATGTTTCCAAATTCCAAAGTATCTTGGATTAGGGTTTGGATCGCTCGAAAATGACGATCGACGTACCATTGGAATTTTGAGTGAGTGAGTACATGCTTCGAAAAGTGTTGAGACCACTAAGGAAACCCTCACCGAAACTGACTCCCACGAGTGGGAATTCGGCTCAGAACGATCCTTAAGTGACTGTTGCCTTGATGATTTGTTTGTTGAACCAGGGGAACTAACCTCTAAACAAAGATTTTGGAAAACATTTAAAATTGAACAGGCACCAAATAGTCAAAGTCCCATTACCACTCCCCATGACATACAAGACCCACCATCTGAACCCCTTCAGTCCAATCCATCTGAAGTATCAGATGACACTGACAACCAGGACTCTAAGGCCTTCACCCCTTATTTTAACAACAAATATGACACTAGTGAAGGGGAATATTGGATAGAGTTCGATGTGGAGTTGGATGATGATAATCTCATCTACAACATCACTGAATCAGTCTACATGCTTTCCGCATCCTCACCTCAATTCACCAACATTGACGATGGCATTTCCTTAGTTTACCCTGAGCTAGTCGATTGGGACCAACAAGGCCTGCCAATCCTGGACACATTTCAGAATGATGAGGCAATTGCAGAATTTATGGGATTACATGAGGGCATACCCAGTGGGGATCACAAGTCAGGATTCACCATTGATTTAGACTACAGGCATACTTCGGCGAGACTGCTCCGTCCTCCAGTCGCAAAAATAAAAATAAAATAAAAAATGAAACATCTCTAGGTGAAAACCGAAAGGCACCTTTTGACGATAAAATAATAAAAACAAAGGATGTATCTACGGGTGAAAATCTCTCTGAGGCGCCCAAAGATGGAGGACTGGACTTTTTCCCCATGCAACAAGGGAAATCAGCCATGCTTATCGAAGACACAATAGAGGATAACATATCAACTGCAAAAGATCCCAAATTGGTCCTCTTTGCTGCATCGTTAACTGAAGAAGAGAGATCAGAATTTCATAAATTCTTCGTAGAACGTAAAATAAACTTCACATGGTCCTATGCTGACATGCCAGGATTGGACCTAGAACTGGTTCTGCACCATCTGCCACTACTACCTAATGCCAAACCAGCCAAGCAGAAGTTACACAAAATGCACCCTCAAGTTGCTCTATTGGTTAAGGCCAAGTTAAAGAAGTTTCTAGACGCCGGATTCATACGGTCTATTGACTACACCGAATGGATATCTAATTTGGTGCCAATAACAAAGCCAAATGGGCTAATCTATGTCTGTACGGATTTTTGAGACCTAAATAAAGCATGTCCAAAGGATGACTTTCCTTTGCCGAACATTGACAACATAGTTGACCTCACAGCAGGATATGAGATGCTATCCATCATGGATGGTTTCTCTGGCTATAATCAGATTCGCATTGCTCCTGAAGACCAGCACAAAATGACATTTACTTGCCCATGGGGTACATACTGTTGGAATGTCATGCCATTAGGTCTCAAAAATGCAGGCGCCACATATCAAAGAGCTATGACCACAATCTTTCATGACATGATGCATAAAATAATGGAAGATTATGTAGACGACCTATTGGCCAAATCAGTAACCAAGAATGATCATCTGAAGGTGCTAGACACAATTTTCAAGAGACTGGAAGAGTACAAAGTCTGGCTAAATCCTAAAAAGTGTGTCTTCGGGGTCACATCGGGTAAACTCTTGGGATACATAGTTTCCCGAAGAGGCATTGAGGTCGATCCAGCAAAGGTCAAAGCCATCATAGACATGCCTCCGCCCAGAGGAATCAATGAACTTAGAACTCTACAAGGTAGGGTACAATCTATTCGACGTTTCATAGCCCAATTGGTAGACAAGTGTCACCCATTCCAATATCTGTTGCGCAAGGGTATCCCCTTTGTGTGGACAGGTAAATGTCAAGAAGCCTTCTAGAAAATCAAAGATTACCTACTGTCAATGCCAATCCTCATGCCTCCCATTCATGGAAAGCCATTGATCCTATACATATCGACAACTAGTTCATCACTGGGGGCATTACTAGCATATAACGACCAAGAAGAAAAAGAAAGAGCTATATATTACATCAGTCGGACATTGGTCTGGTATGAATTGAACTACACACCAATTGAACGAGCTTTCCTAGCCGTGGTCTTTGTAGCACAAAAGCTAAGACATTATATGTTAAGTCATCAGATACAACTAGTATCAAAGATCGACCCTCTCAAATATTTGCTAAGTCGGGTAGCATTAATAGGACATTTGGCAAAATGGGTCATGATTATGAGCGAATATGACATTCAGTATGTTGAAAGAAAGGCTATAAAAGGAAAAGCCATAGCGGACTAGCTAGCAGATGCACCTTTGCAAATTGATCACCTGTTAGTGGCAGATTTTCCAGATGAGTCGATATTCCATATGGAACCTAAGGCACCTTGGCGACTCTACTTTGACGGATCACACACAAATCATGGCTCGGGGGCAGGGATCCTGTTCATCACCCCACAAGGAGACTCCATTCCCAAGTATTTCCGCATTGCCTTCCCATGCACAAACAATGTGGTAGAATATGAGGCATTAGTTACAGGACTAAGAATGGCAATAAAATGGAAGATCAGAGCACTACATGTCTACGAGGATTCTCAGCTTGTAATCAACTAGGTTAATGATGACTATGACACAAAAGATGAGAAGTTGATGCCCTACAAATGGATGGTTGACAGTTTCCACACATAATTTCATATGGTAACTTTTGAACAAGTTTTGAGAGCACAAAACAAAGTGGCAGATGCTATGGCTACAATAGGCTCTCTCCTTGACATACCAAGCAATCTGCCTCAGTTGGAATTCCTAATAGATCAATTATTGGTCCCTACCTATGACATTCCAGAGTCAGAGATGGTTTGCAAACTTGTTGGTCCTGACTCTCCTTGGTACCAGGATATTTATGACTACCTTAAGTCTCAAACCCTTCCATCGAACCTATCCAATAACCAAAGGAAGTCCTTCATCCAAAAATCTGCAAGGTATGCCATCGTCAGTGACACCCTTTATCGCCATAGCTTTGATGACAACCTCCTTAGATGTCTCGACACCAACGAAGTAAGTACAACCTTACACGAAGTACACGAAGGTATATGCGGGTCTCATTCGAGTGGTCCTACCCTAGCCAAGAAAGTAACGAGACTTGGGTATTATTGGCTAACCATTGAAAAATATGCAATAGAATATGTTAGGACTTGTCGCAAATGTTAGATTCACAGTGATTTGATCCATGCTCCAGCATAGGAACTTTGGCCGATCACTTCTCCTTGGCCCTTCACTCAATGGGGACTCGACCTTGTGGGTAAGATTCATCCAACCTTGTCCAGTGGTCACAAATTCATCATCACTGCCACTGAGTATTTTACGAAGTGGATCGAAGCCATCCCTTTGACATACACAACCGGCAAGCAAATATCCAAGTTCATTCTGAACTACATCATTTTCCGGTATGGCCTTCCGCAATCCATCATCGCTGACAACATATGTCTATTTAAAAACCAAGATGTTCATGAGTTATGTGAGCGATTCCACATCCAACACCATTTTTCATCTCCATACTACCCACAAGGAAACGATCAAGCTGAGGCGTCAAATAAAACCATTGTAAAAATCCTCAAAAAGATTGTCAATGATGTTAGCTATGACTGGCACATACAACTCAACCCTGCTTTGTGGGCTTACCGAACTAGCATTCGTACGCCCACAGGAGCCACTCAATTTTCCCTAGTCTTTGGTGCTGAGGCCATCTTTCCCATTGAGGTTGAAATCCCTTTGTTACGAGTCTCCCTGAAGGGTTTAACTGATGAAGAGGAGTATAGACAATCATGCTTGCATGAGCTGGAAATGCTAGAAAAAAGAAGGCAAAATTCACTGAACCATCTTCAAGCATATCAGAACCATCTTTTTCATAGTTACAATAAGAAGGTTATGGTTAGGAAATTTGACATTGGCGACCTTGTTCTCATGCAAAACCCCAAGAACCAAGCTGACAGAGAAAAGTCAGGAAAGTTTGAACCAAACTGGTTGGGTCCCTACATTATCATATCTTCTTTTGGTTCTGGAGCTTATCAGTTGGCCACTCCAGATGGAGAACAACTGACAGAGCCCATCAACAGTTTACATCTCAAAAGGTTCTATGCATAGCATCAGGGGATTGAGCTAAAAACTGTAAAAAACAAAAAAAATGAAAAAATGAAAAAAAAATCATTGCCTTGATGAAAACCTTGCAAACAAGTGTCTTGACAACACCAAAAAAATAAGAAAAAGGACAAAAATAGTAAAGAGAAAAATGATTCGTCCAACAGTGAAAACCTGGCAAACAAGTGCTTTGGATAAGTACCATGGTGAAAACCTGGCAAACAGGCACCATGCGTAATCAATCATTGCTTGGCCATCTACTGTCACTCTATCTGCTGTGGTCTAGGATGAAATAAATTTTTTGTCACCACCACATTGTACCCTCCCTATCATGGTTGATAAACGGTTGACATCAAGTCCTGACAACTTTCCATCTGGTACACCATAAAAATCCCCTCCATGTCCCTTAAAAATGGCTCACTCTTGGCTTGACTGGGGGCAAAATTTTTATCATGTAACTGTAGTGGATGTCACATATGATTCTGAAAATTGGAAAAAAGTCCTTAAAAAAGACCAAAAACATCACAAAAATTCTTGAAAAAAGACAGAAACATGGTAAAAAGTCCTAAAAAAAAGACAAAAACATGGCAAAAAGTCCTAAAAAAAGAAAAAAAACCTTGCAAAAAGTCCCAAGAAAAGACCTAAAAACCATAAAATGTCCTGAAGAAAACCACAACAAAACATCAGACTGCTTGAAGAACACAAACATGGAGTCATCTCTTGTCAAAGTCTGTCATGTCAAATCAATCAATCTTTGTCATTTGCCTGAACTACGTTGTCTCTGCACATTTGCTACATAGGCAATACTCACATTTGAGTCCCCGAGACATTAGGTTAGTCCATTTAGGTTTGTCAAAATAAAATCATGGCACAATATTTGGTCGTCAATACAAAGTCATTGGTTGTGTCGAACTACGAGGTCTTTGAGTGTATGACGTAGTCAAGGCCATCTGTCGATGAGCCCCCGAGGCTGCACTAGGTCGGTCCATTAGGGTTCATGGCACTACACTGGCACACACGTCAAAATATTTTCAAGACAAAGTGAATCATTCCCAAATGGGTAAACTCCTAAAAACAAATCACGACAATTAGTTATTTCAATAGGATAATCTCATCAACAGGTCAATCATATCATCATGACAATATCAACATATAGTCAAACATAGGTCAAACTTGGTCAAAGAAAGTCAAATCATCATAACCTGTCAAACTGTCAACTCTTGGTTAACCTTCAAATGTGTCCTTCTAAAAGATAACCTCTATCATTCATGCCTTAGGATGTGTCCTTCTTAGGCATTGTCATTGTCATTCGACATTTCATGGGATCCTCTTGACATCTAAGGATCACTCCCCTTGACATCAGTATTCTTCAAATGTGTCCTTCTAAAGAACCAACTATGTCATTTATGCCTTAGGATGTATCCTTCCTAGGAATCATCATCATCACTGTCACATGGCATTTTGAGGGATCCCTTTTGACATTTAGGGATTAATCCTCTTGACATTAACTTTATTCAGGATGTGTCCTTCCTGAATTTGGTAATTTTGGACATTTGTCATCTGAGCATCATTAATGCTTTGACACTCTGGCATCTCATCATCATCAAACCTGACATCAGAACAATGGATATCCAGACACACTTGGAAAACATTTGACACTTGTCTTTTGGCTTTTTTTATCATGTTATTAGTTTTTCAGTGAGATCCCAATAATAGGATTTAGAGAAGCAACGACGTATCATGACGATTGACACACATGACTACTAGTTTCTCAGTGAGGTCTTGATTCTGGGATTTAGAAAAATAGTGACGTATCATGATGATGGCTCTATTTTTGTATGACAATCATGCTGCTAGTTTCTCAAGGATGTCCTGGGAACAGGATTTAGAGAAGCAACGGCGTTTCATAAATTGTCTTTGTCTTTTTCTGTTTGTGGTTGATTATGACAAAAATACTAGGGGAATCATGCTCTTACTATGAGTCATGATCATCCTTGTCTATGACTGCTTGTCTTACGTGATGGTATGACCTTGCACACCTTGATCTATGTCATATCATGGTGTTTGTTGGCCATTACAATAGTCTTCCCAATGATGATTAAGAGCAATAAATATTAAAGTCCTACGGTAAAGCTTTGAAGGATTTGGTCTAGGAATTAACATGCATCTCCTTCGGTCTGGTCATCTTCTCTTCTTCGGTCTGGTCATTTTCTCTTGTCAGTCTAGTCATCTCCTCTTGTCCATCTCACGATGATATCCTGTGACATCCAAAAAAATAAGTGCATACAGGATCATATAAACATTGCATTAGGTCCATACATACATCATCCATAGCATTAAATCATTAACATAATCATCAACATTGCATCCATTTACTAAATACATTATGCACATCATTATCATCATAATCTCATATAAGTAAGCATTACATCATCATAGTATCATAATCATAAGTAAGCATCATAGGACATACATGATACATCATAAATTAACATCATAAATCAACATCATACATCACATAAATCATAATGCATTAAATCAAAGAACATCACATAACACACATGTAGGATGCATCAAAACTGCATCATCATATAGTATCATCTCAAAAATATACAATGTCACAGGATAGAGTCAACAAATATCCAAAAAATGGAGCTCGTAGGCTCAATAATATATACATAATGTGTCATAATAACAAGTATGCCCCTAGGGCAGACTCTCATCATCCCCTCGTGGCGAAGAGTGTGGAGGCGGAAGCTCTATCACTGGCACTGAAATGATAGGTGGACCGGTAGCAGTCTCTACCTGTGCCACCAATGGAACTGACAATGACGACATCATCTCCATGGTCATGGACATCTATGACGTCACTGCTTCCTGGCTCTGAGAAGTAGATGGATCAACCACTGGTGGCTGTCTCTGTACTGACCTCTACACTGAACCAGTCGACCCATGACTATGGCTCGAATGGTGACTTGAGGTGTACCTACGTGAGTGGTGTGACCTGTGCCCTGATGTGTGCCTTGTCGAGGTAGACGCTCCTGCAGTTATGTGACTCCTGCTGCCACTAGCACTGCCTGATCTGTGGCCACTGCCTGTCCTCATCTATGACCGCGACAATGTAGGATCTCGTCACTCGGGAGGCACCTTCTGCTCGTACAATGTCCTGTACTGTCCCAATCTCATGCTCACCCTAGCCAATTCATGAGCAATATCCCCTACAGGCCCTGTGCATAATGCTACAAACTCAATGCACCACTGAGCTGACTCCTGCTGGTGGATCACTGCCTGATCCCGCTCTACCTGAGCCACCTCTAGCTTTGACTATAGTGATCGGATCTGTGCAACACTCTCATCCGATCTCCTCTGAAGATTGGCCACCCTCTGGTCAGTTGTGGCATCATGGGGTAGGGCCGAGCTAGAGGGTATCTCCTCATCTCCCTCCACCATCCGCCATCTAAGTAGTGTCTCTGCCTTATCCATGGCATCATCCTCATCATCGTCGTCCTCCTCCTCCTGTCCGACCTCCTCCTACCTCGGCCTCTCCTCCTCTGCCACATCCTCTTGCCTCGGCCTCTCCTCCTCTACCACATCCTCCTGCCTCAGCCTATCCTCCTTTGCCACGTCCTCCTCCTGCCTCTCCACATCCGCCTCCTCCTCTTGTCTCTCCACCTCCACCTCCTCCTCCCATCTCTCCTCACCCTCTCCCTCCTGTCTCGGCTGCTCCTCCCCCCTCTCTCTCCCTCCTCGGCCACCTCAGGAATAGCATCTAATGCTACCCTCGCCATGCGCTGTCACACCCTTTGGCCTTGTCTCTAACCATCTCTCCTCCACCTCTAGCCATCTCCTCCATCATCCCCATCGTCTCTGTCATCCCCACCCCAACCTCCGTCTCTGCCTCCATCCCTGCCTTTGTCCCGACCCCCATCTCTCCCCCTGCCTCTGTCCCTACCCCAGCCTCTGCCCCTGTCACTGTCCCTGCCTCCTCACCTGGCTCTCAGCACACGAGGTATCACTGATTGCCTATCCACAGGCACTGGCCCATTGGGATCTGCCAATGGCACCGGTCTATGAGCCTTCCACCATACGTCGTAGTCTGCTGTGGTCTCGGGATTGACTATCCCACCTCTCCATCCCCATGGCTGGGCTCCTAGCCCATCAATCTGTTGCTCTGCGAAGGCCACTGGAATGGTTGGTCTCCAAGCATACTCTCTAGATGATCGGGCATACTCCATTGTCCCTACAAGTACACCCTGCTGCTCTCCGAACTGCCTAAGGACACGCTGCGGAAAATACAACTCGATAATCAATGAGGTTTGCATGGTCCTCCCAATCAAATATCTGTACTATCTGCAAAGGCTCAGATGATCCACCTCGTCATCCCACTGCTCACAGTCTCTATACGACCTCCTGATAAAAGATACCATCGTGTCAATCCAATGCCGCCACTAGCCTGTCTCGCCCATCCGGGTCTGCTATAAAGCACTGGCATAATAATAGGCATAGGGCATCCCCTCGGCTAACTCTAGTCTTTGAATGAGAGGATGAAATATAGCAATATGCTCCCAGGCCCATATCATCATCAAGGTGGTACCGCACAAGATACTCTCTGCCCTCTTGTAAGCAACATCGTGCAACTAATGGTAGAGTGTCCCTAGTAAACATGAACCCCAAGCATAAACTGTCCTATCACATTTCATACCAACCAAGACATCTCCCCAGCCAATAGGGAATCCATGTCCCCGACGGTTAGGAATCAAGATACCTCCAATCAAGGTCGCAAGGAACGCATCAAAACGAGCATAGTGCTCCACCATGAACTCCCATCGAATCTTGTAGCCCTGGATGCCTAGTCCAACGCCCTCATCATGATAATAGGCCCTGAAGGTCTGCTCACCATGGCGAGGGTCGTAGATGATCTTCTCTCCTCGGATCAGCACTCGTAAAATCCGGTAGACATCCTCCAAGGTAATAGTAGCCTCACTTGTCGGCAGATGAAAGGAACAAGTCTCTGAGTGCCACCGCTCGCATAATGCAGTCAGAAGTCCCTTATTAGCCCGAATAGCGGGCATATAGGTGACATAGTACAAACCAAGCCGCATCAATCGTCGCCACTCTTGTGGGCTACTCTAGTCAGCAAACCTGAAGGTCGTCGGTCTACTCTCTCAGGTGTATATCAGGGCAAGCTGCCTCTGCACAAAGCCAAACAAGTCGTTAATACCTTTTGCACAAATTTGTTAGTACTATCAAAAGCATTTAAGGATTCACAAACATCAAAATCAGCCCTAGTCAAAGTCAAGGTCAAATGTGTCACGTTGACTGCAAATGCATCGCAAAACATCAAATGCGTCGTTTCATACCTCAAATGCGTCACAATATTACAATTGCATCATTTTTCTGATCAAATGTGTTGCATTAGAGTGTTTGTGTCATGAAACTTGGCACTTGCGTTGTTTCAAACAAATGCGTCGCTTAAACAGTCAATTGCGTCGCAATATCGCGAATGCGACATTGCAATCTTCATATGCGTCGCAAATCGATGAATGCATCGCAATTTTTGGCAAATGTAGCGCAAAAAACCGGTCTCGCCAATTTGACCATTGTAGTTGCGTCGTGACGCATCACATGCATCGAACGCAAAAGAAAATGTGGCTTACGCGAATGCATATGCGTCGCGGCGCATTCGTTCTTTTCCCTATAAACCTAATTTTGGCACGCAAAATGAGAAAATTACAAAGAATGGTGAGGGTACATACCATTGGCTCTGAGCCCTCTGGCCACTTGAAAGTCCGCACGAGCTCGTCGCGATGCTCTGACACTGGAATCACAATCCTCGCTGCACTACTTTTGGCTCTGAGCTCTCAAAATTCGCAAAGTGAATAGTAAGAATGAATTGACTTTTACCCCTTTGTCAACCTATTTATAAAATCAAAATGACATTTTTCAACTAGGTTATTACTAGAGGCTCATTTGACCAACTTTGACCACCTCGTTGGTTGCCTTAAACATGTCAGAATTCAAAACCGACTGCGCCATTGTTTTTCTAGTCATCAAATTGGCTTATCGGGACCCTTTACAATTTTTTCTGCCGTCGACCCAAAATTTGAAAAATTTCCCGAGGGGGCATTGATACTCCATACCTTCACTGGGGCATGACTTTGAATTATTTTCTTCGTCACAACGCGACAAGCGACATTATGACAAAGAGGGGCAAAATGTAGACACCTAAAAATGACCTAGGCCTGCAAGCTTCATTTTTACCACTTTCGTCCTAGCATAATTGTGACATTTAATTATGTCCTTGATCCACATTCGACTATTGATTAAATAATTCATAATTATTTAATTAATTCATGTCCTTTCATTCTTCATGATTATTAAATGAATACATTTTATTTATTTATTAAATACATCATTAATTGTCTAAGTCTTCCCTTAATTAAATAAATTTCTTAATTTATTTAATCACCCTTCTTCAGTCATTTCTTCCTGATTATTAAATAAATAAGTTTTATTTATTTATTTATTTAATATGTCACTAACTGTCATAATTAAATGAATTAAGTAATTTATTTAATTATTAGTCTTATCTGCTAAATTAAATAATTAAATTTAATTATTTAATTGCCAAATTTGATATTCCTCTCGTTTTAAATAAATTAAATTATTTAAAATGTCATCTCATTCTTAACTGTCAGATTATTTATTATTTCACAAAATTCACATTTAGAATTAATTTAATTCCAAATTGGTAACTTTCCTCCAGAAATCAAGTGATCGGGCAGATTCTTGATCTTTCCAAAACTGATCTTTGTAAGAGTTGTTGATGAACTTGAGCACCCAGGATCACCTTCAAAACCAAGATAAACCTTCCACACGAGAGTAGCAAGAGATAAAATGTAGGAATATAGTGCAATAACAAAATGATGTTATTATCACACACTAAATGATACAATATGCCTCAACTCTCCTTTGAATTGATTGAGTTAATATGAACTCATCTTGACTAGATAGGAGGGAGAGGTGAGTGCTGATTATATAGCACAATATGGGAAAATAATTCCAAGAGGGGTAATAACTCCCAAATAACCAAATTAGGTGGGAGTTATGCCTACTTGGAAAATCCCAAATAGGTGGCATAACCTACTTAGAAAGAGACAAATGAGTGGTTTTGTGAGGTGGCATATAAGGCCAAAAGAGGGTGTGAAACTCAACCACCTAAGTGTGAGTGGGAGCAACACATGTAACCGATGGATTACGCCATGTGTCCTCACATAAACCACATCTCCTATAACCTAAGGTATGCTTAATAATGTGTAGGAAAAATATTAAAAAACCTACACTAACACCCCCCTTAAGCATAGCTTAGGTGGGTGAGAAGACACAAAGATGCAAATATGGGTCCCGGCTACTAGGCCATGTTAGGTACCCATGTACAAAATACTTTCTCACAAATGAAGTAAAGGAGAAAACCTAGTGGGACAAAACTCCTCCCCAAAAGAGAGAAAAGAAAACAAGTTTCCCAACACAAGAAGAATCCCATGCAAGGAAGAAGTCCCCTCCAAAATAGAAAGGATAGGAAAGACCATGTAGTCTTCCCCAAAGTAGTCAACTATGCCAATGGTTGAAGCTCGAAACTGAATGTAGAACATGGTCCACGATTGTCGAACAATGTTCCTCCCCTTAGGAAGAAAAAAAACCAAAGGTGTATGAAGAATGTCTTCCCATTCTTGAAATGAATATGAGGGAAGAAAGCTCAAAATGTATGAAGTCTCTGAAAACTGCTCATCTATCTCCATGTCGATGCTGAAAGCTGCCACCACCAAATCAGGCGTTCTAGGCCACACTGATGAAGATGACAATCCAAAACTTAGTAGGGATGTGTGTAGAACAAAATCCAAAGACTCAACTACCTCCTCTGAAGACAAAGATGCCTCCTCCAAATGTTGCTCAAAAGTATCCACACTCATGTCAAACTGTGATGAATGATCATGTGGAGAATGAACAAGAGGATCCACACGTTCCTCCATAACAACTGAAGAAGAATCAACTTCATCAAAGAGAAGATGGATGTCATGAATAGTGTCTCCCAAGTTTGAAATATGAGACTCTATGAACAAACCTGCAATGTCTGTCAAGTAGTCATCCCAAGCAACTATATCTGGAAGATGATGTTGATCTTGTTGCACTGAATCACAAGTAGGAATGAAAGTAACACAAGTATCTTCAGAAGCAACAATTGTTAGAGGAGAAGGAATGTAAGGCTCAATAATTGGATCTGATGTGAGAATACCAAGATTCAAATAGCCAAAATTCTCCTCAAAATCAAATGTCACACAAGGAGTGTGATCAATAGCCAAAGGATCAGAACCGTCATTAGGTGCAAAGTCTGAAAAGGTATACAACCGAGATTCATGATCAACTATCCCAGTAGCAATTATCTCTCTGCTCTCCAAATCTCTGATGATAACTGAATCAGGTGTGAATTCCACAGTCTTCCCTGCTCCACCATGAGTGATCTGATAGATGGAAAGAAGATTGTTTGTCAAGTGAGGTACACACAAAACATCATTGAAGGTGCCATCTCCAATATCAACAAAACCCTTCCCAATTACACTCATGTAAGTGTTGTTGCGCATCAGAATAGGTGGCATAGCACAAGGCTCAAAAGAAGAGAACATAGACTGTGAAGAAGCCATATGATGAGAAGCTCTAGAATCTAGGAGCCATTTCCCTGATTCATGACTTGTAGAAGCACAAAGAGCTTTACCTTTATTTTTCTTAGACTCAGAAGCAAATTCTGCATGACCTTTATCCTTACTAGATCCTGACTATTTGGAATGTGAAGAAGAAGAAGTAGACTCAGACATTCTAGAAGGTAGATCAATGTTGTTCTTCTTAAGAAGATGTTTCAGTTCATCAATATCCTTCTTATAACAAGAATGTTCTTCATGTCCAATCCTCTTGCAATATGAACAAGTAGACTTCTCCTTCTTAGATGAGTCCTCCCTTGTAGAGGATTTGTGTTGTGCTTGATCTGTGTGTGGATTTTTCTTAGATTTCTTTTGTTTCTTGTCAGATTGTCCTAACTCTTTCTGTCCCTTAGGCTGACTAGCCAACAAGGCTTGATTCTGTGATGGCTTTATGAGACCCATAGAAAGAAGCTTTTATTGTTCATGCATTAACATCTCAGAAAAAGATGCAAATGAAGGCATAGTGTATGCAGATCCCATAGTCAGTCTATGAGTATGAAAGCTAGAAACAAAAGCTGCAAATTCAGGACCAAGTTTATTCAGTGTATTATAGATTAATTGAATGTCCTTTTTATCAATACCACACGCTTTAAATTGTGCTTTTAGATCATTGACCTTAGTAATATAATCCTGGATGTTGCCAAAGTTCTTTAGATCAAGGCTCATCAATTCATTTTCAATCTGATAGCCTTTGACTTCATCTATTGTACCATACAAAGATTTTAACTTTTCCCAAGCATCATGTGAATTTGTACAAGATTCAATCTAAAACATAAGATCAAGGGAAACAAAGCTATGAAGACATCCAAGAGCTTTTGTATGTTCAAGCATCCATTTTATCTTTTCCTTATCATCTTCAGGTTTAGCTACCTTGTTTTCAACATATGAAGTATACCCAAGTTGCATTAAGGCATTCCATGCATGTTGATGCCATGTTGCATAATTATAAGGTGTTAGCAAAGGAACCTTAGAATGATCCATGTGTGAAGGAAAAGAAAAGCACAAGTGAATAGATCAAAAAACACACACACACAAAGAGAGACCCCCCCTTTTTCACTCAATCAAGAATCCCCCCCAACAAAAAATAATTTGGAACTTTATAAATCAGTGCGTTTACAATGCTGGAGTTGTTTTCCAGAGTTTTACAAATGTCTAAAATAAACTGAAATACTGAAAGTACAATAAAATATCAGAATTAGAACCTCAAAATAGCACCAATGTGTAGTGATAAAAAAAATATTCACTTTCAAAAAAAGAATCACCTCAATACGAGGTCGTATGTGAAAGTTACATCAATTTGAAGTTAAAAAAATGAGAGTTGTCCTTCAGATCTGCTGATAAAACTGATTTTCTGGAAAATCCGGATCACTTGAGAAAAAATGGATCACACCACTACAAAGCTTGTGAAATTCTATCCCAAATCAAAAAAAAATTCTCTGAAAAAAGAGCTTGTATGACTGAATTATGGCCCTCCAAAGATTGACTACAAAATCAAAAATGCAATTGGAGAGGGGGTCTGCAGAAATGTTCTGATTTAGATTCTGAAAAATATGTAACCTATATGCAGAAACTAGCAATTACCTAGATGGTTTTTTTCTACTACAAACAAAACCCAGATGGCTGATTTTCTTTAAAATATACAGAAAATATGGATGTAGTGTAAAAAAAACGTCTTTAGCAACATAAAACGACCCCAACAACCAAAAACAGCATGAAAAGGTAGAATCACCTACTTAAGACAAGAAAAGGCATGTTGCAACTTGCAATATTGATTAAACACTCACAAATCTCTCAAATTTGAGAAGGGGCTTGCAGATCTGACGCTCTGATACCATGTAAGAGTTGTTGATGAACTCGAGCACCCAGGATCACCTGCAAAACCAAGATAAACCTTCCACACGAGAGCAGCAAGAGATAAAATGCAAGAATATAGTGCAATAACAAAATGATGTTATTATCACACACTAAATGATACAATATGCCTCAACTCTCCTTTGAATTGATTGAGTTAATATGAACTCATCTTGACTAGATAGGAGGGAGAGGTGAGTGCTGATTATATAGCACAATATGGGAAAATAATTCCAAGAGGGGTAATAACTCCCAAATAACCAAATTAGGTGGGAGTTATGCCTACTTGGAAAATGCCAAATAGGTGGCATAACCTACTCAGAAAGAGACAAATGAGTGGTTTTGTGAGGTGGCATATAAGGCCAAAAGAGGGTGTGAAACTCAACCACCTAAGTGTGAGTGGGAGCAACACATGTAACTGATGGATTACGCCATGTGTCCTCACATAAACCACATCTCTTATAACCTAAGGTATGCTTAATAATGTGTAGGAAAAATATTAAAAAACCTACACTAACAATCTTCAGTCTGGTCTTTATCTTCTTCATTTTCGAAAATCTTTATTTTCGAATTAATTTCCTCATTTATTCTCCACCACCGATTCGATCTTCTTAGATGGCATCTTGACCGATCGATTGATGATTTTTCCCTAACCCTAATTAGGGATTATCAGATTTAATCTGGGCCTCTGATTTTAGGTCTTAGTCAGAGGTCAATCTCACTCGTCCATTCAAAATGGCATTTTCTATAAAATGCCATTTTCCTCTCATTTCTCGATTACACACAGACGCATTACATACTTACGCATTTGCACACTTAGATTTTTCATATCCTTTGCAACATTTACTATTTTTATTTTTATTAAGTTTTAACATTTTTAGACATAGACATTCTTAGTCATTTAGGCATAGGCATTAGACTTTGTTCAAATCCTTCAAAGCTTGGTGTAGGACTTAGACTTGTATTTCCAGATTGCTCGCACGTCGAATCTGAGGGCAACACATCAGCCAACAAGCTAGAAGGTGTTACAAAAGTGAATCATGGAGGTCTCGATGATTGACAGGTATACTTGTTCTTTTGTTTACTTCCATTGTGTTTTGTAATTGCTTTGGGTTTTAGTATTTGCTAACATCTAATCTAATCCTAAAAATAACCCTTAGATACAACCACTCCTAATCAAAATGTGAGCTAAGTGGCAATGGAGGGCGTTGGAATTTAAATTGACATGAGTGGTGTTGGGTGTATTTTTTTTTGGGATTGGAGATGTTGGTGTTGTAGTGTGTGATCCAAGGTATTGAGTCTTAGGAGGGGAACTAGGAATGGTCATGTAGGAAGTGGAAACATGTGGTTTTTTTGGTTTATTGGAATATAGATGTACTTTATGTGGGAAGTATCATTTCCATATTTGTAAAGTGTGTCTATGGTATATGCGGCTATAATACTATATGGAGGATTTTTGGTGTCATTTTGATGGAAGTCTAGCATCGTAAATTGTCACCCCTAACAATTTTACACTATATTGATATCCTATTTTCCTATAACATTAATTATACTAACATTTTATTCATTTTTGGGTTAGATTAGGAAAATATGTTAAAATCCCCAACATCCTTGAAAATTGGAGCCAAACACCTTGTTAAGGGCGAGGACGCACTTGACCTAAAGGTGACCTATTTTAATAATTAAAAAGGATCACAAGTCAACCTATATTCAAAAATATCAATTGGGATGCATATATAAAAAAGTTTCCCTCATTTAAACATTAGAAAAGAAGCATTATAAATAAGGCACTATGATAATAAATTATGCTCATATTATGAATACATATATGAGTTATTATCTACATGCTAGCTATAACAATCTATTGTGTTATATGGACTAACCTCTTGTAGGTATTCAATAATTCAATCATCCATCAATCAACTTCTTGTGGTAACTTATGGTGTGAACATCACTTCGACAAATATTTCATACCTAAGGTAACATTATCATTTATAATTTTTTATTACAATCAATTATTGTTTATTTAAGGCCTTTGTCCGAACTAGGGCATGCCCTATTTATCATCATGATTTTCTATTTATGGAGGTGGAAACACCAAAATGAGTTTTGAATTAGGAAAGCCCCTCAATAGCACAACCTTTTCCCCTCTTTTCATGTGTGTAGGTCAAATCTAGAAGTTTTGTCAACAAAAGGCTACATAAAACATAGAGCAGACTGTAACCTATCATTTGAAGTTTGAAGATCCTAAAAAGCAACATCTATGGTCAAGATCACCCTTGACCTTGACCCTCAAATTCAAGCTCAATTTTTAGTACAAATTCCTATCTATCTCCATTCCTTAGATTTGTAACTATTTTGTAAATTTTCATTTTTGTTTATGCGATAAATTACATTTTTAGATCTTTGGTTTATGTCAAATAGGCTTATTAAAATACAAATCAAATTTCTCCTCTTTACAACTCAAAAGAACTAAATCCTAGTAGATTGGATCTCCTTTGTGGCAGCTAGATAATCATCAAGCCCTAGTTGGTTTTTGTTCTAATGTAGGGAAAAGAAAGAGTTTATCATAGTTAATCTACTAGTTAGATCTAGGATCCATTTTTTACTCCATAGGGAGGTTCATGATTTATTTTTGTATGGAATTCATGAGTGTCTTTCCCTTTGATGGTGAAGTAAAATTAATTTTGGGAGGTAATGTTATGGTCCAAATGAAGGTTAGTATGATATGAGATGTGGTAAGGTTCTCCTTATGGGCACAACCATGATCCAAGGGGTCAAGGTACACTATGTTGTTGTTTGGAGACCTCATACATAGGTGGTATCCTAGCTCCTAATTCAATGAATTATCTTAGGATAACATCATTGTTTATCTCAATGAACCTTTCTACAAAGTCACACCCTTACTCCAAATTGAGGAGGTTATCGGGACTGATAGTGCGCTTTGGTTAATTAGGATTTTGTTCATCATTATTGTTTTAGTGAGGTTAGGATGATTATCATAGAAATGGGAATAAATTTATGAGACATTAGTTGTGGAAGAGGTTTTCTTTAGAAATTCTAAGTCTAGTAGTTTTCCTTGTGATGGGAGTCAATAGTTTTGACCAATTATTTCTATATGGTAAAGGATGAAGTTTTTATGGTTGATGAGGTTGGATTGGTTTGAATGAGTAGCAAATGGAATCCCTTGGAACTCAAAGGTTAAGGCAATAGATGAACTTGGGTGATTTTAAGGGATAATTAAATCCAAATTAATGATAGCCTTAGGTGACCTTTTGGATGAAGGATAATTTAAATAGATGAATGGTTCCAAAATGTTTGAATGGATAGTTGGATGATCTATTTTGATTGAAGGATTGACTTGATAAACTTATATTTAATGGATGCAATACACTTTTGGATTTTGGAGATATTTTGGATTAATTGATTTATTGAATCCATAGATAGTTATAAATTCTAAAGGATGGATTATGGGACCTAAGATAGATAAGGTTCAAAAGGATTATATTTTAAGACCTAGGATAATTAAGGGTCCTAAAGGATTGGATTGTATGATTTATATGATTGAAAATAGGATCCAAATGTGGGTTCTTAATTTGTCAATAATTTCTATTAGAGCTAGTTAGTTTTGGGTTATGATGGTTTTATGGGGGACAAATAAGTTGGTATGAGATGAATTCATGTTAAAGCATTATGTACGACTTTAAAAAACTTGGATTTAATCTATGGATGGATAAACTTGTGGGATTTGGAGTAACCTAGATAATGGAAGGATTCAAATATTGGATGGAGGATGAATTTTGGATGAATGAGTAACAAAGGGTAGGCCCATTAAAAAATGGAGATGGATTTGGATTTTAGGGGAGAATCATGATTATTGTGTATAGGTGTCAAAGACTAAGGCTCCAAGGATGGAATTAGGATTAGTGGTTTGGGGGAAGAATAATATTTGGTTTTTATAGTTAATTAGGACCAAATTCCTAAATGGTTACACCAATTTAGGTTTGTTAGTGTATATAAGGTCATTTCACATATAGTTAGAAAATCACCCTTTCTAGGTTGATCCTTTCATACTAGTTAAGTCTCCACTTAAGGATTTTTTAGTTTTTTCTCACTTCATATGGTTGAGACACATGTACTCACCTCTTGAGACACCTTTGTCATACACACTTACACATGCTTTCATACGTATCATATGAGATTAAATGTATTGCACATTTAAGGGAGTAGTCAAATATGCAGTCCTACCTTCCTACCTCCTCTTCCTTGCCTTTATGTGCAAGTTTGATTATTATACATTGATACACTCATTTTGTATGGTAAACATACTATTCTACTCTAGTTTTCACTTTTAGAATGCCATCTTTATGTTTATTTTAGAATATTTATTGAACACTTTTTGGGGGGCCTAATTTTAGTTATAATCAAGTTAGGAGGTAATCTAGGTGTTTTTTCTTTTAATTTTGATATTCATGTGATCATTTCACTCACACTAAATCCATTACATTTGAGGTTTATTCTTAATACTTATAATAAATGAAAATTAAATTATGGATATTGTGAGAAGAAAATTCATACAATAGAATATAGCATTCAATGTCAAATTAATAAATTGAAGAAAATTATTCTCAATCATGTTATTTCCTTGATAATTTAGTTCTAGAAAATATAGAAACATGATATGGTCTCACTCAATTATCATGTAAGACATTAAACTCACTTGGGTAAGAACAATGTATCCCCATGGCTTGTATTGAGATCTCACCTCCTACATCATGTGTTGTCATATATAATGTAGTGTTGATATCTCCATGGCTTCCAAAATTTCTATGAACTATGACATCAATATCAAATTTTTAGATCCACCACATTGGGATGCATTTATACCAAAAATATCATCCTTTTTGTAGAATCCAACTTTGTAGATTTAAAATGCATAATTGAGGATACTTGTATTCTATTTGATGACAACCAGATTGAAATTGTTGTCACTCCATATACATATTTTGATATTTGTCTTTCCATTTCTACATCAGATTCTATAGTGACATTTTCTATATATTCATGATTTCACATATCTAATTCAATCACCATATTTTCTGACATCCTTTATAATAATATCAAATCATCATCAATTTAATTGTCACCATGCATTCATGATTCATATAATTGAATCCCACTTGGTACTTGATTCATCCTTTCAATATATTTCATAGTTTAGCATTGGATCAGATATCGTTGAGCATTTGTTTGAATACACCATCATGAGAATTATCTCAATCTTTGGATCATGTGCTAAATTTACATACATTCACCTTACTTCCTACATATTCCTATTTGGAATGGGAATTCATCTTGCACACATTTATGGTGTTGTTTCTTCTCAAGGGGAGAAAAAAATTTCAACAATCATGGATGATCTTTACCATCTAATTTTGAACATCTACTAGAACTATAG
Source organism: Sequoia sempervirens (assembly GCA_007258455.2). NCBI lineage: Eukaryota > Viridiplantae > Streptophyta > Pinopsida > Cupressales > Cupressaceae > Sequoia > Sequoia sempervirens. Next base: position 1,229,596,040 of record VDFB02271358.1, on the reverse strand, counting down.
GAGGAGTTTTAAGGGGAGGTTACATTATTTATCTTCTCATCTCAATTATGGGAGGGAGCATTTCTTACTTGAACTTCTTTCCTTCTCACCTTTTGGTGGTGTTAGATAGATCTCTTTTGTCTCTCCTATGGGTGAAACTTTATTGTGCATTGTGATAGAATTAGTCCTTCCTTTTATATCCCATCTTCTTCACTTGTACATTCACTTTGAATCATTTCTCTTTTGAAGAAGATTTTCATTTCCCAACGGGTTTTCTCCTTTACTCTATTTATGAGAAATTTTTACATGGATAGCTAATGTGGCATAGTATCTAGGACACATCATCATTTTATTTATCCTCCCTAAGTTTCACTTAAGGGGGTTGTTAGTGTAAATAGGGTCATTTCACATATATTTAGCATATCACCCTTTCTAGGTTGACCCATTCACCATATTTAATTCTCCACTTAGAGAATTTTTTTCACTTCATGTGGTTGAGACACATGTACTCACCTCTTGAGACACCTTTCTTATGCATACTTACACATTATCTCATAATTTTTATATGAGCTTACATGTGCTGAACATTTGGAGCAGCAGTCATATGTTTAGTCATACATTCCTACCTCTTCTTCCTTGCCTTTATATGTATGTTTGATCATTGTGCATGAAATGCTCTCATTTTATATGATAAACATACTATTTTGATTTATTTTTCACTTGTGGAAGGCTATCTTAATATTGCTTTCATATATTGGTTTCTCTAACAATGTATACTATAAATGAGGTGATTAGGTCCCAAATTCCTTAGGTTTGGAATAGTTTTGATATGGATGAAAATTTGAGGAAAAAATTCCTAAGTTTTAGATTGATGTGAGAATGGTGGACGGAGGATAAGGTGAAAGGATAATGGGTAAGGATTATGGATATGGATTTGAGGTTTGGAAAGATAGTGGATGGATAATATGGATAAGAGAACTAAGGTTTTAAAGGATAGTGGGTATGGAATATGGGCTATGAGGGTAATATAGGATACAGAGTATAGTCTACAGATATTGGTCTAAGATTATGGATAATGTTTTACTAAAATTTGCTTCAAGTTTTGTTCAAGGATATCTTTTTGGATTTTTTTTTAAAAAAATAAATAGGTTTTTAAAAATTGGGCTTGGTTTAAAGGCTACAAATAACAACTTGATATTTATAATGCCCGACAAATGAAAACACACTCGCAATCCTATGACTATTCAATAAAGTATTATCAATACCTATGTTCCCACAAATATACCACCTACCAAGGGTGTGGTAACTAGGGAATGCAAGGCCATGGAACACCAATGCACCCCTTGTACCTTAGAGGCTAAATTCTTACCCAAAGTTAACTCTACCTCTACCACTTTTAGGTACATTGTGGGTAACTTCTTAGGCCTAATTAGTATCTAATACATCAAAGAGAGATAAATGATGGCCTTATCTAGGTTTAAACATAGCTATGCAAGGGAATTCCTATTATACCATGAGGGTATGTGTGACAAAATTCTATGTAATAAAGAAAGGAAGTGTCTAAGTCCTAGTATGAGAAGGTAACCCACTCTCTACAATCCCAAGTTATAAAGTTCTTGGGTGCTTATCCAAAAGCTAAAAATATACTTTTCCAAGAGGAATCTATTTTGATTCACCCCTTGTTATTTATACCTCATTAGAATGAAAGGGTTGAGGTCATACACTTGGGTGACAAAATCCTTAAGTAGGATCCATATAAATAAAACATGATAACACTTATTTTTTATCCTCAAGATTACCCTAGAGCATGAGAGGAGAGAATATGCAAGTGTATCTTGGGGATTAAAAAATAATGGCAAATTAATTATCCTAAATTCAAATGTGAAGGTTAATTTTAATCTCGATTTTCAAATGTGAGATAATAACAAAAAAGATAAATCACCCAAAAAAAGGGTCACTAATTAATGTCTTATATAAATCATCCTAAAAGATCACAAAGTTAGCAGTTTAGATGATTTGTATTAGGAATTTTTTCTTCTTCTACAAATTGTGTTATTTTCCAACAAAATGATCCAAAATTTACCCCAAATATTAAGATAAAATGATGAAAAGTTAGTTGCCTAATATGATGAAAAGTTAGTTGCCTAATAGAGGCATTTAATAACAAAGCACTAGTAATAAACTATATAGGAAATTAGTTAAAATAGAGGTGAGGAATTGGAGGTATGAAATTGTGAAAACATCAAATATGAAAGTGCTAAACTATGAAAACATCAAATTAAAATAAATAAATATAATTACAAGTAAACTTACCAATTAGAAATTCACATAGATGTTGAGCTATGTAAGCATCGAACCACATAGGTTCCATAAAATGGAAGTGTGGATTTTATAGTTTGTATTCAATGTAAAAAATAGGAGTTAGTGGATTTGATAGAAAGATACAAAAATTTATAGAATAAAGACTCAAAGTGACTAAAAATGAGATTATTATTTTTTATCTAGAAAACCTAAATAATTAGAGATATCAAAAAGGAAAATATCAAAATGATGAAAATAAAATATTTGAAAAATAACAAGAAAGGGGTAGTGAATTTTTTTAAAGATAACCCAAACCTACAAAACCTGAGAGTAAATATGACCAAAATTATAGGTTAGAAGCTAGACAATTGATTAAACCCAAAAATAAAAAATAAAACAAAAAAAATAATGAAAATTTAGTAAAGTGCAAATTTGGGAAACAGATGGAAAATCATAAGGTGGAAGCACCAAATTATGTAGGTAGGTTATCCATTGCCACAAGTGTCAAAATGAATTAAGGAAAAAAATTATTAGAGAATCTACAATCACAAATGGTTAAATATACAAAACCAAGATGTTAGAGACAACACAAATGACCCAAAACATGTTATAATTTAATCAAGAGAGAAAGTTAGGAAATTTTCAAAAACACACAAACATGTGAAGGGTTGGAAAGTTTGGTGGAGGTGCCGAATCATGTGGTGCAAGCATTGTGCAAGGAGCATAGGTTCCAAACTTCACATGTATTGAAATGTGGTGGTGATGAAGGGAATATGAAAGGAAACACCTAGTACCTACAATTGAAAAATAATACAAAATTAAAATGGGTGTTAGATATTTGGGACATGGGTTCCATTAGATGTGCCAAAGATTTGGACCCCCACTTTGAGCTTAACATAATGATTTACTTACATAAAACAAAACAATAGCTAAAACACACAAGAAAACTCAAAATAAAATAAAATAATGGAGAAAACCAAAGAATATGCAAAGCATTGAATACAAATAGGCATATACCTCCATTGTTGACAAGCAATATGCTCTAATTGGATGAATGTGGATGTTCTTTGTACTTATGTCACCAATTTGATAGTATAAGGGCACAAGTTTATAAAATATATCATAGAGAATGATAACATAAGATTACATGTGAATAGTTGATGAAATGGCTATGGAAAGCCTTCCTTATGTATTTTTCAAGAGAAAAATAGAGGTTTGAGATGAAGAGATGAATGAAGGACTTATATGCATTTGCATGGAGGATGTGACTAGCATTGTGATAAGTGTCACATGGAAGAAGAAGATCCTTGATCAAATAAAAGTATTGAAAGAGATTTGAACAAGTGGATATTGGGTGGATGAGAATGCATGCTTACATGTGTGTGAGTAATGAAGAGGGATGAGGTGGAATATTGACAAGATTTCAAAATTAAATTATCACATGTGTGAGCAAGATGTGGAATGAGTAAGCATGCCCACACATGTGTAGGAATCTAAGATAATTTGGACACATGCTAGATGGTGGTGGGTTTATATTTTGATCCATGTAAATAGATTGGAGGGATAGGATTAAAGGATTTGATGAGGTATATTTTAATATTAGAAGAAAATGGCTGAGTATTAGTTAGCCCAATTAGATAATTAAGAATGGTATTAATTATTTGATTAGTTGGAGGAAATAGAGAATTAAGATTAGTTAACTAATTTAGTTTAAAAATTAACTTAAGGGACAAATTAATGGAAGATTAATAATAAATTAAATAATCATTTATTTAATTTTGAAGAAGTTAGTATGAGAAAAAATAGTGATAAATTTATAGTGTTTATAATGTGAAATAACTTAGATGCTTTAGTTTCTTTTTTGTTTGTTTGTTTATTTTCCTAAATATTTAGTCTGAATATTTGATTTGATTTTTTTAACTTTGTACTACTTTTGTGATTGAACATGTGGAGTTATTGAATATTTGTTTAAAATTTTAATTTTATTTGTAATTCTTGAATTTTTAATGTAATTTTTTGAACTAGGCTTGGAGCTTTTGTTTGACTCAAATTAAAAATCCTTATTTCTTACCTTGTTTTAAATTTTTAGTTAAATTTTGTAGGTGTTTTGGAACATGTTTATATATTAAATAATGAAAATAAACTAGATTTCTGCATTTTATAGGTGTGATACAATTGCACACAACAAAATAATGTTAATTTATGCTGAAAAATGAACCTAGATAATAAGATTAGCAAATATATTTTTTTCCCTTTTAGAATCAAATGTGATAGCACACAACTTCTAAGAAAACTAGTATATCAAGCTTGCAACTAATTAATTAGAGATTTTCCTTTTATTTGTAATTGATTTTTTTTACAAACTACAACCAATAATGAAAACTTACTAAATTCTCTAATACAATGCTATTTTATAAATACAATGGTAGTAATGAATGAACTTTATTCATTCATTTACTTAGTGGTTAGATTTTCTTGACAATTATTTACTTTGTTTTTTTTTTTATTCAAGGGGTAAACACTTTTGACCGGAGCTATGAACAAGATTACAACCATTCAACAATACTACCCCAAAATTATTTACTTTGTTTAAATTTGGATACTTGTTTTAGAATTTTTAGAAGATATTATTCTACTTGAATGATTTATTTTAGTAAAATGATCTAATCTAATAATATGACATTATTTTATCCAAAATTTAAATTTGATATTGAAAGTGACAAATTCAAAGCAATGACATGATTATTATAAAAAACTAATTTAACCTAATAAATTGAAAGAAAACTAATCTAAATACAAATAAAATAATTAGTGTTTGTACACTTAAGTATGAATAATCCAAAGTGTGAGAAGAGTTAGTCAGGGTAGTGTTTTCATTAGGGGCCCACCTTATTCTCAATTAAGGGACTTCTTTTTGATGGTGAAAATAGTATAAGAAAACAAAGATGATAAATATAATTAAAAATTCTCCTTTTAATCAACAATTAAAATTAATTATATTCATAAATGCATCATGAAAACATTCATTAAGTCTCAATATGATCAAACCCTAACATATTTTCATACTCGCTTCACTAGATTTTAATTTACAAGTGAAATAAAAAATATTATATATTTCAATTTATCAAAATCATTAACACAAAAATTAAATTTTTTCTATGTATATTCTACCATCCCTTTCCTAGGTTTTCTAACCTTTCTTCTTATAAAAGAAACCTAGAGTTTTACTTGTTATAAATTTTAGATTTTAAAATTCAACCCTAAATTCAATAAGGTTTCAAATTCTTTCTACAAGTTTATCAAAGAGTATATTCCATTCATAAATAGATTTACACATAAGACCCTAATGATTTTCTCTAATAAAAGACCTTCAATTCATAAACAAAATATATTCAACACTCAATATGAATTCATATAATCATACCAAATTTTTTAATCACCCAAATTAAAATATTTTTAAAGTATTTACTTGACCTTTTCCAAATCTAGCTTCTAAAATTAAAGATGATGTTAAAGCCTTATTACACAAAACTACATGAAATATCCAAAGCTCTCCAAAAATCCTTGTGATTTTGTGAATTCTTATAATATAATTATGCTTCAAAAGAATTTTTGTCTTTTATATAAATTCCCCTTTTGAACATCCATAATTATTATTTCACCAACTATAATAATTCAAATAAAATAATAGGTTTCCTTTCGAGAAGTTCTCTTCATAGAATCATCTATAAAATATTGATTTCTAATTCTATTTTAATATTGATTTCCTTTAAAACAACAACTTTAGAGAACTAATATTAAATCTTGGGCATGTAAATTTAATTTCTCCTCTACCATACTTTTCCATTAAAAAAGTCTCAATATCATTCAACTAGTTTGTCAACTCCTCTAGTTTTATATACTAACCCCAATCTAAAACTTCAATTTTTATTTCATCATTTCTTCCTTAAAATTCACTCCTTTTTTCAATTAATTGTGCCTCTATTTTATCTTCATCCTTTTTTAAATAGATGATGAATCATCTTCTTGAATTACTCCCTCTTTTCTCTCTTTCTTCATTTGTGCAACTTGTACCTCTTTACCTTTGCCTTGGTTTTTATAACAATTGTAGTAAGCTCTTCCAATTGCCTTCCCATTTTTGCATTACCTCATAATCTTCTTGCCATCTTCTCTAAACCTTAAATTTCTACCCAAAATGAACCTATTTCAATACGAAATGATATTTTCAAAATTATAGCATAAAAAGCTAAAATTCCCCAAAATTCTCATTCATACATTATGGAAAACAATTACACAAGATTCATGTGTTCCAAGATTAAAAACCTAACTCTCCCACTATCTAGAATAATTATGTCACTAAAACTAATAAAAGAAAAAATTCCTAAAATAACTAAAATGATCAAATTGGTAAAAATAGTGAAATATAATTTTGAGGCCCTAGATGCTAAAATTAGGACATAAAAAATAACCAAACAATCTAAAATATATGCAAGAAAATAAGGCAACATGGAGCTCTTTGAGATCTTCATTTTGAGAAAATAGGCTCAATCGGGTTCTCAAGTTAATAATAATGACCTCTACAAGGTATGCTCTTACTTTAATTATTGAATTTATAGATGTCCTACATAGTTGTGCATATGGATTAGAATTAGAATATATATATATATATATTTGTGTTGAGTCAGCTTCATGATTCTAGATCTAGATCACACTTGCAAACTTGCCATGTGCCTTTGAATTCAACCTCTAGTAATCTCTTGATTTTCCACTATGAATTCTTAGAAATATAGACTACTAGACAACAATATTCACTATCAAAGTTTTCTTGTCAAGTTAGTATTTAAAAATAGCTTGATAGATAGCAAGCATTAGAGATGCACATGAATCCTAGATTGATTTATAGGTAATTTACATTTGTTGGGATGAATGCCATTAAATATGTTACATTCCTTTCTTGATTTGGGTACATATGTGAATAGATAGATTCCTAGAAATTCTAATTTCATGCCCTTGTCAAAATACATGCAAATCAATGTCTTTTTTGTACATAAATATGACACAAAATTATAAATATTTATGCAAAATCAGCCTAGGACCAAAATGTGAAAGGTGACAAATGAACTAAATGCTTGATTTTGATTTTGTACGGATCAAGGCTGCGACTGCTAGAATCACCTAGTTGAGATAACTAGGTTGGATCAATATTTGATAAAATTGAATATGAATAATGATTGGATTATTGACCAGATCATAGATAAGCCAATTTGATTAGAATTATATGCATGTAAACATAATAAACATGATAATAAGAAAAAAATAAGTACAATAAAAATTAAACTCATAATTCTAATCCTACACAAAGATATACCATTTATAATTTGATAAATACATTAAAACATCATACCAAACTAAACTAAAAAAAATACAATTTACAATCTTTAATTAATAGCAAACAAGCATCTTGTTTAGGAGAAATAGACAACAATCTTCTACCTAACCTAATGTTTTCTTTTTTCTTTGTTTAAATTTGCCATATAATATTGTTTTTGGGCTAAAGGAACCTCAATCTACTCATAGTGGGCTTCTTGTTGTTGTTGGAAAGATGGTGTGAATGTTAAAGGCATGGTCAAAGGATGAAAAGTGTGGATTCTTAGGGGTAATGATTGGGCACTTAAGAGAGCATGAAAGCCAAGATACATTGTCCTTTTGTCATCCTCTTTCCAAAAATTACTAATATCTAATGGGCATGTAATCAAGAGCACATGAGCACACATTCATGCTCTTTTTGAACTTACAAGAGGTCAAACCTAATGACGATCACAATCACACAATAAAAGACAAAAGAGCTTTCATAGCATGGTAGAATAAATTCCCTCTATGTTGATGAGGTAAAAGGTCTACATTTTAATGGGGTTTCTTTTCCTTTAACAAATTTTATCTCGATTCCCTAAGCTTGAAACTATACTTTTTGGATTATTTTTAGCAGAAGAAATCATGCACATACGTCATAGGAGGAAGAGGCACGGTTTTATATGTTTGCAAAATCATTGACCAACCTATTTTCACTCTCATCAAAATATCAACAAGCATGCTAACACTCCAAATATCGAGACAAGCTAACACTCCAATACCCAACAGATATTCTTTATCGTTTATCTATGAAAATGTTCTCGCATGAGATTCTTTCTATCATATACAATGTTTCCATGTTCCCTAAGATTTCTATTGGACATCCAATAGATTTTGCCTAGTTGCTTGGAACTTAGTCGATGTTCTTGGGAATGTTTAATTGATTTGTTATAGATCTTTCTTTTTCTTTTCTTTGTCTTCTTTTAGATTGCTTATATTTAGAAATATTTAATGGTTTTAATGGTTTTAATGGCCCATTTTGAATTTCATCTATGTAGAAATTGGTAAGTCATTTGATTTTCAAGATGGTTTATCTTTAGAGTTGGTATTGATCTTCAATTTTTATTTTTTTTTGTGTTAGAAGTAATTTTTTTCATGTTCAACATTAAAATTCAGATGTGTGTTTTGTTGTTTTTCTTTCACTTAACAAGTATGAGTTAACTTAAAGTGCAACACAATTGAATTGCATGTTAGGATGTTGTGTTTAAGGACAAATCCTAATTCATTTAGAACATCTAGTGAAAACACAATATAGCACCTCTTAGCACATGTCATGAGACTAAAAAGAATCATCTAGGGATGTCGATATTGCATCAATATATTAGAGTGCGCACACACGGCTATTTTTTTCCTCAATATTGTTTAAAAGTTATTGATTTGACATGTCTTACATCGTTTGATACAAGAGAGTAATTGTTCACACCACATGCGAATTGGGAAGCATGAGAATTAGTTTTTTATACAGTAAGAATGTACAAAATGCTTCAAGGTGAGCAAAAACCAATTTTTAAAGAGTAGAGATTGAATATATACGTAAATATTAAATTTATGGGTCTAGTCAAATCCACACTTGTTACATCTCATTTTTCATAACCCTCTAGACCATGTTATTTTATTATGTATTTCAATTTTGGACTTGAAAACATGAATTGTGATCAACTTAGGTATGTTAATTAATCATTATATTAGGTAGATATATATTGTGTAATGATGAAATTATGTATTTAATGATCATGTCAAATAAAAATATAATATCATGCTTTCAATTTTAAGTGAATTATGTGGATAGAATTGTGTATATTTTAATATTGGGCTAACTACTTTCTCTTGAGTTAATGAGGTAGATGTGGGGTACTTTTTTTCCCTTCGAGGTTGAGAGGGAGAGTATAACTGGAGAGAGGGAAGCACATCTAGAGGAAGAACCTTGGTCATCAAGGATATGAGAACAATCACAACTCATGCACTATTAGTTGTTCCCTATGATTGCATTACGGTTTCATGTTTCTTATGAATGTGAAGTGGTTTTGTAGACACTTCAAATCATCTTGATCGGTATTACACATCTGAATTTGATTTTAACACCATTTCCTCTTAAATCACCTCTTTTTTGGCTATTTAATTAAATACTCTAATTGTTTAATTAAATTTATCACTTTCTCCTATTAATCAGATAATTAATTTTATTGGATTAATTCACCCCCTTTCTACTAATTTGCATCCCATTTAATTAGATAATCCAAATTATTTAATTAAAACTCCCATGTCTTCTCATTTGATTAAATAAATCTAATTATTCTATTAAATGTCACATTCCCTTAACCCACCTAAGTTAATTAATCCCTAATTAATTAATCTTATCCACTTGCTAATCTTCATTAGTCAATTCTCCAACATTTAACTCCCTTCTAGTTAAATAAACCCATGGTTTATTAACTCCAACTTGCACAACTAACTACTTTTCTCAAATTAATTAAAAGGCTATTTTCCTCTCACACTTGCATGAAAATATTCCCTTCGAATATTCTTTCCTCATTTACTTCCTCCATTGAATTTCTCACCCAAGCTTTGATGGCTCTTACAAAAGCCATCTTGTCCCTTACCCAAGCCTTAATGGCTCTTACACAAGCCATCTTGTCTCTTACATGAGCATTCACTTCTCTTACATGGCCTCAATATCCTTCACCCACATGTCTTTAATTCTTCACCCACATGTCTTTAATTCTTCTTACATGCTCTCTTCCCAAAATGTGCTCACACATGTGTGAGCACATATCCCCTCGCATCTCTTAAAGGCTAATCATTCCTTCAATCCTTGGATTCATTTGCAACCCTTGATTGGGAAAATGAATCTCAACCCTTGATTCATCCTTTTTCCCTATAAATAGGACTCACTCCTATGAGAAAGGGATCCACTTTTGAAAGAAAAGTTATGCTATTCAATTCCATACTCATCATTCACTCATTTTCACCATTGGAGTTCATATCTTGCATCAACTTCATCAATCTTCATCCAATGCAAAAATCTTGAAGCTTGTTCATCAAAGGGATTGGGAAAGGGCCGATATTCCACATCAATATGGCACCAATCCCCCTATGGGATGAGGTTTGGGATATCTAGTAAGGTTTCATTCATGCATGCATTGTTATTTCATGTTTTTGTATTGATTGTTTCCATGTTTTGTACTTTCAAGAATTTCATAGGGAGCTTGATTTTTCTTTGCTAATGTGACTAATTTCCTTGTTTTTTGATCATGTTGGCTCAGGTATAGATCATGCTCAAAATTTTCATGTCTTAATATTTGAGAAGTGATTTGTTGTTTGGTTTTGTGTATATATATTTTGTGACTACATGAAAATGTGCTCTGTATATGTCGACTAAGTTGTCTTCAAGTGGAAATTGTTGTTTTACTGTTATGCATTTCTAAGATAAGTTTTATTATTTTGAATTATTCATTACTTGATTAATGATACTCTTTCACTAAACGTGAGTGTTTAAATGTTTATGAATACAAGAATATAATTGTTTATATATTCAATGTATGTATATATATGTGTGTGTGTGTATGTATGTATGTATGTATGTGTATATGTATGTATGCATGCATCTATGGATCAAAGATATATATCTATGAATATATATATAAAGTATAAATGTATTCATATTTGAATCCAAATTGAATTTGGACTATAGTTTGAGTGACATCTCGAATATGGACAATTATTAGTTAGTATCGAGAGTTAATATTGAGGTACTCTATTGAATGGTGAATAAGTGAAGAGAGAGTGGGACTTTAATTTTTATAGAGTGGGGAGAAATGAAGGTAGAGGAAGTGGAAGTTGAGAAGCATGCAGATAGTTGTGGAGAAAATGATAGAAATAAAAAAGGATTGAAAGGAAAAGAGGGATGATGGAAGCAAAAGGAAGAAAAAGTAGAGTGTGACTTTTGTATTTTGGAATTTTGTGATATTTGGGTATGTAAGCCCTAATAATTTTACTTTGATTAAATGAGTTTATAAATTTCTATGAAGGTTTTCGTAAGTTTTTTATATGTATTTAAAGAGAAAATTTTGTTCTTGTGTGAATTTATAGAAAAATATTAAAAAGGAATGGCTTGCTAATTTCTACTTTGTGAACATAATATTTTATTATTCTTGGGAGATTTAGAGGCTTTGTGTTTCTTTCATAAGAAAAATATAGAAGATAATAATATTCCTATTTGTGTGTTAATTGAGATGGGGTTTATATTATATAAATACATACTTGAAAAATTGGGCAACTCCATAGTTGAACCAAAAACTCTATTATGTTTTAGCAAAGGGACAATTAACTATAAAATTATGGCTTTCATTTGTGAGATGAAACACCCATTAAGGGTTATTTTTTTATTTGGTATATGGTAGGTAGTTCTTAAGATTTGTGTAAACCTAGAAGGCACTGGGTCAACTCTTTATCTATTGATATGCTAAAAAAATATAAAAACCTTGATGTCACTTGCTTGTTACTAAGTTATAGATGTTTATATCTCTAGCCTTATGGAAAACTTGTGGATAAAGGTAAACCTTTATAATTCTTTTTAGTTTCATGGTTTTTGGTACTTGTCAATATAATTATTGTAGACACCTAAAATGACTAACTCGTTTCTTCCAAAACATCATTATTTTCCATCATCACGTCTCATCAATTATTCTTCTAAGTTTAATTAAATAAACATCATTTTTGGTGCAGTCACAGATGGAGGGTTCAAAAAGAACAGTTGAACTTGTGCAACTTAGAGTCAACACAACATAAATAACACAAGACAATGTTTTGAAATTATAATTCTTTATTGAATTGGTGATCTTACATGTAATATATGCCTCATGGGCGAATAACCAAGGCTCATAGGACAGTCACAAGGTCATTCAAATTATAATTGGCCAAAGGCCTTATTAAAGTCCCCCAAAGGGTCGATGCAAAAAATCCTAAACCCTATTCCTGAGCTCTAATACGAACTAATGATCTAAAATGAATTGCAATGATCTTAAATATGAATCTCTAGCTCCAACAAAGGTCCGTGTTAGCCACAAAGGTTCATAAACCCGATGAATCATCATACATGAAGGTTGAACTCAAAATATGAAAAGATAATCCTTCATGAAATGAAATGATTTGTGAATCTCCAAGTCAGATCCAATTGGCCCCAAAATTCTTGTATGATGTCTCATTAGGCTCCAAACAATCTAGAATAGGTCTCCACTAAGAAATCTAGACCAGGTTGTCCCAAAATGCTCTGACTAGTAATTATAGTGAATTTTTGAGAGCGAAGAGAAATGCAAGTGATTTGAAATATGGATATGTGATGGATGTCCATGTGTAGATGTTATATCTTGCTTTGCGAGCTAAGAAATAGTAATGCGGTGAAATGTGGAATGAAATGTTGAAACTGCTACTAAATAAAATGCAAGAAAAGAAATATTTTTGGTTGATACAATATTTTTTTACAACTAGGGATGCTCTTGCATCAGACACCCAGGGTTGGAAGAAAAGTGAGTCCCTCACTTTCTAGGGCTAAGAGGAAAACCATGATGGTTCACCTTAGCCTGATAAATCCTTGGTGAATCCTCTACTGGTCTGCCTTTTCACTTCACTATATATTATTTGTATTGATTGCTTTGATTGCTCCTTTCGGTTTTGGTATCCAAAATTTTCTAAATCTCCTCTAGTTCTTGATGTGGTAATTGCTCCTTCAAATCTACTTCACTGCTACTGCCACTTGAATTTCCTTCATGATACACATATATGTCTACAACATTGAAAATAGGTGATATACCCAATGTCTTTGGTAACTCTACTTCATGTGCATTTCTAGAATCAAACTTCCTTAGAATCTTACATAGTCCAGACTTCCTCATCTTCAACTTATTATATGTTCCCACTGGAAATATCTCCTTCCTCAAATATACTATCACTTCATCTCCAACAACAAATTCCTTATGTCTCTAGTGCTCATCTACCTTCTCATTATACTTACTATTCATATCCTCCAAGTGCTTCCAGACTTGATTATGCAACTCCTTCATAAAATCTACAAACTCCTCTGCCTCTGAACTCCTCTTGTTCTCCATATTGATGTATCTTAGCTCCACAACTCCTCTGGGATGTACTCTTGTCAAGTGATCCCACAATACTGGTTTACAATTCCCTTCATGAAGAAAAATTGCAAAAACTCTCTAAAGAATTTTTTTTTAGGTTTTTAGGGGCTTTCTTGAAGGGGGGTTTGTCTGAACCCAAAAAGGGGTTTGCTCAAACCCTCCCTTTGAGTGAACCCCTTTGTGATGTCATCCCCTTTTTGGCATGTTTTTTTTAAGAAAACAAAGGAAAATTGCAAAAAAAGGGGGGTTCGAGTGAGCCCCCCTTTGAGCGAACCTGCCTTCGCTCGAAGGGGTCTAGGGGGATTCGCTCAAACCCCCCCTTTTTTCCCTTCTCCCTCTCCTCTAGAAATTTTCTGCAAAATTTTTCCTTTCTAAGCTTGGGTTGAAGATGAAAATGGAATCAAATTCACAGACCCAATTGGATGATGGTAGTCCTCAGAATGAGCTATCTATCAAATATAGTTTTAATATATTTTGGTTTTATTATGTATTTTTTTTAGTTTAATTAAACATAGGTTTTTCACCAAAAATCAAGCTCTCTATTCTGGACATGTGGAAAAATAGAAAATTATCAAAAAAAACTTCTGAAAAATATCTATGCAATAGATATTGATGTCCTTGATCTAACAAAGAAAAAACAATTTCGATACATACAAAAAAAGTTATGTGTTAGCAAGTAAACCTATGTCTAAATTGTAACTGGTTATGTGTATGAAAAATGTGGTAGCATAGATAAGGAAGTGAACTATTTGAAAAAATTCCTCAAAGAAATATGGTCTCATGGTGATGGAATTCCATGACAATTTTTTTTGTCATGGCATTCCATCACCATGAGACCACTTTTCTTTGATGCATTTTTTCAAATAGTTCATTACCTTCTCTATGCTATTATGCTGAGATGGGGTGGATGGTATAGCGTTGTCTTGGTTATGAGATGGAGGGGGATCATGACATGAATAGGGAGGGGTGTTTTGATCATGAGGGGAAGAGGATCATTAGATGGGGTGGAAGGTGTACTTTGAGACCACATTTCAAGAGTGATCATACAATGGAGTGGAAGAGGTACTTTGATTTGGACACGAAAGGATGCCATTAGATGAAGTGGGGGATAGGGGATTGTGAGAGGGGGATGAAGGGACATCTTGCTCTTGAGATGGAAAGATATCATTAGACGAGTGGAAGGGATATATTGTTCTTGATTGGAAATGGGATCATGAAATTGAAGGGGATCATATGATGGAGGAGAAGAGTTTCCTTGATCTTTATATGGAACCGAATATATGTTAGCATGCTTTGGATTAGGATATGGACATAGTTCATTTGATATGGATGGTGTGATGAGGGAGGAAGGTTTTATAGACTCTTCAATTTGGATAGATGGATTGATAGGGGATTCATTTAAGATTTAGGGTATTGGGGTTTATCTTGATGTGGGGGTGATGAAGGTGGATGCATGATATGGGAAGATTGCACCACTTTATTTTTGCATGGGGAAACAACCATCTTTACAAATAGTCCTTGGTGGAAGTTATTATGAGAGACATGGGATGACTTTGCTTGGTAATAGTGGGGTGATGTGGATTTTAAGGATGTGGGATATGAACAAGTGGAATAAGAGGTGGAAGATTCCATGGATTGTTAAATTGAGGATGAGAATGAGGACCTTGAAAAGGATTTGGAGGGGAAATTTTGCTAAATGATTGGTTTCCATTGTCAAAGGAAGGGGAAGGATAAGCAAGAGGAGATGGATTGGGATTGGATGAAGGTAGGGAGGATGGAAACTTAGCACCAATTCCAAGGAGACATCTATGAATGACATCCTTATAATTAAGGAAGTACTAGGTGAGGATAAAAGTAGTGGTGATGGATGGGGATGATATGCATGGGACTTGAGGGGAGCTTTGGATGGGGGATTGGTGGAAAATTAGAGCATTTTGTCTATTGAAAATGGATTCAAGTTGATCCCCAATTCTCTCATTGTCATCGTTAGGATTATATTTGGGTTGGTCAAAAAGGCTATTCTCATAATCATCAATATGGTTGGGGTTGGTTGGAATGGATGCAGTTGGATTAGAATAGATTAGGTTGGATGGAGGATAGATTAGATGGTTAGACATAGTGGAGGATTGATTGGAAGAAAGATTGGTATTGATTTTGGATGAGGATGGAAATTAGGATGATGGATTAGAAATGAACTTGGGGATTGGAAGAATAGGATATAAGGATGAAGATGGAGGATGGGATTAGATTTAGGGATCAAATCCAAGACCATAAAATGATTTGATTTGAATAAAAAGGATTATCTATTCTTAAGGAAGTGAGCTGTTTGAAAATGCACCTCAAAGAAGTGTGGTCTCATGGTTATGGAATGGCATTCCATCACCATGAGACTACATTTCCTCGAGGAATTTTTTCAAACAACTCACTTCCTTGTCTATTCTATTGCTTACTATTATGATTTGATAGAATTTTTTCCAAGCATCCATAGTTTGCTGCAAGGTACTTGTTTTAGGATTTTAGCCATAACAACAAGGAAGTAAACTATTTGATGAAATTCTTTGGTAGACATGTATGGAAAATATGGTAGCATAGATAAGGAAATGAGCCATGGGACCACATTTCTTTGAGGCATTTTTTGCAAACAATTCATTGCCTTGTCTATGTTATTGCTTACTATTATGCTTTGATAGTTTTTTCCAAGCATCAATATCATAGACAAGGAAGTGAACTGTTAAAAATGCCTCAATAAAATGTGGTCTCATGGAATTCCATAAAAAGCTCCTAGTTATTAGTTATGCTATGTGAAGTAATTACATCACTGCTTATGTTGACTTTCTAAAAAACTATATTGTAATTGAATTTTTTCCATCTATCAACATCTAGTTATTAGTTATGCAATGTGAAGTAATGCTTTGATTTTGAAAGATGCATAATGCAATGTAATCAATTATATGAATATAACTACACAAATCTATTAAATAAAATTCATTAGTTAAACTCTTTATTCTATTACCTGAGTGAAGCTTTGAACTCCACCACCATTGGGACGTGTTGTCGTGAAATCTCCAAGATTAACCTATTCAACATACAAAATCAAATATTAGAATACCATTCATATATCAATTCTATTCACATGTAATATTTATAATTGTTTACTAGTTACATACCTCGACAATACATGTCATGGCATAATAGAGAGGTGGAGGACCGCTGAAAACGTAATGAACACTATGAACTTTAAATTTCATTACAATCATTAAACTAAATTAGTTAATCTTGCATTTCAAAAATGAAATTTAATAAATTAAATTCAATGAACTTGCTAACACTTACTTGAGTATCAAGGCTAAAAGCTTCATTCAAGAGGGCATTTGTCATCACCAATTGATCAGTTGTAGACGTGACTTGCACACCTACATCCTGACTATCAATGGGGTGGAACCCTACCCCTCAAAGTATCCCCTGACTCACATTGTATTGTAGGATTGACACACTTTATGATACTCTGGGTCAAAGAACTAATAGATTGTAGAGTCCCAACCTCAACACTCTCCTTCATAATGGAAGGGATAGACACATGCTCATAAGTCAGTTGGTCGAGTGGTCATTTCACTAGCTACTAAGGATCAAGATGTGCCCCTGGTCTATCCTATGTAGACCCACCACCTCTACCCTAGAAGTCTCACATATCAAAATAGTTGGGGATTTTGTTGAGGAAAAACTTGCAGTAGATTTTCCTCAAGAAATATTGTGGGACCTCATTATTGTTGCATGGAGGATGGTAAAAAACCATCCAACACTTCTGCCAAAAATGGTCCTTTATCCCTTGGTGGTTGCACCAATGGATAGGAAACCTCTTGCTTGTAGGGTGTAGAGGTTGATTTGTTCATGGGTTTGTTAAAAGTGAACACAAGTCAAATTTTGTAATTTTTTCATTTTTGACTTGTGTGTAGGATAGTTTTGTAATCAGACAGATTAGTATAGGCCGATTATGCTTGATCCATGATGAATCGAAGCATAATGAAGCCACTAACGTCAAATCTCAACAAGATCATTCAAATGAAAATTAAACTTAACATTTATCAAAACTAAGCACTCCAAACTATGAAAGCATCAAAATTTATACTCTAATCCATTTGAAACTTATCCTTTTGTGGGAGTGGTGTCGCGTTGATGTGGAATGATGACCCTTTCCCAATCATGTGGATAAATGAGCTTGTTCCAATCAGTTTTATTGAAGAAAACTGATGGAACAATTGTGAGATGTGTATGAAAACATGATTTTAATCTAAATGAGCATGATCCAAGCTAATTTAACATGATTTTATGCTAAAAGTGATCTAGTTATGCAAAAGCTAAGCTAATCTAGATGGAATTTAAACTAAAAGATTCAAACCCTAATTAATAAACAAGATAAATGGATGCATTATGTGATCATGGAAGCTTAAAGCTAACTAAATGTAATTAAAATGAACTAAAAGATGCTAAATGTGAGTGTGAATATGAGTGATTTCAATAACATACGTTTGCTTTTTGAAAG
This sequence comes from Sequoia sempervirens, assembly GCA_007258455.2. Taxonomy (NCBI): domain Eukaryota; kingdom Viridiplantae; phylum Streptophyta; class Pinopsida; order Cupressales; family Cupressaceae; genus Sequoia; species Sequoia sempervirens. The sequence continues at coordinate 1,229,577,680 of VDFB02271358.1, read as the reverse complement.
ATGGATCCCTATTCAATAGAGACAAGCTCTATTTATAGAATAGATAAAAAGAGATCAATGGATGAGATCAAAAAGATCAATCAATGGTCAAGGATGAAAGAAAAAAGAGGAATGGATCATGAATTCTCATCAACGGGTGAGAATGAAAGATGAGATTTAATCAAGGGTTCACATTCCTTCAAACAAACACACTTTCAACTTGTTCAAAAGGTCACAAGTTAGCTTGCACAAGAGGTCACAAGTTAACTTGCTCAAGAAGCTAAGTAGGTTTGTTGAGAAAAATGAATATTTCCCTTTTTCAAATGAGTGAGGAGAGAGGATATTCTTTGGAATATTCTCATGGGTGAGGTAAAAGGATATTTAGTTAATTAAAACTAAATTAAATTGTGCTAAAAGGGAAGGAATATTCCTTTTGGAGGATTGTGCAAAGGAGGAATATTCTCTTGCAAGTGGGGGGAATTAGATTTAATTCACATTTAAAATAGCATACATATATAAAATATCCTGAGAGTTATCTTCTTGAGGCATTTACAACAACCCAATTGATCCCACTCTAAACAACACCTATGCAAGCCAAATGTAGAACATGTCCTAGGAATGTGGATCCAAATACTACTATTGGCATGGACACTATGACATATTTTACATTCGACCATGTAAAAATTCCTAAAAATTGATCTAACCATGTACAGATTCCTAAAAATACTAATCGTAAACTGTGCTTGAAAAATCTAAAAATAGATTTTATTCACTTTAGTAGGATTATCCAACGAGTTGTAAGAAAGGTATTTATTAAAATATCTCGAAGTAACCATTCTTTTCCTCTTGCATATTGCATGTTAAATTTGTTAGCTTAACTTGAACTAAAAAAAGCCCTTAATTAAACAACTAAAAATAAATAAAAAACACTACCGGTGATTATGTTAAATGATGTAGAACTCATGAGACTTAAAGAAAGAACGCATTGAATCCTACTTGGCGAATAATATTGTTGACAGTGTTAATTCTTGGTAAAATGCTAAATCCTTCAATATTTTCTTTTTTTTACTGCAAAGACAGATTAAAACAATGCAATTAGTTTAAATAGGACTAAAGCAGACACTAAGAGCTTGATACTAATGAATACACATGCATCTTTGGTGTAGGTGCACCCTAGCAAGAATACGACTCCATGAGACAAATTCAAGGTTTTGATTTAAAAACAATGTCCTAATGTTGTAATAAGGTATATTATACCATTTTGAGTTTTTTTTAGGTCATTTTGGATTCATTGGGTCTAAAATGTAAAAGTTGCAAAAACTGACAAATTGTTGTCTATGTAAAATTGTAAAAATGCAATCTTAGGGAAGTTGAAGGGTCATTGAAGCTTAAAAGTTAGTTTTGATTGTTCAGATAGTTGGAATGGAATGTAATGAGTATATAAAGGTATTTTGTAACCTCACACACTTTGAGGAAGGCTAGAGGATGATGTATGAGGAAGAAATTCAATGAAATTCTTAGTTTTTCTGTTATTTTCTTGCAATTTCTTGATTTCAGGACATTGTACGACCATGTTTTGTGTATAAATCCTCTCCTCCTTTTGAAATTAAATCCCTATGAATCTATTTTATTTTTCATTTTATTTCATTTAAATCCATTTAGTTTTAAGGAAGTTATTGCAAATTTATGCTAGGCGGGTAAAAACCCTAATCTAGGGTAACAATGGGTAATAAAAATGGCGTTTCTTCTATTTTAATCGGTGGGAAATTATAATTTTTGGTGTGAAGGATTGTTTTTGCATAGTATCTCATATTCCAAAGTCTTAGACCAAAGGATATTGGTTAGCATATGAAACAACGAAGCCCTAGGTCTATAAAATGGCAAATAAGACTGGTAAGGTAGTATATAGTGGAGTTTTAGTGAATTTTGATTGAAGTGGTCTCTCTTGAGTAATATTGTTTTGAAAGGTTTCTTGGGTGTATTTTGAACCCTTTTCTGATAGGGTTGGATAAAAGAATAATTTTTGAGACAAATGTTCATGACTGTTATGTTGTGGCAAAGTTGATATAGTCCTAATTAGGACAATATTTGCATAGTTGTTATCTTTCATCTTGAAGGGCCATGAAATCATTTGAAGAGTATTTAATTAAATTTTTTTGCATGCCTTTGAACCAAGTAGTGAGTTCATGAGAGAATATTTTATTTTTCCATGAGTAAGATAAAATGATCATTGAAAGCCTAATTAGGCCGGTTAAGACAATCAACTTTGAAAGTTCTTATGTTTGAGATATTTGTGTTGGAGAAAGTGTTTGAGTCAGTCACTTTAATGTTGTTTAATGTGGTTTGAGGAATCAAAAAGAATTTTTTATTTCCTTAATCTCAGTTTGGTGTTTTGAATTAATAGGTTTGTGAAGGGAAGGTTGAGTCCTAGTTGCAAGGACAAGTAAGAACTTGGTTGAGTTGAGATTGTTTGTGCTCTTTCATTGTCATCAGTTTTGCATAAGAGCTCATAAAGGTTTGGACAGAGAAAGAGTTTGGTGTTTGTGTTTATGGTTGTGTGCAGGTTGGTGACCAAGAGACTAGGTGGAAGAAAAGTGGAAAGACCTAGGTGAGGCAGAGAGTTGAGAAGCAAGGAGAAGCTTGCTTGAGTAGAGAATAAGATGGATTTGCTGAGAAGGAATTTGCAGGTAGCAGAGTTACAAAAGAAAGCAGACAAAGAGAGGAAGAGGAAAGAAGAAAAAAAGAGACAAAGAGAGATTGAGAGGGAGATAAGAGAAATAAGGAAGACTATGGAAGAGATGATGAGAAGGTATGAAGAAGAAATGGAGCAATTGCATAGAAGAGCATTTAGTTGGAATTTGATAGTGAAAAAGAGAGTTACATGGCCCATAAAGAAGATAGTCAAAAGGAGAAGGAAAATGAAGATAAAAGAGGAAGAAGAATTTGAGGATGAAGAAGAAGAGTTCATAGATGAAGAAGAAAAAGATATAGCAGCCATTCCAAAGCATGAAGGTGAAGGAGCAGAAGGGATAAAGGTCTTAATCTCAAAAGGAGAAGATATTGAGTTGGTGTCAAGATTGGATGAAGAGAAGATCAACTCATCAGAGAAGATCAACGATGAGTTGATCTTGGAAACTTACAAAGAGTTGAAGAAAGATGGAGTTATTGTGATGGAAACAATGTATCATTTATTTGTAGCACTAATATTTTGGATAGGGAATAATTTGAAGATCAAGATGCAGTAGATAGGAGAAGTACAAAGGGAGATTGAAACATGTCAGGGAATGAAGGAGCAGAATCATAGAGACAAGATGAAATGGAAGCAAGTTGGCATAGACCAACTCAAGCCAAAGGTAAAGATGAAGGTTGTAGGGCATAAAAGACTACAAGGAGGAGCATTTAATGATCCAAGAGGACTTGGAATTCTTTTTGGCTGGAGAGAATGGTGCAGGTGCACCCTAGCAAGAATATGCCTCCATGAGGAAACTTCAAGGTTTTGATTTAAAAAAAATGTAATAATGTTGTAATAAGGTATATTATACCATTTTGAGTTTGTTTTAGGTCATTTTTAGTTATTTTGGAGTCATTAGGTCTAAAATGTAAAAGTTGCAAAAACTGACAAATTGTTGTCAATGCAAAATTGTAAAAATGCAATCTTAGGGAAGTTGAAGGGTCATTGAAGCTTAAAAGTTAGTTTTGGGAATTTGGACAGTTGCAATGGAATGTAATGAGTTTATAAAGGCATTTTTTAACCTCACAAACTTCGAGGAAGGCTGGAGGATGATGTATGAGGAAGAAATTCAATGAAATTCTCAGTTTTTCTATTATTTTCCTACATTTTCTTGATTTCAGGGCATTGTACAACCATTTTTTGTCTATAAATCCTCTCCTCCTCATTTGGAAATTAAATCCCTATGAATATATTTCATTTAAATCCATTTATTTTTAAGGAAGTTATTACAAATTTATGCCAAGTGGGTAGAAACCCTAATCTAGGGTAACAATGGGTAATAAAAATGGTGTTTCTTCCATTTTAATCGGCGAGAAATTCTAATTTTTGGTGTGAAGGATTATTTTTGCATAGTATCTTAGATTCCAAAGTCTTAGACCGAAAGATAATTGTTAGAATATGAAACAACAAAGCCCTAGGTTTGTAAAATGGTGAATAAGACTAGTAAGACAGTATATAGTGGAGTTTTAGTGAATTTTGATTGAAGTAAGTGATATCTCTTGAGTAATATTGTTTTGAAAGGTTGCTTTAGTGTATTTTGAACCCTTTTCTGATAGGGTTGGATAAAAGAATAAGTTTTGAGACAAATGTTCATGACTGTTTTGTTTTGGTAGAGTTGATATAGTCCTAATTAGGACAATATTTGCATAGTTGTTATCTTTCATCTAGAAGGGCCATGAAATCATTTGAAGAGTATTTAATTAAAGTGTTTTTCATGCCTTTGAAACAAGTAGTGATTTCATGAGAGAATCTTGTATTGTTGAATGAGTAAGATAGAGTGATCATTGAAAGCCTAATTAGGTTAGTTAAGACAATCAACTTTGAAAGTTCTTTATGTTTGAGATGTTTGTGTTGGGGAAAGTGTTTGATTCAGTCACTTTGATGTTGTTTAATGTGGTTTGAGGAATCAACAAGAAATTTTTATTGCCTTAATCTCAGTTTGGTGTTTTGAATTAATAGGTTTGTGAAGGGAAGGTTGAGTCCTAGTTGCAAGGACAAGTAAGAACTTGTTTGAGTTGAGATTGTTTGAGTTGTTTGTGCTCTTGCATTGTCATCAATCTTCATTTCTTGGTTTTGTAAAAATTCAAGTTGATTTAAATTTTTATGTGAAAAGAACAAATTACTTTAAGATCATAACCAAATTATATGAGGATGATACAATTATTATATGTAGTAAGTTGTTAAATGATACAAAGACAATGTTTGCTTCTAAGTTTTTAATGATAGATCATGGAAAGATACACTATTGCTTAGGTAGTCAAGTACAATGAAGTAAAAGTGATTGTTTGACTTATTTCAATTAACATAGCTATTTTGAGAACATTATGTAAAACCTCACTATGAATATGAGCAAAATGATAGTGTCAAACTAACAACTAATATGTCTCCAATAAATATTCAAGAAGAAAGCAAGATAATGAGCATGACATATTAAAGTGCAATGGGTAACCTTATGTAGTATGGTTTACACAAGATCTAACATTGCATATTTAGAGGGAGCTATAATCAATACTCATAAAATCTGAGAGCACAAAATTGGGTTGTTTTGAAGGGAACCTTAAGTTATTTAGAAGGAACAACCTTCCATGGAATCTATTTTCAAGGAAACAAAGTTGATGCAAAATAAATTTTACACAATCAAATCTAGAAACTACAAATGATAAATACTATGGACATGGAAATCTAATGTCTTTAAGGTTATACAAGTGATGGGGTCTTATGATGCTAAATGGGCAGGTAATGTTGATAGTAGAAGATCAAAGATTGGAAATTATTTTCAATTTGGAAATGACTTAGTCAATTAGGGAAGAAATAAACAACCAAGCATAGAGATTAAATATATGGAAACAATACAAACAATGAAACAATTTGACAAATGAAGTAACTCAAAAATTTGGGATATAAGAAACAACTATCTATTAAATCATAAACTATGATAATCAAAGTTACATAGCCATAATAAGATATCCCAAATTCTATCGAAGGAAAAATCATATAGAAACCTAACACAACTTTGTTTAAGAGAAAACTAAGATGGAGAGGTAAAGTTAGAGTTTTGTGACATTGAAATCATGTAATATGTTTACCAAAAGTCTCCAAAAACTTAAAATATGTATATACCTCAAAAAATTAAAGTTAGGAAAACCAACAACTCATAGATTCTAACTAAAGTGGAAGTGTTAAAATAATTAATTGCAATTACTGATAGTCTAAATTATTCAATTTTTAGTTAATAGATTCTAAATTATAGGAGGTTATTACAATTATGTTTCGGTCAATAAAAACCCAATTTGTGGCATTTCCATTTGAACTTATTTCCATATAAAAGGATTCAAAGCTCAACTTTATAAAAAAATCAAGCAAATCATTCTAATTTAGAAAAAGAGTTTCATTTGTATTTCTTTCCCTCTTCTCCGCCTACATTTTTCTGTCACAGGTTTCTTGTACAAATGCAGGTTCATATTGTGAATATTTAAAGGCAGTGATTATAGATGTTCAAGAATCATTTCTTATGCCTTGCTGAAAAGAACTTTTTAAAGCTTCAAGTAGGGAAGGATTTTTTACAAATTTTGAAATACAAAAAGCAATCTCCCACAATCAGTTGAAAAAACACGAATGAAGCAAAATCTTGAAAGATTATTTTTTGTACACCAATATAGACAATCCTCCTTCTAACTCAAGGAAACATGGCATGCTTTGAAAAGAGGATGAACCAGAAGTGCTATTGAATAGAATTTGAAAGGGATTATGATTCAAAATCATATATAAACTTAGTTTCTTGTGAGGCGGTACTAATAATTTGAAACAACTGCCAGTAGCGAAAACACAACACCAATTTGCAAGCAAGGTTGTTGTCACTAATTTTAGTTGCTTCAGTGTAGTCTCCTCTTCCATCATTGTCAATTGCACGCCAATTTTTACCTGAATAGTTTTTCCTTACACAGACTCTTGGCTGCCACTGTAAAACGCCTCTTGACGTAACAATATTAATTATACAATTAGGGGATTTAGAAGAATTAGATGATATTCATTAAATAAATGATTTAATGAATGGGGGAAAAGTGGAATGATATTTAATTAAACAACTTAGGGTTATTTAATTAAATAAGAAGATTTGGGGATTTAAATTAAATTTTGATTTATTTAATTTAATGAGATGAAATGTTAGCATGATTAGGGGTGAATTAACTCGATTAGACTAATTAGGTTAATAGATGCAAATGACATAATTAATTAAATAGCTAGGCTAATTTAATCAATTAAGCAAAAATAGTATGAGTTTCAAGAGGAAATTATGTTAGTATACCTGACTCGAGTGTATGATATCATTCAGGACATTTTTTAGTGTCTACATTTTGCCCCTCTTTGAAGTGAGGTACCTACTGATTTAGTTCAAAGATTGATACTTTTCAGATAAAAAACTGTTGCTTAAATCATTTTTTAAAATTTTTTAGATGCCCCACTGTTGCCTCAATGAAAGGAATAAGCTGGTTCCTTGCCCCCTTAAGAAATCGGGTGAAAATTTTGAATTTTGGTTGATTTCTTAACAAAGGTTAAGATTCTGCCCAAGGGGTTTAGAAAGGATCCGGGATGCAAAAAACATGCCAAAAATGTGAAAAACGATGCAAAATAAGGTTTAGTTTGGAAAAATTGGTGAAAATGATGAAAAACCCTAGCTTCATGGTTAAGTTAGGTCAAAAAACCCTAATTTTCCAGCATAAATAGGTGAGGAAGGGTCACTTTCAATTCATTTGTGCATTCACACCTTCAGAATTTCTTGCATTTTGAGTTCTGACCCTCTGAAAAAATGGTGCAACGAGTGCTCCCATGACACATTTCCAACTAGGTTCGAGAGTAATAAAGGCTTCCAGGCGCAAGACCACCGGTATGTGATTCAAAACTTGATTTGAAATTTGAATTTTTTGTGTTGTACAATAGAAAAAATGGCTCTTGGACATTTTCATGGTCTTTTAAGTCTTTCTCTTAAGATGCTTGGTCCATTTTTCTTTAATTTAATGTTGTAATGTGACTTAAACATTCACATTAGGTCCTTAAAATTCAAATTGTGATGTCTTGTGAAGGTGTCGTGAAGTGTTGTAAAACATTTCTACACTTTTCTAGACTCTATTCATTACAATTCACCTAAAAATCACCTTTTCATCACTTATTAAGTCCTATTTTTAAGAGCTGTAAAGTCTTGTAACAAGATTTCACACTTTTCTAGGCTTAATTTCACTATTTACACCTTTCTTGTGCTTTATTTGACCCCTTTATGCACTCATAAGGCTTAATTAAGTGTGTTTTTGAATGTAAACCTGACAAACAACATTCAATGTGACTTAACTCTCGACACCCACTTTCAAGTCCAAGGTGGGACCCATTCACCATGGGTGGCGAATGAGTCCCTCTTGGCTCAAAATTCAAAATATTTCAAATTTTCTTTCGGGTTTTTATTCAAAATTACCTTATGTCGGCCTATGATGAGGTATCATCTGGTTACTAAGGCACAAGTGTGTATAAATAAGTGTTTTTCTCCTCATTTTACATCTCGTAATTCATTCAAACAATCTCCTCATTCACTAAGCATTTAATTAGCATTTGAGCACTTTACATCATTCAATCAAGCATCAATCAAATATCTTGGAGTAGCCATTGACATATCTTCAAATTTCCTTAACAAGGTCGTGGTGAGTTTAGGAAATTTTCATGTTGTTTATTCATCTTTCCTTGTTCATTTCATTCATTTTCTTCATTAAGGGTTTGATTATCAAAGTGGGATTTGACTTAGGAAAATCCCTATAACCTAACCCTTAACCATTTCCCCCCTTTTGCATGTGTGTTTGCAGACTTGTGTATGCAGATTTATCAAGCAATTAGGTGTTGAAGAGTGGAAAAGAAGTCAAAAAAGTGTTTCAAGTCAAATCAAACCTATTTCAAGCTTGGAGACAACCTACAGTCCGTTTTTGTAGATTTGACTTTGTCAACCTGACAAAAAGACAAGTACAGATCTGGGGCTATAGAATTGGTCCCTAATTTTACAAAATTTTGGGAGAGGACTGATTCACCATCAGTGGTGCATTTGAGTCCCACCTTAAGGTTGGAAAGTTATATTTTTTCTGATTTTGGATCCCGACAGTCATAAACCAGTTTTCAGAAGTTTTTGCCAGTAGCTAGACTAATTCACCATCAGTGGCGAATGAGTCCCACTGGTTATTTTCACTGATTTTTACCAACATTCAGGACACTCTAGATTCATCATTCACTGCCTAGGTGCATTCTGATTCAACCTCCTTCATTTCTACTTTGCATTTATTCATCTTTTCGTTCATGCTTGCATATCACATTGTGTTTTCAAACATTGCATATTTCTTAGGTTTTGCATTCATAATTAGTCAATTACATTACTTAGTTGCATTTAGATCATCTCATTTAGTCATAATTACATCATACATACATTATATTGAGTGAACCACATTGATTTTTAGTGAGGTTTATCTCTCTCCTTTTAGGTGAAACATCTTAAGAGTGCAAGAGTAGCCTATAAACCTCATTCCCAAAAATCTATGGTTCATTTTGGTGAACCCGCATATTGAGCACTTTATCTTTCTAATTTCAATTGCATCTTGCATCCTATACTTCATTTGCATCAACATTCAATTAGGTTTTGTTTTGTCTTTGCATCCTAGGGTTTCTTAAAATTGCATTAGTGAAAGACTCATTTAGACTTCATTTTTGCATATAATATCATTCAAGAACTGAAAATATACATTTGTATCCTTAGTTTGCATCTAAAAAGCATTAAAGTCACTTTGAATTTTCTGAAAAACACAAAAAATTCTCATAGCTGGACTCATTCGCCACCCTGGCCAAATCAATCCACCTGCACATTTTATACTGCATTTTTAGGCATTTTCTAGGTATTTCCTCCATTTCAATTTTCTGTAGTTACTTTTTGTTATACTTTTCAGATTCTCTATTTTCTTCTATTTCTTGCATCTTAGTTTACTTGCATTCATTTTCATCATGGAATTTTCTTTTAATAAGTTTTGGAATTCATTAAAATCCTTGGTGGACATGTCCAATTGTGCCTTTGGTTGTGACCCTAATGAAATTGAGCTTCCTCATGCTCCTTCAACTCCTCATGATTTTCCTCCTTGTGATGTAGACATCATTGGAGAAGATAATGATAGCATGAACAAGTTTTTCACCGAATGTCTTGATAACCTCAAAGCCAATGCAGCATTTTGCCCATCCATGAAACCACCAAATCTTCCTACTATTGCACCTCCTGATCACTTTGGATACCTACATCCCAAAACTCAAGTAGGACCTAAGATCCTTCCATCAAGTGGACATAGTTCCTCTCAACAAACACATCCTCAACCATTTTATGATCATAAAGTCACAAACACTCCCATTAACCTTGAAGAAACATATGGAAAAGGCTTTCCTATCCTAAGTAAACAAGGCTATGACACAACACATGAGAATAACATTCACCAACTTCTTGAACAAAAAACAACAGAAGAAAACAAAATAGGACTAGGATATCAAGATCCTCCTCATGCTGACAAACCTCCTTTTGAATATTGGAGACTTCAAGATGATGGTTTAGTGATCTTTGATTCTCCTCCTGACTTAAACATTCTCCTTCCATGTGAACGACCATTACCTGATTTTGATGACAAGGATGCTAGGATCCCCATGGGTCCTCTTCCTCCTTCCATTCATGAAAAAGGAGAATCTAGCAAACGAAAATGACCTTACAAATTGAAAAAGCTCAAGTTTCCTACTCATCCTCCACTTGAATGTGAAAGGAGACTTCAACTTCTTTTAAACAAAGGCCTTATACTCTTACCACCTATGAATAGGTTGTTCATCTGTCCTAAAGATTCTAACATACCATATTGCAAATATCATCGTGTTCTTGGACAACAAACTAAACAATGTCATACATTGAATGACATATTGAAAAAGTATCACTTCAATGATACTGACCGATTTCCCATCATCCTTTAAAATAAAATACTTTTATCATGCCATAGTTGTAGAATTTTTCATTCTCACTATTGAATGATCCCTCCCATCACCTTTCTTGGCTCATTCTTGCCTCACATCCGATGGGGGGAAAGAATTTGTTAGCCTTATCCTAGTAATGCATTTGTTCTTGTCTCTTAACTGTGTTATTTACCTTCCACTTATACTACTTAAGATTGAGAAGCCAATAATTCCGTTAATGGTTGACTTACATTTGCTTTACTAGCTCCTTTTACATGATTTTATGTGTGTATTGTGTTCCCCCGTAACGTGCATTTGATGTTCTCTCTCTTTGTTCACTTCCTCTATTTGTACCTCTATTCTTCTATATGCCGTACATTGCCTTTTTCACTTTTGTTTTGTGTTTCTCCTTTGGGGGACGACACAAAGCATTGAGATGCCTCATGCCTCTTCCATGTTGGCCCAAAAGGTCCTTTTCCTTTTTTGTTTTTGCTTTTGTGTTTTCCTTTTAGGGATGGCACAAAGTGTTGAGATGCCCTATGTCTCTTCCATGTTGAACCAAATGGTCCTTTTTCATTTTTTTTTTGTGTTCTCCTTTTGGGGATGATGCAAGGCATTGAGACCGAAATGTCTCCTTCATGTTAACCCAAAAGCTTTTTCTTTTTCATTTTCTTTTTGATTGTGTTTTCCTTTTGGGGACGATGCAAAGCATTGAGACCAAAATGTCTCTTCCATGTTGACCCAAAATAGACTTTGTTTTTCTTTTGTTTTTCTCTCTTTGTGTCATTCTTCCAGTTCTATGTGCTTTGGGGAATGATGATAGTTTCAAGCTCTTTCATAAAAAAATTACGGCAATGAACATATTGACCCCAAATCCATAGATCTCTTATGTGTTTGGTGTGTTCCTTTATGGGGGGAATCTCCCTTTTCTTTTGTTCTCTTTTTTGTTTACATGACGTAGCCTAACTTAGAAACATATGACTTGGCATAGGGTCTTTCAAGTTGGCTCTCATGTCTTGTTTTCTTTTTGCATTTTCTTTCCTTCGCTACTTTAAAGTAATTGCTCACAAAACGATGTGTAGAAATTCCTTTAGAGTGGGGAGCATACATTGGCATCATTTCATTTGCATTTTTGGTTCTTGTTATCAATTAGATTTGCACCCTACTGAATACAAGATTCAACAATCTAATGAAACATGGAAACCTTCTTCAGATGTGGGTGATCTGAACGAAGAAGGAATCTCCAGAGCAAGCTGGTTCTCCGAATAATGGATCCTACTCTAAGTATTTTTTGGGAAAAGGGATAGAAGGATGAACTGAAATTAAAACTTAAATCTAACTGGTATTTACTAGAAGTTATGAGATTCAAACACTGACACCCACAACAGCTTTCCTATCACAATAAATCTCACAATCTCACTAGAACATACTTCCATTAGTATTTTGCATGAAGATTCCTAAACGAAATACAACAAACAACCTGAAACTATGCAATTCTGAAACACAACTTACAATAGCAAGACATAAAAGGATTCTGATTTGAACCACAAGGACACCAAATTTCTATTATAAAAATGAGACATAAATGAGAAGGAGAATTTTGCTGCTTTATTAAAACTGAAAGAGTGTGTCTGTCTAAAACTGAGTACAATTGAGTTTACAAGCTCAAGATTGTTGAGAGCAAGAAACTGAAATCTGAACTGAAGAAGAAGAAAAACTAAGTTTCTTCAAAATATAACTCTCAAGAAACCCTAATCCGAGCTCACAAAGAAGCTTAAGGAAAAAAGCTTCAAACTGTCTCAAAAGTTTGCATAAAAGTAGAAAAAACATACTGTTTTTATGATCATACTGAAAAGCCTCTAAAAATAGGCTAAATCTACTTTAAAATCCAGAAAAACACCTTATCTCTCCAAGAGGAAACTCAAATCTGACCCAAGGCAAAAAAAAAATCTACTAAAAATAGCAAAAAGATAAAACAGTTTGCTTTATCTTTGCTTTACATAGTTGCAGATTTTTACAATTTGACTAATTTTGCAATTAAAGATTGCTTGAAATCATTTAAAAAATAATTACCAACTTATTTCTCCAATACAACAATTAATTTTTCTTTAAAAAATCATAAAAAATATTCCCCATCCATATCCTAATTGATTTCTTCAAAATCAATCTGAAAACAAGGTAAACCCCAAGTGCAATCGATTTACAACTTTTATTGTTTTCTCACAAAATCAAAATCAAGTAAAATATCACCTCAAATCTCACTCAAGCATAATTTCTCAAAACCCTAAGGTCCAAGGCCCCCTCATATTGCCAAAATTTAAACACACATACCTAAGACTTAGGAAAAACTTTAATTACTCAGCCTTTTCACCATGCAACCTAACATTGGGGTAATCAACCACTTAACACCTTGCATAAGGTTTGATATTAAATGAAAAAAAAATGCCAAGCCCATAGATTCTAATTAGGGCAACACAACAAAAGAAGGGAAAACCCTAATCTTCACTTCATTTGCATTTGTCATTTTGAAAGAAAGATCTGCCTGGGAGAGTGCCGCCACCACCATGCTTAGGGTTTCAGCTTTTTGAAGAAGATTTGAAATCCATGCTCACTGTTACTGTTGAATCTCCATATTTCTGATGGTAAGAACTTTTTGCGAGCTTCCTGTGAGCTTCCTGAAACTTATTTCGTTTTTTTTAAAGCTGTTTCTTGGCCTTGAGGCCACAACATAAGCATAATTTCTGATGTGCTTTCCACTTCCTATGTCCATCTGTTGATACCATGCCATTTGGCCACCATACATAAGCTCGACCTAGGCGTCTTGATTAGGGTTTTGAAAACTCTACTAAAGCTTTGGCCGCGGCCTCTTGTCTTCAATTAGGCATGAAAGGGTAAGTTTCTATTCTCTGTGTTCATTTCCAGCAAAAGAAAAACTTATGAAGCTTTGCATTCCTGCAAAAGATTGATTTCTATTTTGTAATTTCATAGCCATATACAAGCCGCACCATGTTCATGCACTCTATTTCTTTTCGCTTAGAATCTTGTGTGATTCCCACCGCTTCTTCAAATTTTGGGCCTAGACAATGAGCTAAGAGAAAACCTCTATTTCAAATGAGACTTGGAGCCTGAAAAATCTCATCTTGGCCGCAGCCACTCCCATACACAAATGGGTTTTCCTTGTAATTTCATGGGCTCGACCCAAGAGAAAATAGTGTGCATTCATCATTTTGAAACAAACCCAAATGTGGGTGTTCGTTACCTTGAAGAAATACTATTTATTTTGTTGTTCCTGTAGAAATCCCCATGTGGGTATATGAGAAATCTGCATTTTAGTTCAAACCCTATCATGGGTATTCTAGAAATAATAGAAAGCATCTATTTTTTTTATTCATAGAAGTATCCACATGAGTAACTTGGAAATGGCACTAAATCTGTCCTTAAACTCAAACCCCAATGTGGGTGTATGAAGAATAAACAAAATCTATATATTTGATATCTATGTAAAACTAGGCTCCTTTTAGCATTCGAATTCTTCAATTTTTAGCATATGGGTATTTGTTATTTGAAGAAAATATATTCCTTTTGTATCACTATTGAAAAATCCATACGGGTAAGCTGGAAATTGAACTGTCTTCTTTTGAATTCAAAACCCCAAGATGGATGCTCTAAAAATAAGACATTTATAACTCAAAATATGAACCCGAAATCACCTATTTCTGTCCTAATGCAAATAAAATCTTGGGTACTCAATATTCTGGAAGAAGACTGCATTTGACTCAAAATTCCTTTCATGGCATTCTGTTACATTCAGAAACTCCCAATTTCAACATATGGGCATTTGGAAACTTAGAGAAATCAGTGCTATTCCTTAACCATAATATGATAAAACTAAATGTTTGCCAGAAACCTTCTTATATCTGCACTTTGATTACATTTTGTAGAGTCATTTCCATATTTCTGTATTTGTCTCTTTGTGAAGAAAAAGTACCTCTGAATGTACTACTGTTGAACACCCTCCGTAGGATCATGAGATTCTGAAAATGTATCTTTTGTTTATATTTTTGATTGTCAACTCCATGCTGTTTCTTCCTTGCACACAAAATGCTTTTCACTGAGTCTGTAGATGAGTTGTTTACCTTGGTCTCCTATGCATTCACAATTATGCTCTTCATGGATTCACTTCAAATCCTCATTAGACTTTTACTTTATAAACTCTGCTAATTCTGAAATGACTTTCTACTTGTTGTATCACCATTTGAAACACATGATAAATGATGAAACAAAACCTTAAAACAGTGTACCTTGGACTATTTCATTTCACTTTCAGCCAAAAGATTACATCTAACCCACTTGAACACTATATTCTGAAACACAAGATTGATTGCTTCACCACTTGATGAATGACTGAACTGTTTATGTATTGATTAGATTCTATCACTATTTTTATCTGGCACTCTTCATGCATTTTTATGCTCCATTTAATAAATTGTTCTGTGCACTTGCTCTCTTCCGAGATGAAAAATTGAAACAATTCTCTTTGTTAGGGAATTATGTATGCCTGTTCACTGTTCTTGATTGAGAGAAAGTGAACACTGTTGATCTTTGCACGATGTTGTGAACATGATGAATAAATATTACAGTGGAAAAAGAACATAAATGTACTCAATTAAATGATTGACTGGATTAAACCCACTGTTCACCTGTAGCTTTCAAAAAGCATTTACATGATTGTTATGAATGCACAGTTGGTTTAATGGCTTGATGGATAACTTTTCTTTACTCTTTCAGTTTTATATCATTTCTCTTCCTGACGAATATGATGATTGCAATTACTATCTCAACCCGCTTGTAATGAATAGGGGTAGCATGCCGAGCTCTACCCTTGTGGGAGCCCATTTTTCTCCACATGCTTGGTCTTCAAATAATAATTAGCTTCATGATTTTCCCTATACCTGGACAAAGAAGCAAACGATGTTAGCATAAAAACAATATATAATGATATTGATGCCTCTTTTTCAGCCTATGTTTCTGCACTTCACTCCTTAATGGTTCCAGTGTATGATTAGTAGCAGACTGCATTATTGTTGATGGTTCATATAGGTATCTTCATAGTCGGAGCCTCTGACATCCCTCTCTTCCTTCCTGCAGGTCAACGGAGCTTGAGAAGACAAAAGGTGCACCACTTCAACATCGACCATCAACCAATCAGGCAATGATGATTATGTTGTTACTTATGTGATTTATTCTTTTAATGCATCTTCCATAATGTAGTGTGACACTAGTGATGCACTGTAACAGTTACATCCACAGCTTGTGTGGATATTTGATTTCAATCCTATGTTTTTCATTTCAAAAAGAAAATACATCTCAATGCAATGTTGTATTATCATTTGAATTCTCACAATCAAATGAAATTCTGTAAATATGAACCACTTCATGAAATAAAAGAAAGCAATTGAAATGCTTTGTTGTTTATATGCTCAATTATGTCCTTCATTTGATTCTAAACATTGAAAAGCATTTTCTGAAACTCTGATTCCTTTTTTCAAAGCATAACTGTCACTTAATAAATAATGCTAATTAAGATGCAATCAACACTCAAGCATAACACAAAAATAACTGTAACTTCACTTAAGGTATAACAATATTCAACCAGCTCCACCAATTGAGTTGTAGTGAAAAATTGGTAACAGTTCTTAGTGCAGCCTTGTCACTTCATACGACGCATTCGTCACTTTGTGGATGAAATTGGGTTTGACATCCTTCATGAGTGTGATCTCTCTTAGCATATTACGTTCCTCTTAGTGGCCTAATGCGACACATTGCATCCCCTAAGTTGTGAATATTTTATTCTTTGATCGGTCCTCTCTTGGAGACATTAGACACAATGTTCCCTAAGTGATAGACCTTGCATGAACTTAACAATACTCCTTTGAACTTTCTTTTACACTTTTACATTTTACATTTTTTGCATTCTTACATTTTACATTTTTACCACCTTGCATAATGCAGCTTGCATGCCTATGGTACCTTGTTTTTTTTTCATGAGTTCTAAGCATACGAAGCTTTGTTTATCTCATCAAGCATGAACCAAAATTTTCCCTTGTGGTGCCTTGTTAAAGTTATCAGGAGGTATAACTTTAATATGGTTGAGTAGGAAGCCCATTCAGCGGCACAACTTTCCCCATAGCCACCTATGTGTTTGTGAGTGCATACCAACTAGCGTATGTACTTCACATTTTTGGGTCTTCTCACCTGGCGGACCACCATGAGTTCTATTGCCCCAGAGTGAGTATGCATTCTCTTTTTCTCACAAACAACCTAGATCTAATCCACAACTAGTTGGACAGACGATCAAAGCTCAATCCAATTCCCCCTTTTCTTCTTTCATTTCACACTTGTGTTCCTTTGTTCTTATGTTTAGTTTGCCATGGGATCTTCATCCTGCAGGTTTGATCATCCCTCTTGATTGTTGTCATTCCATCTTGCTAACATAAGTGCATTTGGATCCTTCTCAATATGCATGACTACTTTAGTGTGAGTTTGAAGCAAGTTCATCCTCTCACTAAAGTGGGGGCTAAATGTACCATAGAAAAATGGCTCTTGGAAATTTTCATGGTCTTGTAGGTCTTTCTCTTGTGATGCTTGATCCATTTTTCTTTGATTTAATGTTGTAATGTGACTTAAACATTCACATTAGGTCCTTAAAATTCAAATTGTGATGTCTTGTGAAGGTGTCATGAAGTGTAGTAAAACATTTCTATACTTTTCTAGACTCTATTCATTACAATTCACCTAAAAATCACCTTTTCATCACTTATTAAGTCCTATTTTTAAGTTTTGTAAAGTCTTGTAACAAGATTTCATGCTTTTCTAGGCTTAATTTCACTATTTACACCTTTCTTATGCTTTATTTGACCCCTTTATGCACTCATTAGGCTTAATTAAGTGTGTTTTTGAATGTAAACCCGACAAACAACATTAAATGTGACTTAATTCTTGACACCCACTTTCAAGTCCAAGGTGGGACCCGTTTGCCATGGGTGGTGAATGAGTCCCTCTTGGCTCAAAATTCAAAATATTTCAAATTTTCTTTCGGGTTTTTATTCAAAATTACCTTATGTTGTCTTGTGATGAGGTATCATTGGGTTACTAAGGCACAAGTGTGTATAAATAAGTGTTTTTCTCCTCATTTTATATCTCGTAATTCATTCAAATAATCTCCTCATTCACTAAGCATTTAATTAGCATTTGAGCACTTTGCATCATTCAATCAAGCATCAATCAAGTATCTTGGAGCAACCATTGACATATCTTCAGATTTCCTTAACAAGGTGTTCACTATTGAAATTGCACCCTAGCTAAGCTACATGATTTAACAAGTTAAGTTGTAGGACTTAGCATTCCAGAGAAAAACATGGGAAGACCTCTAAAGTTGTGGGTCACTTATAAATAGAGGTTGACCTCCAGAGAAGGCCGAATTCCTATGGTGTAACCTAAAACCACTATTTTTTCAGAGAAAAAGGGAGAAGGAATGCTTTAAAATGAAAAATGGTAAAAACACTATTTCTATGGTGATACACCTAAATGTTAAGAGCTATGAACATTCAGAATGGCATACACTTGAAAACTGATGACTGATATTGAACTGCACAACATGTTATCACAAGTTTATACATGAATATTTTGTAAAAGGGTCTGACTTGCATACACTTTCAAGAAGGAAAGGTAACTTTCACAAATCAAAGGGTCATACACAATTTTGAAACATAATTTACAATCTACATAACCAAAATTTTGCAGAAAAGTTATAATACATGAGACAAAGCTATAGGGAAATAGAAAATCTCACAAGAAGCTTGATCAATCACCTGATGATACACAATGCTGGAAGAACAAGAAGGAAAAAACAACACAATCAATAGTATACAAGGTATTCTCTATATATCATACTCCAACATGAGTTACAAAACATGTTGTAATCTCTAAAGGACTGTAAATGTCACAAGGTAGAAAAGTACATATCAGAACTAACTACAAAAAGAGTCCAAAGTGAGACTATATCCTCAATTCCAAGTAGTTCCACCAAAGAAGGATCTAGAAGCTGTTGGGGTTGGATGCAACAAAGGAGCCCCAAATTTAGCATGTAAATCCACTCCTAAAAGGCTCCATAACACATAAAAGGTTAAGGAAAGACTTTATCCACCATAAACCTCCCTAAATTTTCTCCAAACTTGGTCAAACAAGCCTTAAAAAGGAAAAAAAAAAACAACTCCCTATATGCTTAGCATGTGTTTTCCAACCTTCTTCAACTTCTTCCTAGACGCTTGCAAAATCATAAATTGAACCATATCTACTATCTCCCCTCATCATGCGTTGAAAAATCAAGGCATATCACTTTGCATTAGAAATAACATTTAAAGCTTAAGTGATTTATAAAGTATCACCTAAGTTAATGTTTTACATTTAAA
The DNA here is from genome assembly GCA_007258455.2 of Sequoia sempervirens. NCBI lineage: Eukaryota > Viridiplantae > Streptophyta > Pinopsida > Cupressales > Cupressaceae > Sequoia > Sequoia sempervirens. Next base: position 1,229,558,501 of record VDFB02271358.1, on the reverse strand, counting down.
AGTGGAATGGAAAAAAAATGAAAATGCATATTATGTGAGACTTCAAGTCTTACCCCATAGTGCATGTATTATTCCTTATGTATTATCTTTTAAAAAGATAGGAAAAAATACCTAATCTTATATCAACATATGTTAGGGTTTAAACCCTAAAAGCAAAACAAAAACAAAATGAAAAAAATATTCATTTCATTTGCATCGATGCTTTTGGAGGAAGCTGCCAACACCATAGGGTTTGGGGAAGCTTTGTAAGATTATTTTCATGGTGGACCTTGGAGTAGAATAGTGATATTTCCTCTACATCATTTCATTTCATTCATTTTTTAGTTTTTTGGAAACTCAAGAGCGCCACCATCAGAGGTCAGAGGGTTTCTATGGAGTTTTCTTGCATTTTCATGGAGACTCTTTTGCAAAAACAAACATGCCGAGCTTCTTGGGTAAGTTCTATTCACTAAGCAAACCCCTACATCTTCTTTCATTTTTTCTGTAGAAGATATACTTTCTCAAGCTTTGCCTTTTTATGCATTTGAAACATCTTCTATAGAAAAAATAGGAGAATGGCGGCTTTATCATTTTCTTCATTTTTCCAAAATGAAAATTCCTTCATTTATTTTGTTGTTTCCTGTGCATTTTCATTTTCTAGGTTTTCACAAAACTCGTGGCCATGAGTTTTATGGTTTCTCTATTGAAAATATGGAAACACCATTTTGTTTCCACTATTCTTTAATCTTCTCGGGCCTCCATTATTTGTTGTTTTCTAAACATGGGTACATGGCAGACAACATTGCCATAATCACCTTGCTGTGATAAAACTGTGCTTGATTATAATTTGAATGAGATTTCATGGTAAAGTAAACAGTTGAAACAAGAGCTATCTCAATCGTCTACTCACAAAAAGAAGAGCTTCGCTGTGAATTGAAAATGGTCTGTAAAACATTCAATACCATTACACAACACGGGCAAGAAGGTCAACCATGCACACATTGTGATCAACTGTAGGTGTGATGCAATAAGGGTTATTCATGTGATTGAAGTATGTGCAACCATCATTGAATAAACCTCCATGGTTGCATACAAATAGAACACAAGCAAAGCTTAAAATGACATGATATGTTCGAAAATGATTCATTAATTCAAATATTTTGAGAGAATCCTTAGAAAGTCCATTCTGTGCATATCCTGCAATCATGGCATTCCATGAGATTACATCTCATGTAGGCATTCTATCAAACAGTTCATGTGTCTTGTTTACTATTCCACACTTTGCATACATGTCTACTAGGGATGCTCCACTTTACCATTTGACAAAACCCCTTTATTTTTTATGCTTTGATGGATTATTCATGATAGTTTATGTCAGCACTCGAGCAATGAATTTTATGGATGCATTATCTGCCTACTATCTCATTATTTATTTACTTGGAATTTTAGGTTCCTCTCACTGTGTACAAATGTCATAACCCCATGCCATGATTGTGGAAAACATTGAACTTTATCACTATTCCCTGTCTCAAATGACCTCATTGTTTTCTATCTCTTGCTTTTAAAATACACATTCCATGATCTTCCTATTTACTTAACTGCCAATGCATTTGTCGCACATGCTCTATTGATTCTAATATCTTCTCATGATCTAATGCATGATGACTATGCCTTTTGTGTAGAATGGTGTTTGTTGTACCATATTCCTTCTCATGTATTGAGGATTGTCTTCAATAAAAAATTTCAGCATGATAACAACTGGATCTGCAATTTGTTCTAGTTACACAACACCAACCATAGCCAAGCCTAGCCCCTGCTGCAAATGTGGAAAATTTAGAAGATGCCCCATTCTTGATACTATCCTATCTGTAACCCTTCTAGGTTCTCTCGACCATGATTGAAAGTTCTTTTGAGATTGTCTTGAACTGCTAGTCTTCCAAAAATCTAATGAAAATAGCCACCGAATATTCATTGAATGAAGGTAGTCAAATGTGTATATTGGATGAATGACTTCCTCTCACCAGCTCCGTCAAGGCATACTGACTACATAGTATCAATGACAAAACTCTCCACATTTTGGGAATGAGATCCTTGGAGTAGATAGTCTACAAGTGATCTTATGTATGCCAGGTATTAGATATTTTCTTATTGGAACCAACCCCCTTTCACCTTGCTGCCTTGCTATATCCCTAAGAACAAGGGTAGAAACATCTTCCTCCTGCAATCTGCCATGTGGCATTTGATCTCATGATACTATTCTCTAGCTCTTACTCTAGCTCTTTGCAATTAGTTTTAATACCATGATATTACATGCATCCTTAATGATATTCTTGAACAAGTATATGTCACTTATGACAGTGACTAAAATATCACTATCATAGATGATGTATGGTTGCTTGAGGGAACCACAAAGAGATGAAACACCCTTCTATGCTTCTTTAAAGCACAATAAAACAACATGTTGATCTCAACCCTTATGGGAGTGCATTTCAACCCACATGCTTTAATTTGATGAAACAAATAAAACTTTTCCTGTATCTGCACATGAAGAAAACAAGTTAGAAAACAAAATTCCTATTTTAGGTGTGTATGTTGACCTGATGGTTTTTATAGACACCTAAAGCATGCATTTTATATTTAATGTGAATTGAGATCACTCTATACATGCATAGGTGAATGTTCATATAATGTTTGTGATTCTTTCATTGCTTAGAGTATTGCTCTAACATCATTGCTTTTTTCCAGATGCAAAAACTAGGAGCAATGATGAGCTAAGAGGGACAAGTAGTTTGGGACAGTAGTAGAACAAGATGACACCAAACCAGCCATTCTTAGGCAATGAATGGTCACTTTCCTTATATGTACATTTCTTTTTGTTACTTATTCATGTATATGCTTTTCTCAATTTGTATTGAATAAACAAAAGTTAATCTCACAGCTTGTTTGAGACAATGAACATTTCTACATTCAATAAAGATTACTCTATTGTTTAGAAAAGATTTGAATCCTTCTTCTATTACATGCACTTTTATGAATGTAGTAATTTCTAGATGTAATATTTTTGTATTATTTAATTTTTGCATCTGAATGCAATGTAAGAATGATAATTAAAAATGTACCTCTCTCCTGTGTTTTTTTTTTTTAAACACAAAGCTCAGCCTAATTGAGCAAGTAGTGAAATTAGGTAACACAAGGTTGTGGTGAGTTTAGGATATTTTCATGTTGTTTATTCATCTTTCCTTGTTCATTTCATTCATTTTGTTCATTAAGGGTTTGATTACCAAAGTGGGATTTGACCAAGGAAAATCCCTATAACCTAACCCTTAACCATTTTCCCCCTTTTGCATGTGTGTTTGTAGACTTGTTTATGCAGATTTATCAAGCAATTAGGTGTTGAAAAGTGGACAAGAAGTCAACAAATTTTTTAAAGTCAAATCAAACCTATTTCAAGCTTGGAGACAACCTACAGTCTGTTTTATGTAGATTTGACTCCGTCAACCTGACAAGAAGACAAGTACAAATATGGTGCTACAAAATTGGTCCCTAATTTCACAAAATTTTGGGAGAGGAATGATTTTCCATCAATGGCGAATGAGTCCCACCTTAAGGTTGGAAAGTTGTATTTTGTCAGATTCTGAATCCCGACAGTTAGAAACCAGTTTTCAAAAGTTTTTGCCAGTAGATGGACTGATTTTCCATCAATTGTGAATGAGTCCCATTGGTGATTTTCACTAATTTTTACCAGCATTCAAGACACTCCAGATTCATCATTCACTTCCCAGGTGCACTTTGATTCAGCCTCCTTCATTTCTGTTTTGCATTTATTCATCTTTTAGTTCATGCTTGCATATCACATTGTGTTTTCAAACATTGCATATTTCTTAGGTTTTGCATTCATAATTAGTAAATTACATTACTTAGTTGCATTTAGATAATCTCATTTAGTCATAATTACATCATACATACATTAGATTGAGCGAACCACATTGATTTTTAGTGAGGTTTATCTCTCTCCTTTTAGGTGAAACATCCTAAGAGTGCAAGAGTTACCTGTAAACCTCATTCCCAAAAATCTATGGTTTAGGTGCATTTAATGCATTTTAAAATTTAAAATTTGGCCGTGTCGCTCTAGAGAAATGCTATTTTTATAATCGGTGACACTAATTTGAATTTTAGTGATGCATATGTGAATTGTGACACAGTTCACAATTTAGAATTAGGGTTTCAAATTCTAAATCATGATACATATGTGTTTAGGGACACTTCTTTTGATTTTTAGGGTTAGGGTTCATCAAAGTCAAAATAGTGACACATGTCTTTCTAGCGATGCAACTTGTGATTTTCACTTTAAATGCCTCAAGCATCGTAGTTTGAAATTTAAATTATAGTGATGATATTGTAAATAGTGATGCTATTGTCATTTTGGGGATGAAAATTCTAAACTTAGCAAATTTTTTTCAATTTTTTGACATTGTGTGCTTTGTGGGTGGAGGAGGTTATCCCACTTTTGATGTCCTGTGAGCAGTGGCCCACAATTTTGTTTAGACTTGGTGATTTGTCTAAGTGGTGATAGGATCACTTGGGAAAGATTGGCTTGTGGTACATTGTGTACATGCCCATTTTTTGGACACATTTGGTGATGATGACAATGTTGTACGAGCAATGGCATAACAAGACCTCATCATTCCACCTTCCTACCGGCGAGGTGATAGTGACACTGGAGGATGTATGGTAGATATTACGTTTGCTGATACATAGTGAGCATGTGATATATGACTCTGATGTCGGTTATGATGCATGCCATGAGTTGATCCAGACCTAGAGGACATTGTTCTAGTCACTTCCTAGATTGACCTTGAGATGTACAAAGGCCGGGTACCCACTTTCAGATTGATTATTGTCGTGTTCATCACAAGTTTGGTTACTCCAGATCGACGGGGAAGATGATCCAGTCTGAGATGGGGCCTAGCTTAGCACATGATGTTGTTTAGGAGGACTCAATATGCATGAAGGCCGATGATGTTGGCCTCTCTTTACCATGATATGCATGAATTTGTATACTGTGATGGTAGGGCTATTGGCATAGGGGTCACCCTACTGTATATTTGGGCTTAGGAGTACATTGTTGTGCTTCGATTGATTATTTAGATGGTAGATGTAGAGCCAGATGATCCTATTGTCTAGAGGTACAGAGGTGTCATCACACTATAGCATATAGGACAGGTCAGGATTCCATACTGGCATAGGGTCGTTGATGATATGATAGTTTTTAGATGGTGAACCTAGCTTTAGATGCCAACATGGTACGATGATGTGTAACAACTTTTGTTTGCTAGATAGAATCAATACATGCAGGTTCAAGAGCATACCATCATTGAGAGATATCTTCTAGATAGGGTGGCGAGAAATTTTGGGGATAGGCAGGATAGGCCAGATGATGCATACACTTCCATCTTTTCCAGGTCAACATGAGAGTCACCAACATGGGGACCTACAATCCCAACCCATAATGTTTTTGAGGGATTTCAATAGTTGGTTGCTTGACCATGGGAATATGACCAAAGAAAGGTAGATGCTTAGATGATGCTTGCATATGATGCATGGTTCAAACCCCCTCACTAATTGACAGATCCAACAGGTGCACCTCCATGAGGGAGACTGAGAGGGAGGGGTGCAGGCAAAGGCAGAGGTCAGGGTAGAGGACAAGATGGCCAAGATAGACAAGATTAGTAGGATGGATAGGTCCTAGGAGCACCACAAGGGCTTCAACAACCTCTAATTCAAAAAAAACCAGTGCAACCACCACCATCAGGGCCAAATCCCCATGATGCTCAGATTCAACAGCTGCAATAGTAGATATAGGTTATTATGGGCGAGAGGGATTAGGCCTATCAACAGATTTTAGTGATTACTATTGAGAGAGATCAGGATCGACAATAGGTACAAGCTATCACGGTGGAGAGAGATCATGAGAGACAACTTAGACAAACTATCAAGGTGCAGTTGGCACAGGAGGTTGGGAAGTGCCAATAGCTAGAGGCCATGACAACTACAACCTAGGGTTGGACAGTGTCTGCTAGATTATATAGAGAGGTCATGACTAAGGCCGCCTACTATTGGATGCATTACCATCGAGATGTCCCCATGACACTTAGACAACCGGATTAATCTCAGAGGATCGGGGCATATCCTAGGGCCGAGGATCAGCCAGAGAGACAACCTAGTGAGGGGAGTAACCATCAGGGCTAGCTCGTTTGTACAAACACTTTTTGATTATTTCCTGATTCTTCACACATATATACACTCATGGGATCCTTTCTGATAGCCTCGTGGATATTTTATTTTTGATCGATATACATACTCTGATTTAGATATTGTAATATGATAGTCATTTTTTGATATATATATGATATAATATGGATTTGATGTGATGTGATGAGTTCACTTTTATTTCATGCTTATGAATGTTTTTGATGTGATGTGAGATGCTTAAATATTATCATCTATGGATGCAATTCTTTTATTTATGCTATGCCCTTAATACTAGTGTACATCGGGTTATGAATAGTCGGCTTGTGGCTATATTAACTCTTTATTAAGTCATATTATCATTAGTATATTGTTATTTAGTTGTTTAGGTTGGCCTAATACTTATATAGGTGTGTCTAAGTCGGCCTAGGTGATATCCTAGGAATAAATAGGTATAGATAGGAAGTTGTGAGTCTTATTTCATCATCAAAGTTGTCAAGTGTTTTCTCATCAGAGATATTTCGAGGTTTTCCCCCTTGAAGTGGCTTGTTATTCTCAATTATTATCAAGTATTTTTAGCATATTTCACATCATATTCTTCTATTGTGCTTTGATACCACTTATTATGAAATAGATTGCACAATAGAAGAATATGATATGAAATATGTTGCAAATACTTGATAATAACTAAGAATAACAAGCCACTTCGAGGGGGAAAACCTCCAAATATCTCTAATGAGAACACACTTCACAACTTGATGATGAAATAAGACTCACAACTTCCTATTTATAGCTATTTATGCCTAGGATATCACCTAGGCCGACTTAGACACACCTATATAAGTCTTAGGCCGACCTAAACAGCTAAATAAAAATATACTAATGATAATATGACTTAATAGAGAGTTAAGATAGCCACAAGCTGACTATTCATAACCTGATGTACACTAATATTAAGGGCGTAGCATATGATATGATCATAGTCGGCTTATATGATATGATATGATAATGTACATTGAGTTATGAATAGTCGGCTTGCAGCTATCTTAACTCTTTATTAAGTCATATTATCATTAATATATTGTTATTTAGTTGTTTAGGTTGGCCTAAGACTTATATAGGTGTGTCTAAGTCAGCCTAGGTGATATCCTAGGCATAAATAGGTATATATAGGAGGTTGTGAGTCTTATTTCATCATCAAGTTGTGAAGTGTGTTCTCATCAGAGATATTTGGAGATTTTCCCCCTCAAAGTGGCTTGTTATTCTTAGTTATTATCAAGTATTTTCAGCATATTTCATATCATATTCTTCTATTGTGCAAGTTATTTCATAACAAGTGGTATCAGAGCATGATCTTGGCACCGTAGAGGCAAGGTTTTTTCTCAATTTTGGAGGTGATTTTGGGAAGAGCATATCTTTTAGATTTTGGAAATTTTTTATTTTTATTTTTGAAGGGTTTTTAAAGAACATATTAAAGAAGCTACAATACAAATTTCATAAGAATTGGAGTAGAATTAAGTGAATTATTGCAGAATTAGTGTTTCTACTCATTTTTTTTTGGAATTTGCATATCTCGCACACCTTGTCGAATTGGATCCTTATTTTTATTGGGTTTTTGAATACATACTAATTGAGATTACAGTAAAAAAATTGGAGAAATTCAAGCATAAATAAGGAAGTTATTGAAAATTTAATTTTTTCACAAATATCACTCTCAAGGTTGCAAATCTGCTTATTTCTTGGAGATTTTTCTAGGTGAGTTATTTTGGCCTTGGTAAGTTATAAAATTTTTTTTAGAGAATTTAATTTTCATTTGATTGATTTATTTCAAAATTAGTGGTTCCCATCATGATGGGGCCTGCAACAAGGGGCAAAAAGAATGTTGTCACTCCGGGGAAGACTCCTGATAAGGATGGGGCAACAATAGAGGATATTACTCCTAATGAGGAAATAAGTAAGGTCAAGGAAGAATTTTCATCAATGAAGATGGATATGTGTGACCTAAGAGGAGATATATCGGACATACAAAACATGTTAAGCACCTATATGGTTGAACCAAGAGAGGAGTTCTCAAGCGACCAAGGTGAAAATTCTAGGTCAACTAACAATGACACAAGTTTTAATACCCCTATGGGATCTAGGAGTTTATTTCCAAGGTGGATATGTGCAAGTTCGATGGAAAGGATCCTCTAACATGGATAAACCAAATGGAGATTTTTTTTGAAGTACACCAAATCCCAAATGGACAAAAGGTCACAATGGCTTCCCTATATCTAGAACTAGATCAATTCATTTGGTATCGTTGGATTTGCACTCATCGAAGGAAAAAGGGGCTCACCATCTCATGGTAAATTTTTGCAGAGGAACTCCAGGTACAATATAACAATAGCATGACAAAGAACTTTAGCTAGCTAGCGAAACTTCAACAAACAAGAACAATTAAGGATTTATTTAGCAATTCAAAAATCTATTCTTAAGAGTGGAAAAAATTACAAAGGAAAACTTGAATGTTTTATTCTTGGGGGGTCTCAAGGATCACATTCAACATGAGGTACACATGTTTAGCCCTAGCTCCATAAATGAGTCTTTTATCTTAGCACGCAGGGTAGAGGAGAAGTATTTGATTCCTAAGAAGCACGGGGCTAATGTGACAAGAGAGAAAGGATATTCAACACAACCTACTAGGTTGACTCCATAGAAAATTGAGGAGAAAAGAGAAAAATGGTTGTGTTTCAATTGTGATAGAAAATACAGTCGAGGACATAAATGCGGTGAAAAGAAATTGTTCTATATTGAAGGTCCAAGTGAGGAAGAAGAGGAGGAACCCATACTAGAGGATGAAAGGGAGTCAAATGAGGAATCACATGATTCTCAACCAATCATTTCTTGTCATGCACTCTCAGGTTTTAGTGCTCCAAAAACTCTCAATGTGGTGGGGTTTCTAAAGAAGTAGAAAGTAACAGTGTTGATCGACTCAGGTAGTACTCATAATTTCATCAACAAAAAGTTAGCTACTCGTCTAAATTGTTTTATATATCTAGCTCTAGAGTTTTAGGTTTTGATTGTAGATGGTGGTATAGTTAGTTGTTCAAGGAAGTGCCATAGCATTAAATTATCCAAGGGAGAATATCAACTTGATACCCCAATGTATGCAATATCCATGGGTGCAACAGATATTGTTTTGGGAGTACAATGGCTTACTACATTGGGAACGATTGAGATGAACTTCCAAGAACTATTCATGAGATTTCAATTAGAAGGAAGGGTAGTAGAGCTAAGGGGGTTGAAGGAAAAATCCCCACAAATGGTAAGCTCTCATCAAATGCAAAAGTTGCTTAAGAAAGGAGTGGATGGATTTGTGGCCCAGCTATGTTCATTAGAAGTCTCTCAATCTAATGCTCCTACTCATCCAGATTTGCAAGCTATAATTGATCGTCACTCAGTTGTTCTTGGAGATATGTCTAAAGGACTTCCTCCTAAGAGGGATCATGATCATGCTATACAGTTAGTTCTAAGGATCCAACCACCAAACATCAAGCCTTACAGGTACCCACACATACAAAAGAGTGAGATAGAAAAAAATGTTGAGGAAATGCTAGAGGCAGGAATTATCAGGCATAGCCAAAGTTCTTACTCCTTGCCTATGGTGATGGTACGTAAGAAGGATGATACTTGGCATATGTGTCCAGATTATAGAGTGCTCAACATGTACACCATTAAAGATAAGTTTCCTATTCCAGTTATTGATGATTTTCTAGATGAATTGAATGGAGCTATGTATTTTACCATGTTAGATCTTAGATCTGGTTATCACCAAATTCGGATTAAGGAGGAAGATATTTATAAGACAGTATTTCAGACTCATGAGGGTCATTATGAATTTTTGGTGATTTCATTCAGTCTTACCAATGCACCATCTACATTCCAAAGTTTGATGAATTCCATTTTTAGGAAGTTCTTGAGAAAGTTTGTGTTAGTATTATTTGATGATGTATTGATTTACAACAAGACTTGGGAAGAACATTTGCAACATATGGATCAAACATTACAAATACTTGAAGATCATCAACTCTATGCTAAGCCATCCAAGTGTGCTTTTGGTCTTAAGGAGGTGGAGTATTTGGGACACATAGTTTCACATGAAGGAGTAAAGGTAGACCCTAAAAAAATTGAGGCTATCATGGAATGGCCTATTCCAAAAACCATTAAGAAACTGAGGGGTTTCTTGGTATTGACAGGTTACTATAGAAGATTTGTGAAGAATTATGGTCGTATAGCAACACCCCTCACCACTCTATTGAAGAAGGATTATTTTCATTGGAACGAGTCCTCTAATATAGCATTTGAGAATTGAAGGAGGCTATGTGTACAACTCTAGTGGTTGCCACTCTTGACTTCACCAAGGAATTCATTGTGGAATGTGATGCTTCTAGAAATGGGATAGGAGCAGTTCTCATGCAAGAAGGTTGACCAATTGTTTGAGAGTCATCAATTAAAGGGTAAGAATCAACTAAAACACATTTATGAGAAGGAAATGCTAGCAATCCTTCATGTAATTAAACAATGGAGGCCTTATCTATTGGGTAGACACTTCAAGGTTAAGACACATCATGATAGCCTAAAATATTTTTTGGAACAAAGACTATCTTTTGAAGAGCAACAAAAATGGGTCACTAAGATGTTAGGATATGACTTTGAGATTGTATATAAGAAAGGGAAAGAAAATATTGTAGCAGATGCACTTTCAAGGAAGGATGAGAAAGATGAAGCCTCATTGTGTGCCCTTTCAATATTACAAGCAAATTGGGTGGAGGAAGCCAAAGCAGAGTGGCAAAATGATGTTGCGACAAGTAATCTCTTCGAACAATTAAAAAGTGATCATAGTAGTTCAGATAAGTTTTGTTAGAAGGGAGATACTCTTTGGTATAAAGAGAATTTGTATCTCTACAAGAATTCCATTCTTAAACAAAAGATTCTCACAGAGCTACATGTGTCTCCAGTGGGTGGTCATTTAGGATTTTTGAAGACATATCATCGAGTGAAGCAAGATTTTTTTTTGGAAGCGCTAAAAGGTGATGTTCAAAAATTTGTGGCTGAATGTTTGGTTTGTCAAAGGAATAAAGGAGAGACAATTAAGACACCAGGTCTCTTGCAACCCTTATCTATTCCTAGCCAGTGTTGGGAAGAGGTATCCATGGACTTCATCACAGAGCTTCCCAAATATAAAGGTCATAATGTCATCATGGCAGTAGTTGATCGCTTCACTAAATATGCACATTTCCTTGCATTATCACATCCTTTTACAGCAAGTGTAGTGGCAAAAACGTTTTTGGAAAATATCCAAAAGCTACATGGTACACCTAAGGTTATTGTTAGTGATCATGATTCTATCTTCACTAGTCACTTTTGGAAAGATTTATTCTCATGTTTGGGTACTCATTTGGCTCATAGCTCTTTATACCACCCTCAATTAGATGGGAAAACTGAGGTTGTTAATTAGTGTTTGGAAGGATATCTACATTGTTTCACTTTAGAGAAATAGTCTCAATGTTTAGATTGGCTACCACTTGCATAATGGTGGTATAACACTTCTTTTCATAGCTCATAAAAAATGTCTCCATTTTTGGCACTTTATGGATATCATCCTCCTTCCATCACATCATCAATAAAGGTGTTACCAAGAGTGCAGGCAGTAGAGGACCACTTGCTTCATCAACAATAGGTACTTTTAGGACTCAAGGAGAATTTAGCCATGACACAAAATTGAATGAAACAATAGGTAGACCAACATCACAGTGAAAGAATTTTTGAAGTTGAGGATTGGGTCTTCTTGAGATTGCAACCTTATAAGAAAATCTCACTAGAGCAACAAAAAAAGAATAATAAGTTGTCTCCAATGTATTATGGTCCATACCAAATCATTTAAAAGATTGGTAGTGTTTCCTACAAGCTAGAGTTGCCACCAACAAAAAAGATACATCTAGTTTTTCATGTTTCCTATTTGAAGATGGTAATTGGGCATAATATTCCAACTCAAACAACACTACCAGAGCTCGATGAAGAAGGAAGAATCATTTTGGAACCAGAGTGCATTTTTCAAACACACACAAAGAAGTTGAGGAATAGAACTCTCACTGAGTATCTCATCCAATGGAAGAATTTATCAGTTGAAGATGCCACATGGGAGGACAAGGAGTTCATTCAAAAGGATCCAAACTTGATTAGCATTGAGGACAATGCTTCTTTGAAGAAGGGGGGCATGCTACACCCTTAATATTAGTGTACATCAGGTTATGAATAGTCGGCTTGTGGATATCTTAACTCTTTATTAAGTCATATTATCATTAGTATATTGTTATTTAGTTGTTTAGGTTGGGCTAAGACTTATATAGGGGTGTCTAAGTCGGCCTAGGTGATATCCTAGGCATAAATATGTATATATAGGAAGTTGTGAGTCTTATTTCATCATCAAGTTGTGAAGTTTTTTCTCATCAGAGATATTTGGAGGTTTTCCCCCTCGAAGTGTCTTGTTATTCTCAGTTATTATCAAGTATTTTCAGCATATTTCATATCATATTCTTCTATTGTGCAAGTTATTTAATAACAATTTATGCTTATGCGATATGCAATGGTATATGTAATGATATGGAATGGATGCAATGTTATATTATTTTTTAGTATCTTTTTATGATATAATATGGGATGGATGATATGATATGCAGATGTTACACTTATGATATGATAATGGATGCATTTATTTTTGTGTATTTTCTTATGCAATTTTATGAGATGATGATGTATGTATATGGATGTATGTATGGATAATGTAGATGTTCATGCTTATTATATGATAATGTGATGCATGTTAATGATATGTATGCAATGATTTAAGATGCTTAGAATAACAAATCTATATTATTTGTCATAATTTAAATCGTAATGATGATGCAGGATGTATGCTTAATGATGTTCTATAATTATGCTGTGATGTATGCATGCTAATGATTTGTGGATGTAGGATGGATGTAATGATGATTTTGTTTGTTGACTGTCATGATACCAGGTTAGCGTGGAGAGAAGATAAAAGAAACAAGATGATTGGCCATTGATTTGGATGATTGATCCAAAAGATCCAACAAGTCTATGATCCATTGAGACATTATTAGAGATGCATGAGGAGAAATGCATAATGATGACGATGATGTGATTTTCTCATATCTTGGGATTGGGATTTTTTTTCATTCCTTATTTGTTTGATATAACACATAGACATGATGTATCAAGGTATTGATAACCAGGACAACATTGTATCTAGTGTAATGGAATTTGACTCTGCGAACAGATAGGATAGTTCCTATTCACACCTTGACATACAAAAACCTTGTTGGAGTGTAAGTTAGAAGCTTAGAATATATCAGACAAAATCATACACAATAGTCAATAATGTACTCCAAATAACTTTCCTAGACACAACTAAGCAAGTACGCGCCAAGATTATTTTACAAGAATACCCACAAGCACAACAAATGGAAGATAATGATCGATTCCCCATTCCTTTCTCTCTAAATCATTTTGATAGACATCATCGAGAGGTCCTTGGAATGGGTCATTAAGATAAACCATCAGTGCTATCTATATCTCTTGCTAGTTTAATTTAGCTAAGATGATGTTTGATATTGATGCCCATCGTAGGAAGGATACATCCTAGGACATGTTGATCAGATGGTTTGATGTAGGATGATGATGAGCTTTATGATAAGCTATTGATACAAACTCCACTAACGTTTTTACCTATGATTTAGACTTTAGATTTTGACAATTAGGTTCTCACTTTACAACTCACTATACTTGCTTTCTATTTGTTTTGTCAAAGGTTGAAGATGATGATTGATTTATTATGGGTGAAATTTTATTGCGGGTGAAAGGGAAATGTGATGGATGATTTTAGGTTTTCTAGAATATTTCAATGTTTTTGGTATTTTGAAAGTGTTTTGAGGTTGTTTTTTATCTTTTTAAAAGTTTATGTGAATGTTTATGTTTTTGATTATTTGAGGTTGTTTAGGTTTTTTGAATGTTTTCCAATGTTTTTGTTTTTTTGTTATTTGAATGTTTATGGTTTTTCCGAGGTTTTACAAATGTTTAAGGATTTTTGAAATTTGAATGTTTAGGGATTTTTTGAATTTTTGAATGTTTAGGGATTTTTTGAATTTTTGAATGTTTAGGGATTTTCTAAATTTAGGGATTTTGACCAAGAACCTAACCTAAAAGACCTATTTGAGGGGCCTCGGGGGCTGATCGAAGATTAGCTTTTCCTACATTATACATACAAAGACCATGTAGTTCAACTGACTCAACTTATTAGTAATGAGATATGAACAGTTGATGGAATGCCAGTTTATTATGATGGAATCCTAAAGGATTGACCTAGGGTGTCTCGAGGGCACATCAATGATGGCCTTGCCTGTGTTCAAGCTTAGAGACCCATAGTTCAAAAAAATTGTTTTTGAATTTTTGATGTTCAACCTTTTTTTAGGGTTTTTGATGTTTTCTAGATGTTTGGATTTTGTCTTTACAATTTTCTAAATGTTTTTGGATTTTAGCTGTACAAGATTTTGCAAATGTTTTTGGATTTTCTAATGAGCATTTTACAATTTTTTTTGGTGTTTTTGATTACCTTAAGATATACAAGAACTTGATCCAATCCATAATGAATTACCCCCCAGTGTGATATGATAGAATACCTTGATATAGGTAGGACAAACTAACCTTTGGAATATGCCAAGTAGTACTAAGGGGATACAATACTTCACAATATCAAGCTATGATGCGAACATGGATGGGGGATGGATGGAATAGGATGAAGGATGTGATGCAATGGATGGAATGATAAGATAAAGAGCCCAAGTAGATGGAGGTATTTTATTTATGAAAGGCGCTTGTTTTCTAGGTTTTCACCAAGGTACTTTCCCAAAGCGCCACCGAAGTGGTTTTCACTAGAAGATGATTTTTTTTCTTTACTATTTTCAATCCTTTTTCTCATTTTTTTTTTTATTTTAATAATTTTTTGATTTTTTTGTATATTCAGATTTATACCCTCCAAGACTAGGCATATTATTTTTTAAGATGCAAGTTGTTAGTTGGTTCCTGCAAGGGTTCACCTTTAGGTGTTGACAATTGGTATGCTCCTGATCCATAGCTTGTTGTGATGACAAAGGGACCCAATCAGTTAGGCTCAAATTTTCCTTTACTATCCTGATCTGGTAGGTTCTTCTAATTCTGCTTTAGGACAAGATCTCCTACCTGAAAAGACTAACATTTGATTTTCTTGTTATAACTCCATTTCAGTCAGTTTTGATATACTTGCAAGTGATTAAGGGCATCAAGACGATTCTCATCCAATAATTCTAGCTCATTCAATTAAGATACTATGTACTCTTCATTAGTGATTAGGTTCTATAGTGACACTCCCAGTGATGGAAGATCAACCTCAATAGGTAGGATGGCTTTTGATTCGTAGACCAAGGAGAAAGGGGTTGCACCTATTGGCATGCAAAAATTGGTTCTATAGGCCCAAAGAGTGGGATTCAGTTGTAGGTTCCAATCACATCCAATTTCATTGACCGTTTTCTTTAGGATTTTTAGAATGGTTTTCTTTGTAGCATCAGATTGATTGTTTCTCTGGGGGTAATAAGGGGTAGAGAATTAGTGTTAGATGTTGAATCTTTGACAAATCTTTCACATCCTAATTCTTGAAGGGTTTTCCATTGTCTGATATGAGGGTTTGTGGAACACCATAATGATAGATTAGGTAATTCAAGATAAACTTAGCAATTTTCTTTCCCATTATGTAGGTCATAGGAATGGCTTCAACCCACTTGGTAAAATACTCAGTGGCTATTATGATAAACTTGTGGCCATTAGATGAGGTTGGAGTTATCTTTCCTATGAGGTCAAGCCCCCATTGTGAGAAAGGCCAAGTTGTTACCATTGGTTGCAATTGTTGAGCTAGAACATGAATCATATCTCCATGTTGTTGACACTAAACACACTTTTGCACATACTGATGAGCTTCTCTTTCCATGGTTGGCTAGTAGTACCCCATCCTCAACAATTTTTTAGCTAAAGTCATACTACTAGAATGGGAACCGCATATGCCGTCATGAAATTCTGTTAAAGAAGTTAAGGCTTCCTCTTGGTTAAGACATCATAGTAATGTACCTTCAATGCTTTGGCGGTAAAGGGTATCACTTAGGATCATGAATTGGGATGCCTTCTTGATAAAGGTCCTTTTAAGGTTAGAGGTGATATCGAATGGGAGGGTTCCTTTGCTAAGGTAGATGAATATGTCATGATACCATGGTGATCTAAGACCAATAATGACACACACAAACTCTGATTCTAGGATTTTGAAAGTTGGTATGAGAAGTTGTTCTACCAAGAATTCACATTGCAGGACGTTGTTCGACATGTCTAACCATGACCTGATTGTTGCCATGGCATCCACTGCTTGATTGTTCATACAAGGAATCTGCTCAAAATTTATGTCAATGAAAAGGTCCTTGAGATTCTCTACCATCTTTTTGTAAGGAGTAAGCTTATCATCCTTAGTTTGGTAGTCGTCATTGAATTGGTTGATAACCAGATATGAATCTCCATAGAGTTTCATCTCTTGTATCTGCCATTGAATTTCTATCCTTAGACCTGTGATTAGGGCTTCGTACTCAACAATGTTGTTAGTATAGGGGAGTGATAATCTATATTTATTTGGGATGCAATCACCTTGAGGGGTGATGAAAATAATACCCGCTCTTGATCCATGTTGGGTGAACAATCCATCAAAGTACATTTTCCATTGATTTGTGAGATTAACAAGGAACACTAATTTATCAAGGAATTTTGATATTAATGGGTTCTTTGCATAGATAGGTGTTGTTGCTAGTTGGTTTGTGACCACTTGTCCTTTTATTACTTTGCGCTCCACAAACTCTATGTCAGATTCTGTTAAGATCATTACGCATTTGGCCATTCACCCAGTGAGAATTTCCTTAGATACCATATATTTCAATGGATCAATGTTTGCAATGAGTTTGATTTGATGTGACAACATGTAATGTTTGAATTTTTGTGAAGAAAAAACCAATGCTAAGAAGGATTTCTCAATGGATGAATAGTTTATTTCATAGCCCACTAAGGTCCTACTGATGTAATAGATAGCTCTTTCTTTCGTGTTTCCATCATGTTGTGCTAGAAGAGCACCTAGTGTTGTTGATGTTGCTGAGATATATAGGTTCAGTGGTTCATTTGGTATTGATGGTATGAGCATTGGAGGTTTCAATAGATTGTCTTTGATTTGCTAGAAAGCTTTATCACACTTCTCATCCCACTTGTAAGTTATTCCTTTATGTAGAAGATGTGAAAAAGGGTGGATTTTCTTGATAGTTGCATTATGAACCTACTGATGGACTGTTCCTTGTAACCCTCTTATGTACTCTAGCGTTTGCGGTGGTTCCATGTCTAGGATGGATTTTACCTTTGTTAGATCAATTTCTATCCCTCTTTGCGAGATGATATAGCCAATAAGTTTCCCTGATGCTACCCCAAAGACACACTTTTTTAGGTTTAGTCTTACTTTGTATTCTTCAAGCCTATCAAAGATGCGTCCTAAGACTTGTATGTGCTCACTTATTTTCTTTGATTTTTCCAAAATATCATCCACATAATCTTCAACTGTTTTGTGGATCATGTCATGAAAGATGAGGGTCATTGCTCTCTGATAGGTTTCTCCTACATTCTTTAGCTCAAACGACATCATGTTCTAGCAATATGTTCCCCATGGACAAGTAAATGTAGTTTTGTGTTGATCCTCCTTAGCGACGATGATTTGATTATAGCCTTAAAAACCATCCATGAGTGATAGCATTTCATGCCCTACTGTTAAGTCCACTATGATATCAATGTTAGGAAGAGGGAAATCATCCTTTGGGCATGCTTTGTTTAAATCTTTGAAATCAGTGTATATTCTGATGCCCCCCAGTAGGTTTTGAGACTGGTACCATGTTTGAAACCCACTTAGGATAATCTATTGATCAGATAAATCCAATGCCAAGAATATTTTGTAACTCAAGTTTGACCAAGAGTGCTATCTGAGGGTGCATCTTTCTTAACTTTTGCTTTACTGGTTTGGCCTCACGATAGATTGCTAGATAATGTACTATCCCTTCTAGATCAAGGATTGGCATATCTATGTATGACCATGCAAAGTTAGCTCTACGCTCTTTCAAGAATGCTGCAAGGTTCTTTTGTTCTTCATCCAACAAGGATTCGACATAGAAAGTGATCATGGGTGCTAATTTTGTTCCCACATTGACTGGAATGGCCTTTTCTACTAGTACTGTTGACTTCTCTGGATGTGTTGGACTAAGGGGGAGATTGAATCCCTCATCTTGGGGTGCCTCAGAGAGGTTTTCACCCTTAGATACATCCTTTCTTTTTACTATTTTAGGATTAGAGAGTACCATAGTGTGGTTTTCACTCAAAGATCTACATGTTAGTTACATTTCATAAATTTTGCGACTAAAGGATTCAATCATCTCCCCATAATACACCCCTATGCCTAGATTTATGTCAAAAATTGCTTTGTGATATGCCTATGGTAAGTTGTCACAGAGTCCCATGAATTATGAGATCGCTTCATCATTTTCGAATAAATCTAGAATCGGTGGTCCTATTTGGTCCAATTCAATGAGTTGCGGGTATACTAGGCATATTTCAATTGGTTGATCACTCGAGGTGAAGGATGTTATGGATATCATGAAGAGGGAATTATTCTCAAATAGGTCAGCAACATCAAGGGGGAAGTCATCTAAGGTCATATCACATGATGTAGGTAACCAAGAGGAAGCCTCAACCTATTTAGTGGAAGTACCTTTTCCAATAAGGGTGACCTTGCTAGTAGTACAACCTAGGCCAAGATTCTTTAGGTGTTTCTCAAGAATGATGGGTTCTAGAAAACCATTATCATTCTTGTCTAACTTCTCATTCTTGTTATATCCCCATCCCTTCATTAGCTACAAGCCTTTATTGTCGTCTTCCATGGGAAGAATAGGAACAGGTCGCTCATCTTGATAGAGAAGTTTAGAGACATCTTCCTCATTGAAATATTCTTGGTTCAAATCTCCCCACTTGGTGAAGGTGGTAGCTACCATCTTGATTGTTTTGGCCTCTTTATTGCTAGATGTGGGTTTCCCATGGGATTGAGGAGAAAGAGGTATCTCTCCTAAGACAAAGGTATTCTTCATTAGATTATAGTTTCCACAACCATCATCCTGGATTACTACTTTGATGTCGGGTATACTTTGCACAATGGATTTTTTTGTTTTAGAGGTAGATGTAAGGGATGATGGGTCAACAAATGAGATAGAAGGTGTCAGACCTTCGTCATTCTTGGGTATTTGGGGGATTTTATAGAACTTGGCCTTAATATTTTTGCAGTAGTAAAAAGGGTCAAGATCTTTATGGATGGTAATTTCTCTGCCCTCGAAGGGAAACTTTACACATTGATGATAGGTTGAGGCTACAACTTTTAGGGCATGGATCCATGTCGACCAAGTAGGATGTTGTAGGGAAGATGAAGGTCGAGCACTTGGCATGTAGTTTCTGCAATGCTGGGTCCCGCTTGGATGGGTAATGCAATGATGCCTTGCAATACCCACTCTTGGTCATCATATGCTCTGATGATGGTACTCTTTGATTTCTCAATAGTATCCTATGAATAGCCTAGGTTTTTGATCAATTGAAAGGTACAAATGTTCATACCAGCACCTCCATCTACTAGGACTCTTTTGATCTTGTTGTTATGAATGACAACCTCAAGGTGTAAAGCACAGTTATGAGATGGTTGTGATGGTAGGTCTTGTTTTGAGAAGGTGAGAAAATGATGAGCGATATGCCCTACCATAGATTTTGTAGACACATAAAAATGACCTAGGCCTGTAAGCTCTATTTTCATCTTTTTCTTCCTAGCATAATTATGACATTTTAATTATGTCCTTGGTCCACTTTTGACTATTAATTAAATAATTCATAATTATTTAATTAATTCTCATGCTTTATTCTTCATGATTATTAAATAAATAAATTTTATTTATTAATGGAGGTCATCCATGGAGAATGAAGACATGTGGTGAGATATTTTTAATTTTTTTCATGTTATTTCCTTTGCACTTCATTATTGCTTTGGGTTTTTATGTTTTGCATTTGATCTGCTAACCCTAGGAAAATTCCCATAGTTACATATTTAAACTGATCTGTATCAATATCCTCGGGGATGGATGATTCTAACAAAGCTTTCTCTAAGATTTTCCTATGTGTGGGGGATAGATTTAATATTTCCAAGATTGATATCTATGCGGGGGTCTTCTTAATCCAATCCAGGAGATTATACTTACTGGGATGGGATGTTGGAAAAGTAGATTGTGCCCTAGATTGAGACGAGACTCATTAGACGGTAATTTTTCCACATCGTGTGGTGACTCGACACTCTTCACTAGGCCCTTTGATGGTGATGACAGTAATAATGCTATCACAAGAAGCAATCACGTTGGAATAGGTATGCTACACATTTGTGTAATCCTTATCTTTTATGTTTTTGTTCCCTTTGCTATGATCTGGCATAGGGTTCTTGTATATTTTAAGATCCTGATTGCCGGCTGGTATTTCAATAGATATGATGTCATTTTCTATGAGGTCTTGGATAATATTTTGAAGACGCATGCAATTTTCCATTTTGTGTCCTTTGAATTTGTGAAAGTCACAAAGATCATTCCCGTTGTACTAGGATGGTTTCTCTTGTGGTTCTTGGTAGTTTTTGAAAGTTGCGAAGTGTTATTAGGTTTGACTCTACCAACTTCTTCATGATATTTTTGATAGGTTTTTACAATTGCGTGTACTTTCATTTAGGATAGGTGTTCTTGTTAGGGGTTCACCATTGTTGGGTGTCAGTGTTGTTGATCTAATTGTTCTAAGGGGGTGTTGTTTTCTACACAATTAGTTGAATGTTAGCAACTTTCTTGTCATTTGGTCTAGGAGCACTTAGGACCACCTTAGCATCTACCACACCATCATGTGTTACATTTCTGTTCTTACCCTAGACACAAGGCTTGTCGTTTGAACTAGTTGATGGCTGATTATCTTTGTAAGCTTGGGTATTTCCTTGTAAGATTAGAGCTCTCTCAATGTTAAGGGCTTGAGGGACAATATTGTCATAAGAGGTGATGCATTGCATTTTCAAGTGGAAGGATAGATCCACATCTAGATTTTCTATGATGATCCCCACTTGTTGTTCATTGGGAAGAGGCCACTTGATTTTACTAGCTCTTTGTCTCCACCATTGCAAGAAGGTAGTGAAATATTCTCCTTTGTTTTGTCTGAGAGTATACAATTCTTCTAGGCTTACGTCCATGTCAAGGTTAAAGGAGAAGTGATCAATGAAATTATCAATGATTTCTTGGAAAGTTTTAATACCGGGAGGAAGTTGAGAAAACCAATCCATTGCAAGACCTGTTAAACTTTGAGGGAAGAGGAACATTATATAAGAATCATTGTAAGACACCTCCATACACATGATGTTGAATTCTTTGACATGGTCCACAGGACTTCCTCTCCCTTTGTATTTATCAAATTCGGGAATTTCAAAGCTAGGAGGGGATGGTACCATTGCGATGTTTCAATCAAATGGATAGGGACATAGGTTATATGTATGGGGCTTCTTTGTCTTTCCCATTCGAAAATCCTACATTTCTTGTGACAACGCTTTGAGTTGTGATGCTAGATTGTCTTACAGATTTGGTGGAGGAACATATGGTGGCATGATGGATAAATTGTATGCAAGATTTTGATATGATAATATGTTGTATGGGGTGTATGGTGGTTTAAGATTCTATGAAGGTGATTGAGGTGTTGATGTATATGTTCCTAATGCATTTGTATTGTCGATGTTTTGTTGAGGGTTATAGTAGGAACTTGGTTTTTTGTTGTTGTTGTTGTTGGGAATACTGTTGAGCTAGTAAGGCCTGCTATTGTTATTGAGCCACAAGGGCTTCTTGTTGGGCTTGTTGTTGTTGTTGCACCACAAGGGCTTGCTGTTGGACCTCTTGTTGTTGCTGTGCTACTAAGGCTACTTGATGGGCTTGATGTTGTTATTGGGATAAGGATGCTTGTTGTGTTGCTAAGGTTGCTTGTTGTTGTTGTGCTACTTGCTATGCTACTAAGGATACTTTTTGTTGCTGTTGCTATTTTATGGCTTGATGATATGCTTGTTGTAAAGCTAAGGCATGCACTTGCAATGTGGGATCAGATGTTTGTTGGAACATCTATGATGGATTGTGAGTGTTGATGTTTTGAGTGGGTAGCAGATTGGTGACGAGAGGATGGGGGTTCCCTTGGTTTAATATTCCTTGTAAGATAGTGGATTAAGGTGGAGGAATGTAAGTTTGAGGTCCCATTTGATGTTGCATGGTGAAGGGGACCGTGGGGAAAGATGAGGATGGTGCCATTAGATTTTATGATGATAATTACACACTAGGACCTTGAGTCCATTGATTAAAAAGGTTCCCTTGTCCCATGTATTGAGGATTTCCTTGCACTAGGGATGTGGACAAGGTAAATTTACTGGGTTGATGGGATTTGTGACCAAAGGATTTTTTTGAGATGGGTTGATAATGGATGGGATGGGTGAAGCCAATGGTATGGATGAACTACTTGGAGGATTGGGTAGAGATGTCCCAATTTGTATTAAGGGTTGACTCGATGTTATGATGTTGGCATGACCTTGTGTACTGTTTTGAGACGCTTGGTCCATACTGCTTTGTGTGATGTGGGCACACTTGTGGTACTCACGGGTATGGATGAAGAGGGGTGTCCTCAATATGTGGAGGTTTTTGTCGACTAATGAAGTTCAAGGAGTTTATATGGATGTTGGGGATCTTTAGAAATGGGAGGAGCACCAAAGGTAGGTGCCCAAGTAGTGGTTTGGGATGGAGGATTGGTATCGAGGGTACCCACAAGTGTGTTGCTTTCAAATGAAAGAGTTAGACCAAATTATTTGGTAAGACTAGTTGCAAGACTAGGAGTGGATGTTTGATTTCTCCCTAGTGATGGAGTTGTGAAGCTTTTTTTCAAATTTAATGCAAAAAATGATGGGGAAATTGGAGCTACATTTTCAAAGGCTTCATGTTCCATGATTTCTTCCTTAGTAAGTCCAAACAGGTTATGGGTAATGTCTTAAATCTTATATGGCCCAGATGGAGATTAGGGTTGTTGTGATAAGGTAACTTGAATTCTTGGATGAAATTCTAGAGGATTTGGATTACTTGAGGTAAATGTTACTTTGGTTTTCTCCATGATTCTCTTGTGTTGTGATCTTGTCTTTACCATAAATTTTGTGTCAACTCTCAGAGAGTTGTGTTGTGATTTGTAATGTTTGAACTCTCTAGCTGACTCAAATTTAGGTAAAAGGGATGCTCAAGTTTTTTTTGGAGCAATGGTGATAATGGGAGATGAAAAGATGAATGATGTTGGGAGTGATTTTTGCAATTTTTTTGGGACAACACATTTGACTTAAGAGTTTGATGTTTTGATGTTTGATAAAGGATTTTTATGAACTTGGAAATATTTAGGGTAGACTTGTGACCTTCAAGATAAACTAGCTCAAAGATAATAACTAACTCAACCAAGTGCATGGAAATGGATATATTTCACATACAAATTAGCTAAGTTAGGGGTTGGTTTGATAGATGTTTAAGTCAAAAAAGTGTTATTGTATTCAAATTTTTTGCAAAGTTTGGTGAGATGAATAATGAAATTTTATGGAGGGGTGAATGAAGTATTTGATCCAATGTTGAACTAAAGTCAATCTTTGTTTGATAAGAACAAGGTAGTGAGAAACATGCAAGACCTATAAAGTTTTCAAATCCTAAAGACCCAATGTTTTAGATAGGTTCATTATGATGAAAAGGACTAGGGTTTTGACCAAAAAAGATCATATACAATTCTGGATTGTTCCTTGAAACATGTTTGTAGAAGTAGTATAACAACTTGGTTCTAGTTGCAAGGTGTTTTTTGGGAGCTTTTGAAGTAAGATGCCTAAGTTTGAAATGATGACCTATAGACCTTCTTTTGGGGATTCTAATTTTGCGTGAGATTGTTTAGAGAAATATAAGTCTATGGAAGAAAAGAGGATATTTATTTCCATGTAGGTGGTGGTAATAGGGGCCTTCTAGCCTCAATATCAGCTTTTTCTTCTTCTTCGTCTATGATGTAGGTTGTGTTTCTCCACTAGGCTGGTGTTTCCTTGGTTTCAAATGTGAAGCTTCTCAAATTACTAATTATATTGATTTGTTCTCCATTAATGAGTTCAAAGTTTGGTTGAATAATAGTAGGTGTAAGGTCGGGTTGTTCAATGGGAGTGATCGGTCTCCAAATGGTCATGTGGGGTTCAATTGTGTCAAGTTTATCTTGCTTAAGTGAGTCTATTTTACCATAAACACATGTCTTGATTATGTTTTCAAACTAAATGTCTATGAAAAAAAATATCATAAATTTCACAATGTCCATTATGTGAAAATCATAAGGTTGAAGCAATAGTTGCTTATGTTGACTTTGGGAAGTATGTATTGAGATATAAGTCAATATATTTAGAAATATCTAAGGATAGAAATACTTAGGACAAGCAATAATAACAAGGTTATTTCAAGAGGTATCCATACTTTAGACCAAAGGGTTTGAAATTTTGAAAAGATTGTGAATGTTTGTTTGTAATGTTTTGGAACCAAGCAAAGTATTAAACTGACTCACAAGCATTTACCATCCCATGCTCAAAAGATACTGCTTACTAAATCCCCACTCGGATTTCTCCAAACACTAAGACAATGCAAATAGATAAGTAGGAGGTATTTTTCCACAGTGTGTCAAATTGTGATATTGCTACCAGGATTCAACCGTGTAGTTTTACGAGTCAAACTCATTGACCCATGTTTCATGAAACATGGGTCAATGAGTTTGAATTGTAAAACTACATGGTTGAATATTGATAGCAATATCACAATGCATATAGTTTGATATTTGGTGACATTGGCTCCCCTCCACGACACACACTTCTCGGGACCACCAAATCTCAAAATCCTAAAGATCCGAAGATCCTAAGGATTTTTCTATTTCAACAATGAATAGTACAAATGTGGGGTGGCTTCAGAATGATCATTCCTACACCAATAAGCATAAAGGTTTTTAGTTTCTAAATAATTGGTTCATAATAATGGCTTTCGTTCAAGGTGGCCATCCATGCGGCAAGATTAGCTCAAGATTATGGAGAATCAAGAGGCCTCTCAATCTCTTCCTAAGAAGAGATTTTGATGTATCACATGGATACTAAGGGTGACACATGTTGGTATGACGCATCCGCACTTGTTGTTCATGACTTTTGTCACAAACACATTATTTATATAGCGGCTTGAAAGAGCTTGGCGTTAGCTTGTTTTTGTTTGGGTCGTTCCCTCCTTTCGAAGCGGGGAAGCAGGCCCTCTAAAGATAAACAATAGCAAGGAAGTACATCTGTAGTTTGATCATCCTAGTTTTCATGAAACAAGGAGAGAACACACACGATTCATTTTCCCTACACTAGCAAGGGGTTCATTTTTAATCCAAATTGAAAGATGTAGGTGATTATACAAAGTGTTAAGGAATGCTTCTATTTCTCAAGATCGCTGAGTGGCATGAGAGAATTTCATACACATTCAATAACAAAGATGTAAATCAAAACACAACAAAAAATTGTTAATTTTAACCCATAAAGCTAAGATGAATTCATTTATGCACCAATGCAATGTTAAGTTGCTTTGTCCAATTTTAAACCCAAAATACAATGATGAAATGAGGGTTGAATTTTAGACTCATTTGAGTGTTATTTTTAAACCCAAATGAAAATTAGTGTGGTCCTAAAGCATAAAATGAAAAGCACAATAGATGGGTTATAATTTCCCCAAAAGCGTCAAACACTTGTTACAATCATAAGATTCAAAGATGAGAATGCTTCTTCACTTCAACTTTTATCGTCCAACCTACAAAACTCTGTTAGTCTAAAAACCAAAACAATGTTAGAGGCATGTTAGTAATCTGATAAAGTGAAAAAATTAAAACACATGAATGATCATTAAATTTCTTACCAGAGTTGGTTGTCGTTATTCATGATAGCGTCGCTTTGGTGAACTTGGGCATCACTTTGTAGAGAAAACAGTGACGATGATAACATCACCATTTGAAGAGCATCATCATTTATAAATATTCGATGACTCTAAAAAGTATTAGTGTTTTCATTTGTTTAATCAACATCGGGATATTAAATAGGTGTCATTGTTTCAGATGACAATATCATCACAATATGGTGATGCCCAACAAAAGGTGTTGCTAAAATTATTTTGGGCATCGTTGTATCCTGCAAAAGTTAGAAAAACAAAATTTGAGATAGAAATTGATTAAATTTGATCAGTTTTTCCCTCCTTCTAGCACCAAAATGTGATTAGACAGATTAGTATGGGCTGATTACACTTGATCCATGATGAATCGAAGCATAATGAAGTCACTAACATTAAATCTCAACATGATCTTTCAAATGTAAATTAAACTTAACACGTATCAAAACTAAGATTTCCAAACTATGAAAGTGTTAAAATGTCTACTCTAATCCATCTGAAACTTATCCCATTGTGGGAGTGGTGTTGCATTGATGTGGAACTATGACCCTTTCCTAATCTCGTGGATAAATGAGCTTGTTCCAGTCAGTTTTATTGAAGAAAACTAATGGAACGGTTGTGAGATGTGTATGAAAACATGATTTCCATCTAAATGAGCATGATGCAAGCTAATTTAACATGATTTTATGCTAAAAATGAGCTACCTATGCAAAAGCTAATCTAATCTAGATGAAATTTAAACTAAAAGATTCAAACCCTAATTAATAAACAAGGTAAATAGATGCATTATGTGATCATGGAAGCCATTAATGGAAGCTTAAAGATAAATAAAAGCAATTAAAATGAACTAAAAGATGCTAAATATGTGCTAAATGTGAGTGTGAGTATGAGTGATTTTAAGAACATAAGTTTTCTTTTTGAAAGATGGATCTCTATTCAATAGAGACAAGCTCTATTTATAGAATAGGTAAAAAGAGATCAATGGATGAGATAAAAAAGATCAATCAATGGTTAAGGATGAAAGAAAGATGAGGCATGGATCATGGATTCTCATCAATGGGTGAGAATGCAAGATGAGATTTAATCAAGGGTTCACATTCCTTCAAACAAACAGACTTTCAACTTGTTCAAAAGGTCACAAGTTAACTTGCTCAAGAAGCTAAGTAGGTTTGTTGAGAAAAAGGAATAATTCCAAATGAGGAGAGAGACTATTCTTTGGAATAATCTAATGGGCAAGGGAAAAGGATATTTAGTTAATTCAAACTAAATTAAATTGTGCAAAAGGGGAAGGAATATTCCTTTTGGAGGAATGTGCAAAGGAAGAAAATTCCCTTGAAATATTCTCTTGCAAGTGGGGGGAATTAGGTTTAATTGATAATTTAAAATTTTAATTATACAATTAGGGGATTTAGAAGGATTAGATGATATTCATTAAATAAATGATTTAAGGAATGGGGGAAAGGTGGAATGATATTTAATTAAATAACTTAGGGATATTTAATTAAATAAGAAGATTTAGGGATTTAAATTAAATAGTTTGATTTATTTAATTTAATGAGACAAAATGTTAGCATGACCAAGGGTGAATTAACCTGATTAGATTAATTAGGTTATTAGATGCAAATGATATAATTAATTAAATAGCTAGGCTAATTTAATCAATTAAGCAAAGAAATGATGGGTTTCAAGAGGAAATGATGTTAGTATACCTGATTCAAGTGTATGATATCATTCAAGACATTTTTTAGTGTTTACAATTTTATCTACATAATATTCTCCATACTTCTGTCTCCTCTCCACCCAACCACTTAATTTATTGCTAATTGAATCTACATGTTTTAACATAGCTTCAAGTGATTCTGCAAGTGTGGTTCTTTGCGAGGTTGAACTTGCAGGATCTTTCAACCTCACAATTAACTCAATTTATTTTTTGCTATTTTCAATTACCCCCATTTAATTTTGTTGAGTTCCAGGGGGATGTTGAGAAATTGTTGGAGGAGTTTGTCATTGGATTTGAGATTGTTCTTCACCAGGTATTTTGGGTTGAGGTGAAGAAATATTTTGAATATTAGGAGGTTGGCTCTTCATTTCCTATAAATTAAATAAATTTACATTAAAAAACCTATTAAATCTACCTATTTAGAAACAAAATCACAAAAAAACAAACAAAAATTACTCCTAACACTTCCTCGACGTTGTGGTAGAATTTTGGTGAAGACTCAACAATAATTTGATGAAGCATTTGATCTCCAAGAATGTGAGAATTATTTTGAGGGTTTGAAGGTTGCGGGCTTGGAGAAAGCCACATAAATGAAAAATGATGAATGTTGTTTTTTTTTTGTTATAAACAGTTCTAAAATGCACTCACATTATAACAAGAGCACATTATACGCTCGGTGTGACCAAGCCTTAGGCTCAGTACACTGAAGCTATAATGTGAGCATGTTATAACATGCTCACATTATGGATTTTCAATTTTTTTTAAAGTTGGCCACTTTTTGGTCCCCCATCTTTCTGCACCCACTCTGCAACATTATTATATTTTCTTCCATAATTTTCTTCCTTAGATTAAGCATTTATTTTTTCATCACATATCTTTGTGCTATATCTCAAGCACCTCTTTTCTAATAGGGGTCATAGGATATTCATTAAATCCCCCCCTAAGCCATAGCTCTAGGCTTAGTTACCAGAGGAAACATCTGCACTGGAGAGTGGTATAGATTCTCCCTTATCCTTAGTCTCTTCTTTCTTTCTCCATATCTTTTCCATTTCCTTCTTCACTTCATCCAGATCAACCCTTTTGATTGGTTTTTTCTTCTTTATCGGATTACCCTTCCTTGTGTTTCTACAAAATTTAGTTGTATTTCTCATCCTTTTGCAATTGTTGCATATAATATTCCCTTGAACATTATTCCTTTTATTCATTCTATATCTGCATTGGTTAGCCTTGTGTCTAAATCCATAGCATGTATAACATTAACCTTTGAAGGATTGAATTATTCTACCATTGTTATATGCATTCACCATTTGACTTCTGCATTCACTTGCTCTAAGTCCAAATTTCTTGCATGTAAAGCATTGAACAATAAAGGATGAAACATTTTGATTCATTCTGTTTCTGCATTCCTTTGCTTTCTGTCCAAATTTATTGCAAAAATAACAAATACCATTCAAAGAAAAGTACCTTTGAGCATTTGGTTGTCTGATAGGAGGTCTTCTAGAATTGTTTCCTTGATTCTAGAGCATTCCATTGTTCTTCTTGTCTTAAATCTTCTTTACGTTTTGGTTTGCTTTTGAGATTTCTCCTTTTTCAAGTCCCAAACCACCTTTACCTTTAGATGCTTTTTGTCCTACAATTAACTCATCAAGCATTGTACAACTTGTCTTAAATATGTCTTCATAACTTCTTGCCTTCTCTAAATTTGATCTCAGATTTATCATTTCTTGTTCAAGCCTCATTCATTCATTAGATTTTCTTTCCACCATTGTACTTAGACATTCCTCAATATTTTTATTTTCTTCCACTTGCACTTTCAATCTGGTGATGTTCTCATTTGCTTGCTTCAATTATTCATTAACTTCCTTATGCCTTTCTCTGAATTTCTTGATCTGATCTCTTAGTTTTTTGATGCATTCATTTTCCTCTTTAATATTTTCCTTCAAATCTCTAATTTCAACTTCAATCTTGTCAAGGTCTTCAAGAACAACTTTAATTTCTCCATGTTTTTCTAACATGCAGTCTTCTTTTGTGTATTCAATAGCAGTAATCTATTTTAAAGGAATAGGATACTTTCTATTAGCCATGTGTTCAAACTCCAAGATCTTCCCAAAGCAGTCAAGCTCCTTCTAGGTATCCAAGCTTTGATACCAAATTTTGATCACTTGAAATATTGAGTGGGGGGGGTGAATTAGTATTCCTTTAAACCAATTAAACATAAGCTATCCAATTATCAAAATAAATGTAACTACAAAGATGAATGAAAGTATGAAGACATCCATAAAATCACATGACACATGAACACTAGTATTTTGGAAAACCCAAAATGGGAA
This sequence comes from Sequoia sempervirens, assembly GCA_007258455.2. Lineage (NCBI taxonomy): Eukaryota > Viridiplantae > Streptophyta > Pinopsida > Cupressales > Cupressaceae > Sequoia > Sequoia sempervirens. Next base: position 1,229,527,977 of record VDFB02271358.1, on the reverse strand, counting down.
AAGCCACGGCGAGGGTTAGCTCACAATATATTATATTCAAATATAGTATAATACAAAATGACTCACTACCAGGTGGATTCATTGTCTAAGTGAACTCACTGTCCACAAAAAGTAAGAAATGTAGAAAGAAGGGGTGGCTACACAACCTATTTGAATTGATACAATAGCATCTATCATATGATGGATTACAATCCCAATGAAGTACAAAATGATCTTCATATTGATCTGAAATAATATTCTGCTCTACTCACAATTTTTTCAACTTTGATCATATTCACATCACACACATGTAGGTGAAGCACCATACATGCCATATGTCTCATAATACTCACACACAACCTGCTCTCTCTAATCCTTCCTCATCATAATAACTATTCACCACACATCCACCTTCTAAACATTCAAGTTAGTCTCCTATATATATCCATATCAAGTGTACTTTCAATTAGATCATCCTAATTAGAAGTAACACAAAATAAAACATTATGTCCTCAAAGAATTATATCCACATCTTGCACCATAATTCAAAATTCAATTCACCTTCAGATAGGTCAAGATGGACCCAATGTAGATCCCACATAAGATAAAATTACATGCTTATCCTCCACAAAATATCAAACATGTTAGGATAGCCCAAAAATAAGACCTAACCACAAAGCCTTCATATGTACCTGCAATTTTCCTTATGTGTGACTTCAAAACTCAATCTTCCTTTGAATTCCCACTTAGCTGAAATTTAATAGCTTATCCTCATCATTGCAAAGCAATGGTGCAGTCAAGGATGGAGGGTCTAGGAATAGGATTGTCCAACCTTGTAGCAAAAGTAAACACAAAAAAAACTCAAAGAATTGGAATAACAATCCCACATGGGGGTATAGAGAATGATCAATTATTCACTGGCAACATGCCCTTCCTTCTGGCTTACAATTTATAGAATGATATGGCGTTAAGCCTAGAGATACAACGTGGAACAAAGCCCTTATCTCCTATATCTTCCTACTTCTATAGCACTCTATCACTACTGCCTAATGCAACTACACAATGCTTATATATATCAATTCCCAACTTTGAAAAAGGTCTACGTTGGCCTCAAGAGGTCCAAAATCCTAAAGTTGATGAAACATGTGAAGGTCAGCCAAAACATATGATTCTCCTTTAATCCATGGATAAACATGATGTAGATCAGAACAAAGGCTCCTTGATGAATGTGCATCCTTATGAAATGGTTTCCTGAGCTATGCAAGTCACGAGATAGGTCCGTACACTTTAAAATCAAAGATTGGTTAGTGAATGCTCTCTGTCCAATTACAACTGATATTTTGTTAGCAATATCTTCGTACCAAGATCTCCAAAACACTTGAATTCTGGATATAATGTAGATGTTGCAATGAAGATCATATATCCTTCTTTGTGAACTCTGATGTTATAATGCGGTATGAAATGCTCAGACTGGGTCTTGATAGTTAACTATTGAAATGCAAGAAAACATGAATGCAAATATTTTTGGTTGATGCAAGATTTCTTGCAACTTGGGATGCTCTTGCATCAGACACCTAAGGTTGATGAAAAGTGAGCCTCTCACTTTCCTGGGGCTAGAGGAAAACCAATGCGGTCCACCTTAGCTTGAGAAATACATGATGAATCTTCCTCCGGTCTTCCTTTCCATCTGACTAGATATTTCTTGGATTGCCTTCCTCTGGTACTATGCCCAACTCTGTTATCTAAATTTTCCTCAATTTCCTCTAGATGATGTGCTATCTAGTCTAGCAAACCAAATTATCCATCCTCCAGTGACTCTCCTTCATGATACTGGTATAAGTTTGCAATATTGAATATAGGTGATATACCAAATTCCTCTGGTAGTTCCACTTCATATGCATTTCTATAATCAAACTTCCTAATGATCTTATAAGGTCCAAAGCAAGCAAATCAAGAGATTCAAATGCCCAAATCACCAAATCTCAGATGCAAGAGTGATACATAGTGAAAGATGAGAGAAAATGATGTAAAATCCCCCTAAATTTGACCACACTCGTGCCATAGAGATAGTACCTAGGTGCATTAATGTCGTCAACAAGACAGGCTGAAGAAATTCAGAAACCCAACGGTAAAACAAAATCTCAGAAAAATCCGGTCCATGCAGAATATTGCGAAGTCCCAGATTTTTTGAACTGCAGCATTAGTCTCTTGGCCAGACTTTGAGTGAAATCCGGGAAAATCCAGATGGAGCCTAAAATCCTGAAATGAAGTAAAAACCTGAACTTTGTTCAAAACTTAATATTTTCAAAGTGCTTCCTAGAAGGGGGGCATTTTCACAAATAAGATAAGAATTCAAGCACATGCAAAGGTAACAAAACCTCAACATAACAAGGGCCCAAAACCAAAGCGAAAGCAAAAGAGGGTCCCTGCTTTCAGCGGGGCATGTGTGCAAAAACTACACAACAAATGGCGACTTTGCTGGGAAAATGCTCCAAAGCATTTCAGTGACAATCTGGAATCAAGAACCTAGAATCTTTGGTTTCGATCTCCCTATCAGAAAAACAAATCAAAATGCAGGATTAAAGAGTTAGAACCAAAGGTAGACTAAACCTTCCATAAACTGAAAATCCAAGTGTGTGCACATGAGTTCATTTCCCTCCTTGAGCTACTACAGAAACCAAGTTTAATCAGGTCAGGCTACGTAAAGATTCTAACTCCAAAAGCAACCTGGATAAAGCCTTGCTGCTAGTTAGGTGTCTATAGCCTCGACGAGGTTACCATTGTGACTCTCTCGAACATAGGTCTATTTCCAGACAGGCATCCATAGCCCCGATAGAGATATTTAGATACTCTTGATAAGTTGAATTCATTTGATTTTCAATATTTTCTCTTTTCTTCTTTTGATATTTCTTTTCCTTTTCACTTTTTCATTTCAACTTGTGAACAATGAAGTTCACACTCAGGGCTGAGAACCACAGTGGTGCTGAAGCAGAAATAGGATTTTTCACCTAACAATATCTCACAAAGATCCCACAACAACCTTAGGATTTTAAGATGTATGAAATATATAAGATTTCATAATAATTCAAATTCAAATCAAACCAGTGACCCATCCTCCTTAAATCAAACATTTAGACTGGTTGACAATAACAAAGACCTCAACTATCCATTCAAGACACATGATTAAAGTTCATCAATGAAATACTCAGAACAGTCTCAGATAAAGGTATATTTTCCATGCAGGTGCAACACATCCAAGAGAAAACAAGAAGACCTCCAAAGCAAGAGTAGAGCAAAAACACCAAACCGAAAGCAAACAAAAAGAAAAATAGAAAGAGAAACCTATTCTAACCAAAACAAAGCAAAGCAAGCCAAGTAGAAAAGAAACCTACTCTAACTATATACAGGAAAAGAGCTGAAAACAACTCAGGATTGGAAATAATGCTTCAAGTACTGCCCATTGACAGGCAGTGGGATATCCTCCCTAGTGAGAGTTTGTAGGAAAAAACCATTATCTCCCAGGATCTTTGAAATCTGGTAAGGGCCAAGACAAAGTTTATCAAATTTACCATGCTCCCCCTTATGGTCATGGGCTTTATCCTAGTAGAGAACCAAGTTAGAGATCTAAAAGGCTTTTACCTTGGATCTTCTATCAAACCACCTTTTGACTACACCCTGATGTTTGGCAAAGTTTTCAAGGGCTTCATCTCTTTTCTCCTCAAGGTTTAACAACTTAGCAAGTCTGGCCTCACATTTATCTCCTTCATCGTAATATTCATTAATGAATTGTAATGTGGGGATTTTTAACTAAAATAGGAGACACAGGTTCTAACCCATAAACCAGGTGGTAAGGAGATATTCCTATCAAAGTGTTGTGTCTTGTATGATCTGCCCAAAGAGAAAATATGAGCTGGGTGTGCCAATCCTTATGATTTCTTTCTAAATACTTGCAAATAATGGTAAGGAGATTTTTATTGGAAGACTCAGCCAAACCATTACCCTGAGGGTAATAATTGGATGCAAAATTAATTATAATTCCATGATCAAAGGCCCAATTGGAGAATTTCAATGACACAAATGTAGGAACATTATCACAAACCAAAGACATAGGACATAAAAAATGGTTAATAATACTTGATTCGATGAAACTGATTACCACCTCAAAAATACATTGCTTGCAAGCAAGGGCCTCAGTCCATCTTGTGAAATAATCAATAACGGTAAGAATATACCTGTGACCTGTAGAGGAAGGCAGTTTGATTGGACCTATGAAGTCCATTCCCCACTGCGCAAAAGGTTTTACCTCAAAGACTGGTTGAAGTGGGAGTGCTGCATACTTCTCTCTGGTTGCCGTAGTCTGACACACATGACAAGTTCTGACATGGTTGTGTGTGTATTTGAGCAGTGTGGGCCAATAATAACTAGCTCTCAGAATCTGATTTGCTATAGAAGGTGTAGATCCATGGCCTGTACCATATCTGTCATGAAATTCCAACATTACCCTTTCAGATTCTGCTTTTCCTAGGCACCTTAAGTAAACACCATCATGATTTTTCTTATATAGAACAACTCCCTTCAGCTTGAAACTGTCACCCTTCAAACACAATACCCTTCTCTATGCTGCATTAAGATGGTCAGGACACCTTTGAGTCAGGAGATAGTGAACGATATCATCATACCATTCCTCGGGAGAAACATCTTCTAGATTGTAATGCTGGGCTGCAAGATCAGGGCTCATTTCTGCCATTGTCCTTGTAAGTCCTTGCCCTCTTACCAACTTCATGGGTTGAATCTCAATATCGTATTCTTGTAACATAGTTACCCACTTAGCTTTGCGCTCTCCTAGCTCATTTTGCATCAACAACAGCTTGAATGTAGGATCAAGAGCTATTGCAAAGACCTTGTCTCTGAGGATATAGTGTCTAAATTTATTCACAACTCTGACTAAGGCATAAGCCTGCTTCTCCACACTTGGGTACCTTAGTTCTGCATCTTTCAATGGTGCACTCATAAATGCTATGGGATGTTCATTTCCTTGATTAGATTTTTGAGTCAACATAGCAGCATAGGAGTGATCAGAAGCAAACGAATATATATAGAATGGATTAGCATAATCTTGACTCACCAAAATCGGAGCTTCAACAATAGCCCTTTTTATCTCTGCAAATGCTTCCCTAGCTTCTGCACTCCATTCAACCTTGGCTTCCTGCTTCAACATTGCATTCATTGGCTTGACTATTACTACAAATCTAGTGATGAACTTCCTTACAAAGTTGATTTTTCCAAAGAATGACTTCATTTCCTTCTTGCTAGCTGGTGGTTGGATCTTAAATATGACTTCCACCCATTTTGGATCAATGGAAATTCCTTTCTCAAAGATAATGTGCCACAACAATTTTCCCTCTATAACTCCAAAGATGTATTTCTTTGGGTTGAGAGATATGCCAAACTTTCTACACTTATGATACACCTTGCACAAATCTGCTATATGATCACCTCTCTTTTTGGAAAAGACTGTCAGATCATCCATATAAATGATTATGCATTTACCAATTATGTCTTTAAAGGAAATGTCCATAGCCCTCTGAAATGTGGCTCCAACATTAATCAAACCAAAGGGCATTCTCCTGTAGGAAAAAGTGCCCTTGGTAGTGAAAGCAATTTTATGTCTGTCCTCATATTGCACCATAACTTGATTGTATCTTGAGTAGCCATCCAAGAAAAACATCATCTGAGATCCATTGACAATATGAAGTACTTCATCTAGTGAGGGTACTAGATAATTATCTTTTTCTGATGCTCTGTTAAGGTTCCTAAAATCCACACAGAGTCTGATTTCACCATTCTTTTTTCTTATAGGAATGAAGTTTGCAACCCAGGTTGAATGTCTAATTGGAAATATCATTCTGGCAGATAGCAGCTTCTGCACTTCCTTTTGAATTACTAGTTCCAGTAGAGCATTGATTGGCATCTACCTCTACCTGAAGGGTCTTACTCCTGGATTGAGAGGGATAGTGTGAGTTATAATTGATGTGTCATAGGTCTTTAAGTCTTCATAACTCCAGGCTATCACATCTTGATATGTATGTAATGCATCGATTATGCCTTTCCTCTCTTCTGGAGTACACACATTTCTAATGAAGACATTTTTGACATCATCCTGAGTCCCCAAATTATTATTTTCACATTGTCCACTGATGGACTCTTTCTTGGCATCCTGTTCTTGATCTCTGACCTTATCCAGATCAAAAATACTTTCTAACTGCACCATTCCTCTGCGAATAGTATTGGTCTTTAGATTAATTACCCCTTCCAAATCCATCTCTGCTTCTTGGAGTTTAGTTTCATCAATAATTTGAGAAGCAAAGACATCTGAGCTTGTGATAAAATCCAAAATGTGCTTATCATCTTCAAATACCTGGAAATTAGTAACATTGTCAGGTACTAAAGGTACTGGGGTTAGTTCCATCGTAAACTTCTTCAATCCAGAAAGAGACAGAGGTTGCAATGTACTAGCTTCCTGAGCAAGGGAGTCAACCGTTTGGTTTTTATTACGTGGGATCAACTGAATGTTAAAGGAATCAAATCCTTCAATAAGGTCCCATAATCTATGCCTATAATTGGTCATTCTTTGGTCATGACATGAGTACTGTCTCCTAACTTGTTTGACCACTAACTCAGAGTCCCCAAAGAATTGCAAAATCTTAACCTTTTTCTTTAATGCCATGAGCAACCCATGAATCAAAGCCTCATATTCTTCTACATTATTCGTACAATGAAATTGAAGTCTATGAGCAGTAAAGAAATTTTTACCTCTTAGACTGATTAGCTCAAATCCTGCCCCAGCTCTTTGCTTTGATTTGGATCCATCAAATCTTAAAGTCCAATAGCCAGCTGCTACAGACTTGCTCGTTGTAACTCTTCCACTGTTGCTGCTAGATGGTTCTTGAGAAAGCATCACTTTCTTTCCTTTAGGATCCTCTTGGACATTCTAGATATTAATTTTGACTGCTGGAGTGGGGTTGATACACTTCTATATTTGTTCTACTACAGCCTGGCACAAGCAACAGTTCAATTCTGAATGGGAGGCATTATGAACCCTACACCAATTTGGAAAGAGTAGTTCTCCAAAATTCATTCCTCTACCCAACTGAACTTGATCTTCAATACACTTTTGAATGAATTCCTTGAAACTGTCCAACAAGCCGAGTTGATTATCTTTAGGGATATCATCACTTATTGGTTCCACCAAGGCTTTAGTAGCACTAGATTCAACTATGAGATCAATAGGCACAGTATGTAACATAAGGATTTATTCTACCTCAGATTCTTCAAAATGTGTTGCAAGCATGTAATTTCCCATGCTCACCTTATATATCAGAATCTCATTCAAAGTGTTCTAATATTCTTTAATCATGTATTTCATCCTGGTTCCCTTTCAATCCTGATCTGATTCGGTACTCCCTTCCAGGGAAGCCACATGTGAGAGTGATCAGTTGAGACATATCCATTCAAGGCCCTAGTGAAGTCTCTTCCCAGAATCAGGCCATAAGCATCAGGTATATCCGCCACTTGTATATTGATAACTTGTTGAATTCTAGGGTTAGAAGCAACTTGCATATGAATCATGTTCAATTCCCCTACAACATTAACTTCAGTTCTATCCAGTTGAGTAACTTTCTTTTGGGAATCAACAAGAGTAATACCCAAAGCTCTATAGACACCAAAGGGGATTACATTAGTGGAAGCACTTGAATCCAACAAACAGTTGTGCAAGTTCTTACCAAATATACGAACAGATATTAGGAATGGAGGAGTGTCTATTTTCCCTTGAAATAGAGTTAAGGGAGTATCCACTTGAGCAACTTGAGTTCTATCTTTCTCTTTTCCTTTATCTCCAAGAGGCACATGGACTTGATTATGAGTCTGATTTTTCCTTCCTACCGATTGAGAACTAGATGCCTTATTGACACTTTCACTAACTGATTTACCTTGTGATATGGAATTTGCATTATATGCTCCTAGAACTGCATTCCTAATGGTTGGAACTCTCAATAACTCAAATGCAGAGAGGCTTACCTTTAGATTCTTGAGTTCTTTTGCAACATAGATGGCTAGTTGTTCCTCACTCAAATCAACAGGGGTCTCCTTTGGGTATTCCACCACCTTGTCCTTGTTTGCATCAACACCTTTCCCTTTTGACATGTCCATATGTCCTTGATCTTTAGATAAATATTGCCTAGACACCTAAGGATGTGGCAGATTATTGCTGGCATTAGGATCTGGAGGCATAGTGAAGTTGTTTGGAGGGATGGAAGTGGTGAAGGGGCCCCCAGCCTGTGGACATCTGTGTGGCAAATCCCTTAGATCATATTTCTTAACAGGCCTCTGGAAGGTCTATACCTCTTCAACATAAGCTTCTTCTTCATCCATGGGGCCATTGTCATTCACTGTATTTTCATCGAACAACTGTGTAATCTCATCTCCATTGCACACCTGGTCCGCATCTTCCTTCAGCTGGTCTGATTCTTCTTCAGGAAAATTTTCCTTGTTTTGTGGAAAAGGAGCATGATTCAGTACCAACACTGATGAATCATAGGGAGTAGATGGCACCATTTCCTGACTACTTGCATTATTCTCCACTTCATACTGAAAAATTGAAGCTGCTGTCTGGAACTCTTGACAATCTAACTCAGAATGTTGACTTGTTTTATGGAGCCTACACCATCCTGATAAAGAAACCTCAGCTAAATATACACCACTTGGAGGCTTCTCTTGGTTGACTGCTTGATTGACTGGTTGATCCAATGGGGTGGGAATACCCCCATTATTAGGCATCGTATTCCAAGTCCTGTTCTATCTAGGTGGCTGTCTCCTATCGAACCCTTGTCCACCAGCCTGCCCTCTATCGAAGTTCTGGCCTGAAGATTGTCGTTTATCATAATTTTGTCCTCTGTCATTAATATACCCTTTGTCATTATTATATCCTCTTTCATTGTTATATCCCCTTTTAGGATGTTACCCCCTATCAAAATGTTGTCCTTGTTGATTTTCTTGAATTTCTCTGCTATGATTGAACTACATATCTCTCTGAGCAGCTTGTAGCTGACTATTCTGGTTCCTCAAATAAGTTACCTCCATATTCAGCTTCTTCACTTGTTCAGTCAATTCATCCAGTCTCTCCTTGTCCGGATTTCTGTATGGAGGCTGGTTTGCATTATTTTGGGGATATCCTACTGTAGTATTGGCATTCAATGATTGGTTTAATACTTCAGAATTATATAGATACATGGGAAAACTAGCCTGAGGCTATGGATGAAGAGGTTGATTTACATTTAGCTGATTGTGGGTGGAACTTGACTCACAGGAGGTCCTGGGTGAGGGACTAGAGGAAACTGAGGTATTAGATTCATGATAGGAGTGTGATTAGCGAGAGCCTAGTTGAGAGCTGGGACTTGTCCAGGGTGAGCAGCGGGTCCTAATGACGGTAAAGGCCCAGATACGTATTTCCTTAAAGCAGTGCTAACCTTCACAGCCTTTGCATATGCATCAAGTAGGGTAGTAGGAGGGTTGTTTCTTCATTTCATGAAGGTAGCTGTCAAACTGTCAAGTCCCTCATAATAGAATTCTAAAGCAGTGGGCTCATCAAATACATAAGGGGTCTGTAGTCAGGTATAGGCATGATGAAATTAGTTGTTAAAGGACCCTATAGGCTCATGGACTTCTCTCTTAACATTAGTGAACTGAAGATAGAGCTCATTAGGACTAATGGGAATCCTAAACTTTTGCAAGAATGTAGTTTCTAGTTCAGTCCAATTCTAGATGGACCCAGCAGGTAAATGATTGTACCAATAGAATGCATCCTCCCCCAAGGAATAAGGAAAGAGTCTACATGCTACATCCTCATGATTGATTCCTCTATCCTTAAGGCTAGTCTAAAAGATCCTGATGTGTTCCTCAATAGTTCTATTGGGATCATTAACATGAAACTTTGAACAAAAGTGTTCAGGGTTCTTAGGTATGACATTGTAATTAGTGAAAGTCAATGGAGATGGGTTATTAGTTAGGAAAGCCATTGGTGGAGGTGGGGGTGGTAATGGATGATTTATGGCTAGTTGAGGTTGTTGAATGGGAATGTCCTTAGACTTAGACTCAGATGAACTTGATGAAGATGGGGATGATGGAGATGATGGAGGTGGCTGGGTGGATGATGATTCTCTTCTTTTGTTGGTCCTTCTTGACCTAGTAGGGACTGGTAATTCTTGAAATTCTTCCTCCCTTGGAGTAGATATGGTTCTTTTTCTAAATCTTTCAGGAGAGATGGCAGACAAAAATTGATCCAACTTGCTTATTCAGGCCCTCCTTCTAGCACCAATTTGTTGATGATGTTTTCTGCACAGCAACAACTCAGACAACATATAATATCTTATCTCTCTTGAAAGGTAAATCTCTATTAGCAAGCCTTAAGAGATAACCCCAAGGTCTCTAATGTCAGGTCTTGACAATGCATAAACAACTCAGTGATAAATGTGAAAATGTTGGTAATCACAAAGGGACCTTACTACAAGCAAATATTGAATCTTTAATTTATCAGATCTAGCAATATGATGATACTTCAATCCTAAATCTAACCCAAATGATAAAAGAAATAACAAAAGATATAAGGTTTCAAAGAGATTCCTAAATTTAACACTAAACCTAAGATTAACAATGGAAATGACAAACACTTGAAATGGATGAATCCCTCAGAAACTGATTTCTACTTGACCCAGATGAATCTGCAATCTTATAAAAATAGTGCAATCTTCTAAGGCATTAAATATTTTCAGATCATGAACATTCATTCAAAACAACCCTATTGCAATCGAAATGAATAAACCTCCACAATTGAACTAAGCACAATGAATATAAAAGTCCAGGCTAACTTTGAAAAGCAACTAACAATCAGTTGGTTGCAAAAAGTATGGACCAGAGATTGCTATAACACTTCAAGTACTAAATTATAAACACTATCAATTTATCTAACATTAAGCCTAATGCATTTATCAAATAACTTAAGCAATTCCAAAGATAGAATCACAAGAACCATGCCAGATAAAATTCAACACAAGAAAGGCACCAAATCACAATGTCTTCACTTGCATTAAATTACCCAAAGTAGAAACAATTCCCATGTTCTGTGTTACAACACTTGCTCCAAAATGAACTAACTTCTAACTCTTTCTCTACTGCTTAATTCGCTCTAGTATCAAAACTATCTATCTAGCCCTTACAAATGAGGCAGAATGACATATTAATAGAAAACCCCCCAAGGCATATTGTCCTAATTAGAATTTACAATAATAATAAATGGCCATAAAACAAGTCGGCCAAGAGAAATTTAAGATAAGATAGAATATGCATTAAATGTAGGAACTCCATCCAAGTTGGCCTGGGATCTTCAATATAGCTCGGACCAATGCATGCAAAATAATAGGGAAGCAGAAATTCTGATGTAACCTTACATTAACTGCTTTCCCCTTTGTCTTTATTTTGATCCACCCTATTATGCACCATCAAAAGTACCCTGTCCAAGTTGGCTATAGGTGGCAGAGGTAAAACCTTAATTCTCCTTTTGATAGATTTAATATTTTCTCTTGATTGCTCCACTGACTTATCCCACTCAACCCTATTGGTTTGATATTTATCAATAACTGCAATATAGGTCAATGCATCATCCATCTGGTGCTCAATAATTGGATCCTCACTGACTGGAGAATATACATCTCACCACCATTCCTCAACTTCTCTAAGCTCAAATGCTTTGGTGCAAACTTCCTTCTCCCTGTCATCACCTCAAAGAAAGAAATGCATCTATTATAGATATCAATCAGGGCATCCTCAATTTGCCTCCTCTGCTTATATATCTTCTTCAAAACCTTCTTCCTTATTTGCAAAGCTTCAAACCATTCCCAAGGTTCTGTAGCTCTGGACGAAGGGAGAATTCCATCACTCACCAGCTTATCCTTAGTGTATTCCATGATGGTCTTGGTCTTCTGCAATAGGAGGTCTACATCCTCTTTATCTTGAGCCAATACATCTTTCAACCAATCTATTGCCCTCATTGCATCTCCTCCAGTTGAAAGGATGTCTTTGATAGCATCATCTCCCTTAGTTTGCACCCCTTGTAACTATTTTACTGTGGCAAGAGTAGTGGCCTTCATTCTTTCCAGCTCCGATATAGTTTCTTGGGGCAGTAAACTTACAACAGAAGATGAGGAACTAATGGATTGCAAGGGTTTCATCAAATCTTCCAAATATTTCTTAAGTCTTTCATTCTCTTTCTTCAACGCCTATTTAGCTTATGCTTCTTTCCTCAATCTTCCCAGGATCACAACACTTGAACCCTCATATTATTCAATATCTTGTTCCATGGAAGTGGGTCCTAGGTTGATAGTCTGCATGTTGTAATCACTCCCAGTAACCTCATCTCTATTCTTTTTTGTGGCAGGAATAGCAATGTGGACCACTTTGTTGTTTGCCTCATTTTAGGTGCCGGGGCACCGTCCTTTTCTTCTCCTTCACCGGGTTCTTCCTCTACAAATTTTTCTATCTTTGAAGCAGTAGTCCTCTTCTTTGCTTTTGGTTTCCTCTGTTTCTCCTGCTCTTCTCCTTGGGAACCTTTGATCTTAATCTTAAAAGGAGAATCCACGTTGGTTTTTCCCTTAGGGTCTTCCTTAGCCGAATCCTCAGAAGTAGAATGAGATTCTAGATCCCCCATCAGATTATAGGTACATGGCACACCTTCACTTTCAAGTTCCCACACCTTGTGTTTGAGCCACAACTTGGTGTATTTCATCACAGGGGCCATGATTTGTTCTAATTCAGTTTTTTCTTCTTCCATCCAGTCTACTTCTCCAATTGGTTTGTCCTTAATTGGTTCATAATCATGACTTTGGATTAAGTCTCCATCATCTTCTACTTGATCAAGAACCATTTTCACACTATATATTCGGACCACATCAACTGGGAGTCTAGAGAATTTCTTCTTTCTTTTGTGCTTCACTAGTGATATCAAAACCCAACCTTTTGGAATGGTAAGACAACCCAAGAGTGCTCATTTCCTCCTCAGAAGCATAGGCTGAATTAATTGAAGGGAATACCTCGCTAGTACCTATCTTCAGAGGAAAATCTCCACCAAATCCATTTTAATGCTTATCTTTCTTTACAATGGCATCAAAGTCACATATTTTCCTTGTGACCTCCAGAAGTATAACATGGTCTATGGGGTACCTTGGAAGCCTATATGGAGCCCTCTGACAACCATCAATTCTTATGTAAGAGAAGGTGGGAAACCATATGAACCAAGCCCCATACCTTTTGATCAGCTCCTTAGCATCATCGAATATTCTCATGTGCTCTGCACCTTGGAGCAATCTAGTGATGTGCATGGTGAATTCATCATTCACCCTCCTGTAACTTGAGCTTACTAAGTGAAATTGAGGATAAACCTCATAAATTACATCCTATCCAAATATTCCTCTTCTGCTCAATCCTTTATAGGGATGGAATCTTGCAAGTGGACACACTAAATAAGAAGTCATGGTGAATGTCTTGGTCTGTAGCACATTACACATTTTTTCATGAATCACAATACTTATAACACCTGCCCAATGATAGTTAATATTTTCCTGCTTCATCCTTACAATGACATGGAACATCCAATTCTCGAACATACCTGCACTCTTTAGAACTACCACCCGGCTAAGCAATGTGATGGCATCATAGACTTCTTGTTTAAACTTTTCCCTGTGCAACTGCTTAGGCAGTTTTGAGAAATAAGACTTTGTCTTTTCAAGCCAAGAATTGATAACCTGTTGTGACTTAATAGTCTCCTCCTCATAGTACCTTTTAGCTACCTCCATATTAAAAGCCACTACATGTGACCTGTCAGGCATGTCCAAAGTCTGTGCAATAGAGATAGGGTTAATATTAGCCAGTACCCTCCCTTGAGGGTTGACTATCCTTTGTGAATCCCTGTCATAATGCTGGGCACATTTCAACACCAACTCATAACATTGAACTGTGGGAGGAAATCTTGCTACATGAGATAATCCTAATTCCATTAGTCTCCTGTCCAACACTAGAAGATCTTCTTGTGCCATCCTTGCCTTAAACTCCTCATAGTCCCATTGACCCACATTTGTGTTTGAAACTTTAGACCAGACAAAGGCTATCTTACTTTCCAGAATTCTGCTCTTTATGTCCAATTTAACCCTTTTTGCTTCTGAGATAGAGGATCCCTCCATATCACCCTTAGCCTTTCCAGCCACTACCTTGCAAGCTTAAGCCTGCATCCATCGAATACTAACATGAAAATATAATTGCTGATAACATATTTGTCAAAGTGTTAGCTAAAAATCATCATAACTGAGAAGTTTAAGATTCCAAGCTAACCAGGGAAAACCAGTTTGGGAGGAACTTCGAAAAATTCCAGACCAGGAAGATTTTCCCGAAGAAGGCATGAATATCAACAATAGATCATCAAAATGAAGAAAGGATGCATATAACATTGTGTAATCCATCAGTTTAAAGCATGGAATGCTAAGCATTCATCATTAAATTCATCCATTTCATCCAATTTCTAAGTTCCACAAAGCCTCCCAGAGAATTCAAAAAAATTTGGCTAGACCAGAATTCCGCGAAGTCCCCAAAACTCTGAATTTTAACGCACACCCTAGAACACTGAAGGTTAAACGAAATATGGGAAAATATGGGGATGCGAAAATTCCGCAAAGTCCTCAGAATCCCGAAAAACTGTTATTATGTTTGATTTTCCTTAATACGATCAAATGCCCATGAATCTCAAATCTTTTGAGCTCGACTCGAATCTAATTCATGTTTCCTATCAACCCCTTTGGATCAAGACTAATTGAGGCGTTAAATGATGAATGTTCATAACAAACCAATGATGCCCTAGATTTTACTGTTGAAACCTCCGCCATGGGTGAAAGGAACTAGCTTAGATTAAACCTGGATTGAGCTTGAACGCACTCAACAAGGCTCGTAATGAGTTGTGGATCATCCTTAAGCAAGCTTTGACAGACAAATTAAAAGTGAAACTCGTGAACTAACTCAGAGTGTGCCAATTTGGATTGAAATTTGTGAAACCCTAACTCTAACCAAACTGAAACATTGACTTATGGGGCAAGGCGTGGGAAAATTTTTAGAATGTGGAACATCACTAAAATCCAACTTGTTAACTAGGGTGGAATATAAGATAGGCATTAAGAACTCTCAAACATCAGACGCAACCCTAGTTTGAAGCATTTAATCATCAATCATGCAGAATCGAGCTAGACATAACATGGCCATGGACAACCAATCATTAACATTTCAAAGGAAGGGACCATAGTTACATACCATAAGTAAATCAAATTCGACCACGAGGAAAATGAGCAGTGAACTCGGATGCCCTAGGGACCAAATCAAATTGAATGTAAGAAATCCAAGCGCCCCAGCAAGCAAATCAAGAAATTCAAACACCCAAATCACCAAATCTCAGATGCAAGAGTGATACACAGTGAAAGATGAGAGAAAATGATGCAAAATCCCCTTAAATTTGACCACACTTGTGCCACAGAGATAGTACCTAGGTGCATTAATGCTGTTGACAAGATAGGCTGAAGAAATTCAAAAACTCGATGGTAAAACAGGATCTCAGAAAAATCCGGTCCATTGCGGAATATTGCGAAGTCCCAGATTTCCCGAACTGCAGCATTAGTCTCTTGGCCAGACTTTGAGTGAAATCCGGGAAAATCCAGATGGAGCGTAAAATACCGAAATGAAGTAAAAACCCGAACTTTGTTCAAAACTTAAGATTTTCAAAGTGCTTCCTAGAAGGGGGGCATTTGCATGAATAAGATAAGAATTCAAGCACATGCAAAGGTAACAAAACCTCAACATAACAAGGGCCCAAAACCAAAAGTGAAAGCAAAAGAGGGTCCCTACTTTTAGCGGGGCGTGTGTGCAAAAACTACACAACAGATAACATCAGTAGTAAGATGGGTGATGTGGCAGTTTGAGTTGGCAGATGACGTGGCATCCGTACAATGATGTAGTGGTCCAGTTAGCATAAGCGACAAATGAAATTCAGACACGTGTCCTCCATATGTATTCTGACATGGCAGTGATAATGAATGGTATTGTACCATGTGGCGATCCTCCAGGATGGTCGGTTAGCAAAATTTGTTTTGCAGGGCTCGAACCCCTGACTTTGCGGAAACTACTCAACCGTCTTTACCGTTGCACCACCGGCAGGTTGTTTAATTATATATGTGGCCATTTTGTTTTGTTATGAATTAGTTGAAAATTAAAGTCTAAAAATAGCCACCGATAGGTTTGAACCTGTGATTGATCGGTGGGGAGTCAAAAGAACATAATGGCCGTTACACCGCTTGAGTTGTTTAGGATATATATGGTATGGGTTTACAATAATCCTTAACGAAGACCGAACTCTCAAACAAATAACTTATAAATGGTTATTAGAGGGTTTTGGAAATTGAATAAAAAACAAATACCAAACCCTTCAATATCCCGTGAATATATATAGACAAAGGGCTTAAAAACAAATTAATTGTTTTATAAGAGGGGTTGTTTTTTTTTAAATGGGGAAAATTCCAAATTGGAGGTTTTTAGCCCTATATGGGAATTTCAAGTATAAAAAGGGAGACTAGGAGAGCCTTCCTCACCAACTCAATCATCACATTCAAAGTTGATCATTCTCCATTGTATTCCATTCTCTTGGCCTTTGAGAGCCTTTTTGTGAGAGAATTTTAGAGGGAATTGTTGTGCAGTTTTCGCACACATGCCCC
This sequence comes from Sequoia sempervirens, assembly GCA_007258455.2. Taxonomy (NCBI): domain Eukaryota; kingdom Viridiplantae; phylum Streptophyta; class Pinopsida; order Cupressales; family Cupressaceae; genus Sequoia; species Sequoia sempervirens. The sequence goes on along the minus strand of VDFB02271358.1, from coordinate 1,229,511,145 downwards.
GCTGAAAGCAGGGACCCTCTTTCTATTTTGGTTTTGGTGCTTTGGCCCTTTCATTTTGAGGTTTTGTCTTATTTAGGCATGTACTTAAATATTTATTTTTGATTGCCTAAGTGTCTCCCCTGAGTTATTTATTGAAAATCCTAAGTTCTGGATGAATTTCAGGCTTTTACTCGGATTCAGGATTTTCCACCCTGGTCAGATTTTCCCGGATCCCGCTTGGACTCCGGCTACACCATGGTTCAGGGATTTTCGGTACTCATGGATTTCTGCGTGGGCCTGATTTTCCCAGATTCCACCTTGTCATCGGCTTTTCGGGTTTCCTGACTGTCCTATCGATTGCATTAATGGCTTCGTGTGTGCTTTGAAGGATGTATTTAACTTGATTTCCGGGATCTTTTGTGCCATCATGCTTACTATTTTCCATCGTTTGAGCTGAGGAGTGTTGTCTTACGATTGATTGAATTCTTTTTTGGGGTGTTTGGGTTTGAATTGATCGATTTAAGTGACGATTTCTTGCACACTCTCGCCCCTGTTCGTTGTGGACACCTTTCTCTTCGCACTTGCTAATTCTGGGATCAATTTTCGCTTTACAATGGTATGTTTTTATTGCCCTGCCTTTGATTGAGAATTATGAATGGCATGTTGATGTTATGAGACCCTGTGGGATTCGAATTCCTACGTATTTGATCATTTCATGCTAGGGTTGTTCAGTATTGCATCATTTGTCATCTCCTAGATAAGTTTTGAGCTCATTTGTCTATCTACATTTTGATGAATCTTTCCTAAGAGTAATTAGTAAACCCTAGTAACGACTTAGCAGTTGAAACAATTGAATTCTGAGCTTTCCTATGTGCTAATGGTAGATGAATAGGGTTTCAAACCTAGGGCAGTGCCATGTCAGGTTATTTCATCTTAAAATTGACCTAGAATGTAAAGAAAATCTATGAAAGGTCCATCCCTGACTTGTCCTGAGTTGAACTTTCAAAATTCATGACTGATTTGGTGTCTGGGTAAAATCATGACTCTCTGTCCCTTCTGAATTTTCTTCACTGTGACCCTTCAAAATCGGGGAGATGTCATATCGATCACCCTGTATTTCACTGAGAAGCCTTCCTAAGTTCATATTTGATCACCGTGATAGTATCATTTCTCACACCGATAAAGTCTTCTATGTCCGTCGGCAAGACAAACATCCATCGACAAGAGGTCATAGTGGGTTCCATTAGTTATACCGATATTCATTTCAGTCGGCGAGACCTTGCTTGGTCGGTGAGACCTTTTAGCGAGCTCATGACTCTTGCCGAGACCTTCGCTTTCGGTGAGACTACCAGCGGTTGCCAAGACTTCATGGCGAAGCCTTCCTTTCTTGGCGAGCTCGGATCTTCTTTCGGGGAGACCACATGTTGTCGGCCAGAGGTTATACCGATGGGACTTCATGTCGGCAAAACATTATGCAGTCGGCAAGACCTCTTGCCGAATTCAGAACCTATCACCGAAACATTCATTTGCTTCGCTGAGGCCCCCCCTAGTTAGCGAGACATTACACCGGAACCACCAAGTCTTAGCGAAACCTCTTCCGATGACATCCTTCGGCGTGACCTCCCGAAAGTCGCCAAGACTTCTCAATGAGATGACTGACTCTTGCCGAGACCGTCATTCCCGGAATCTACATTTCCTTCAGAGTTTTGACTTATCCGCAAATTTTTGTCGGGTCCGGATTTTTCCAAAATCCGGCGTCTCTCTGATTCTCTGAAGTCTGCACTCTGGCTCGTTCTTCGCGAAAATCTGTCCCTCATGGATTTTCCCGAAATCTGATGAAATATAAAGGAACGTGAGATAATTGGATTTTTTTATGATTTGTGACACATTTAATGATTATTTCATGTCATATTTGGATTTCCCATGTAATTTATTGATTGATCATGATCAGGTTTAATGGTTAAGTAGGTGTTTCCTAGTTATTCCGTTGGAATCCGATCAGTCTGGAATTTCCCAAAATTCCTCTCTGGCTTAGATTCCGTGGATGGTCTTGAAACCCAAAATTTGTTGTGGTCATCTCATATGAAATTTAATAACACCTTGGCTGTATGTGGTTCATTCTAATGGTGTTTTAATGAATTAACCTTGCTCTCCTATGGTTTTTTATTATGATTTCCATGTTGAAGTGCAGGCTGAATCTAGCAAGGCTGCAGTTGGATCTTCAATGTCTAATGCCGAGAAGATCAAGCTAGACATTAAGAGTAGGATCCCTGAGAGAAAAATCACTTCAATTTGGTCAGAGGTGACTGATACAAATGTCAGATCATGGGATTATGAAGAGTTTAAAGAAAGAATGGTGGCTAAGGATTCTCCTTTGGTGGCTAGAAGGATGATGGAATCAGGATTGTCACATGCTGGTTCCCCTTATGCAGTGCAGTGTTATGAGCTAGTCCTTGAATGTGCCAGGCACTATGATTAGGACACACAGAGAATAATTGGCCCTCAGGGGAGGGTTGTAGCAAATCTCAACCCTGTCTCCATTGCCCAAACGTTTGATATGTCAGACAGGTCTCATGTGGTGGGATTCAACATGAGGGCGGCTCAGGAGTTCTACGATGAGTAGACTGTGAGGTCACAATAGTTTATCAATTCTTGGCTGGAGAAGCCTAAATCTCACTATTCTAAATTACCCAAGCATCTATTCAGGATAAAGTTCAAGAAGGAATATTATGATGCCATCACTCTTCTCAGCAGGGTGGTTGGATTGAGGAATGCTGGCATGTTTGAGAATTGGATGTGCCATGTGATTGTGAGGATGGAACAGGAAAAGATTAATTACCATTGGGCAGGGGTCATTAGTGGAGTACTCCATGAACAGTTATCCAATGTGTTGTAGACCAAGACTTTCACAATGACTTCATATCTAGTCTATGCACTTGCAAGATTCCACCCCTACAAAGGATTGGATACAAAGGGAATTTTTGGGCAGGATATAATCTATGAAGTTTTCCCTCAGTTGCACTTGGGAGGTTCGAACTATAGGAGGGAAAATGATGCATTTACCATGTATATCACCAGAATGCTTCAGGAAGCAGAGCATGTCAGGATTTCAGACCTAGCAAAGGAACTCATCAAGAAATATGGGGCTTGGTTTATATAGTTCCCAACTTTCTCCTACATTTAGATTGATGGCTGCCAAAGGGCCCCATACAGACTTCCAAGGTATCCCACTGATCACATTATATTGTTGGAAGTAACTAGGTAGATTTGTGACTTTGATGCTATTGTCAAGAAAGACAAACACAAGATAGGATTTGGTGGAGATTTTCCCCTAAGGATTGGCACTGGAGAAGCGTGTCCTTCCATTATTTATGCCCAGGCTTCAGAGGAAGAAATGAATACCCTCGGTCTGTCTTTTCATTCTAGGAGATCAAGGTGTGATATTACCAGAGAAGCTCAAAAGAGGGCCAGTAAAGAGTATAGCCATAAGGTGAATTTGGAGGACTACTGGGCCAACTACAGTGATGAATTTGAAGTCAGAAAGAAGAAATTATCTCGGCTTCCAGTGGAGTCAGTTCGATTGTACAATGTGAAGGAAGTTCCTGATCAATTGGAAGATGATGGGAACTTGATCCAGGATCATGCATATGAGGCCATAAAAGATAGACCAATTGGTGATGTGGATTGGTTAGAGGAGGAAAAGACATAATTGAAACAACTAGTGGATCCCGTTATCAAATTTACTAGGATGTGGCTAAGGTATAAGTTGTGGGAGTTGGAAAATAATGGTGTACAGTGCACCTATGTGCTAATGGGAGATTTGGATCCCCACTCCACCTCTGAGGAATCTACCAAGCATGATCCTAAGGGCAAGGGTAATTTGGATTCTCTATTCAAAATCAAGATAAAAGGTGTCCAAGAAACAGAGGTCCAGGAAGCAAAAAAGAAACAAAAGCCAAAGGCCAAGAAGAGGACAAGAACTAAGAAGTCTGAGCAGAAAGGGAAAGATGAGCAAAATTCAGAGGTTGATGTGCCGGTGCCCAAGAGGAGAAGAATCATAAAATTGTCAGAGAAGGCAAGCTCCAAGGAAGGGGAGGAAGAAGTTTCCCCACCAGTAGTTAATGTTGAAAGTTCAGAGGAGAAGGCCAGGGTGTATATGAGGAGGTTTAGGACTCCTTCCCTCAGGGACAGTGTGCCTAAGGCAGATCTCCCTCTGGTGGTTTCTCATGAGGAGCAGCATGATGATGTGCCTTCCACTCATGGAGCTCAAGGCAAGCCTAGTGAGTCAGAGGATGTTGAGGATCATCCAAACACTGAGGGAGAGGAGTTTCATGAAGGTGATCTCCATAGTGTAGAGGTAGAAATTGAAAAGATAATGCAATCCCCTATGGTTGCATATACAGATTCCCCTGTTAGAACTAAAGAAGTCCCTCCACAAGAAGAGGAAACAGTGAAGGTTCCCTCGCCTATACATGAAGATGAGCATGCTGAGGAAAAGGAAAGTAAGATGGATGAGACTCCTGATAAATGAAATTTGAGTGAGGAAGCACCTAAAGATCAGCAAGAGGAGAAACAAAGTGAGGTGCAATTGGAATCCACTGTCCCTGGTTGGTTGGACAAAGAGATAAAGAGAAAACAAGTTGTTATGGAAGATAGTCCACTAAATTGGGATGCACTACTAGCCAAAATTGGAAAAGATAAAGGTAAGAAGAAGGCTAGGGTGATCTCGAGGATTGAAAGAGATGAAGCTCATGATAGAGTTGTTCACATTGCCACCCTTGCTCTAGATAAAAATAGAGATAATGTGGCTAGAAAGGATTATAATATTCAGACTTTCAATCTAGGACCTACATCAGTTGAGCAGGACATTGAAGATTATGAGGGATCTAGTGCAGTTATTGTGGGTAGATAGAGGAAGGAAATAAAGACCAAACATGAGCTAAAGAAAGAAAATGAAAATCTCAGGAAATGCTTGGAGGACTTAATGAAACCACTGCAGTCCATTAACCCTTCGGTTTCTGCTACAAATCCTCTACCTCAGGAGTCCATCACCGAGCTTGAAAGAATGAAAGCCTCCACTCTTTCCACTACAAGTTGGTTGCAAGGGGTGCGAACTAAAGGAGATGATGCTATTAACGAAATTCTTTCATCTAGGAAGGATGCTATCATGGCAACTGATTGGTTGTAGGCGGTGTTGGCGCAAGATAAAGAAGATACAGATCTCCTTCTGCAGAAAACCATAACTATCATGGAGGACACCTGGGATAAATTGGTGAGTGATGAGATTCTTCCTTCCTCCAGAGCTGCCGAACCATGGGAGTGGTATGAGACACTGCAGATTAGGCAGAAGGTATTGAAGAAGATTTACAAGCAAAGGAGGCAGATTGATGATACCCTAGCTGGTGTTTACAATGGATCCATTGGCTTCTTTGAAATTATGACAAGAAGAAGGAAGATCGCGCCCAAGTAATTGAGCTTGGAACAGTTGAGGAAGTGGTGGCATGATGTTTATGCACCAAATAATGATGGTTCTGTCTCTAAGCATCAGTTAGATGATGCGGCCACATACATTGCTGTCATTGACAAATACCTAACGTATAAGGTGAATTGGGATAGGTTGGTAAAGCAATCAAGGGAGGAGATTGCGTCAATTGAAAGACGACTTATGGTTTTTCCTTTGCCACCTATGGCCGACTTGGATGGGGCACTCTTGAAAGTACATGAAGGGCCAGATCAGAATAGAGACAAAGGGGAAGGCAGTTAATGCCCAACTACTTCAGGATTTGTGCTTCACCATTATCGTGCCATGCATTGGTCCAAGCTGCATTGGGAATCTCTAGCTAACCTGGGTGTTGTTCGTGCATTTAATACATCCCTTCGTTCCATTTTGTCTCTCTTGGCTGGTCGGTGGTGCCCAATTAATTCTGCAAACTCTTACTTGGCCGACGGGTTTTCTGAGGGATTCTATATATTTGGCATTTCGCCTCATTTGTAAGGGTTAGAAATAGTTAGAACATGTTGTTAGAATATAGAGATTGATATAGGGCAGAGATAGTTAGAAGCAAGTAGAGCAAGTTAGCAAGTAGTTGCTCTCAAGCAAATATTGTAACAAAAAGCTGGAATTGTTGTTACAGTGGATAATTCAAATGCAAATAATGACATTGTGATTTGGTGCCATACTTGTATTCTCTTGTCTTGCATGGTTCTTGCTATTCTATCTTTAAAATTGCTTTGAGGAGGTTAATATTTAGATTATATTTGATTCAATAATGTTTGTGATTTGATACTTGAATGTTGCAACAATCCTTCAGTCCATACTTTTCGCAAACAACCGATTGTTAGTTGCTTTGCAAATTTAGCTTGGACTTCATATTTAGTGTGCTTAGTTTGATTGTGAGGATTTTCTCATTTCAATTGCAATAGGGTTGTTGAATGAATGTTCATGATTTGAAAATCTTAACACCTCAGAAGATTGCACTATTTTTTGTAAGACTGCAGATTTATCTGGGTCAAGTAGAGATCGGTTTTGAGGGATTGGTCCATTTCGGGTGTTGGTTATTTTCATTGTTAATCTTAGGAGTAGTATTAGATTTAGAAATCTCTTTGAAACCCTTATCTTTTTCTATTTCTTTGATTATTGGGTTAGATCTAGGATTAAAGTATCATCAGATTGTTAGATCTGATAAAATCGATTCAGTATTTTGCTTGTAGTAAGGTCCCATTGTGATTACCAGCATTTTCACATTTTATCACTGAGTTGTTTATGCATTGTCAAGACCGACATTAGAGACCTTGGGGTTATCTCTTGAGGCTTGCTGATAGAGATTTACCTTTCAAGTGAGATAGGATATTATATTCTGTCTGAGTTGTTGCTATGCAGAAAACACCATCAATAGGAATTAGGAGAATTTGAGTTGTGATGTAATGATGTTCTAACCTTGTAGTAGATCCTTTAGGCAGAGTTAGTTTTCTTACTCTTTGTTAATCATCCCTAGCTATGAGAGCTTTTGAGAGGGTTTTGAGTGAGAGACTTTTTGGGACTTTGTGGATAGGCTACAAATATTGTAATGCAGTGTTGCAAGAGGCTCCGTTGGAGATTGTACTGCCAATTCAAAATATTTTAATAGATTGGTCACTCAGTTGAGCTCGACCTAGAGACGTAGTCCACTCGAACGAACTCCGTAATCAAATTGGTGTCTTCTTTTCTCTCTCTTGGTTCTATGTTTTGAATTCTCTCTGTTTAATGTTCTTGTTACTCCATTGTTGATGTCTTTACACCTTTGTGCATAATCACTTAGCAACCTTTGTCATAGATCCCTTCCGCTTTATAGATCACTCTCTAGTACTATGAATGGTGTATACATTCCAGTGTTTTGATGTTTCCTTTTGCAACTTGACAAATCCTGCAACTTTGAACATATTTCCTGACATCCTTATACATCTGTGGCCAAAAATAGTTCTCACTCACCAATGTTATGGTCTTATCAATTCCAAAATGTCCTGCTAATCCTCTGCAATACTTTTCCTTGATCAAATTATCTCCCATTGAACTTCTAGGGATACATAACTGGTTGTTCTTGAATAACATATCTTACTAAATGAAATAATCCAACCATTTTCTTCTATCTATCTCTACAAGTTCCTTGCAAGCCTTCCATGCCTCAACAAAATCAATGTCATCCTCATACATATGCTTTAGTTCTTCAAAACCTAATACTTCAATTCTCATCTATGTCAACAAACTTCTTCTCCTGCTCAATGCATCTACAACCTTGTTTGACTTTCTACTCCAGTTCTTCAACACAAATGTGTAACTCTGTAAGAACTCTACCCATCTCATATGTCTTTGGTTCAACTTTCCTTGACTATTAAAATAATATAAAGCTTGATGATCCATATACAACACAAATTCCTTAGGTAACAAGTAATGTATCCACTTCTTCAAGGCTTGTATGATTGCATAGAATTATGATCATAAACTGAATATTTTCTCCTAGCATCATTCAATTTTTCACTAAAGTAGGCTACTGGTCTCCCTTCTTGACTTAACACAACTCCTATTGCACTTCTACTAGCATCACAATCTACTTGGAATACCTTATCAAAGTCTGGTAGTGCTAACACAGGTTGTTCTGTCATGTGCTCTTGATGTCCACTTGAATTCCTTTTGATCACCCCTCATTTTTTCTGTCATAGGTGTACAAATACTACTAAAATTTCTAATGAACTTTTGGTAAAAGCTTGCTAGTCCATGAAATGATCTTACCTCTCCAATGTTCACAGGTGTAGGCCATTCAACTATTGCTCTAACCTTCTCAGGATCCATCTTTAATCCTTCCACAGATATCACAAATCCCAAATATACTAATTCTCCCTTCATGAAACTAAAATTATTGATGTTTATCAACAACTTCTCTTCTCTTATCCTCTGAAATACTTGTTTGATGTGCTCCAAATTTTCTTCCTTAGTCTTACTTAAAATTAGAATATCATCTTGGTAAACAATGACAAACTTTCCCAAGAATTTCTTCAAGACTTCATTCATTAGCCTCATAAATGTACCAGGTGCATTAGTCCAAACGACATGACCAACCACTCATACAATTCCTCATTTGTCTTGAAAGCAGTCTTCCATTCATCTTCCTCTTTGATCCTGATATGATGGTATCCACTCTTTAGGTCTATATTGGTGAAATAATTTTCTCCACTCAGGTTGTCCATGATGTCATCCATCCTAGGCAATGGGAATCTATACTTCACGGTGATCTTATTGATAGCTCTTGAATATGTACACATCCTCCATTATCCATCTTTCTTAGGTGCAAGTATAGTTGGTACCACACATGGGCTCATACTTTCTTTGATAAATCCTTTCTTCAACAGTTCTTATATCTGTTTGTTTAGCTTCACATTCTCTCCTGGTGTCATCCAATATGTAGCTTTTTTTGGAAAACTAGCTCCTGGAATAAGATCTATATGATGGCTGATACTCTGGATTGATGGTAATCCATTAGGCACATTCTCTAATACAAGATCTTGGTACTCTGCCAATAGTTCAGTGACTTCCTTCTCTGGTGATTCTTCTTCTCTTGTGGTGATTCTCTCTACATCTAGGGCTCCGCACTTCCTTGGAATCAAAGAAAAAAAGAGGATTTCATGTCTCAATCCATCCAAAAAGTTCCTTCCATCTACCAAATTGATTCTAGTTGTTCCACATACTTCACTTTTGGGTTCATCTTCCAAAGGTGTCAAGGTGATTCTCTTTCCATTGGATGTTATGGTATAGGTATTCTTTCTCCCATCATGTATAGCTTTCTTATCCTTGTGGTATGAATCTCTATCCTTTTTTGCTCTGCATATGGTTTTTCTACTTTGGAATGTGACCTTCCTTTATGAAATCTACCTCCTCTTCCTCTTTGTCTCTGTTCATTCCTTTTGTTTAGCTTATCCTCCACCTTTAATGCAAACTGGTATGCTTCCTCTACTGAATCATCCTTACCAAACTCAACTCTTCCTGAATGTTCATCCTCAACCCATTGATATATCTTGCCACTATGTCCAGTTTTGATGATGATCTTATGAAATTCCTCAATGTATTCTTTTATAGTCTTTTCCTTCTATATCAGGTTTTGCAATCTCTTCAGCACCTCCAACTCATAGTCTGTAGGTATAAACTGGTTCTTCAATTTTGTCACCATTCTATCACATTTCACAATCTTCTCTTTACCTTTTTTGTTTCTCTCCATTTGAATTTCCTTCCACCATATTGCAGCATGTCCTTTCAGTTTAGTCTTCATAAATCTCTCTCTTTGGATCTTCAATTTCTTCATATTCAAAGTATTCTTCAATGTCATTTATCCAATCAATCAAATCTTCAAGATTTAGGTTATCAGTATAGTTCAAAATCTCCATTCTAGGCCACTTTCCTATTTTTGAAATAGCCTTCAACATCTTCATTTGATCCGATTCTTCCTCTTTTGTGGTTTCTTCAGTTAGGTCTGTAGCTTGAAATTCATCATCACTTTCATCATTAGGTTTGGGGTTTAAACATTTTCTTTTGTCTTCCTCAACAACATCCAATCCCACTTTCATTGTTCCCATCATTTCCATCATCTCATCCATCTTTCTAGCAACATTAAAAGTATTATGAATTCTCCTTGGCGACATCTCTTCCTAGGATCTAGTGCAATTGCCTCAAGTTGGCGATTTGGCTACAGGGTTGCAACTACCTCACAATCGGCGATCTGTTGACAAACACAAGTAGGCTTTCTTAAGTCGGCGATCTGTCCACACAAATATCTTACAAAATGCCTTGCTCAACTTTGTTGTCCTCTCCCAAGGTTCACAAACTCGCTTTAATACCACTTGGTGTAGTCAAGGATGTAGGGTCCAGGAATAGGAATGTCCAACCTTGCAATGAAAGTAAACACAATGGAAACTCAAAGAATTGGAATAACAATCCCACATGGGGGTATAGAGAATGATCAATTATTCACTGACAACATGCCTTGCCTTCTAGCTTGGAGTTTATAGAATTATATGGCATTAAGCCTAGAGATACAATGCATGAAGAAGCCCTTATCTCCTATATCTTCCTGCTTCTATAACACTCTATCACTACTTCCTAATGCAACTACACAATGCTTATATCAATTCCCAGGTTCGAAAAAGGTCCGCGTCGGCCTCAAGAGGTCCAAAACCTCGAAGTTGATGAAATGTGTGAAGGTTGGCCAAAACATATGACTCTACTTTAATCCATGGATAAACATGATGCGGATCAGAACAAAAGCTCCTCGATGAATGAGCATCCTTACGAAATGGTTTCCTGAGCTCTGTAAGTCATGGGATAGGTCCCCACACTTGAAAAGCCAAGAGTGGTCGATGAATGCTCTCTGTCCAATTAGAACTAATATTCTATTAGTGATATCTTCGTACTGGGATCTCCAAAACACTTGAATTCTGGATATGATGTAGATGTTGCAATGAAGATCATATATCCTGCTCCAGGAGCTCTGATGTTACAATGTAGTATAATGCAGTATGAATTTGTTGAGGTTGGGTCTTGATAGTTAACTACTGAAATGCAAGAAAACATGAATGCAAATATTTTTGGTTGATGCAAGATTGCTTGCAACCTGGGATGTTCCTGACCAAACAAGATAATTATCTGTGAGGAAATGTAGAATCTCCCACATTGATACACTGTACAAGGAATGACTACAAAATACAGAGCTAAATTCTATCATTCATATCTTTTAGAATACTTCACAAAATGTCACCAAATATTGAATGTAGATGCATTTGATGATTTTGAAACTATAGTTATAATCACATAGTAATATCTCCACATGCGATGGAGCGTGGACCCAAAAATTGATGCACTGAACCACAATATTGTCAAAAGGATCACTTAGCCAAATTCTTGTATAAATATGTTTCTAGATCAACTTGTTCTATCCAAATATCTTCAAGAATGCTTCCAATTCATGCTAGAATGATTATAAAAAATGTTGACATCAATGAAAACACTTAATCATACAATATATCCACCTCATGCTCATGTTGCCAAACATCAACAATGACAAACTTCCAACAATCTTCCAACAACATTATTTCCCATAAGAACAACACCACCATTAATAGATTGGTAAGAAGAAAACCAATTCCTATGTGGATACATGTGATTAGAAGCAACAAAATCTAATAACCATTCCTCTTGATACTGTAAGGAATTACAAATAGATAAAACTTCAACAATCATACTTGAACTTGTCTCAACCGGATTTGCTTCCTTTTTGGAGTCATCATTGTCTTCTTTCCTCTTCCAACAATATTTCTTGAGATGCACTGATTTATTACAATACCAACATTTTCCCTTACCATTTTTTCCTTTTGACTTAGATTTGGATGTACCTCTTGAATCTTCCCCTTTTTCTGTGGATCAACCTCTAACCACCATTGCTTCTAATGTGGGGGTTTCTATGTTAGATTTCCTCCACAACTCTTCACATGACAAAGCTCCCACAACATAATCAAATTGAAGGGTGTCAATTGTGCTAAAGTTAATAAAAGTGAATAAGTGATTCCAGGATTCGAGCAATGAACACAATAATGTAACTGCCTTGTCTTCATCTTCAACTTTTACACACATACTAGATAATTGAAATGTAAGAGTATTGAAAATATTTAAATGATCAACAATTTTTATACCTTCGTTCACAAACTATACAACTGACTCTTCAAGTATATCCAATTTGTCAAAGACTTTGTCATATAAAGATTCTCCATTTTATTCCATAAGCCTATTGCTGTGTCCTCTCCAACAATATTGAAAAGGACATCATCTGCTAAACACAACCAAATTGTTCTAAGAGCTCTTGTATCAAGATCCTTCCAATCTTCATCAGTCATGTTTGCAGATTTCTTCGACTTTCCAACCAACACTTTGTGCAATCCTTGTTGCATTAAAAATCATGCATCTTGAGCTTCCATAGCTCAAAATGATTCTTCCCATTGAATTTCTCCACTTGGAACCTTGCATTCAAAACCTTTGTCATCCGTTGCTACAAAAAACACCAAACCCTAACACAGATGTTGCAAAATAATTGCTCTGATACTACTTGTGTAAACCGAAACGTAAAACCCAAAAAGCTATTAATATTGCAGTACAAATTAGTTGCAAAGAAATAATGAAGAAATTGTAATGGAATAACAAAATAATAAACAAGACACATATTTACATGGTAAAACCTTGACAATATGCCAAGGAAACATCTACAAGGAAAAGTATCAGTATTCTTATTGCTTAGAGAAATTGATTACAACTTTCACACACTGCTACTCTTCTATTACAATTCATTACAATAATGATTTAGCCTTCAAGGCAACAAGATATAAATAATATCTTCAACTTGTATTGAACATAGAAAAATCCAACTTTATTTTTATTGCTTCTATTGTTTTAAATTTTTATTTTTTCAAATAATTTGAAAGATAAGATTTTCCTTTATTTCCTTTATCTTTTTCAAAGATAAAATTCCTGCTTTGTCATATCCAACAGGGATATGATCAATTTGTTCCCAAGATTATTGTCTTCTTTAGATTTCTACCCTTTTTATTGAGGGTGAGGGAAACACTCCACAAAATAGTTTTGGATTCCATAACTTAGAAAAAAAAATTAGTTCCTCCATCTCCACCATTTCAGTCCATATGCTAGCCATTGTGGTCAACTTTACAACAAAAGGAATTCTGTTAATCACCAATAGTTTGATCTGAGCAAAGAATATTGAATCACCACCACCCATATATACTTCCAGTGTATAAACAAGACCACACAGTAGGTGACATATTTTTTGGATTGAAGTTAGGGCTCAACCTCTGCATGTAAACATATCGCTTGCCAAATTTCCATCACATCCTCCCTTATCTTTTTCAGAATCGAAATCAACCATGAAGAAACCCCTCAGCAAGAAGTTTATGACAACTGCTTTGTGATAGATTACATCAACCTATGCTCTAAATTTAGAGCGTTTCATTGGTATAATTGTAGTATCCCATAAAGCCTTCACATCCGCATTGGCTATATCAGATATATCAATACACACCCCCTCATCGATTGGAGAATAGCTATAGAAATAATACAGAGCTACAGAAATAATTTTTACAACCTTTGATCGGAGAATATTCCAATATAATTTAATGCTGAAGGGTGGAAAAAAGTATGTGGTAGAATTTTTTTTTGAATAAATTTAAATTTAAATGGCTCAATAATATCCAATGTGGATAATAATAAAAAAGGTATTTCTTACAATAAATGCACATATCTAATAAAAATAAAATATTTTTTTGATCGGGGCGTTGGGGCGAGACTAGTCTCCTGCGGGTGAGATCCGCCACGTGCAAGTAGTCCCACCTCTTAAACCCAAGAGTGGAGTCGAACTCAAGACCAATGGGGAGAAAACCCACTGCCCAAGCCAACTCTACTACCCGTTCGAACTCAATAAAAAATATATTGGATAGGTCATGGTGCAAAAAGTTTATTGAGAAACTAAAGCTCATCATGTAGAAGAGAAGATAATAAAATGAGTTTCCACCATTGATAAATTTAATCTCCAAGTACTAAACTTTCTTTGATAAAGATGTAATATAAAATCTACAATCAAAGATAGATCATTAATATTAACTATACAAAAGGACTTGTATGATGGCCTATTTATAATTCATAAGCCTTTAATGAAAGAAACACATAAAATCATAACTTTTATACCTTCTTTCTAACCATAAAGTATATTTTATCTTGTAAATTAAAATAATTATCACCTTTAAAGTAAGAGGTCATATAATTTCACTATCATAGACATAAGACATTCCCATATATAAAGGCTTTATGTTCACATATTTACTTAGTATATGAAATAATTGAATGAGATCCTTAGATGAGTTTGTATGGCTAGGGGATTGATATTATTTGATTATTATTTTTAATATTGCTATATCACAACTAACATAATCAAGAATAATAATATAAATTATAGATAATAAAAATTGTTCAAATGGATAAGAAATCCAAAAGGATTTATGTTAATAAATTGCATAGGTAGTTTTCACAAAAATATAAGTTGCTTTTCTCTCTAAGAATAATCATTATCACTATCTAAAAAATAGGTCATCCATTTCTACAAATATATAAGAACAACAAGAAAAGTAAAAATCTAAGACAAAAAAATATAAAACTCTTACACATCCTTAGACAAGGTGGAATTTTAAAGCACCTTTGGATAGTCTATTTTATTTTATCTCTTGATATTTAATTTAAATATTACATTTTTTATGATCTCTATGCATTACATTTTTTACTTTAAATATTATTTTAAATGTTAAATTTTTTATGATCTTTATGTATTTTGTAAAAATTATAATCTTCTTGTGTACAAATCACCTACTTATAATGGGTGGTTGTCACCTTAATAAACTATTCAATGAACAAGCTTGAAAATGATATATCACTTGTTACTACATACTCAGATGAATGAATCCTTAATACTTGAAGAAATTTTGGAATATATTTGTACTTAATGAAGGATCAAACCAAGGCGTAATAGAAATCTTGCATTAAACAATAATATTTTTCTTCCATTTTGTTTTTCTTGTAAGTTTTTAGTAATTAGTTATTTATAATATATCCTACCATATTCACCATAGTTACATATGTCACTTTGTTATTTGAGATATTTGTTATACCATGATCCTCAAATGTCACATTCACTTCTTAAAATATTTTGATAAACACAAAGGTAAAACCTAGTTGTTGTTACCTTATTGGGTTTAGCAACTAACACTCAATTACATTGTTGAAATCTTGTGATAAATTTTTGTAGTGTTCACGGTAAAAAAGGAATGCATCACATGATACATTACACATAGGAGTACTTTTGGTATTAATTACATTTATTTCTACATAATTAAATTCCATCTAGAATATCATACCTAGATATATGACAAACTAGATACTTCATTCAAAAAATATACTTTATGCCACATTTCAGCTAACTAAGATCATTCACAAGGATTGAGGTTGATATTTGAAACAATTCACAATAATTTGGAATAATCAAAGAGATTAAGAGAGAAAGATAAGAGATAAAAAGAGCATAGATAAAGTAAACTTGTAGAATTGATGAATTATCTTGGCTAGTGCCTTATCTATTACATAGTCAAGAAATGAAATAAAACTCTCCTACAACAGACCAACCCTTTGGCTTCTTAAACCCTCACTGCATTACAATGAGAAACCAACAAAGAGACAATATTGTTATACTTATTAAAAATACTTATTGCAATAACACAATATTTGGTGAATAAACTAAAAGAAAATTTAATCCATTCATTGAATAGAAGTCAAGGATCTGCACTTGATTTGTTAGGAATGACAAGGGAAGGGGTTACTTGTAATTTCAGACTTACTGAATGGTTCATGCGAGAACTCAATAAGTTAAGATTAGATGACTAAAGGAGAAATTTGCAAAAGAAATTAGGGGGCATTCTTCTATGGAGTTTAATGAGTTAAAAGAAAGGTTATTAGAAATGGAGAGTTTTGTCATGGGTCTCAATAAGGATTTTGAAGAACACATCTAGGGTGTGGAGAAGAAGGTTCAATAAAGATGTAATATACAAAACCTTTTAAAAATCAACCATTGTTCAATTAAGAATAGTGTGAACACCCTCAAAGTTCTCATGGAAAAATTAAAAGAGCTAAGGGAGGAGCAAATGAATTTTTGGATTTATGGTGGTGGCAATCTAAAAGAGCCACCAGCTAAAGGAAAAGGAAAAAAGGTTGTGGGAGAAGAATTAGAAAGGTCAAAGTCCTAAGACCCAGGGAAGTAAGATAAAGACCTTTTATGAAAAGAAGAATGAACTACTGTCCATGGTCAACCTTAACTATAATCAGTAAATGGAGGTGGCAAACACCTTGCAGAATATGAAATAGGCCCTCCATGTTTATGATCTACTTTTGTTTTGTTAGGCTATTGTTTTGCTATTTCTTGGCTACTGTTAGACTATGTTATTTTTAGTATTAGTAGCATTTTGTTGTAAAGGGTTTTGGGTCCCTTCAAAATTTGTTTTTCCCCTTTAATCAAAATAATTTAAACATCCATGACATCAAATGTTGAATGAGAATCAGAAATAATCCTTGATTATATTAGTTCCAAAGAGAATGTATTACAATATGGAGAGAATAGTAGATTGATACTCAAATTTGAGAAAATAAACTAAGTATTTGAGTCATCTGTTGTTATTACAGAGAAAAATTATAACATTTCTTCTTTGAATTTCAAAGGACTTATCTATACAAAACCTAACTCTATAAAAAGACTCCTAAAGACCAACTTCTAAGATTCAAAACCCTTAGAATGAGGCTCAAAATTACCTTTTATAGACACAAGAGAAGCAACATGGAAAAAATCTCATTCCATCACTTAGTCACTAGAAGACAAAAAACTAAGTAGTGAAACTACCTACATAGGACAAAAATACAATTACAAAAGCAGTAACCAATCAAAAGTAGTTGGAGATTGTTTGGAGCATTGATGTTAGTGCATGGAGGTGATCTTATCAAAATTTCTCCTTGCAAATGATAGGACACTTCTGACATTCTCTGCCTGACAAGCCCATGCAACAATTATACTTGGTTGATGAAGACTGATTGAAACACAAATCAAGTTGCAATACTTCCTCCTCTTTTTCTTCATCTTGTCTTGTTGATGTGCCCATCTTAGGTGGCAAAAATTGGTTGACTCTTTCCATATGGAACTTGTAGTCATCACCAATCAAAACCTACACCATATCAAGGAAACCTAACAAACTATACTCCAATTTTGCAAGTGAATCAATGCATAGGTTAAGATGATATGCATTTGATGCAGAGCATCTACAACTTTAGGGGTACTAAAAACCCAAACCACAAACTTGAGAAGATCAACTAAACTTTCAACAATCTTCCCCTCATTTTCACTTGTTTACTCATGGCTAAAAGACACCAAATATTCACAACATGCTTCTAAACTCTTACCAGGACTAATTTCATCTTAACTATCTTTATTTTGATTGAATCAAAGAAAAAATCTCATAGGAAAACTTTGATTCATCAATTCTTTCAACATTCACACCCAAGACACTCATTTGCTAGTAGTAGTTCATAACAACACAAATGGGTATAACTTCTAATCCAAATTGAATATCCAGAAACCAAACCCAGATTCTAGGACCCATTTGGGCCTTCTAAAACATATTTCAAAATTAGGTAATGTTATTTTGAAATGGACATTAGAAGAAATGACTGTCTACAAATTTTAGGCTTCAAATAGGCCAAAAGAACAAAGCAAGTACCCACAAAACAACTCCAAAACCAAAAATAACCATGGGTAGCATTGTAATAGGTCATAAAACCACCAATTCAATCATATTTCTCAAAGAAATCATTTACTAAAGCAGTAAAGCATGTAACCCTTGCTTTAGGCTTAAACTAACCCTTGCTTCAGGCTTAAACTATGCTTCATACAATGAGGGTTTGTAGAAAATATACTGTCCCAACCTCCAAACACCTAGAAAATGATTTAAACATCTGAGAATATGTCTTCCCAAGCCAAAAAAACTATCTCCCATCCTTCTTCAATGCAACTTCAACATATTCTACCTTGGAGCCATCAATTTCATGAAGAAAAGCTCAGAATTTCTATAAGGGCAACAACATTAGCTCTGTGTTTTCACTTCCCCTGCATCTACACACACACAACACTTTAAAAAACCCTACATTAACCTATTCCACTGACCTCGAATTCCTAAATCGGTGGAATAGTTTCTATTTACAACTTAGACTCTCAAACCCTCAATTTAAGGGGTTTTTAGGAAGCCCTCTATAAACTTGCTCTTATTTTCACTAAAATTGATAGAAAACTTTCAAATCACTTCCAAATGTTAGCTAACACTCTAAACTATGAAAATAAAACTGAAATTGAAGCCTAAGCTTGTTTAATAGTCCGTACAAGGCTATAAATAAGAGAGAAAACATTGCTACGATAGATTACAGTACTTTTATTACAAAATTGTTCAAGAATTACAAAGTTATATCTCTTGCTCTCCCTTGCAATTCCTTTTAAAGATGTTTCCAACAATTTTACATAACTGCCTCTTTAACTTCAACTAACCCACCAACTCTTTCCAAAGATGACTCTTCATCTTCCTACAACTTTGCAATTTTTGCATTTTTGCATGAAAAGACAACTTTTTTGCAATTTTACCTCCTAGAAACCTAATGGTGACTTGATTAAATTTGACATGACCTTATTATGACCTTTTTACAATGCTTTTAATTTGAAAATTCAAATTTTGCAATATTGTCTATCAGAGGAATACAATGCACAAGGTGCTCCTGCACCAAACAACCAGCTTGGAAAAATCCTCAAGTCCCTTTGAGGACTAAATTACTGCAACATTGCTTCTTCATATCTACATATCTTTATCAACTTTGCTTTGGATTACTTCCTCTAGAAATCATTCTCTTGAATCTTTCACTTGCCTTTGTCTTGGTTCTAACTTTTTCCTTCTTTTTTGTCTTGAACACTTGTCTTTGTATTTTTCCTTCTCTTTCTCTCCCCATCAGGTTCACCAATCATTGTTCTCAATCAAAGGACACATGACTGTCCTTTTAGAGCACTTAACTTTCCTTTAACCTTTTCTTGAATCAAAGGACACATGACTGTCCTCTCACATTGCTTTTCTAAGCAATCTTTCCTCTTTTCAGTCAATTCATCCTTGACCTTCTCTGTCACCAACTTATCAACTCTCTTCTTCAACATTGCATCACTCTTCAAACTAACTAGCATCTTCACCTTTTGTAATGGCTACAAACTCTTCAAGTGCTTTTCAAAAAAATATCTGTCTCTCTCACCACTTCATCACACAACCTCAGGATATGACCCATCTTACCCAATAGTAGATCTTGGAAAATGTACCTACCACCCTTTCTCTCAGTGGTATCACTCTCTCTGCACCTTCTCCCAAGCTTAATCTCTGTTGGAGGATAGTGAACACAAACTCTTCCTTGTCTGTAGCCAACACACTTTCTAGCAACTCCTTCTCACTTTCTCATGCAACTTTAAGATGGATCAAGCACCTGAAACTAACAACTCAACAAACCACTAGATCAACCAACTTTGATACCAATTGATGCAGAGCATCTACAACTTCAAGGGTACTGAAAAACCAAACCAAAAACTTGAGAAGATCAACTAAACTTTCAGCAATCTTCCCTTCATTTTCACTTGTTTCCTCATGGCTAAAAGACATCAAATCTTCACAACTTGCTTCTAAACTCTTACCAGGCCTAAGTTCATCTTAACCATCTTTATTTTGACTGAATCAAAGAAAAAAAACTCTTAGGAAAACTCTGATTCATCAATTCTTTCAACATTCACACCCAAGACACTCATTTGCTAGTAGTAGTTCATAACAGCAAAAATGGGTATAACTTCTAATACAAATTGAATATCTAGAAACCAAACCAATATTCTAGGACCCACTTGGTTCTTCTTAAACATATTTCAAAATAAAATAATGTTATTTTGAAATGAACATAAAAAAAATGACTGTCCACAGATTTTAGGCTTCAAATAGGCCAAAATAACAAAGCAAGTACCCACAAAACAACTCCAAAACCACAAATAACCATGGGTATCATTTTAATAGGTCATAAAACCACCAATTAAACCATCTTTCTCAAAGAAATCATTTAATAAAGTAGTAAAGCATGTAACCCTTGCTTAAGGCTTAAACTATGCTTCATACAATGAGGGTTTGTAGAAAATATATTGTCCCAACCTCCAAACACCTAGAAAATGATTCAAACATCTAATAATATCCTTCCCAATCCAAACAAACTATCTCCCATCCTTCTTTGATGCAACTTCAACATATTCTACCTTGGAGCCATCCATTTCATGAAGAAAAACTCAGAATTTTTGTAAGGGTAGAAACATTAGCTCTATATTTTCACTTCCCCTACATCTGCACACACACAACACTTAAAAAAACCCTACATTAACCTATTCCACCGACCTAGAATTCCTAAATTGGTGGAATAGTTGCTATTTACAACTTAGACTCTCAAACCCTTAATTTAAGAGGTTTTTAGGCAATCCTCTGTAAACTTGCTCTTATTTTCACTAAACATGATATAAAACTTTCAAATCACTTCCAAATGTTAGCTAACACTCTAAATTATGAAAATTAAACTGAAATTGAAGCCTAATCTTGTTGTATAGTCCGTATAAGGCTAGAAATAAGAGAGAAAACGCTGCTACAATAGATTAGAGTGCTTTTATTACAAAATTGTTCAAGAATTACAAAGTTCTATCTCTTGCTTGCCCTTACAATGCCTTTTAAAGATGTTTCCAACATTTTTACATAACTACCTCTTTAACTTCAACTGACCCACCAACTCTTTCCAAAGATGACTCTTCATCTTCCTACAACTTTGCAATTTTTGCATTTTTGCATCAAAAGACAACTTTTTTGCAATTTGACCTCCTAGAAACCTAATGATGACTTGATTACACTTGAAATGACCTTATCATGACATTTTTACAATTCTTTTCATTTTAAATTTCAAATTTTGCAATATTTCCTAGTAGAGGCATACAATGCACAAGGTGCTCCTGCACCAGCATCCACTTCTCCTTCTCTATTAATCTTACTATATATAGGAGTAAGAATATTTGCAAATTTAGACTTCCACTCCCTACAATTTATTACTTCACCCTCCTCATTCAAAATTGGAGGCATATAGAATTCCTCAAAACCTTCAAAGGTACTTAATTCTCTTTCCATAAGGTCCTTATATCTACTATGATTAATAAAAATGTCATCTAACAAATTTGACTTGTTCAAAATGTTAGACACTAAGCTACCATCAAAATTGGGGTTCTTGGCAACAATTTTTAATAAAATAACCCTATGGGAGTGACTAGTGTGGAAGCACCTTAGCCTCATCCATTCTTAATTATGGATTGCATATGCATTCCTTAAAATGGTATAACAATCCCAAACCTCATCAACCTAAGAAAGAAGACTTGACAACCTATACCCCAAAATATTATCAAACAGGTTTGAAACCTTCTTCATAGCTCCCTGCTTTGCTGCTTTGGCTTCTAAATTACTCAGCTTGAGCTCCTCCCTCAAGTTCTTGACATCAATGATCAAATTATTCTTCTCTTATGAGAATTGAGCCTTACTTATTGGTTGTGGAAGAGGTAAGAGCCTTGTCACTGTATTGAGTTGCTATTGCAACATCTGATTCAAAGCATTGGCCTTATCCAAATCCCCTTGTAACTTTTTTACTATGGCCTTAGTAAAAGGTGTTATATTCACTATCAAGGTAGCTTCTTGAACTACACTTGTGTTCCCTACTCTTCTCACAATGAGGTCTCTAGTGATTTCACAAGGATCATGTATTACCTAGGGCTTATTTGTTTCAAGGAAAATAGATCAAATTGCTAAGGTCTCATAACTTGGGTGAAACCCTAGGCCAAAATATAAAGCTTTAGCTTTCTCTTTAGAATTCAAAATTGGGTTATCACCTTCATGTATCCTAATTTCATCAAATGCAATTAAGAAGACATGTCACATCTTGGTAGTAGGAGACATCCTACATTCTTCAAAACCTCTCTACCTCTTTGTGGAGTCATGACATCAATTTCCACCTTTACATTCCTCCAAAAATCTTTAATTATTTCCTTCTCCTTTTTAGAGAGGCTCCTATCAAAGATCCTTTGTTGTAGTTCTTCTCCTCTATTTTTAAGGATAAAGTACCTAAACTACTGTGTTGTTAAAAAATAATATATTGTAGAAATTCTTTACAATCCTATGCCTTGATGTCATCTACAATCTTCCCACCAATCCCAAAATTGATGACCAATCTATCAACAGTGGGCCTCTTAATTAATACTCTTGGAGGGGATTGGATCTCCTACATCATGAGAGCATCACCGTCAAACTCATTAGGGCCAATTGGGTAATCCACCAGAGGTCCATCTGTGGGGTCAATTTGTTGTAATGGGGTGATAGGCTGAGGACTTGATAGTATACTTGCTCCAGAGGTAGAAGGGTTTGAAGTGTTTGGTGCAGTAGTGGGCACATTTTCTAAAAATTGGTTGGAATTTCCAACATAGTTATCATTCTAACTATAGGATCCTTGATATGCAAAAGTGATCCTTGAAAAGAAGGATCAACCTTTTTCTTTTTATTCTCTACAATATGGATCTTTACCCATAAGTATCTTCTTTATGCAGCTTGGCTCTTAGTGGTGCAGTTTTGAATGAGATCCTCCACACTATCAAAATCATGGGGATAAGGGGAGAATTTGAAAATAGCCCTCTATCCATGCATGAACCTCTCAGAGTCATATCTCCTTTCCTTGTCTACTTTCATTTTGTAAGGAAACAATTTTCTATACAACAACTCCATTCCCTTCCTTAATGTGATTGTAAAATCAGAAAACACATCTATGGCTAGGAGGAGGGCATACTTCTTATTATTCCTTAAATGAGTCTTTCTAGACTCATTTAATTGCCACATGATCTCTAGGAAGGAAGTTATATTAGGTAAACTCTTTGGTAGTGCATGGGGTGCTACAGGGGATCCATATACCCTAATTATTGTGGCATCAATGTAGAAGAACCAATCACCCCAGTTATGATAAATACCCTTCTCTAGAGTGAGGTATTTTGGCCTCAAAAATCTCCTTTCGATAACCCTCAATCCACAGAGAACTCCTCAAAGATTGAGTAGTTAGATTTGTCATAATATTTATCCTAGATGTAAGTCCATTCCTAGATTGGAAATATTCTCTTCTACTCATATGTGGGCATGACTTGTAGCAAGGGGGACCATACTTGCACTCCATTATAAAAAATTATGTGGCAAAAGAGTGAATACCACTTCAAGTGCACCACATTGCTATCCCTCTTGAATGTGCACAAGGATTTATGCAACACCACTACAACATATCTAGCATAGTCATAGGGTTTTTTAAAATCTCTGCTTTGGATTTCCATTTCAAGTACCATTAGGTTGACAAGAATTTGAATGTTACTATCCAACCCAAAACTTGACATAGAGAGAAATATGTTTTTATGAAATAATCCTCTCAAATTCCATATCCAAAGGGTTCAAGATGTCCCTTTGCAAACCTCTGTAATTCTTTGTGTTGCTCTCTAGGCTTGAAGCAAGCAAACCACTTCACTCTGTAGCTATCTCTATGCCTTTGGTATTCTCTATCTAGGGCACCAAAATTGATCGGTAATTGAGAATTAGGGTTTTGATTAAAAACCCTACAAATGTGGTCTCTATCTAGAGGCAAGAGACTTCTTCTACCCATTGTGTATAATGCCCTCCTATCTAGGTTGTAGGCCTTGTAAATTACCTTTATCAACTCCACATTAAAAAAAATTGGGCACAACCATTTTTCCCAATCTAAGGTTCCAAATATTACAAACAGGCATGTCTGCAAAGGCCTTCTTGTATGCATATTTGAATGTGTAACAATGAATTGGAATAATGGGGTCATGATAGTTCTCATTTTTGTCAAACACTTTATTGACATGAATTGGCCTCTTTTGTGATCTTGGGAGATGTGTAATAATATTCTCATCTAACCCCCATTTGGAACCCCTTGATGTTCTGACCATTTTCTCAATATAGGGTTTTACTGAAAAGAAAACTAAGGTTTCTAAAAAAATTAACACTATTGGAAGATTTTTGGAAAATTTTGACAGCATATACCCTCCTTCATAACCCTATTTTTCCTTTTTCTCACTAAAATTTGAACAATTCACACCTTACTGCCTTCAAATTTATAGATACAGTCTGGTATACTTACTTGGTTGCATCATGCAAGATGCCCTAAATTTGTCAAGAAAACCCTCATTCGCCTTGAAAATTCATAGAAATTCGTTCCAACACTTAGCAATTATGGTTTGAATTATACAAAATTAAGTAATTAACCCAAATTCATCAAGAATTTGGTAGATAGAAATCCCATCCACCATTAATGCTTTTGCATGCTTGAGCATGTGACCAGTGGTAGCCATTCATTAAGTTTGAACGTGAACTATCAATCTCAAGATCAACAATGATCACAAAAATTCAAAATTGCCTTTACAAAATGAACATCCTCTTTTTTTATGTAGACACGCGTTGTTATTTTAGGGATTCGTGGGAGTAGGAGAAAAAAATAAAGCTCCCTCGATAGTAGAACTCCATGAAATAACACGGTGATGACACTTGGCAACATTTCAAGGTTTTGGGAAAAGAAGAAAGTTACACTACCATTTTCCTACAAAGGTCTTAGCTTCAATGATGAGAATTAACATGTGCTTTAATACATGTCAATTTTTCATTAACTCACAGGGGTGAAAGTATCAGAGAAAGAAGGCTTTGCAAAGTGAAGAGCCCTCACGATACATAAAGACCTTTGATGCATGTGCCTTAAAAACAACTTAAGGCTACTAGGAAGTAAGGGGACTAGTTAATAATGGGAAAGGGCATAATGAAAGAAAATAAAATATTAGCAACAAACATTAGCCCTAGATTTATTTTATTAAGGTTGAGATGCATGCTGCCATTTTGGGAACTCATGAAGAGAGACAATGAAAAAATAAAAGCCTCTCCAAATTGAAGAAGCTTAGGATATGTCGATGCATGTCCCATGGGGCTCGAGAAGACTTAAAACCATAAAGAGATATACTAAAATATTTAGGGAAAAGGGATCTCTTGATTTCCTAATTCAAAGGGTCGATTAACACACGAGAAAGACACCCCAAAGTTGTAACTTAAGAAGCAAGTGACCCTAGTAACTAGTCAACAACGAGAAATAAGAAAAGTGCAAGTGTTTCAGACATACATTGGGTTTTTGAATTGAGGATAGGGTTTAATGAGCCCTAGTACATGATTTTCACACTTCTCCCTACATAATTGAATGTTTTCAAAAATTTAAAAGACAAAATACCACAAATATGTTAAATTTTAGAAGTATCACAAGTGGCTCTAGTTGGGAATGTCTATTTAACAAAAACAGAGTGAGGATCCAAACAAATCTGGGAGAGTAGACTAAAGGACAAACCAGAAAAAACCAAGGGAATTTTTTTTTTGATATTATGATACAATGTGTATGGAGATACCCTTCTTATGAGAAGTAGGGTTTAAGGAATTGTCCATGCACATTAAATTTCAACATTTCCTCATTCATATTCTACAAACATTGCATATAACATAAGGGCCAATCCAGAGGGCTTCAAACTTACCATGCTTTCCCTTATCTTTGACCCTAACATTCCACATCAAGACAAAATCTCCAACTGAGAATTTCCTATCTGATGCCATTTTACCAAATAGGTATTTGACCTATAGTTGCTTTTTAAGATTGATGCCTTGTGCCTTCCTTCTTGATTCATCTAGCTCTATAAGTTGGTAGATTCTTACCACCATGTTGTCATCTATATCTTCCTCATATTTCTAGATGAACTTATACACTGGTAACAAATTATTTATTGGTAGTATAGCATCTAGTTCATATACTAATTCATAGGGGAACTATTTTGTAGCCTTTTTGATGGTTGTTCTATCTACCCATAATTCCAACTTCAATTTTGAGTCCCATGATCTCTTGTTATTTTCAATCACTCTTTTCATGATTTTGAAGAGACTCTTATTACTAGACTCAACTTTTCCATTTGCTTGGGGGTGGTAGGGAGAAGAATATGATATGAAAATCCTATATTTATTATAGAAATTTGTAATCTCCTCTAATCTGAAACACATTGCATTATCCAAGATCAAATTTACATGAGTGCCAAACCAAATCAAAATATTTTCCATGAGAAAATTAATAACAACTTTTCTAGTTGCCTTCCTTGTTGGGATTGCTTCCACCCACTTGGTGAAATAATTTATAGCCACTAATATCCAACTGTGACCACCACTAGACTTTTCATTAAACTCACCAATGAAATCCATACCCCATTCCTAAAAGGGAGCTTCTACACTCAATATTCTTAAAGGCAATGCACTAGAAAACTTTTGGCAAGCATCACATATTTTTACCATATTATGTGTGTCAAAAAATAAGGAGGGCCACCAATATCCAAATCTTAGGATTTTATGGGTAGTTTCCTTAGCCATATAATTTCCTCCATAGACACCACTATGCATATATTAAATAATTTTCATTGCTTGTTCTTCAACCAAACATATAAGCATAAAACCAACTTTTTCTGTCCAATATAAAAAAATATGGATTAGAACATATTTTATAGCTTATAGTTTCAAAGTTCTTTTCTAGTTATCACTCATGTGGTTAGGGAAAGACATGTTTTTCAAGTAATACAAGATATCCTTATACCAAGGACAATCTGTAAATCATATTGCTTCATAAGAGTATCTTCCTCTATTTGGCTGATTTGGATAGCTTCAAGGTTGGATTTAGCCATTAATTTGGCTAGGCCTTGTCCTCTAATAGACTTAGCTATTTGAATATCAATGTTAAACTCTTGGATTTTGTTGATCCATTTGAATCTTCTCCCAGTGACTCCTTATTGAGTAAAGATTCCCTTGATCACAACACTAGGGGCATATGCTACTATTTTCGGACCCACCAAAAAGGGTATGAAATTCTTCACAACTTTCACAAGAGCATAGGCATGTCTTTCCATCATATCATATTTAAGCTCATCAACTTGCAAGGTTTTACTAAAGAAATAAATTGGTTGTTCAAACCTTTCATTATTCTTTTCAGGGATAACTTTAAGAACCCCTTGGCTAAGGTGTAAAATCTTGGTGAATCTTGTATACTTCCCGATAAAAATATTAATTTTATTGGCAATTTTTTTTCATTTTTTGGGAAAAAAAATCTCAATTGGTGAATCTTTTCTAATCGCTAGAAGTCTATGGAAAATCCTAGCGAATTGCAATTTTTTTTAATCCATTAAAATATTTTCATTGGTGATTAAAAACCTTTTTTCAAACCAATAAAATATTTCCATTGGTGAATAAACCTATTTTCAAAACAAAAAAATTATTTTGTTGGTGATTAAAACTTTTCTTCAAACCAAAAAAAAATATTTTCATTGGCGAATTAAGCCTATTTTCAAACTAATATAAAATTCAGTGGCGAAATTCAGTTGGAAAAAATATCAAATTCTGGGACAAATTTTATGCACATTCAAATTCCTTCATAAAGTGTCCAGAATGGGGACAAGTGTCAACATATTTATTATGTATGAATCTAGATGTGAGTGCAAAATAATATAACCCACGACCCTTCGATGAATTTTGGATGGATGTTTGTAGTTGCATTCTAGAAGCAAATATTTGAAGCACTAGACTTGTGAATTGAAACCTCCAGAATAACACTAGAACCGTTAGATTTCCAGAAATCAATGTTGAGATTTTATTATTTATTAAATCGCTTAAAGTCATGACAACCAAAATAATATTTTATCGTTGAATGGCTACTGATAGTTGAAGGTTGCTTAAGTTATGACTTAAGCCTTTGGAGTCATCATGGTGACCGACCCCTTGACCCAGGGGAATGATGGGTTTGATGATAAAAATTAACACAATCAAATCCAAAAAACATATTCAAATAGTTAAATAGATGCTATATGGGGCAACACACTGTATTAATCAAAAAGAGTTTTTACATTCCTCGGATGGGATCAAAAACTTGACCAAGTCACCAGGGACTCATCCCAACAACATTCATAATGAAGCCTTCATTTCCACAAAACATTACAGAATTGAAATATTGAATGGACTAACATTGGACACTTATATGGACTACAAACATACCATTAAAAACCAAAATGATCTTCCACAGACACTAGATTATGCATTGTTGTAGCTAGCCTCACTGGTCTTTCTCTTCTTCGCTTTGATTGCATTCAAAATCACCAGAAAATCACCACCATAGGCTCTATGGGTAGGATGGTTTGCTCATCCCTCCCAGCTCCTGGTGTCATTCACTACCCATTCTTCACCAGTGCCTAGCTCCCAATCCTCCTCGTCTAAAGACCACCTTTCCCTGTCGAGAGCTTCCGTGACCACAAACACATTCACCCAAACCTTCAACTAATCTTTGAGAATGTCAACCACATGCAGAAGAAACTCAATACACCTATCAATCTCCCCCACTGGTTTTTGAGGGCTGCATGGTCCAGTGAGCACACCAGGGGAAACTTTGGTAAAAACCATTCATTCCCACGAGCCTTGTAGTAGTGCAATAGTAGAGGGGTCATGAAATTTGTATCGATGTTTTCCAGTGTCATGTCGATATTTTCCAATAGAGAGTGTGGAAAAATCATTTGGCATAGCCTCTTCCCTCGAGCTTTCGAGACACCCATGTACACGAGCATTGCCAGAAACATAGTGGGTATTTCTGAATTCCCCTTGAGCTTGTGGGTAGCTAGCAGAAGTTCTGGGCCCAAAACACCCTTCACCACTTGGAGCACTAGTGGGTGCTTGGACACCATTATCCCTTTTAGTTGTTTCTCAGTGATTTCACCATGGAAAGCATTCTGTTGCTTTGTGGAATTAAAAAATAGAGGAGTCTCCATTGCCCCTTAGTGTTTGTTGAGAGTGCTAAGCAAATTTGAGAAAAATGAGCACAACAACCCCTATTTGTAGAAAAACCTCCCACAGCCTTATGGAGACCATACCAAGAAATGAAAACCAACATGTTATGTGTCTTGCATTCTTTATACAAAAATATTTTTGTGATCTTGCCACACATTTTGCCGATCGTATTAACCCAAAAATTAATGCTGAGTGATGTAGCCATCTTCTCATCTATCGTGGACATATCTTTTAAGTACATGTTTTAAAGGTAGGCAAGACATCTTAATTTGGGCCATCCATCTGGTCCAAGGGTTATGCATAGGTGAAATAATATTGTCACATCAATGATTAAGGAATAAAGTGGTGAATTAAATGTTAAGTGTGAGTATTTGATGTCATACTCATTGTCTTCGTTCTAACTTCTATATATACTTCACTGACTTGATGTTCTTCATATCATTTATAATATATTTGGCTTTGATTTATTTCTTCTCTATTCCCAATTTAACCTTGATATTATGGAGTCTTCATGGCATGTCATGCAACCCAAATGTTTTTGGGAGAAAAGAAAGGACGATGCATATGATAGACGAAAGTTGGGTATGGTTTTTACAATTCCTTGTGTGCAGGTTGAGGATGCTATAAGAAAAGTTGTGGGTAGGGAATGGCTTCATAACAATCCCCGTGCTCTATATTCTGAGGTAGCTTTAGCTTTCTTGTCCAATTGCATGGAAATTTTTCTCAAAAAATATTTGGTGAAGATGCTGGCAATATGTTATTTGCAGCCTTTCATTTACTCTATTTCTTTGTTGGAGTTGTCATTGGAGCATTACAATTTTGAAAGTGGGTTAGTGCCTATTGGTGGAATCTTTTGGAAAGTGGAATTGCATGCTTCTATAGTGCAGGCTCTTGCCCTGGTTAATATGAGATGGGGTCTTCTATGTGATAAGAAAAATGAATCATTAAATATTCAAGAGTTTTGGAGGAAGGTATTATGTGATTCTCTTTTCTTCTCTATTGTTACTTTGTTAAATTCGATTCACCTTCTAATCAAACACCCAATTGACGGCCTTAGCTAATGTTACAAAAAAATTTAGTAATGAATTATGATGTGTCACGTGTCTATATTTTATTGAACAACATAACAATTCTTGTAATATGTATTTTGTGACTAGTTTTTTGTCATGGTTAGTGGCTTTTTGGCCACGATGGCTATGTACTATGTACTTTAGTCTTTAGCTATTTAAATTAAAATAATTTTCGTGGATCCATTCTTGGAAATTCTCAATCTTTTCAATGCAATTTAATTGTCTTTTCAATGCATTGAAGCACTACATTTCATTTAATTGAAATTCTCAATCTTTTTGAAGAAAGTGTGGTTGTGGTACTACAGGTAGTGGTGCAGATTAATGCCATATGGACATATGAAGTGATTGAATGGATAGCTTCATATTGAAAACTACACGACGTACTATAGAATCATAGATGATGATGTCATTAATCCAGTGATCTAGTGAAACAAGATTTGTAATGATTTCATATCATTTTAGTGGCACTGGATATTTTGAAACTTGATAGCTTGTTAGCTTGAGGTACAATTTTCATGTAGCCAGATGTCAATCAAATTAAAAAAATTAAATTTTTAATTGTAAATTTAAGGCTTAACTTTAAGTTACATGAATCAATTAAGTTGGTTTTTTGGTTTGCACGAATCATGATTATCATTATACCCAACCTCACTCATGACATGTGTGAGGTGTACATAGGGATTAGGCTAGTAGTGGCACTATTGGCCCATAAATAGGGATAGTGAACACAACTTAAATCATTCATTGAAGGTTAAAGAGGCTTTACTATTGAGTGCAATATTCTGAATTGTCATAAGGGTTTGAAGATGATGTGGTATTATTGGGGATACTCTAAATTCTTTTGCCTCTAGTTATGTAGTTACAGAGTAAAGACCAATTTTCTTCAAGTTTAGAATGGGTGGAATTGGAAAGAAGTCGATCTAGTTCACCTAACTTTTGAGGCAGGTTTTGAACTAGGATGAGGAGCTCTGATGGAGATAAGTGCTATCCTAGTGAATAGAGGTTGCGTGCAAAATATGGGAGCAATTTTACTACCCCTCATCTTCTACATGACTCTGGTTTTCAATCAGAATAGATACATTTTATATCTTCACAACTCCCTTTTCCCCAGCATGGTTGGCCAGGAAAATCCCTTGCATTTGTATGTCTAGAGCCACATTTGTATTTGAGAGTGCATGCTTTCCCAGTAAAGTCTTGTGAATTTATTTTCAATGCCCATGGTTTACTAGGAAAGTCCCATGTATTTATTTTTAGAGCCCATGGCTGACCTAGCAAGTCCCATCACCATGCATTTATTTTTAGAGCAAATTTTTTATTATGTTGTCACCAGTGGTCTAGCAGAAGCTTGGCACTTACATTTGTATTTGTATTATGTAAAGTACTAAAGTAACATATGTTATTTATACAAAACAAGAGCTTGGTGCTTGTATGCTCTACTCAATGACTCACCTTTAAAAAGATATGTAATAATGTGACATTATAATTAAGTTATAATAAAATAAATGGTCGTGTTATTCTTCATAATTCATTTATAGTAAAGAATTCTTTTCTAAGTTCAGTGTCTATGAATCTATTCAAATCCATTTTTTTCCTGTAAGAAATTAAGTATTATCTATTTATGAAATAATTGCATGCAGATTTAAAAGTAAAACATAAAGCAATACAAATGAAAAAAGAAAGTTTCCATCAAATTGACAAAAAACATTATAAACACTAAAAGTTGTCACTCTTGTTAGGGTTTACCAAAATTTTATTCATTTCTAATTTTTTGTTGAACTTCTCCCTTGGTTCTCAGTATCATTATTCATTTTATTAAGTCCTTTGCAACATTAAGTTACCGGCCCCTTGGCCTTGATGTCAATCCTAGCACACTAAAGTTTAAAACAACTTTAAAACACATGTTTATTGTTTATATCATAAATTAATCAACCGTTCGATGAAAATTTGATGTATGGTTGTAGTTGCATTTCAAAATGAAATGCATAGAGCACTAGGCTTGCAAACTTAAACCTCTAGAATCACCCTATAACCATTAGATTTACAAAGATCAATAGTTTAGAATTTGTTGTCAATGCAGGACAACCATGTACTAATTGTGTAGTCCAGAGTCTAGAAGCAACACATTGATGTTTCAATGTTTCATTCACTTTAATTTTTTGTTGATCTCCCCTGGTTCCTGCCCTCAGTATCATTATTCATTTTATTAAGTCCTTTACAATGTTAAGTTACCGACCCCTTTAAAACACATGTTTATTGTTTATATCATAAATTTAATCAAGCTTCAACCGTTCGATGAACATTTAATGTATGGTTGTAGTTGCATTTTGGAATGAAATGCATAAAGCACTAGGCTTGTGAACTTAAACCTTCAGAATCACCCTATAACCATTAGACTTACAAAGATCAACGATTTAGAATTTGCTGTCAATTTAGGACTAAGTGGCTTTTTTTAAATGTTGTTAGCCATGTACTAATTGTGCATTTCTAAATGTTGTTAGCCATGTACTAGTTGTGTAGTCCAAAAGCAACACATAGATGTTTCATTCACTTTAATGTTAAAAAAGAAACTTTCTACTACTACGTGATTTTATTTTTAAGTGAGAGGGCTAGCACACGGGGAGATTTCAGTCTTCAGTTTGCTCATTGCAGTGCACCATCCTATTCAAGGTTCCACAATTCCTCTTCCAACAAATCCATTCTAGTATCCACAATTGTTAGCATTAATATTTTCAAGAACCAAAATTTGGGCAAGTGAAAGAATTATTGTGGCTACTTTTCATTATTTGACATTTCTTAAAGTCTTATTTTTTCAAACTTTGAAGTTTGGGTTTAGGGTTGAGAGACTTAAGAATTAAGAAAAAATAAGGAGGACTAATAGGGAATTCACAATTTCACAGTGTATAAGCATGTCTACCACTAGTACCACTAGAGCAATGTTGGATAAAAAATAC
Organism: Sequoia sempervirens; assembly: GCA_007258455.2. NCBI lineage: Eukaryota > Viridiplantae > Streptophyta > Pinopsida > Cupressales > Cupressaceae > Sequoia > Sequoia sempervirens. The sequence goes on along the minus strand of VDFB02271358.1, from coordinate 1,229,477,961 downwards.
ATTATGCAAAATTGCTTAAAACCCCAGGTTTCATTGATGAATACCATGATATTTATGATCCTGAAACGTATGGTAGGCATATCTTAGAACTTATATTTTCTTCTCAGAATAAGGTTGCAAAGAAAATGCAAGTTAATAGTATTAGTGCACCGTGGGTAACCGGATTAGGGCGCATGATGTTACATGAGGTTTTCCCTTGCCCAAAATTATGCTGATAACAAAAGAGAAATTGTTAATAAAGATAACAAAGAAGAATTGCTATCCATTAATGTAGAAGAACTTGGAAAAGTGTTGGGGTTTACAACCAAATAATTTGGAAATGTCCACATTGAACTAGAAAATCTTGCTAGTGATTATGAAGCGGTGGATGGAATGGAGAAAAATTATTTCATAAATAAAATAGTTCAAGATAGAAACAAATTGAAAGGTGATCATAAGCCTCCTTATGATTTTGATATTTTTAAACCATGGGTTCAGGATACTATTTACATGCTAGCATTTTGCTTCAGATTAGATAGCAATTTGGAAGTGGGTGCAAGCCTCCTTGAAATGGTATATAATATCCATTATGGACCACATGTCAAATATAACTATATTGAGCACATTGTAGAATCCATGCATAAACAATTTTTAATGATTAAAGGAGGTCCCAACAAGACATTTAGGTTCACAACCTACTTGTGTTATTTTTTTCTTCTCAAATTTAGAGGAATGTTTCATACCAACAAGCTTCAAATTTAGCCCTATAGTAATGCTCAGGAAAATCAAATGGCTCCAGTATATGATTGGAACATTGCGATAAGGATGCATGATTATCAAAGGAAGTACAATCATTTTGTAGAATATTTTTTGGCTCCATTGCATCAAGCAATTACAAATACTCCAATGCCTAGATTGCCTATGTCATGTAGAAATTGCATTCAACTAGGAAAATAAATACAATTGGTTGATTGGTACTTAATGGAAGAATATACTGTGCTAAGATTTTATGGATTGGGAATACAACCATACAAAATTCCAATACATGTGACAAAAAGGGTTTTGCATTGGAATAGTAAGGTAGATGTAGAGTACTAATGAACTATACTTTGTCGGTCAACAAAAGAAGACCTTATTTCCTTCTTTACCTTTTTCATGTGGAGGGTTCACATTCGAGAGAAAAACATTTAGTGTGGCACATAATCTTATGATTTTTTTTAATTTTGATGCTATCTATCACTGGTAGTATGATCCATGTGACACCATTAAATCAATGATTGTGAACAATAAGAATATTGCAAGTAGAATTCAACATCAAAGTAAACCCTTGCTTGAAAACTTGAGAAACAAGGATTCTTGGGATTAGGTCAAAATAGCAATGTTGAAAAGTGTTGTTGAGAATAGTATTTCTTTTGAACAATTGTTAGTAGAAATTATGGCATTACATCAAAAGACAATTAGGAGGTACACAAATTTTTTATGAAAAAAGTGATAAACCTTCTAGTCGAGTAAAAATACCAGATTCTCTAGATAAGGAAGTTACAGATAAAAATTTGTGATGATAAAAAATTACTTCCTTTTTGTCTATGAGGAAGGAGCTAGGTGATCCAAGAGCTCTTGCAAAGTATGGAGATAATGAAGAAGATCGTGAGTTTAGAAAATTGTGGAATATAGAGCATCCCGATGAACATGGAGACAAAGAAACTGATGATGAATCTAATGATGATAGGGAAGAACAAATCCATATCAAATTTGATTTAAGTGAGGCCACAAAAGAAGCATATACTTTAGGAGCAACCATAATTGAAAAAATGGGTTATGAAGGTGGTGGTTTGGGGTCCCAAGGACAAGGAATTCCTACAGTAATAGATGTACAACATAGAAAACTAGTTGATAAATCTAGCCTTGGAGCTAATAAAGTAGACTAAGAGCATACAAGTAGAGTCAAAACAATTCAATTTGTTAGAGCTTCAAATCCTCATCCTCATGGTCAAATACAATCACAACTAGGACATGCCCATGGTGGAGAGCTTAGTGCAACTGGCACTGCCACTGGTGGCGATGGTATGGGTAGGAGTACTAGTAGTGGTCAACATGTGCTACAACAAAAAATTACACACAATAGGACAACAATACAAGATACCACAAAAACACCAGGTGATCAAGGCATATAGAAGAGGCAAAGGATTTTGGAAGGTCCAAGTCACACTACCAGTGGATCCACCACAAAGGAGTTATTTCCAGGCACTCCCCCATTGCCACTTAGTGTGGCTGCGACATCATTAGAAACTACAAGTACTCCTATTCCTTCACCATTCAAGCATTCCACTGTTCATGCATCCCTAGGTTTTGATTACATTGAAGAGTTTAAAAAGAAATCAAACTTGAATAAAAAAGGAAAGAAGCAACTGATGGAGAGTGCGTCTACTATAACTTCAAAGCCTGCAACAACCATGGTATTACCCACATTTGACACAAATAAATAAATTATGGAGTACACAATTCTTGTTCCCACATTTCAAAACAAACCAGGAAATCAGATGGATCGATCTGAATTCCAGGTGAGCAATATTCAATTGGATTTTTCTGGACTAAAAAATAGTAACAAAATTATTGTATCAAAGAAGAACAATGACTTGGTGTACACATCATTGCTTAAGCAAGATAGAGAGAAAAAAGGTTGTAGACTCAAATAGAAAAGTTACAAGAAGACCTAGCAAATGAGAAAACAAAGAGGAAAGCATCAGATAACAAGAGAAATGAATTAGAAAAAAGAATAAAAAAATCTGCCTCTACATAACAAGCAAAGAGGATAAACAAAATGAGAGAGAAGTGAATGAACTGAAGAAAAGGCTAGATGAGAGCAACAAGAAATATGATGAGGAAAAATCCACTTCAAAAAAATTAAGACTAAGCATTGCGAATGAAAATGCACAGTGGGAACAAAAATTGGAGAAAGAGAGAAAAAAAATGAAAGATTGGAGGAAGAGCTAATGGAAGTAAAAAATGAAATTAAGTCTTGTCAAAATAAGTTATTTGCATTTTGTAGAGAAGCAATGAAGCATATGAACAAAATATCCGGGGTGAAATAATGTAGATGATTGATCATTTGTGTGACATATTTCAATTGATTGATACTATCAGACTACATTATAAGAAGCTCAACAAATATTTAGTGGACAACAAAAATGTGTTGGCATTAGAGAAATTTTCAAATCAAGTTCAACAAACAATCTACAAGGCCAGTGAATATGTTTTGAAATCAAAAGGGATTACTAATCGGCTTGCTACATCAATGACATTGTCATCTATCAGTGTTTGAGAATGCATGAAATGAAGGAACATTTGCATTTGGCTACATGCATGATGAAGAAGGTGGATGAAAAGGTAAGGAACTTCATATAGCTTGTTTTTCCAAAGGCTTTTGACACAAATGAGCGATTCATTGGAAATAATGATTTTAGAAAGAAGATGGAGGGTGCAAGGAAGATTTATTTGGACCAGTTTCCTCAAAACCCAGATGTGGTGAACTACTTGGATTACATCAAACCATTGCTAACCTTGAATGCAAAATTGACTAAAGAATTCAAGATAGGTTCCAATTTCAATCATGAATTATTAACAAATCTTCAAGTCAAACAAAATTAGTTAGAAAAAATGACAATTCCACCACCTGAACAGTGGAAGTTGCTAGAAAAGGTGATATAGTGATTTGATTTTTGATAGAATGAGTTTCCAGGTTCCAACTCAACTTTGTGCAAAGTTTTCTTTGAGCAATATTTTGTATTGCTAATGCCTCTATGTATTTCTTCATGTGAAAATCAATAAAAAATATCAAATTTAGACTTCAGTAATGTGTTGATGTTCAATTATCTATATTATTTATTTTATCATTTGAAGAAAAATTCTAGTAGTGGTTTCAACTACTAGATACACATTAATTTTAAATGATTTCTGATGTTCATTGTTGTATATGCTACTTGTTGGTTGTTTTTAAAGAACCAAGCAGATCCCACCAAAATTAAAATGTACATCAAAGAAAAATGACCATGAAGATTAATGAAATGATCTTTGATCAAAATTTCATTAATAATTTAGATACAATATCAAAGCTAGAGAGACAATAGACTCAAAAGATTATCATTATTGTTCAGACTTGCTTGGAAACCATACAATTGGAAAAATTTACTTGCTTGACTCAAAACTTAAAATACAGACTTCAAATGTATTCTCTCTGTGTTCTCAATTTGTATAATTCAGATCTAGAATTCAACAAGAGACCTATACTAATGGTCCTGAATTCCCTTTTATAAGAATAAGGGAGCAAAACAAGCTTCAAGCCAAAAAGTGCACATATCACATTTTAATTTGACCACTCTAACATAGATTCCCTTTATAGTTATATTTGCACTTTCAAATGGAGGGAATATATATGAGACAAATATTATTTCCATTTGCTGAAGAAAATAAGACCACCTTCCAAAAGATACTTTGTTGAAAAGAATAGTCTTCTAACCATTGCAACATATTTATTCCTTTGAGAAAAGTGACAAAATATATAGAAGAGGACAAAAGTGGACCATAATCCAAGTCAACATCCAAGTTATTGATGATCAACATTTACCTGTGGTGTTGTTGATTAGGAGACACATATATTTTGTGCACTACAATATTTAAGGCTAGACCTACACTATACTTGACCATATATATGTGTCCTTCATCCTTGTGTTCACAAATCCAATACATCAATAAATATCCTTTTCCATTGTTCATATTCCTCATCAGATGGCCAATTGAATCCAATGATTTCATCCATCTTCTTCCTACATGGAGCATACTTTTCCATCAAAGAATTGGATTCTTTATCAAAGTCTTTGAGGAAGTTGATGATGAATGATAGATTCTCAAGAGTATTATTCAACATATCAATGTCAACATTCTCACAAATGAGAGATGTTTGAGAAACAATAGTGGTCTCTACCTGGTCCTTCCGTGTTTGTAGAGGTTTCACCTCATCATACGTATGTTGGATATCAGGTAACAAGGTCAAATCTGCCTCATCAAATTTAGCCTTCAATTCTCTTATCTTCTGCTCTAATGGAGCAACAAACACTTGAAACTTTTTTTCTTTAATCTCACTAAAAATTTTATAAGTTGGGACCACCTTTGGTTATCTATCTTCCTGCTACTTGGTCCCAATTACCATGAGTTTCAAGTTATTAGTCCTAGGAATCCATTTATCTAAGATTGGGGTAGCCAATTCCTTATCCCTCTAAGATAACCTTATTTCTTATAGCATTAAAAAATAATTTGAATGAATACTATTTAATTTACCTTGAATATTTTTATTCAGATGCTTCAAAATAGTATGAATGATCTTTGAATTGTTCTCATGCATGGTGTTTTGAACTTGTTCAAGAAATTTCTTGTATTCTTCAATTTGCAACAATAATTTTTCCTTGGTGGGATTAGTTGATGGAGCTACACCTGATGTGCTTGGATCCTCAACTGCAAGTGGCTCTTGGCCTAGGTTATATGTCACTATTTCCAGAGATTATTCTGGTGGAGGAGGAGATTGAGGATTTTCCATTAGAGAGGTGGGTGCAACATGAATTGAGCTAGCTAGGCCCTGATTCCTCAATGTTTCCACTTGTTGCTTCCATAGTGCTAGCTCTATTTCTAGTTCAACAACCCTTTCCTAACTTTTATTATATTCATCAACAAGTTCATTGTACTTACCCCTATACATATCTTTGTTAGTAGTGAGGCTCTCCACTGCTGCTTTAGTGAAATTAGCAACATTTATTGTCATGTCAACTACTTCTAATGCTGGAGTATCTGAAACTCTCCTTATGACTAATTTCCCACTTAAATCACTTGGTTCTACAACTACTAGCTTCCTAGATCCCAAAGACAATGAACAAATAGCTAGGGCATCCCACTCTTCACTAAATTTTGATCCTTGAAGTTCCAATTTGGCCTCTCCCTTAGTTTGAAATAAGGGTCTTTCAGACCTCCTTATGGTGTCCAATACCATTGCATCAACAATATGCCATTCAAGAAACAATAGCACACCACTTTCCTGTACAAGGGCTTTGCCCTCTTTAGTTGTCATATTTTGAAAATCCTTTCTCATAGCCTTCCTTACATCTGCCTGAATAACACTCTCAGGTAATTTCAGATGTAAGCTCCTCTCTCCAACAACATTTTTTGCATATTCAGAGGCCTTTTCCCTCCACACAAAATCCCTAAATTCCTTTGTTTCTATAAAAAAATCATCCTCCATGAACGCTTTGCATGCTTCTTGTCTCAAATCATCTACATTATTTAAACCACTAAGATCAACCTTTCCAAGTCTAAGGCCACTTCCCCTTGAACTTGAGGCAGCATCCCTTATTTGAGAAGACATTCCTTGCTGCATTTCTCTAGGAGTAATAAGAATATCATCCTCCTTTGTATCGAGGTAATCAACTACTCCTCTTACCTCAGTATTTTTCTTAATAAGTTATGGTTTTTCTAATGGAACAAGAATTATTGGGGGTGAATCTACATCAATCACAATAGGTGGGGTCCCTCTTGGAGATGATGGTATTGACCTCATTGGAGAACTATCCCTTGACCCCTTTGATGTAGTAGGGGTTGGAAATTTTTGTTGCTTCCTTACTATCTTCTTCTTCCTGAAGTAGATTCTTATTTTTGTTGTGGTTGGTAGGAAGGTATTTCCTCCAACACTACGGTAGGGTCTTCTTCAACTATTTCTAATTTCCCTTTGTCTATTACTACACACTCCTCCCTCAAGACACCCACTATGCTCTCAAAATTATCTATAACATACATAATTCTATTGAATTCACCCTTGATATTAGGCATTGGGTCATAATTGGGGTCAAAACTTTTAAATTTCTCCTCCATCTTATTGAAATCAAGATACTTCGCTTTCCTCTCCTCTTATTCTTGGAAGTTAAAAACATTCCTAATTACATCCTTAGGATAATAAAAATTATGCACAAAAACACCACTCCTATTCTTTCCCTTCAATGCAACAATAAATCCCTCAAGGTCATGGTTCCTTGGGTACATTGTGTTCAAGTTGTAAGGTGCAAGAAGCTGCAACAAGTCTATCCACCCTCCCTTTTCCATTACCAAATCTGCAAATGCTATCCAATCAGGAAAGGATGAGCCCTTCCTTAGTGTCTTGGGTAGGTGTGCCATTTGAGCTCCTCCCAATTGTCTCATGATTTCCAAAAATCCAATCCTCATTGACACATCCCTTGGTAGTACAAATGGATTCACATTTTTGCCATAGACCATGAAGATTGTTGTGTTAATATATGGGATTATATCCCCCCAATTATGGCTCAAGTTCAGATTAGTTCTCCTTTCCATTGGCCTCAAGAAATCATGGATCTCCTTGGGGATCCTTGGTGGGTCATGAACCAGGAACCTCCTTAGTTTTGATGCAACAGTATTGTGGAACACGATATAATCAAACTTCTGATCATCTTTGTCAAGAATTTGGGTCCAAAATTGGATAGGTAGATCAATACCATCCTCCATTTTGTTCAATGTCATATCCTTGCCAAAATTCTTCTCTCCTTTATATAAGAACATATGCATCATGAGAGAATACCATGAGAACTTTACCTAGTCCTTTCCATTTTTAAAATCAACCAAACCCTTGTGGATGCATTCTTCCAAATATGTGGCATAGTCATAGACTACATTGAAGGTTGGATGTTGCAAATGGGCTGCCATATAACTATATTATCTTGGCAAGGTGTTAGGTGGAGTGAAACCAATAATCTAGCATAGTAAATACACAATTTTCTTGAAATAGTTAGCAAAATACTTCATGGGGAAGAGTTTTGATTCATCTTTACCAATCTTTATTTTCTTCCTATTTTTTCCAACCCCAGGATTGGTGGTATGTCATTCTGAGTAGCACCCTGGTATTCTCATATTCCTTTCCGAAGAAATCCATGTCAATAGGAATCATATACTTGTTGCACTCATGTAGCTGAAAGATATCTACAATTTCTTCTCTAGTTATCTTTAACATCTCTTTATCATCAAATTTTCTAACCACTCTGGAAACTGGGTCATACCTTATAGCAATGTCCTTCACTAAATCTATTCCATGTATACATTGGGGACTACCAGCTTTCCCATGTCTAATCTCTAAGGATTGCAAACAGGAACCCCAAGATTTTTGTTTCAGAACCAATGTTGGAACAATTTCCATCTAGTGAAGGGTAACTCAACATCCTTAATAAAACATTGCTTGTCCATTAAATTTTCTTTAATTCTAGTGCCATAAAATAGAGCTCTTCCCTCAACCTTTTTGTTAGTGGAGGGTTTCAATTGGTCAACAATTTCTTGGGAGAGAAGTTTGGATGTAGTTGCAGAATTGGAAACTTGTGCTTTAGGCGCCATTGGTAGTGAGGTAAGTTCAGACTAATTTAGGGTTTCAATACTGAGGTTCAAAACCTAAATTTTCAATTCAAAACCTAGGGCACATCTCAAACTAATCTATGGTTTTGACACAAAGAGGTTCAAAACATAGATTTTCTATTCAAAACCAAGGGCGCAACTCGAAGCTATAATTTCAATGGGTTTGATAGAAATTCTCAACTTATACAATTTCAAACCACTAGAAAGCAACTAAAAAGCATGCAAACCAATTCAACTAAAAGACATAGTGAATATTTACCCTAATTCAAGATAGTTTGGATAAAGCACAAAGAATGGCATTTGTTTACAATTTTACTTACGAATTTTTCACTTGTAGGAAACCCTAATTTTATTTTTGACTACGTTGAACTCTAGAATGCTCTTCTCGATCTCCTGGATGCTTCAAAGTCATTTACAATCTTCAATTATGTGAAAAATCAATCTTTTATGTGCATTTACGTTGAGATTGGGCAGCTCTGGATGTATTTTCTGCCATTACTACTCACTCGCACGAAGCAGAATGACCCTCATGTTCACATTTTTTATTTTGAATATCAACCATCAATCTCCCTGTGAGATGGAACTTTGGATGACTCAGATTGAGCCAAAAAGGTTTGAATTTCCATCGCCATCATTCACCTATCCTTTGACCAATGAAATTCTGCCAGCTAGATCATGGAATGCTAACTCATTCATTCTGTGGACTCCACCTTCTTTTCTCAGTAGTGGTAGGACCCACCAAAAGGGTGTCTAGGTGTCACCTGACCTCTATCCTGTTGGTTCCTTAATTTGATTAATTTAATATTGCGGGATAGAGGGGAGCCTATAGAAAGAATTCAATGGGATCTTCCAAGCATAAAAAAGGATTTTAATAAGCACGTGCACTTATTACATGACTTAAAATGGGCCGCCTATCTAGGTTTATAACATGAATGATATTGAGCGAATATTAAAACCCAAACTTAGGGAAAGAACAAGAATTTAAGAATTTTATGACTCGCATAAGACAAGGATTCTATGAGTAGCAACCGGGAACACTAGACTCAAGGGGTCAGTGATTAAACAGACACAAAGGCATAAGATATGACTTAAGAGACTAGGAATGGGTAAAACCTAGTCAACTTCGAATTAGATTATTATAATGTCGGTAAAAGGAAAAGACACTATAGTATCTTAAATTTTGAATATAGTATAAACCTATCTTTCTTTGCAGTATTGTATTCACTATCATTTGACTCAAAATAATCAACGGTTATTTATAATTATGGATGTTGAACTATTAGCTTTCGTTCAAGGAACGATTAATATTCCTTTCAGTTATTTATCAAATATTGTGTGAATGGAAATGCAATAGGAATTTATAAGCAGCATGATAAGTGGTGTTCTTTAAAAATGATGCAAAATCACATATCAAATTCAATACCATGTAATACATTATAAAATATAAAATATCACAATTTCATGGAATACAATATAAAATATCATCAACTACAGTTTATAATATGATTCATGAAGTGCAATATAAAATAAAATATCATGAAGTGCAATGATTCACAATTTCATGGAATATAATATAAAATATCATCAACTACAGTTTGGAACAATGGAAACTGATTCATGAAGTGCAGTATAAATACCTAAAAGTTGCTAATTCACTTCCATTTCCCAAATGGAGTCAGGGTCCTCAAATTGACATTCAACTTGAGATAAAGTAAAAGAATTGTCTTGATTCTGAGTCTGCTCTTCATTTTCTTTGGCCTGTGTCTCAAATCCAACATTCATTGTGTCACTATCTTTTGTCCCATTTCCACTGCCAATGCCACTAGTACCAGTGTTTGGAATTGGAGTGTTACACAACCCGATCCCTCTTCTTTCACATGTGGGCATCTAGATTGTGAGTGCCCTTTCAAAAAGATTTTTTTTGACATTATACACAGTTCCTTTCATCCTCAAGCAATTTTCCAAATTCTTTTCTAGTTTGTTTCTTAACTATGATTTCAAAAACACCAATGAACTGAAAACTCTCTCATCCTCCACCAACCCCAATATCATTGTTTGACATAAATCAACAAGTTTGAAATATTCTGATATCCTATCACACAATATTTTACTCTGACCTAAGTTTGTCCAAACCTTTGTTATTGATCCTAGTTCAAAGGCCTTCTCCATGCCCATGGAATTATATTGGTCCCTCATAGCTACTGTAAAATTCTTACATCGTTGTCTAAGCTTATCTTTTTTTTAAATTCCTTCTATTGTTTTCTCATTGTATTTTACACTTTTCAAAAATTGTTCGATCAAGATATTTACTTGATCATGAAAATATTTTGGGCTATCTTGGTTTACCCAAAATTGAGGATACACAATATCCATGGCTTCAAGTATTTTATGTCGAGGAAATATTTCATGAATCTCTGAGGAAAGAGATTTTGCAATTTCCTTCAAATTATCACTAACAGATTTAACAATGTCGTTAAAATCTTCCTCTTTAATAGGTACTTCTCTGTTAGAGCGCCTGCTTGTCTTACAATGGTACATTGGTATCTCATATTCATGTACATAGATACATAAGTGCTTGCTTACATTAAACTGTAAATAATTATCAGGATTATTCAAATTAGTAATTTTCTAGCACATGAAATAATTTGAACTCTTTTGTGTTAGATCTAGATATAGATGATCGAGGGCCAAGCATGTATGTTTACGTAGTTTGGCATATTCATTAATATACATAGTTTTGTCTTGGGCTTTCTTCACAAGATTGTTCATTTCATTCAGCATGGGGAGAAACCTAGCTAAAGTCAAGAGTGTCTCTATATCGCTTAACCTATATAAGAGGTCAGGAGATTTGTCTATTGTGCTGTGATGCTCATACATTACTCCAATCAAGGATTGATATTATGAAAGAACTTGTTACGTTGGTCGATATAGGGAGATCCATCTGGTATCGACATCCTTGAGAAGCTTGTTTCCTACTATTAATCCATCAACAAAATTTTGAAATTCTGTGAAATATTTGGGACTTCAACAGAAGTATGCATGGAGCTTGCAGACTAGATTTTCAACTTTTGATACTATAGGAAACTTGCTTATACTTTTGAATGCTAAATTCATTATGCGGGCTATGCAGTGAATGCCAAGCACGTAGGTGCACAAATAGTTTGTAACTTTGTGCAAACACCACTACTTTGACCTAGCATCAGTGTAGCTCCATTAGCTCCTACACACACCAACTTTTTGGCAATTGTCAACTCATCCATACTTGCAATTTCATTCAAAGATTTCTTGACTAGTTCAAATAGATTTTGTGATGTTGAATAGTCCTTCATTTTATGAACACATATAAAATGAGCTTGGAAAACATGTTGTTTTATAGTATACAAATGCATACATACCCAAGAAGTATTGTCTATTGCAGTAACTTCATCTAAAGATAATGCAATGAAGTTTGACTCTTTTATTTTCTCCTTTAAATCTTGTTTTTCCACTACAACAAGACAATTTTCCCATTCCCACCCAATGTTTACTGACCAATGTGAGAAAGGAAAGTGAGGAACACCCAAAAAAGATAATAAACTAGAATATTCTGGGTAGTCTATCATAGGATGCCCTCTAGACAAAATATGAAAAACAACACTCATCTGACTAGTTTTAGATAGATTTTCTCCTTCCATTGCTTTTCCAAATTGAGCCTCAAGTGTACCTTGACATGCATCAAGCTTTGATATTCTTTTCTTATGCTCTTCATACTCCTCGACATACTTAACATGAAGACATTCTTCCTTTTTTTTTTTCCATCGTACGACTGTTTGTGCCTTTTCGTCTATTATTTTTTTTTCATAAAATTTACCGATATGCTTTTCTATAGTGTCAAGCTTTAGCTGCAACTTCTTCTCTCTTCTACATTTCAAACTACAAATCGTATACATGCATTCTATTTCACTTTTAACATCATTTTCTTTCCCCACTAGTATAATCAATAGCTACTTTGACAACCAAGCAAGTTGAAAATTCCTTGTCATTTCCCACTCACGCCCCATTTTTTATTTTCCTTTTATTTTCTTGCTACCATCATCATCCTAATCCAAGTCAATTATCTCATTCTGGCTAACCAGGGAATCCCTTAGAACATCTTCTATAGTATTACCATCCACATTTGATACATTCTGATTTAACTCAATGACAATGTCACCTTCACCTTTTGGTGGCAGCGAGGTATTGTGAATGCCTTCTTCATTAATATTTGGTGGAAGAGTTGATGATGTAGCTCCATCTTGATCTGATGGATCAAAAGCATTGCCAATTCCAAAGTAAGACTACAAGGTACCTCTACATTTTGGGTGTTTTGATAGCCTCCCAATCCCTTCACCACCCTGAGGAGTCTTACCCTTGCTACTCGACATATTGATCTCACTTCAAATAAAAGATGGAAAAAAATGTCTTCTTGTTTAAGGACAAAGAATATAGATCCCATTCCCTACTCAATATCATCTTTAAGATTGAAGCAAGAATGTAAAAGAGATAAATAAATCTTATAACTAATAACACTATGAAGAAATGAACACTCACCTTTAAGTCTACGTTTTTGGCTTTCATTGAATTCTGAATCGAGAACCTTAGAATTGAAAAAAAATTGTAAGAATAAATGATAGTTTTGATTGTATTTACATCAATCCATATTTGGCGAATTCCGTGAGATTTTTAAATGATATATTAAAAATTTGGTGAATCCCATGTGCTTATACAATGATACGTTGTAATTTTCAAGTCGAATGTGTCCTCAAATGTAATTATTTTTTAATGTTATTGGCGAAATAGGTCCTCATAAGCAACTATTTATAAATTTTGATTGGCGAAATGGGTCTTCACAAGCAACTATTTGTAAAATTTAATTGGTGAAATGGGTCCTGATATAATGTTTTTTTAATAGTATTGGTGAATATGTAGGTGTTTTATTACATGCTTCCAGGATTCGAGGTGAAAATATTAACCAGTCCATTTGAAATGCGTAGTTTGTTATGGCGATTTTTTTGCTTAAATATGCCTTATAAAAAAAATCATTGGCGATGGACATGCATTAGATCAATAATTCGTAAAATATGGGTGATTTGGACACCCTATTGGGTGTGATTAATTCACCAATTTCGACTTGGCCAATTTCTAGAATTCGCCAATTGGTGAAGATTCACCACTAAATTTTTCCCTGTTCTTTTGCAATAAGATTGTTTTAGTATATGGAATGAAGCATAGGAAAGGAGTTGGAAAGGCTTGGAGAAATTTGGGGATTTCAAAATAGGAGCCCTTTTTATTTCACCTTTTATGCTCTGGAATGCCTTTGTTGGTTCTTTAATCCATGGCATAGATTCACCCTTTTTCATCATATTAGAGATGGATCTTGTCAACTCTACAAAGTTAGTGAAAAACCTCCTCACAATTTGTACTTTCCCAAAAAAGGATTGTATAGATTTAATATTTTTGGGTTGGGGAATTTTGTCTATTATTGCAACCCTTTTTGGATCAATGCTGATCCCTTCCTTAGAGACAATATGATCTAACAACTTTCCTTCTATCACTCCAAACACACACTCTTTAGGATTTAGAGAAATACCATACTCCAAGGCCCTAGAAAAAAAATTCTCAAAGTGTGTCTATCATGGCTTGGTTGTTCATATCTATTATTTTCATGTCTTTTACCCATGACAATTTTTTCCTAGATGGGGGTACTTGGTGTGTTGACCTTAGTTTTGGGATGGATTATTGTATCTTGAAACCATATGCAAATATTAAAATATTGGTCTTTAAAAAAAATCATGAGAAAAACAAATGCCAACTATTGAGCTAAATATTTGGCTTTCATAGCTTCTTGTTATGTTTCAATATCACTATAAAAGATAATCATCTCCTAAAAGAAATATGTTTCCTAGAATGGATATTTTCAAAAAAAATATAAGGTCCTAATCAATTCATCCATCCTATAATGGACCCTCCTTATCTATCAAACCAAGCTTATCATTTTAGCAAGAGATGCTATTGATTTGGTTTCTTAGTTGATTTTCTTTTGCTTTCTTGGTTTTATCTTTTCTATCCCATTTGCTCGATGAAAGCCTACCTTAGTGTGCTTAGAGTATCTTGGGTCATAGCATGAGTGTCTTTCTTTTGTCTCTCATTTTCTTAATTAAGGCCTATATCTTAATGTGCTTAGAGTAGCTTGGGTTTAGACATGAGTTTCTTTCTTTTCATTTTTGCATGTGTGTTGTGTGTATGCAAGCTAGGTAAATTATAAGAAATATCCACTTGCTAAGGTTCCTCTTCAAAGTAACAATAATGTCTTGTTTCTTTGTTTATTATTTCCTTTTATTTTTATATCATATTTTTGTTTCATATTCTCCTTATAGGTTTCATTTTGATATTTGATCCTTGGTGGAGATTTATTTTTCTACATTCACAAGTGTTAGTATGCATCATAGTGTCATAATCATAACACACGAATCATAATCATAATCATCTATGATCATAATAAATAATATTTCATTTATCACACATGTGCATGGTCATAATAAGTCATCATTAATGTCCATAATCATATCATAACATCATCAATAATCATAATAACATAAAGTAATCATCATCATCATGAATCATAAGAATCTCATAAATCAAAGAATAATCATGTATAATAATCATATATACAATGTCCATCAATGTAATCATCATCATATAACACAATAAAATAATAAAAATGTCTACATGGGTTGCATGAGCCATATGAATACAATATAATGGCCTATAGGCATGGTGTATAGATCAAATAATGTACATAGAATCAAATATACATCATAATTACATATGTACAAAGGGATGTTCCCTATAACAAAGTCTTCCCACCTGAATGGTCCAAAGATCCCCCAACCCCTCTCATTCTTGGTGGTTGTCATGGTGGAAGTCACTCCACACTCCCTACACTCTATGATCCTCCTGACCTAGCCCCAAAATATCTTTGGCTATGCTTTTGTGAGTAGGGTGGAGCTTGCATCTCCCTAGCTACATCTCTCTCATAGATATTCCTATAGTAGGTGGCCTCACTAGTGATCCTTTGCACCTTAGACATAACCTGATGAGATGGGATACCCAAACTCACCTCAACATGTAGTTGTTGCAATCTCTCAACATATCTCTCTAACATCACCTGTGCATCCATTAGTCTCACATCATTAGCCTTGCATGAAAAATCAAAAAATTAAAATTTTGCATTCATTTTAGCTCCCTAGTCTAACCCTAGCCAATTACACAAGTTTTTGCCAATTATGTTGGATTTTCACCCATTTGTGCAATTGTGCCAATTGTACCGCATTTCCTGCCATTTGTGTTGCATCTCTAGCAAATTGCATAATTTTTTTTCTATTTGCACAACTTTTTTGGATGAACCACATTTCCAACCAAATGTGCAACATTTTTGACCATTTGCACTATACTACCAGATGCACATATTCATCACCCAATTGTGCTATGGTTTCGACCATATGCATTGTAAGCCAATAGTGTAGTGTTTCCTACCAATTACGTCACATGGGTCCATTTATGTAATGTTTTTAGTGAATTATGTCACATTGTGCCATATGAATGATGTTGGATAAAAGGTTGCTTTTATTTTTTCCTAGTTATACCTATCATGAGTGAGGTTAAATTGAGTTAATTTGTTTAAGACCATTTCAATGGATTCCCCTAAGGGAGTTTGTTTGTGTTGTGTTGTATTATTATGTCTTGGTGGTTATCATCATTGAGGATTTGTATTTTGAAAATTTTATTGTATATTTGGTTGGGGTTGTGGATTTTGAATGAATTTTGTGTCTACAATGCCATCATTTGTAAAATTCTTATTTTTAGCCAACAATCGTAGTTTTTCATTGGATCTTGAAGGTTTTACCTTGTCTTTGTAGATTTTGACTAACCATTTTGCAATGAGGGCCCTTTTGATTGTTAAACCATTTTCTATGAGTTCTTCAAATGTGTTGGAACATTATATGTGTAGGTGAAAACCAATTTTTATGTTAAAATTTTGAACAAAATTTTCCACAAGTTGTTTTTTTATGGAATGGACCACTTACACTTACTAGCTTTATGTTTCCATATTTTAAAAAAGGATGCATATGTCTCCCCTTGGTATTGTTTACTGATGTACAAATTGGTTATCTAGACACCTCATGTTCCATATTGTAAGAGAACTGAGCTACAAAATTGTCTATATAAGTTCTTGGAATGTCTTGATACTCGGGGGTAAGTGAGAGAGCCACTCAATCACTTTTCCACCTAAGATTCATGGAAATAGGTTCATTAGATATGTATTATTATATGAAACCTCTAAGCAAGCTACATAGAATTCCCTTATATGCTCACATGGGTTACTACATTCTTTGTGTTTATCAAACTTTAGCATCTCAAAAAAAATTAGGAAAAGGTGTCAATGTTATGTTCCTGTTGAACGGATAAGGACACAGATATTCAAGAGTGTATAGCTTCTTTGTGTGTCCTAATTGTATTTCATTAATTTTATGTGTTAATTTTTGGATTTGTGATGTCAAGTAGCTAGGAGGTTTGTTTGAATGAAGAGTTATATAATGGATTTTGGTTTGATGGGATGCTGTGAAGGTTATTATACATGTTGTACAATGGGATTTCTTATGGGTTGATTTGATTTTGAGGACTATGTTGTTCTGTCCAGGTAGGTTCATATGGATTGTATTGGTGTTGTGGTGGGATTTAATATTGTGGGATTTGATGTTGTGGAGTTTGGTGTTGTGGAATTTGGTGTTGATGGTTAATGTATTGTTGTTGTTGAGAATTTTGTTATTGATGATGTATGTATTGTTGTTGTTGGGGATTTTGTTATTGTTGGTGGATGTATTTTTGTTATTGGGATATTTGATGTTGTTAAATGTATGCATATAGGTTGTGATGTTAGGATGTATGTGAGGTGGAGGATTTGATGTTGTGAATGGATTATTTTTATAGTACATCCTATTAGTATTTGGGGGGTTCAGTATGTCAGGGTTTGGTATGGACATGTGTGTTGAGAATGATGGGATGTTCATGTGTGGGATATTTCGATTTGTTTGATTACCCATAGGTCGGTTATGGTATAGTAGATTCATGTATTGTTTAGAAAAAAGGTAAAGAATTTGTGTCAAATGGAGGGATTGTAGGTTGACTTGATTTGTTTTATATGGGAGGTGGTGGTATTTTTTTGATAATGTATGAACCAAAGGAACATTATCTCATAGAGGTACACTAGATGTTATGGCATTTGTAATGGATTGTTCCCTAAGGATGGTAATATCATAGTTTGAGGGTAGTTTAGCACCATCTTGTGC
This sequence comes from Sequoia sempervirens, assembly GCA_007258455.2. Lineage (NCBI taxonomy): Eukaryota > Viridiplantae > Streptophyta > Pinopsida > Cupressales > Cupressaceae > Sequoia > Sequoia sempervirens. The sequence goes on along the minus strand of VDFB02271358.1, from coordinate 1,229,460,163 downwards.
AATTTTAGAAAATAAAAATTAGGATCTATAGCTAAGAAGGCATCAAGTGCTCTAGGCATAGATAGATCTTGTTGCATCTCTAGGGCATGTTCATTAGTGAATTCTATAAATCCCTCATGTTCATTTATGCTATCCTTTATAGTGATAGCTTGATCTTGTTACTTTTGTTGGGGGACCAATGGTTTTTTTGGTAGTACTCATGAGTGTGGGGCCACTAGAGCTACTTGGGTTGGATTCCATGATTCATTTGTGTTGAGATATTTTTATAGGCATAAAAATTGTGATGAACTTGTAAGATGTGAATCTGGGTGATGTGTTTTGGATGAATGTTTTGTTTAAAAATGGACTTGGAAAAAGAAACTATAAGTAGATTTGAACCTAAGTTTGATGTTGATGTTGATTGAATGGATAGAGGATATGAAAACCTCTAAAAGATAAAATTTGACTAGATCTCATTTTGATTAGTGTTGAGGACAATCCTTGCTTGTACTAGACTGGTTAGTCCAATAAAAAGGAAGATGATAATGAGTTTACAAACTTAGGAGTTGACAAATACTTCTAAGCAGTCTAGCTCACAAGGTTTTGATGATAATTTAATAATTTACTTAGAAATGATTGTTTTCTAAGTAAATACTAAACTATAAGATGTGATAGGAGATCTAAGAAGACTTATGTCTAATGTTGGTTGTTGTTGGATGATTTATTTTGTTGTTGTTGATAAGGTTGATGTTTGGTAAAAACTAAAAGGATGTGTTTCTAGAACCCCAAGATGAAAGGATGATGTGGGATGAAGGTGAAAATATTTGTTTGTTATTTGGGATAACTAGTGTTGACTACAGGTCTATCTGATACAAGTCTTTGATCCTATAATGATTGATAGTTGAATTTTGGAATTTGAGATTTTAGGAAATCTAGATAATTATAATTGATAGTCAAACATATCATTATAAAGAATTGATTTAATTGATTAAAAGCATGGCACCACGCCTACTAAAAGTGATTAAATTTTGAAAAAGAGTTAGGAATTTTTAAAAGTGCTATTGTGTGATATTAAAACACATAATTGTGTAGGCTTTAGGGTTTTGGACTGACAAAGAGCAGGTTTTTGATCAAAAGTGTCAAGTTTCTTAGAAGTGTCAAGTTGCTAAATCAAAAGTGGTGAGTTGAAAAATCACAAGCATGGAGTTGTAATAGAAATGTAGAAGATTTGTAAAAGCATCACTATAACACTTTAGAAGCGTTAATGTGACACAAAGGTAAGGTTTTGCAAGTTCAACCTAAATCTTTCTAGGGTTTTAGAATTTTTTTACTATGTTGAGGATTGATTTTGAGTTGTTTGATCTAGAAAAAGATAGCATACAACAAAGAATAGCATATAAGGCTAAATCCAAGGTTTTGAGGATAGATTCACTAGCCTTCTTTAACAAAATCACACTATTTGGTGTCACTAGCATTGAACAATGAATACACACTAAAATACATAACCTAGCTAGTAGTAAAAAGTTGTGTCAACTTAGGATAAGCCCATCTACTGAAGAAAATACCTCTAGAATGAGTGGGTGACTAGAGTATACGAAGATTCTAGCACTAATGACCAACAATTTCAAATTCTCGGGAGTTACAAATGAATAAAGTAAAATATCTTCCAACCAAATGAAATGATTTTACAATTAAAATCAATTCCAAAAACAAGTGTGCGAAAAGGGGTTCCTTTCAAAGTTGTTGAAGGAAGAAAAGTCAAGAAATATATCACGCTTGCAAGACCAACATCACACCAAAATTTAGGAAAATAAAATAAAACTTTTTGGGTGTGCAGGATTGATTGGTACCCTTGGATGCTCTTGCATCAAACACCTGGGGTAAGAAGAAATGTTCCATGAGTTGGAGCTCATGAACATTTGAAGATTCTATGTTTGTTCTTCAACCATTTTTCTTCCTTATCAATCTGTTTCTTCTTCTTTACCCTGCTTTGAATATTCACATCTCTCCCTTCCTTCATCTTTCCTCTATTTATTCCTCTCATGTAATTCATATTGCTGCATGATATTTCATATGTCCATTCCAATTTATCATTCTTAACACCTACATACAAATTGGCGTTAAGAAATTCATAGAAATCAATGAATTCTATCTGCTTGTATTTCTTACCTATTTCTTCTTTTTCATTTTCTAACATATTATTTCTGCTCCTAACCATCTCTCCCATTTCAGTTTCTTTCACCATTTCTTCAAAATAAAAATCAGCTTTAACATCAACTTCAACAAATTTTAAAAATTCATCGAATATCTTAATTTTCTTCTCTTCCCCTACTAGTGTATCATCAATTTCAGTATTCTCACATCCATTATTGTTAACCATGTCATTTTCATGTTAATAAACCTTTTCTTTATCATCATTTTTTTTTGAAAATTCAAATTTTACCTCAATGTTTATTGCAACTTTTTTTTCACTTCTTGTTAATGCAAGCCACTCCTTTTCAACTGCCGCAATCTGTACTAACAAGTCACCTTCTTCTTCCTTTGTTGCTCCTCCAATTTCCTTATTCACTATCTTCCCCATAAACTCTTCACTCTATTTTCCCAAAAATTCTAATGTTTCCAAGTCCTTCAATGGACCAAACTTTGTTGCAACTTCATGGTTATCTTCTGCAACAATACTATCCTTTTCATGCACAAATTCATTTATCTCTTTCAAATAAAATTTTATTTCAAAAATATCATATGGATGATTATTTACTTGGATGTTTTCTTGCTTCTCTACTACTACCCCAACTTCACAATCACCATATTCATTTATCTTTTCTTCATGAAAATCAATATTTACTTTGCAAAACTCAAAAGAAGGAGATAATACCTCTATTTTTGTTTTTGCAACCTCTTTCTATGCTTGCAATTTCTTTTTCATTTTCTTTCATGTTGTCAACAAGATGCATACCTATTGCTACCTCTTTCTTTCTCCATTCTTTCCTTGTGTCTTTATTCTTTCCTTGCTTTCTTTCATCTGCATTTGTGTGGGCTGCTCCCACATGACTTTCTTTCCATACTCTTTCCACCATGGGGCTGCAACTCTACACTTCAAAATTCTCCTTTTCACTGTCCTCTTTGTTAAGCCTCTAATTTTCCTCTTTCTTCTCTTTGTTGTCCTGCATTAAAAATTCCTTTCCTTCTTCATCTCCTACACATAAATCATTACTTGCAAATTTTTTATGAAAAAAAGAATGACACTCAAATTCATCTATTTTTTGATCTTCCTCAATTGTAGCTTGCTTCTTCATTCCCAAGCTTTCCTCAAGGGCATCCAATCTCACTTCTATCTTTTTCAACTCTAAAAAGAGCTTCTTTTCTCTCACTTTTTCCCAATACTCTTCCCAAAATAACATCCTCACGGATCTTCTAATGACCCATCGTTTCTTCTTTTTCAAAGCCATTTTTAGAGACTCACAAGTCCCTTTGCAGTTACAATTCCTTCTTGTAACAATCTCTCTCGCTTCAGGGTATCAACCCTTTGCAGTCACAGGTCCTTCCTACAACAAACTTACTCTTACATATCGTCTAGCCAACAAAGACTCTGGAAGATGCTTATTCTACCCACTCTCTCTCAGTGGAGGAACTCTACACCTTCTACCTAGCTTTATCTCTATTGGAGGATAGTAGTCATAGAACCTCTTCCATGCCTGCAACAAACAACTTTCTAACAAATCTCTCTTGCAGCTTCACTGCTTCACTCTTCTCCAAAAAAAAATCCTACAAAAAACTTATACTCAACATATATCACACCCCAAAAAGATCAATCAGCTCTAATACCATTTGGTGCAGTAAAAAAATGAGAAACCAAAGAGGTTTTTCAATTGTTGCAGCCATCCTTCACAAAATCAACACTTAAAACAATTTTAAATAAAATTTATAGCATAGAATATTTTATTGCATTTAATGAAATATTGGAAGTCTACATTATCAGAAAAATCAACGTTTCAATTCAAATTGGAAGATCCATCTGCAACTACAATCAACTATAGGAAAGATTCAAAACCCATATGCAAACCCCCACAGGCAAAGTTTTTGAAATCACCAAAAATCACTATAGTTCCACAAACCTCACTTCTGTCCATCACTGCTCCCTGATTATCACAAATATTTTAAAATTCCTTTTGGGTTTGGTGCACCTCATTCTTAGGTTTTCGAATCATTTAAATTTTTTTGATATTGTTACTGTATGAGAAAGTTATGCCCAATTTATTGAAACTGGGTCTCATAGTCATGACCTAGACAATATTCTCCTTCAAAAAAATGTGGTCAAAACTCTGCCTCTTCCATTCTAGGTGTGGAAATTCATGCAATTAGCCTCTTTATTGTTCTTTCATAACAATTTTCAAATATTTTCCTAAATTGACATCCATTATCCCATTCCTACGCCTCCACTACCTCAAGCACTTGCATCATGAAGATTCCAACACTAATGACCAACAATTTCAAATTCTCGGGAGTTACAAATGAATAAAATAAAATATCTCCCAACCAAATGAAATGATTTTATAATTAAAATACATGCCAAAAACAAGTGTATGGAAATGGGTTCCTTTCGAAGCTGTTGAAGGAAGAAAAATCAAGAAATATTTCATGCCTACAAGACCAACATCACACCAAAATTTCAGAAAATAAAATATTTTTTTTTGGGTTTGCAGGATTGCTTGGTACTCTTGGATGCTCTTGCATCAATCCTCATGTAAAAAAACTAATTGTAAACTAATTGTGTTTTTGATCTCCAAGATCGCATGTAGTGCAAAGAGAAAGTATATACACCACTAATCTACCAAACAATTTCTTTTTAAAATTCAAATTGAAATGTGTGATTTATATTGTTCATTTTAAAACCTAAATTGAAATGTGTAATTTGTATTGTTCATTTTGAAACCCAAATCAAAATTTGTGATTTTTTTGAAAAAAATATTGTAAGAAGACTCATTAGAAGTTTGTATATTTCTTGCCTTCTCCCAAAATTTTCCAAAAGTTGTATAAGTGCTTTAATTGCAAGAAAAATTCATTAAATTTTAGGGGTTAGGGTAAGATAAAATCCAAAAGACAAAAAATTAGATACACTGCTCTAACAGTCAAAAGAATCACCATAAATGAAATTAATAGTATCATTTTACCTTAGAAGCATTGTTGTAATTGATTTGATGCACTGAAATGTGGAAAACACATCAAGTCAGAACAAACACGTGGATGTGATCAATTAGAAGTGTCACTCTACCTAAAATCATAGAAAAAAAAGAACTTCCAGTTAGCAAAAGTGTCGAAAGAAATCAAAGCCATCACTATGCACATCAAATATGTTGATTTTCATCGGAAGTGTCACTGCATGAACACCAAAAGCATCAATCTGATTCAAATGTATCTTTGTAACTTGTAAATCACCAAAAACTATAAAAGACATTGAAGTCCAAAATGTGGGTCCCACCAGGCATGCCAAAATGTCATAAGGGAATAATGGGTATTAATTAGAAGATGCAATTAAATAATTAGGGTTAGGAAATATCAAAAACCAGCAAAGGAAAGATCAATTAAATCCATACTCAATGAATTTGAATGGGATTGAATTAATGAATAAACACAAACCAAGATTACAAATCAAATTAGGATAAATTATTCAAAGAAAATAAAGCAAACCTAGTACTCCATTAAAGAATTATGCCAATTTAGGATGTGGATTTCTCAAATTATGCATAATCCAAGTTGCAAAAACTTGATTGATGATATTGACTCACAATTATGATACTCAAATTCTCAAAAATTCCCTCAAAAGAATATCAATTTCTGATAAAAAATGTAAATAATTTTTATGAAGACGATGGCTTGTTTTATAGAATTCTAGGATATTCAATCAACAGTGGGGATTGAAGATAAAGATCAATAGTTTATATTAGATCAAGAGATCAATGGTGGAGGATTAATGAGAGCTTCAATTAATTGCAAATATTTCCTCATTTCAAAGAAATTAGTTTGAGATATTTTGGAGGGAAGATATTTAAAAAAAGGAACACTCCCTTTTTGAAAATGGATATGTCGTATGCAAGTTGGAGGAAATTAGTAATTAAATAATTAAGAAATTATTTAATTGTTAGGTGAGAAGAAATTATGATTTAATTAAATAATTAAAAATTATTTAATCATGTGTGAGAGGGAAAATTAATATTAATTAAATAATTAGAATTATTTAAGTAAGGTGGGGAGATAGAATATGAATTTATTTAAATAATTCAAAATTATTTAATTAATGTGAATTTAGGGGGAATTGATGAATTTTTAAATGAATTAATCAAATAATATCAATTATTCAATTAATAGAGGAAACAATGAATTTATTCAAATAATTATAAATTATTTAATTAAATTTTATGAATTATGTGATGATGAGGAATATGATGTAAAATAGCAAATTATGAATGTGTGATGCACTTAAACAATTTTAGGTATCTACAATTACCATTTATCATTTATTATTTTAGTTAATTATAATTATTTGGCCTTTGCCCAACCTAGGGTAAGCCTTCTTGCTCATCATAATTTAGGCCCATATTTCAATACTAGGTTCCTCCATGTCTCCATTTTCTTGATATGTAATTGTTCCATCAGTTTCCATTTTCTTGTGTGTGATAAATTACACTTTCAAATCTAGGGTTTATGTCAAATATGCTTGTTAAAACACACATCAAATTTATCCTCTTTACAACTCAAAAGAACCACACCCTAAGAGATTGACTCTCCCTTGTGGTAGCTAACCAATCATCAAACCCTAGTTGGTTTTTGTTCAAATGCAAATCCAAAGTGAAAAGAAGTTGGTCCTAGTTAATCTACTTGTTGGATCTAGGATCACTATTTTCACTTCACAAGGATATTTTATTATAATTAAATAATATTGAATATCCTTTAAATATGTCTTAGGTTGTTATTTAGAAGGAATTTGCAAGATTGTATGACTCTGTTACTCATTATTTAAGGAACCAATCTAAGCGATTAGGATTATTCGATGTCCATGAAAGCTTAAACTAAAAAATCTCAATGTATTTCTAATTTATTTTAATTATTTTGTGTTCTCATGGGTAGGAGTTTAAATTTTACAAGGAATTTAGCCAATTATTGTATTAATTTTACAAATCCTTGCCTAAATGTATGAGAACTTATCTACTATTCCAAGATCATATGTAATTGCATATTATTTCTATATATTGTTAGGAGGTAAACTCACCTAAGTTTGTAGAGCCTAAAGTGCAGAAGGATGTTGAAATCCTTTTTCATTTTACAACTTCCTATTATTCTTAAGCACTAGAGGTGGCTATTGAAGAACCAACACCATAATACTTTCCAATTATTCAAAATGAGGACCAAAACCTAAGATACCACACTCAACAAGATAAAACCCTAGGTTATTGCATTATAAAAATTTCAAAATCCATGGGCAAGGATGAATCCTCCCAAAAATATATGTGATATATCAAATTATGGATTTAGCAGTGATTTTTGGTAGGTATGAAACCTCCTAGATTAATGGAAATAAATGGAAACAAACCATAGATGTCGAGACTTTGGCTCATGAAACATAATTTCAAAATATATATTTTAATGGTTGGACTCTCTGTGGGTGGAAATTTTAGAGAGGGAGTGAAACCACAAAGATTCCCCATTGGTCTTGAGTTCCAAGTGGAAAGTAGGAGCAAAAACCTAGGATAAAATTTATACTAGTAGGCATTAGGCTTGGAAGAGAGAACAAGAATAGGGCCCTGAACAATGCATAATTTGATAGGAATGGGGCCTTGCATCAAAATTGATATTGGAATTAGAAATAAATTATCAAACGGTGAGATTTGGGAAAAAACAAGAACTTGGAACCAATAAATTCAAGTTCCAAGTTTCCAACCAATACCCACAATCTAAAGGAGGGGAAGAAATAAAATAAATCATGGCAATCAATATTCAAAAGGGAAAAGGGAATTGGAACCTCAGGTCATAAGTTTTGGTCAAGTCTTGGGTTCCAAAAAGGAACTAATAAGAAAGAAGTGGTACTTGGGAGCAGAAGAGAAATTAGAATTGGAACCCAAGGTTATAGGTTGTAACTTCCACTTAGAGCCCAAGACCCAATAGATCAAAAAAGAAAATAAAGTGACAACCAGAAGGTGGGAGGAACCAAGAACAAAAAATTAAAAGTTTTGAGGTTTCATGACCAACCCAAGACCTGAGACATAACAAATGAGAGGGATGAAAAGGATATGAAAAGAGGGGTAAAATAGTGGGGTGGAGTGACCATAACCTAAAATTTTCTAGGTCCATTTCAAGGCCAAACATATTAGCACAATCATAAAATTATTCAATTAGGTGTGTATACTTAATGTGGGCCCACCAACCAAATGCTAATACCTCAAGATTAGTGTAAGGAACTTCTTTTTAAAGAGTTGATAACTAGGGATCGAGTGGAACAAGGGCTCACCTTTTCCCTTTCCTTGGAGGTCCTAAGACCTTTCCCAAACATTCTCTATCTCTACTTTGGTAGATACATGGTAAGTAACTTTGGGAATGATATTGTACTCTACACCACACTCAACAATAGTTGAATGGTATTAACAACTTCTAAGAAAAAAGGTGTTTATTGGATCAATGAATAGTGAGTCAATCTAATAGTGCCTAATATTAAGGGGTATCCATTTCTCTCACCAAAAATGTCTCAACGAATTGAGGGTTTGACAACTTGGATTGAAAAATGTTTGCTACATTTTGAGGTACAAATTTCACTCTCGCCCCTTTATATAGCTCGCTAAAAAATGTGATTGAAGTTTCCCTTGAGGTGATGAAATCCCTAAGTAGGCCTCCTTAAGATAAATATTTTATTGTGTTTTTATCACCCAAGATTGCACAAAGCACAAGGAGAGAGCATACACATAAAATAACAATCCTTAGGTTATAACATAAAACACAAAATAAGGAAATGTGATTGTTGTCACGTAGAAATGCACCCTGATGCAAAGTTGTAAAACTAAGATTTCTAGTGAAACATTGGATCACTCCAAGGTTGTGGGTCACCTGAGATTGGAGTGAACCTCCGGAGAAGGCCGGATTCCTTTGGTGTCACCTAACTACTAATTCTTGTGGGGAAAAAGGAAGAAGGAATGCATAAAATAAAGATTTAAATCTAAGGTGATACACCGAAATGATGAGGAATTCTGAAAAGAAAAACATAATGAACATACACTGGGAAACCTAACTGTAAATGTTTTATGTGCTCAACACAACTTCTTCTAGACTTATGCATCAATCTTAACAGGTTCAATCTACATACACATCTCAGGAAGGAAAGGTTAATCTCACAACTCTAAGATATAAGTGTAGAATTTATGAAAACATAGTTAAGGACTTGCATGATCAAAAGAAAGATACAAAAATGAGAATAGTACAAACATGAACACTAGCTTCCAAGGTAAACTCTGCGTTGCATTCGAGATTCTGATTTTGAGTTACAAAATGTACATCAGTTGAGGAAGGATAGCTAAAAATCACTAACTCTTCTGGATGCATTACCCAAACTATCTACAAAAAGGAAAAAAAGCCTTATATATCAAAATGTGTCGGCCCCTTAGGGCTTACAAAATATCCAGCCCTGGAAAGATCTATATCTCCTCAGATCTTTTGGATGAAATAAATGCAGGACCTTGCATGTCCTTGCTGTATGTGTCGGTGGAGAGCTACTACCTGGAGAAACCTTCTGATCTTTCCGCAACCACCACATTCATTTTGATCCTGTTAACGTGTCCTATTCGAACCACTTTGGTTGAACGCTTTGAATGCCCTGAGCTCACAATAGATACGTGTTGCATTCATTTCGTTGACATCCTTCATTCTGATTAGATTTCCATGGCTCGTCTCAGCTCCTCATGGTTGGTTAAGCGTATTCCATGTAGGCTCTACAGGCGGTTGAAACTCTTTTGAAAAGAATCGCATCTCAGTGAGACACTAAAGTGTCTCGTCGATGCAATTATGTTATCTGAAACTATCAGTGCAGCATGGATATATCAATGAGAGTCTTTATCGAGCTTCATAACTCATACCAAAGTTTCCTTAGTGGTTGCCAAGACAATCGCTTGTTGGTAAGACATCATACCGAGTGTACAGCCTCCTCCCGAAGTCTCCTCGATCTTGATATTACAAACCATATCGGCCAGAGTCTGTCGATGTCACCCTGACGCATTTTGCTCCACCGAGCCCTGCATTCTTTGCTAAGATCCTATATTGAGTCGGTAGGACATCCACAGGTCGCTAAGACCTTTTGCCGAATTCCTTTTGTTTTCCCGAGCTCACTTCATTTTGCCGAGACTCCTCCTTGGTCGCTGAGACCTTCTCTTCCTTTGGCAAGACTGCACCGCCTCGGCAGGACCTTATGTCGAGCTTTAAAACTTTTGGCAACTTCTACCTTTTGGCAAACTGCTTCCCGTCAGGGTGACTCTTTGCATTCAGCAAGAGTTCATTTTGCTTTGGTTGGGGAGACATTACCAACTCGGCAAGACCTCTCACCGATACTTGCGTCCTTTGTCAAGACTGTTTCACCTTGTCGACTGTCGGCGAGACCTCTTGTTTCGCTGAGACCATAAGCCGAAGTCACATCTTATGCCAATGGCAGAAACCCTCCTTAGGCAAGACACCTATTATCGGGAAGACTCCTACCAAACCCTTCTCGTGATCACCAAGACATTCCATTCTCACTAAGACTTCTTAGCGAGCTCCTTTACTTACCCCGAAGTACCCAGTCGGTGTAACCTTCATCCTTCAGCAAGATGCTTTGCCGAAGGCAATATCCTATGCCGACCCCTCTTTATTTCTTTTGGCAAGAGGCTTTCAGTGTCTCCCCGAATGCATTTTACCTTACCGAGCTCCACTTTCCTTTCACCAAGAGATCACCGAGTCGGGGAGACACCTTAGCGAGGATTAAATGTTGTACTGATACCCGCTTCTATCGCTGAGACCACATGATGTCGGTAAGACATCATGCCAAAGGCACCCACCTAAGCTGAAGAAACCATCCTCCGCCAAGTCGTCCACTTATCGACAAGACATCATGAGTCGGGGAGACATCTCTCCGACTTGGAATGCTATATTGAAGGCCCTCTTATTGGTGAGACTCTAACGGGTCACTGAGACCATACCCAAACGCTTTGTCCCTAGGCGGGCTCCCTTTTCTATCGCTGAGACGTTCTCACTTCGGTATGACCTTATTCAGAAGCCCGCTCTTTTGTCGATGCCGCTTCAAGAGTGATTGTCGGGGAGACTTCTATACTCGGTAAGACCTCTTAGCGAAGTCTTCTATCATACCGATATCTGCTTTTGTCGCTGAGACACCCTCCATTCACCGAGACCTCTTGTAGACTTCCTTTTCTTTCAGCGAACCCTTCATTCGGCAAGATAGCCGGCAAACTCTCTTTCCTTTGCCGGCGTTGCCTCCTTTATTTCTTCAGCATGAATTTTATCCTTTGGCAAGACATCCTACCGAAGGGTTCAACCTATGTCGAGAGCATCTCATCTTGGTGTGACTCTATCTCTTCGGCCAAACCCTTTTCATTTTGGAGGCTCCACTATTCGGTGAGACTCTTGCCGATAACATCTTGTATGTTGCCAGGACTTCTCGTTGTTAGCAGGACCTCCAGGAAACATCTTTAACTGTTGGCAAGCCCTTTCATGCTTTGGTGGGGCCTCCTTTCGATCAGCAAGACCGTCTCCATTCGCTGAGACTCCTTGATAAAGCACTGTCAGCGAGACCCCAACTTATCGCCAGGACATTTCGGCGAATTCTTTGTTACGCCGAAGGATATTTAAGTTGGGGGGACATTCTCTTATTTCTGAGATGTCTCTCCGAGTGTGCTTTGTTATACCAAAAGACTTGCTTTACGGCAAGCTCTTTTTTCTGTTGGTGAGACACCGATCGTTTGCTGGAACCCCTTTATCGAGCGCCGGAAGTTACCCTGAAGCCCTTGGTCTCCATGAGTCCCCCCGAGCTCACGATTGAATGGCCTATTAGCTAGAGAAATTCATGCGATAGGAGGTCATGTCGAGGCCTCAATGTTATAGCGATAGGCCCTGCAACTTCGTTCGGCAGGACAAAAACTGGGTCACAACGACCTGTTCAAATTGAACAGGATCAAGCAGCCAGTCGGCCAGACAGTGAAGATGTTATGCCGACCTGTCTCTAATGGAGGCTAGGTGTAGAATATTGAGGCATTTTTCCAACAGAGCAGGCATCTCAACTAAATCCCCTGTGAAATGTCATCATATGCATGAATTAACCCTCAATGGAAACATCCATCTGGCCCTTATGAACATCTACAAAAAGATGTCTTGCCTGATTGAGCCTGAGGGTGAAAAATTAGGTAACAGTGATATTTTCGATCTCCAATAATGCACTAAGCGCAAGGAGAGAGCATACATCTACACACCCCTCCAAACACACAAAAAAAGATTCATTAACCAACTAAACTAACTTTAGTGCTTAGATTAGTGAGAAATCAAAACTTGGAAAATGATTCTACAAAACCATAACTTAGTGGTTTCAAGATTTTAACCTTTGATTGGCATGAACAATTTACACCTCTAATGTTAGAAAAAAAGCTTAACTAAAATAAAACCTAAAAAAGAAGTAAATTGAAAAGAATCCTAGCTATGTGAAACACAAGTACTACAAGACCAAAAAAAGTCAATGAATCTAGATAATGTTGAACACCCATAATGATGAGAGGGGGGGTGAATCCGTATTTCTTTAAACCAATTAAACATAAGCCATTCAATTATCAGAATAAATATAACTGCAATGATGAATGAAAGCATGAAGACATCCAAAAAATCACATGAAACATGAACACTAGTATTTTTATGTGGAAAACCCAAAAAGGGAAAAACCATGGTGAGGGTTAGCTCACAATATATTATATCTAAATATAAGATATTACAAAAAGGCTCGCTACCAAGTTGACTCACTGTCTAAGTGAACTCACTACCCACAAAGAAAAAAGAAGAAAGAAGAAACAAAGAAGGGGTGGCTATGCAACCTATTTGAATTGATATAATAGCATCTATCATAAGCTGGATTACAATTCTAATGAAGTACAAAATGATCTGCACACTAATTTGAATCAATACTCTGTTTTGTTCACAATCTTCTCAATTCTGCATCACACACATGTAGGTGAACCACCATACATGTTTTATATCTTTCAACACTCACATACAATTTGCTAGCTCTTCATCATGCAATGCTTCTCATTTTTGAATATCACACACACATCCACATGCACCCCACTACTCACTACACACCAAAAAAAGTTAATCTCCTATTTATATATATATATCCATATCAAGTGTAAATTCAATTAGGTCCACCTAATTAGAAGTAACACACAAAATTGAGTATGTCGCGTCCTCAAAAAGTTTTATCCACACATCGTACCTTAATTCAAAATTTAATTTTCATCAAGATAAGTTGGCATGGACCTAATATAAATCCCACATAAGATAAAGTTACTTTCTTTTCTTCCACAAAACATCAAATGTGTTAGGTCGGCCTAAAAATAGACCTAAACACAAAACCTTGATGTGTACATGAAATTCGCCAAATGTGCAACCTCAAAGCTCGATCTTCCTTAAAATTCTCATTTAGCCAACAACTATTAGCTTGTCTTCATCATTGTAAATTTAAATTATTATCTGCAATGAAATGCAAAATCTTCTACACTGATACATTATACAAAAAGTAACTATGATATACAAGGCTAAGTATTGTCATTCATATCTTTCAAGAAACTTCACAAAATGTCACAAAATCTTGAACATAGTCAAAATTGATGACCTCAAATCTGTAGTTAGAATCATAGAGTAATATCTCCAATTGTGATGAAGTGCGGACCCAAAAACTGATGCACTAAACCATAAAATTGTGAGAGGAAATACATAGCCTATTTCCTAATAAGCCATACTTTCTGAGCCAACTTTCACTATACATATGTCTTCAACAAATCTTCCAAACCATGCTAGGATGATTATAACAATGTTGACATCAATGACAACACTGGATCATGCAATATATATACACTTCATGCTCATGTTGCCAAACTGCATCATCAATGATAATCTTCCAACTTCCAACAGTCTCCCCCTTTGTCATTAATGACAACATGCGATAAAAAAAATTCTCTTTGCCCCCCTTACTCATATCTCTTCAAAAGGATTTCCCCAATAACTCTCCAATTGTCTTTCAAAAGTTTCTTCTAATTTTTTCCCCAATATCTCTCCCCCTTTGACATTAATGGCAAAGGATGTGCAAAAATTTAGTATACTCCCCCTTAGATATATGTGCTGACTCCCCCTCAGTGAATTAACCAATAAAAACTTTTATGCTTTTATTCATGCAATAAGGGATTTTGAAAACTTAGAAAAATGCATAGGAAAAAAAATTGTCAACATAAGCATGTTGACCCTTTGAGCTTTTGTCAGATGTCTTTCTAAGTAGATCTTCCCTCTTTCCAAAGCCTCTTTGCTTCTGCAAGTGTCCTGTACTATAATTCAAGCTCCATTAGAGTTTCTTCTCCTTCTTCTAGAGTATTGTGGTTGAGATTTATTGTTGAGAGTTTATCAGTATTGGAAAGGGCACTTTAGACAAGTATATATTTTGTCTTCACTAAGTCCCTTAGCTTCACATACTGTCTAATTGTCTCTTCTTTATGACTCTATAGGGAAAAGAAATTGTCATGTAGCTATATTATGGTAGTCTAGGTATGATCATCTTTGTCTCACACCAGATCATAAATATATGTTGCAGTGGCTATTTGTGTTTCAATTGTACTCATAACATCCTTTATGCTTCATGTGATATTTGACCATTTCATGCAATAAGAAAATAAGTTTTGTGCTTCTTCCCCACAAGCTTGGACATCCTTCAAACGTTTTGTAACTTTGTGATGTGAATTTACACACTTTCTTATGATATTCAATAATTTATTTTCTTTAAGCCTCGCCTCTGATTAAATTTCAGTTTTCCCTCTTACCTTGAAGGAATATTCCTTGAAAGAGTCAACTAGAAGTTTGAAAATTTCCAAAGTAGATAATGATGCGTCAATACTTGTATCAGGAGTTATCTCTTGTAAGGCCTTTATACCTTCATCCATATCTTGTGCATTAGTAGTTTTGACACTGATCTTATGCTCATTTTGAACATTATCTATGTGAATTCTTTCTTCTTCAACAATTTTGACATCAGTATCCTTTTTCCCTATAACTTCTTGCTTAACTTTCCCTACAACGAGAGGGCTATATATGATTTTTCTCTTCTTACCTAATCTCCTAAAACCATCGAAGGATTCTACACTCATCGTAGCTCTAGTCCTATCCTTTATCCTTAGTTTTCTGGGGTCTTTGGGATTGCTTAGAAGTATTTTTGCATAGCTAACAACTTATGCCTCTGACACTTCATAATCCAGTTTTGAGATCCAAATAGTCCTAGGTTCAATTGCTTCCATAAAGCAAGAATCAATGGAAACAAGAAAGTTGAGGTCTTTTAATTATCTTTCCACCACTCTTCTAGGAATTCTCATCCTTTCATTCATTCTTTTTTGAAATACTACAAATAATACTTCAAGGGCCTCATATTGAGCATTCATACCTCCAAGTTTTCTCATATGGTCTGCAATTTGATGCATAATAGGTTCTACATTTGTCCAAATAACTTTCCCAACCATCAGTACTCCCCTTAAGAAGTAGAAAAGTGTTGAACAAGACAATTAAGAGGGGGGGTGAATTAGTTGTAGCAAATTTAACCTTTAAAGCTTTCACCAGAAGCTAGATCAATAACCATTCACACATCCTTTACTTTGCCAATGTGATTGATCATTAAGTGCAGAAGCAGAAACAAGGGAAGTAAAACCATACACACAAGACCATTTTGAATAGGACAAATAAGAGGGGGGGCTGAATCAGTTGTCACATAATTAAACCTTTAATTCAATAACTAGAACTAATACTTAATATTGCTTAAATGATTAATCATCAAATGCCAATGCAGAAAACTCAAATCCAACACATAAGCACAATAACACCAAATTTATGTGGAAAACCCAATGAGGGAAAAACCACAGTGAGGATTAAATCACACTATAGAGAATATCAAAACTGATTACAAAAAGGCTCACTACCTAAAATAAGGAATCACGGTCCAATAAAAGGACTCACTATCCAACATGGCTACAACTCAGAGCGCTCACTGCCACATAGATACAAAGAAGACAAAGAATACTTGTTACAGAGAGAATAAAATCCCAATGCAACAAAGGATTCCACCACAGTCACTCGATCAACTTGCATGAATGATAGAGTTTTTCTTTTTCTCATTGCATCTAGAAACTCAACATTAAGCTTCACATTGATCTCCCACACTCTCAATATGCACTCTTACTAAATAGAATAAATGTTGCACCAAACTGTACTTTCTCTTTTCTCTTATCATGCTTCTTCTTCACTCTTGTATATTTTCCATTACTAACTTATCTTGCATTTATACCATCTTCAAATTTGAAACATATCCAAAGTCGGCTATCCAAATTGGCAACCAAAACATATGCTTCATAGGAACCCAAATAGATCCAACATGCTTCATCATTCTCAAAAGCAGCATTTCACACAAGGTTGGCCACACTAGTGTAAAATACATAGAACCATTAAGCACGAACTTCCAAATACCAAAATTAACTTCAATACAATCAAGGCAACTCAAGTTTAGAACCACTCATCATAATACTTCATCAAAGATAAATGTAGACCAACAACATTTCTCCTAGACCTCAACATAAAAACATAGAAAACCACAATTCACAACTGGTGAACACAACTTGCATTGTACAACGAACTAGCAACCAAAAATCTGAATATAGCACCTTCTAACAACCATGAACAACATATCTGAACCACACAACCATAGGAGAAAATTTTGAACAAAACCCAGAGCAACCATAAAACACCTGCAACCTATCTTTATTACAATTTTCTCAATATCCTCGACATATATAGCCAACAACAACTAGTAGGTAACCAGCTGACCGATTGAAATCAATGAAAAAACCTTCCATCTTTCCATTCTTGCAATAATCTCCCCCTTTTTCATTGATGGCAACACATGATGTGAAAAACCATCAAAGACTACAAGCTCTAAACACACTTTTCCATTTCTCCCCCTTGGAAGATAATTTCATATATGCTTCTTCTCTCAATCTTCCTTTCCTTTTTCATATGCTTCTTCTACACCTTTTACATCAATGAAAAAGGAAGAAGAATAATTTACATTGATTTCTCCTTTGACATGAAAAACAAAATACTCATAATGACAACACCTGATACTACCTGCTCCCCCTGAGAGGTAGCCACCAAAACATCAACCTAGAAGAAAGATAGATCTATAGATCCATAGGACTGATGCATCTCCATATGCATCTAGTTCAAGAAAGGAGGGGCAATAACCCCCAAATTCTCCCAGAGACACTCAAAAGTATCTTTAGGAAGAGCCTTTATGAAAATATCAGCAACCTAATCCTTCCTTGGAATATACTCAATCTTTACTTCATTCTCCATGATCTTCTCCCTCAAGAAATGATACCTGATAGATATACGCTTCATCCTCAAGTGCATCACAGGATTCTTTGAAATGTTAATTGCACTTGCATTATCATAGAAAATAGAAATGGGATCATCATATACTATTGTGTTATCTTTCAATGTATGTTTCATCCATAGAACTTATGTATAACAAGATGCAACAACAATATGCTCAGCTTCAATAATAGACAAAGAGACTGAATCTTCCTTCTTACTTGACCATGCCACCAATCTGCGTCCAAGAAAGACCACTTGTAATTTTCCTATCATCTATGCATCCAACCTAATCTACATATGTATAGGAACTAAGTGTAAAATTAATATCTTTAGGATACCACAATCCATAATCTGGTTGATTTGTTAATTGAAATCCTTCTGGTTGTTCCATATAAACTTCCTCTTCTAGTTCACCATTCAAAAAAGTTGACTTTACATCCATTTGATAGACCTTAAAGTCTTCATGAGTTGCAAATGCCAAGAACATCCTTATAGCTTCCATTATTGCCATCGGAGAAATAGTTTCCTGAAAATAATATGTCTTCTACTTGTGAGTAGTCCTTACACACAAGCCTCGATTTATTTTTAACAACTTCTCCATTATCATTCAACTTATTTCTGAATACCCATTTTGATCCAATGATGTTTTTTCCTGCCAGTCTTGGGACCAATTCCCAAGTTTGTTTCTCCTCAATCTGCATAAGTTCTTCTTTCATAGCTTCCTTCCAATGTTCATCTTTACAGGCTACACATATAGTCTTCAGTTCAATATCAAAAAGTAAACATAGATTCACTTTAGCAGTAGCTCTGCTTTTGGCCAACATGCCTTTTGTCTTGTCCCCAATAATCTCTCTTTATGAATGATTCTTTAGTACATGTTCCAGTGTCTTAGGAGACATCATTGGAGCATCTTTTTCTATTTCAATCTATTCATCCAGCTTCCCTTGCTCATCTTTTTCCTATTCTTCCATAATCTCTTCTATTCTTCCACAATCATGCTCATCAGATACATATCCATCAATTTCAATACGATTCTTCATTGTCTCATTAACCTTCACATTCGAGCTCCCTACAATATTTCTCAGTATTTTATTGAAACATTTGTATGCCTTGCTATTAGTAGAATATCCAAGAAAAATTCCTTCATCACTTCTTGCATCAAACTTACCAAAAGTTTCCTCATCTCTTCTGATATAGCATTTGCTTCCATATACTTCAAAATATTTAACTGTAGGAATTATTCCATGCCATAGCTCATAGGGAGTCTTTGTACTATTTTCTCTTGCTTGAACTCAATTGAATACATAAATAGTAGTGTGAATAGATTCACTGTTCCTTTGATCTATAATGATTTCTTGCTTCCTTTCCAAACTGACAATTCCTGCAAATAGCATTAATACGCTTTGTAATTCTCAGTAAATATCTCATGGCTTGAACTGCACTGATCCTTTCCAAGTTATCAAAATTCATGTGACACATTTCCTATGCCATAACCAACTGTCATTAATCTGAGTCATAAAACATTGTCCATCAACACCCTTAAGTTGATATATATTCCCTTTAGATTTCTTTCTTGTAGCAATCAATGTTCTGGATCCTTTTTGGATCTCACATCTCTCATCCTTAAACACAAGATCATATCCTTTTCTACACATATGACCAACACTCAACAAATTATGCCTTAAACCATTAACATAGTAGACATTGTCAGTATGATGCTTTCCATCAAAACTTATTGAACCTATCCCATAGATTTTAGCACCACTATCATCTCCAAACATAACCAAGCCTCCATCATATTTTTCAAGATTAATGAATTTACTCTTATCACTAGTCATCTGATGTGAAAAACCATTATCAACTACCCAAAAAATCTTTTCTTATTTAGCATGTAGGGTATAGATAACTGTACCTTCATTTTTCTCTTTCTTCGGAGGGATTTCTTTTACCTATCTTAAAGAATTAGCAGAAGTAGGTTCATCCTTAATCGCCAAGAAGAAGCATTCATTATCACCAAGATCTTCATATTCTAAATCCTCATCAGATATACTAGTATTATCATTCACATAATAAGCTCTATTAATATTCTTCCCTTTCTTTTCTTTCTCATATCTTTGTTTATTTCTTTTAGCTCTTTCTGAACACTTCGCAACATAATGACGTATTTCTCCACAACTAAATCATTCCTCATTATTCTTACAAAGTTAGCTCTGTTTCATCAAAGTTTTCTTCATTCAAATCTTCAGCTTTTGTAGCTTTAAAAGCAGTCTCTAATTTGCAACCATTCCTTAGACTCGGCTTCCTCATCTCATAAGATGTCAAAAATCCCAATAGTAGATCCTTAGTACAAGTCCTATAATATATAGTCTACTCAATAACACTCACCTTCTCACTATAAGCATCAGGAAGAGTTCTGAGAATATTCTTTACAATCCTAGTTTCATCTATAGTAGCACCAAGTCCTCTCATTCCAGCCATTATCTCATCCAATCTTTGTACATAAGATTAAATATTATCATCTTCAGACATATGTAAAAGATCAAACTGTGTTTCCAAGTTCCGTAATTTTTCCTCTTTAACTCTTTCATCACCATCATGCGCTCTTTCCAAAACATCTCATACTTCCTTAACTTTTTTCAAATTTCGAACCTTAATTAACTTGAAATGTACTAGACTATTGTTCAAGAAGAACTTTGCCTCGTTGTTCACTTTATGTGCCTTGATTTCTTTAGGTGTACTTGGACCATTAATAGGAGTGTAAGGATTTTTGTAAGCTTTCTTCACATCATATCCATAATACTCAAGATATTCTTCCATCAATACTTTCCAAATACCATAGTTAGTTCCATCAAACCTCGAATAATCAAAAACCATTTTTCCAACCATCTCAAGCCTTCCTCAAGTGGTTAAGATCTTCACCAAGGAACATTGTGCTCTGATACCAATTTTTGAATAGGACAACTAAGAGGGGAGGGGTGAATCAGTTGTCACAGAATTAAACCTTTAATTCAATCACCAAAACAAATACCTAATATTGATTAAATGATTAATCATCAAATGCCAATGCAGAAACTCAAATCCAACACATAAACATAATAAAACCAAATTTACATGGAAAACCCAATGAGGGAAAAACCATGGTGAGGATTAATTCACACTATAGAGAATATCAAAATTGATTACAAAAAGGCTCATTGCCTAAAAGAAGGAATCACTATCCAACAGGGATACAACCCAGAGGGCTCGCTGCCACAAAGATACAAAGAAGACAAAGAAGAATTGTTACAGAGAGACTACAATCCTAATACAACAAAGGATTCCATCATAGTCACTCAATCAACTTGCATGAATGATAGAGTTTTCCTTTTGCTCACTACATCTGGAAACTCAACATTAAGCTTCACACTGATCTCCCACACTCTCAACACACACTCTTACTGAATAGAATCAATGTCACACCAAACTGCACTTTCTCTTTTCTCTTATCTTGCTTCTTCTTCACTCTTGTATATTTTCCATGACCAACTCATCTTACATTTATACCATCTTCAACTTTGAAACATATCCAAAGTCAACTATCCAAATCCAAATTCAAATTAAGTTAGTTCGAAAACATCCTAGGGTGGAATTAGAATGAGGGCGACCTAGACATACCCTTCATTGGAGCCCAAATAGATCCAACATGCTTCATCATTCTCGAAAGTAGTATTTCACACAAGTTTGGACACACTAGTGTAAAACACATTGTAATATCGCAAAATTGCACCTAGGGCCAATTCCATATTTCCACATTTTTTCCTAGCATTTATGACACTCCAAAACATTAATGACAAAACCCCTCAAGTTAGAATTTCATGATTCTGACTTCAGGAGGACAAGTGGTTGAGCAACATAAGCCTGGTGATGTGTTCCCTAAGAATATAGGATTTGAATGAACGCGTAGTGCACAGACGTCTGTGTAGAGTGCCAATGTCCTGGCCATTTCCGGAGCTTGAAACATGGAATCTAGAAGGTTAACCCCTGTGGCACGTGTCCTGGCGGTTAGATTCTAAAAGTAATGGCTCTTTGTTTCCTTTGCAAGCATAAGAACCTCTTTTTTCCTCTCATTTGAAGGTTGGAAGATTGGAAGAAAACACATTAGCTCTCATTCAGTTCTTGCTACCACTTTGAGACTCATTCTCTTTTGATAGTAGTGCTCTCATAGGCGAAGCCATGCCGGACTAAGGTCCCCCTAGCAGCAACAACAACTCTCAAACAAGCACTCAACAGTGCGTTCATGTGCTCCAGAGAGGGCCTTGGCCCGTGGGTAACACTCTCTCTCCCTTTCTCACTTTTCTTTTACAAACATTTGTCTACTCTTTAGTGGTACAGGTTCTACTTCGAAGTAGGTATTGCTTTCACCACACGCTTATCATGGTGCGGGTTCTACTCCTCGAGAAGGTATTTCTTTCACCACACACTTTGCTCTCCTTTCCAACTTGGTTGTTCGTGGAGGTGGGAACACTGAAAATGGGGTTTGACTGAGGCAGGCCCCTATACAACCACCCAACAACTTTCTCCTTGATCTTCTATGTGTAGGCTATGGGAAAGGAGCTTGGAGTGAAGATTCAAGTGTCCAAGAGAAGGGTAAGATTTCTCCAAGTATTGTGATATTTCCTTCAATATTTGGATTTCTGGTTAGTTAACAATTCCATTTATATCACTCCTGAGTCTGTGAGTAGGATTTATTTCTATCTATTGAGTTCCCGAGTTCTTTGTTCCTCGGGACGCCACCACAACTTTTAGATGATAGTGCACTATGTTGGCATCCTAGATCTATGCTGACGTCTTCTAGCTGAGAGCTCTCTCTTCTAGGACAAAAAACTTATGATCTGGCTCTCTCAGGACCTCTACCTATTTCCTCTAAGACATAACTATGTTCTTGATTATTTATCATTTTTCTATCCCTAGGTGTGTAAGGGAAGTTTGTTCCCTGGTGATCTCTTGAGAAAGGAGAGACCTGTGTGTAGCAAATCCCTCTTATATCAAATTTTGGTGAACTTGACATGAACATCAAAAGTTTATTTGCGATGTTGCACGTTCATCATGATGACTTTTCTGGGGAAGATTTCAATATGCTAGAGGATTCTCTAGATGACTTCTTAGAAGTATTCCCCCTATTCGTAAATCTCCTGAAAGAATATCTTCCTGGGAGGCTGAGGGATTGATAAAATTGGTGGCAGTCTATGTGGCTCCTCCAAGCCCTAAGAAACCCATCATCTATGTAACCCCAGCTGACCTTGCCGTTTATGGAATTTCATGTCATAGTGATTCACCAAACTTGTATTCAAAGTTTGTGAAAGCTATAGATTCTACATCTTATAACGCCATTGGACACACATATCCCATAAGGAGTAATAGACAAAACTTTGATCAACAACCTTCTATTCCTACATCACAACCTACTTCTTTACCACCTTCCAAACTGAGTCTTCTTGTAGCACCTAAACCTACGATCAAAGCACCAAGCGACTATGATCTTGTCGAGTAGTTTCATGTTACTCTAGCTAAGATCTCGCTTTGGGACTTGCTTTAGACTACCATATTTTATTAAGAGATGCTTCAGGAGGCCCTGCAAAAGATTCTCTTTCCAGCCTCCGCCAGGCCTATGGATGTTAATGCGTTGTTGGCTCATATTCGTGTGGATTTTCTGAATATTTTGTTCCACCCGCAAGAACTCCCACCTCCGGGCATGTAGAAGCAAGAAGAACCTTTGATGATCATAGTCAATGTTAATAACATCGGTATTAGGAATACCCTCATTGATACCGAATCAACAGTCAACATTTGTGGTATGGACCTACTACCTAAGATTAAAGTTGATTCATCTTCCTTGGCAGCTTCCTCTTTGTACATTCGTGGATTTGATAATGTTCGCTGCCAAGCTCTAGGTACAATAATACTACCTTTGCAGCTAGGCCTTGTTACCTTACCCACATTGGTTTATGTGATGCTTGGGCCTTTATCTTATAATCTCCTCTTAGGGAGACCTTGGATCCATGCTATGGGTGCAGTAACCTCCACTTTACACTGTTCTTTGAAATTTGTCGCAAAAAATCGGGTAGTCATGATCAAAGCAGATCTAGAGGGTATTTGCCTCTGTGAATTGGCTACTTCCAATCACGCTTGAACTATGTCTACCCTCAAGAACTGCATTCCTTCTTGAACTGTTGATGCTATGGCATGTTCTTCATCGATACCCTCTGTGAAAATCATTCCAAGGGTGAGTTTCGAAACTAAAGAACCATCCAAAGAAGAGGATCTTGGTTCTCCCACATCATCCTCTCAAACAAATTCTTTCCTTGGAGATGATTGGGGTTCCTTGAACTTTTATTAATTTATTATTGCGGAATACAAGGTAGACCCCTCTTGCGTGGACCTTCCATGTGCCCCTAGTACAAAGGTGGATAATACTCCCATGGAGGAGAAGGAGGGCGATCCTGTTAAGGAAATCACTCCTTCCCACACTGAGGAGAATGATCTACCTCTTACAAAAGAAATTAACACTTGTGAGTCTGACAAAGGAGGTGGAAGTACCCCTGTAGAGAAATTTGACGTTCGTTGGTGGAAAAAAGCATTCTATGTGGATCCACTGCCCCCTGAAGTTTTAAAAACTCACTATGGATTCATATATGAGATCGCTTCTTGATATGGTTATAGGTAGAAAGGTCTGGGATGTATCAAGCAAGGAATTAAAGTCCCCATCAATCTTAAACCATGATGACGT
Source organism: Sequoia sempervirens (assembly GCA_007258455.2). Classification (NCBI taxonomy): domain Eukaryota; kingdom Viridiplantae; phylum Streptophyta; class Pinopsida; order Cupressales; family Cupressaceae; genus Sequoia; species Sequoia sempervirens. The sequence goes on along the minus strand of VDFB02271358.1, from coordinate 1,229,435,733 downwards.
AACTTGGGATTAGGTTGTTCCGTTGAACAATCTAAGCTAAAGCCTTGGTGGAGTGTTAATATGATTTTGGTCGAACCATTGAACCTTGTCCACCCTGAGTTGAAAGATGAAAAGGAGAAAGCTAAGAATATTCCCCTAGATAGTTTCTCTTTGGATGAAGCATTAGAGGAATTTCTATGTGCATACTCCTCGTTACCCCCTTATCATCGCAAAAGATGTTTCCCATATCACTTGCATAGCCAAGCGTATTTCAGGGAATCTATCTTGAATGTTGATGAGGAGGACCCTCTATCTAACACTATTGATGATGTTGCAACACCTAAGAATGAAGACTGAAGTCCCCTTTTAAAAGGAGCTACTGTTGAGGTCTCTATGGATCCCATATCCCCTAAAAAGGCAATCAAAATCAAAAAGTGTCTTTCTTCGAAAGAAAAAAATGAACAATCTGATATTTTGCATTCTCATCCTAACATATTCGATTGGAAATATGAGGATATGCCCTGTATTGATGAATCTATAGTGGTTCATAATATCGTCCTATGTCCCAATGCCAAGATGGTTAAGCAAAAAATCCAAAAAATCAATCCTAGAGTGGCATTAATGGTTAATATTGAGATAGAGAAACCGTTAAAAGCAGACTTTATCCATCCCATCGATTATTCCCCTTGGATTTCAAACATAGTCACCATTAGTAAACTCGACGGTCGCATTTGCATATGCATCAATTTTTGAGACCTTAATAAGGCTTCTCTTAAGGATGATTTTTTGTTACCTAATATAGATATGATTGTTGACTCGACAGCAGGCCATGCATTGCTCTCTTTCATGGATGGCTTCTTGGGTTATAATCAGATCCGTATTAACCTGGAAAATCAATACAAGATGGCCTTTACTACCCCATGGGGTACTTTTTGTTATGTGGTCATGCCCTTTGGATTAAAGAATGTAGGAGCTACTTACCAATAGGCGATGACCTTGATATTTCATGACTTCATTCACAAGATTCTAGAGGATTACGTCAATAACATATTGGCCAAATTTGTAACCCATAAATATCATCCTAAGAACCTTCACCTTATTTTTGAAAGACTTTGACTCTACAAAATGAGATTAAATCCCCTTAAATGTGTCTTTGGCATTGACACCGACAAGCTTTTGGGATTCATAGTCTCTCATCGTGGGATTGAGGTTGAAACTAAAAAGATCAATGCTATTGTTAACATGCATCCACCAAGGAATATTACCAAGTTGCAAAGTTTACAGGGAAAGATTTAGGCAATTCATAGATTCATATCTCAATTGGCTAATCGTACCCTTCCTTTCACCCATTTGTTAAAAAAGGATGTTCGCTTCATACGGGATGAGGGATGTCAAAATGCCTTTGAGTTTATCAAAGCTTACTTATCCAACCCTCCCGTATTGATATTGGCTATGCAAGATAGACCTTTTCTAGTTTACCTAGTTGTGTCGCCATATGCTTTAGCAACTCTTTTAGCTCAATATGATGACTCCAGAAAGGAAAGAGTAGTCTACTACATTAGCCACGTCCTGGTTGATTACAAAACCCATTATTCCTCCATGGAAAGGAAGTTCCTTCCTCTTGTCTTTGATACATAGAAGTTGAGGCATTACCTCCTCCATGTTGAAATGCACATCATAGTAAAAACGAATCTCTTAAGACATATGCTTTCCAGCACCGATCCGGTGGGAAGGCTAGAAAAATGGGTTATGTTGCTTTCTGAGTTTGACATAAAGTTTGTTACTCAAAAGTTGATAAAGGGTCAAGCAGTTGTGGATCAGTTGGAAGATGCTCCCTCATCTCACTCCTTTCCTGGCTTAGATTTGTTTCCTGATGAAAACATTTTTATGATCAACCATGATCTTCAATGGAAAATGTATTTCGATGGGTCAAGGTGTCAAACTGGTTCCAAAGCGGGAGTGGTCCTAATATCCTCTGAAGGAAAACTAGTTCCCTTGTCCTTTCTATTAGACTTTCTTTCTACCAATAACATCGCCAAATATGAAGCCCTTATAGCTGGCTTATGTGCTATGATAGCATTAAAAATAAAACACCTTTGTATCCTAGGTGAATCTGAACTTATAGTGAATCAAATAATGGGAACTTATTAGGCCAAGTAAAGTAAGTTGTCCCAGTACTAGGACCTTGCCTTGCCTTTGCTCAAACAATTTTCTTCTTTCACAATAGACAATGTCCCTAGGAGATAAAATAGACATGCTAATGCCATGGCAAGTGTCACTTCCTTGGTACCTTCCAAAGAAGATATGAAAGAATACCACTTTGTAGTCTAGGTCTTGTGAACCCCTGTGGTTACAGAAGAAGTTGAGGCTGAATTCCCCATGTGTTCCCATGTAGACTCTAGGGAATGGTTTTTTGATATCTATAACTATTTAAAAATTGGGAACTTCCTCAATGATGCGACAAAGAATGAGCACATTCACGTGAGGAAGATTTCGGTTCACTACGTCATCCTATCAGACATCCTTTATAGGAAGGCCTATAATGGACCACTCCTTAGATATCTTACCAAAGTGGAAATACCCCTCACCCTTAAGGAAGCTCATGCAGGCTCTTGGGGTGGAGATTTTGGTGGTAAATCCCTAACGTAGAGATTAATACACATGGGATACTATTGGAAAATAATGGAACAAGATTCCTTTGAATTTTCCAAGAAGTTCCCTCAATGCCATCAACATAGCTGACTCATTCACGTACCCACCCAAGAGTTACAAAACCCAACTTTCCCTTGGCCATTCGCTAAATGGGGGTTGGATATTATTGGAAAGATATCACATCCCTCTTCCAAAGGACATGCTTTCATCATTACTGCTATGGATTACTTCACGAAGTGGGTTGAGGCTATCCTGCTCTGATCCACGAATGCTAAAGCTATTTGTAGCTTCCTTATGAACAACATCATTTCTTGATTCAGATTGCCCACTACACTTGTTTCTAACAATGGTACACCATTTAAGAAAAAGGAAGTGAAGCAATTCCTCAAGAAATTTTACATCCAGCACAAGTTCTCCACACCCTACTATCCTCAAACTAACGGTTAAGTAGAAGCATCGAATACAAATTTTGAACTTATTCTCCCAAAAATAGTTAATAAACACGGTAAATATTGGCACATTCAACTAATGTATGCTTTATGGGCCTATCGCACGAGTGTCCGTACAACTATAGGGAAAACGCCCTATAACCTCGTGTATGGTGCCAAAGCTATCATGCCCTTAGAATTGGAAATTTTGTCTCTATGAGTTTCCCTTAAAGTGCTAATTGATAATGAGACCTATCGAGTCAACCATCTGCATTAGCTAGATATGCTCGATGAGCATTGTTTAAGATCCCTCAAACATCTTAAAGCTTATCACTGGTGGTTGTCTAGACAATACAATCAAATTGTACTCCCTCAAACCTTTAAAATAGGAGATTTGGTTCTTTGTGAAAATCAGAGAAATATAAATGTGCTGCCTGACCAGAGGGGAAAATTCAGCCCTAACTGGTTAGGCCCTTACATTGTGATATTTGTATATGGCTCAGGCGCCTATGAATTATCATCTATGGATGGAATTCCTTTGAAGGAGCCTATTAACGCTATGCATATTTGTCATTATTGCATGTAATGTCCTATGTGTCACCTATGTGGTGCTCTCTCTCTACAAAAAGAGTAGTAGTACTGCATATGCTAACATTGTTCATTAACACATTATGATAATTTTGTGTTATGAGTGACCATGTGCATGTGTGTGCATTTCCATTAGATCATCATTGTATTTAATTAACATACAACCATGTGTGTTTAATTAAATCAAATTAGCATCTAATATAAGCATACATCCACATGAGAATATACTATCCATAGCATGAACATATGAGAAATGAAAAACATACACATCTAGATAAGCAATGCCATGAAACCAAAATCGATGTATCCATATATGTATATATATATGCAATGTATGTATCCAATGTCATGTACATGTATCAGGCCACTACTACAAAAAATGAGTGGCTATTGAATATATGTCTATATAGAAAGATCTACAAGTATGTATGAACATGTATGTATCTCACTACCAAAAATGACGATGATCCTTGATCATTGAGGCATGTGGCTCCTCGACCCCTCTGGCTTTGGTGGATGCTCTGGAAGCTGTGGGAGGGGCTAGATTGTAGTCATCGAGTGTGAACGATTAGAGCGTGATGTAGACAAGGCTTCCCACATCCCTCTAATATCCCCCTGGAAGGAAGATATCGTCAGCTCCGCCTATCATAGCTGGTCCCATAGTCACTGAACCTCTATTGGACTCAGTTGATGGCTGCCCATCAAGGTCATTGAGATGGCTCTGAAGGGCATCACATCACTTCTCAACAGCATCAACCCTCCTCACTACTGTATCTCGCTTGACGAGCACTGTCTGTAGGTCCCTTGATAGCTGGTTGTGCTTCCCCCACACACTTGTCAGCTCTATTATTAACTAGATGATCTTCGCACCCCACTCCTCGTATGCAGTCCATAGGCGTGCAACCAACTCAAAGCTAGGGGAATGATGCCCTACGAAGGTCAGCCAATATGCCTCAAGGACTGATCCATGAATCTATACTATAGGGGACACCTCTATTATGCACTGAGCTATAAGCACAGTCCATCCCTGTACGTCCTCTGCAAGCATAGAAAAGGAAAATATATCAATATCACATGGCATGTGTATATAAGATACATATATCATTAGATTGAAAGTACAAAACATAGAACAATAAACCATGTATACCTGGATCCCTCGGCTTGCATGTCAGGTCAGGGTGAGGCTCGGTGCTCAGACCTATGCCACCGACCTTGGTGGCCGCTCTTGGTGCTACGAGTGATGCAACCACAAAAGAAGATGGTGGTGCCGAAGAGACAAGGGTTGCTAGTGGAGGATTTGATCTCCTCCGTCGCCTCAGCCCTACTGGTGTTTCCTCCTCCTCCTCCTCCCTGGTCTGTTTCCAGCCTCTCCTCCTATCCTATGGTGGTGGGGCTGGTAAGTCCCCCTATGGACCAAGGTCCCCTCCCGAAGCACCCTCGTCAAACACAGGAGCTAGCTGATGCCTCTCCCACCACTACGTGAAATCTATAGCTACGCCTACATTATCCACCACCATTAAGGGCAACATATCATGATTAGGCTCATCATCATTAGAGGGGACTATATCTTTAGTACTCAGGTGAGGGTGGCCCCTAACACTCACCACGCTCCTATGGGCCCTAGTGTAGGTGGGCACATCTAGTGGTATGGTCTGCAGTTGGCCATGCTATCACATGACCCAAATCCATTAGTAGGGTACAATAATATAGTCCCTATGTCCAATCAAAGAATGGTCTCTTTGCAAGTTCCTCAAATACCTACTATCATCTGCCCACCTAAAAAATTGATAGGGCCTCCATCAGACCCTATCTACTGTGAGGGTATCAAAATGTAGATCTTCGAACCTCCACTAGCCCGTCATATCCTACCAGTGGGCCATGGGGACCCCATATGGCCGTAACTGCGAAAAGTCAACCAGCCGAGTGCACATGATGTGGGTGAAGGTTGACACTTGCAAAAGTGTGCACGCTATCAAACTATAGTACTCATAATGCACATATCGACCCAGCTCCTGGTAGAGGTGCGCTAGCATGTTGTGCCCCCTGGGAAAGATAGTCCTATGCTCTACCATCTCCCTAATAGTGTGGACGAGGCCCCCATGCAGGTGTGAGCCTCACCCATCAATCGTGATCTAAAATGCAATGGTCACGACCATAACTCAATGGATCAGCAGTGTTATGGTCCTCACTTGGTCATACCAGTGCATGTAGATATGGCTTGTGCCATCACCACCATCTGTCCCCCCCATGCAGTAGTGCACACCCTCCACCCACTCCCATGCCGACCGTGTGTCATCTAACGCCATCCGCCATCCACAGATGGGTAGTCTGAGGATCTGATAGACATCCTTGAGAGTGATGGTCATCTCCCTAACTGGTAGCTAGAAAGATGAGGTAGTGGCATCCCACCGCTCCATAAGGGTTTTGAGCATCCGCTCATGATATCTCATCTCTGGCATAGTGAAAACATGCCAGAGACTGACGCACTCTAGAAGTGTGACCTCATCCATGGATAAGCAGTCTCTTTACTTGCAGACCAGTTGGAATGCTCACCCTCCAGGATGCTCTCAAATCTTTGGGTACTCCTACAAAGAGTAAGAAAATTTTGATCAGTACATTGGCATTTTACATAAAAAATACAAAAAATCAAGACTTATGTGTGACACGTAGACGTTTGCGCACTGTGCACATGTCCCCAACCGTTGTGGTCACCTCAGAGATGTTAGCGCGCCTCTGAGATGACAACATGCAAAAGAGATGATAGCATGGGTTTGGGATGCGAGCGTGTAAAAAGGACGCCTACGCACCTTGCCAGTGGAAAAAATCTAAAAAAATGCATCAAAAATTACTAGAAATGAGAGTTTACGACTTACCTGGTCCACCTCGTGACCCTCGGCAATGTCCCAATGTAGCTGCTCCAACCTCGGTTCCTTATACTCTCTCTAGGCAATTTTTTGACTTTTCTCTCACAAAAGTCAACAATTTGCTTGCAATGAACAATGAAAATGACCCTTCTAGGGGCCCACCTAGGTATATATAGGCCCCCTAGGGCCCATTTTCCCTAGGCTTTGTGGCTCCCTGATTTATTCTAAATTTTCCCCAATGAACCAGGGGAAAACTTAGGAGGGGGCATAAGGTCGTCTCTTGATCATATTTTTCTTTCGAATCGATGACTTTTTCTTGATCATTCTTCTCTTTGTGGTAGCTTTCTTTTGATTTTTCAAAGTTGACCTAAAAATTGAGTTTTGCACAATGAAACATTCAACAAATTCACGATCGTTCAGAAGTTGTTTGTCGAGCTTAGATGTTGGGGCATATTTAGTTTCGGTTAGATCGACTACGGTAGCCGCTATGGTCTCTCATTATTAGGACTCAAATTCATAAAATTTGAAAATTTGGGTTAAATTTTTTTTTTCCTACTTTAGTGAGGTTGATTTTTTCAAAATTGAGCCCACTAAGGTGGGGGGAAAATGTAATATCGCAGAATTGCACCTAGGGGCAATTCTATATTTCCACATTTTTTCCTAGCATTTATGACACTCCAAAACATTAATGACAAAACCCCTTGAGTCAGAATTTTGTGATTCTGACTTTAGGAGGACAAGTGGCTAAGAAAAAAAAGCCCGATGACGCGTTCCCTAAGAATACAAGCTTTAGATGAACGTGCGGGGCGTAGATGTCTACATGGCGCGCTAGTGTGCTGGCCATTTCCCGAGCTTGAAATGTGGAATCTGGAAGGTTCACTCCTATGGCACATGTCCTAGCGGTTACATTCTAAAAGTAACGACTCTTTGCCACCTTTGCAAGCATAAGAACCTCTTTTTGCCTCTCATTTGAAGGTTGGAAGATTGGAAGACAACACATTAGCTCTCATTTAGTTCTTGCTACCACTTTTAGACTCATTCTCTTTTGATAGCAGTGCTATCATAAGCGAAGCCATGCCAGACTGAGGTCCCCCTAGCAGCAACAACAACCCTCAAGCAAGCACTTAGCGATGTGCTTGTGTGCTCCAGAGAGGGCCTTGGCCCGTGGGTAACACTCTCTCTCCCTTTCTCACTTTTCTTTTACAATCTTTTTTCTACTCTTTAGTGGTGCGGGTTCTACTCTCGAGTGGGTATTTCTTTCACCACACACTTATCGTGGTGTGGGTTCTACTCCTCGAGCGGGTATTTCTTTCACCACAAACTTTTGTCTCCTTTCCAACTTGGTTGTCCGTGGAGGTGGGAACACCAAAAAAGGGTTCTGACTAAGGGAGGCCCCTATACAACCACCCAACAACTTTCTCCTTGATCTTTTGTGTGTTGGCTATAGGAAAGGAGTTTGGAGTGAAGATTCAAGTGTCTAAGAAAAGGGTAAGCTTTCTCCAAGTATCCTGATATTTCCTTTAGTATTTGGATTTTTAGTTAGTTAACAGTTCTGTTTAGATCACTCTTGAGTCTGTGAGTAGGATTTCTTTCTATCCATTGAGTTCCTAAGTTCCATGTTGCTCAGGATGCCAGCATGACTTTCAGATGACAACACGCTGTGCTGGCGTCCTAGATCTGCACTGGCGTCTTTTGTTCGAGAGCTCTCTTTTCTAGGACATAAAACTTCTGATTTGGATCTCTCAGGACCTCTGACTATTTCCTCTAAGACATAACTGTGTTCTTGATTCTTTATCATTTTTCTATCCTAAGGTGTATAAGGGCAGTTTGTTGCCTGGTGATCTCTCAAGAAAGGAGAGACTTGTGAGTAGTGAATCCCTCTTATATCACACACATAGAACCATTAAGAATGAAATTAAAAATATTGAAATTGACTTCAATACAATCAGGGAAACTCAAATTTAGAACCACTCATCATAAGACTTCATCAAAGATAAATTTGAACCAACAATATTTCTTCCAGACCTCAACATAGAAACATAGAAGACCATAGTTCACAACTGGTGAACACAACTTGCACTGTACAATAAACTAGAAATCAAAACTCTCAATATAGTACCTTCTAACAACCATGAACAACATATCTGAACTGCACAACCATAGATGAAAATATAGACCAAAATCTGGAGCAACCATAGAACACCTGCAACATATATTTATTACAATTTTCTCAATATCCTCGACATATATATCAAACAACAACTAGTAGGTAACCATCTGACCTGTTGACATCAATGACAACACCTTCCATCTTTCCATTCTTGCAATATACCAGATTTATGTGGAAAAACCAATGAGGGAAAAACCATGGTGAGGATTAGTTCACAATATAAACAATTCCAAAACTAAATACAAAGTCTCACTTTCATAAGGCTCACTACCAAAACAGGACTTACTTGTCCAAAATAGGACTCAATGTCTAGTGAGGGTTTACCACTCAGAGGGCTCACTTCCATAGAATTACAAAGAATATAAAAGAGAAATGTTACAAAGAGAAAATTATCTCAATGCAACAGATATTTCCACCACAATTCACTCACACACTTGTAGACATGCTTGAATGATAGAGTACACCTTCACTCACTACCTCCAGAAATTCAACAATTAAATTTCACATTGATCTACTCAAACTCGCATCACACACACTATATCACATCTGTATTTCATCTATCTTGTCTTCCATCAACATCTCAACTTGTACTTATACCTTCTTCAACCTTGAAACCCATCCAAGGTCAGCCATACATCATTTTCATTTAGAAATTCAAATTAGGTTGGTGCCAAAACATTCTATGATGGAGTTAGAATGAGGGAAACCCAAAAAAATACTTAATAAATACCTAAATAAGTTCCAACACGTGTCAAAATGCTTCCAAAAACTTTGTGAGTAGTGTTTAACACAAGGTCGGCCAACACCAGTGTAAAACACATAAGAAAATTAAGCACATGCATCCTTAACATGATCCAGACTTCTTGGACAAAAATTTTCACTTGAATTCAACCTCATCAGCTTACTCTTAGAACCATAAGTTCTAAAACAAGAACACAGAGAAATATGAAGCAACTACATTTCTCCCAGACCTTAGCTAGACACACAAAACTACACAGACACAATTGGTGAAGATATCTTGCATTGTACAATGATCTAGAGACCCAAAATTTGGATACAAAAACTACTAACAACCATGAATAATATGTTAGAAACTCAAAAACATAGAGACAATATAAATCACATCCCAGAGCAAATCCTGAAGTACACACATAATACGTGCAAACTTTCTTTATTACAAGTTTCTCAATATCCTCAACATATACAACCAAAAACCAATTTCCATGACATCAATGACAACAAAAACCAATTGACAACCAGTTGACATAAATGACAAAACCTTCATAATTGCAACAAAAAGTAGAAAAATTACCAATGTTTCGTGCCTAAATGTATGCTTCTTCTTCTCCTTGATCTCTTTCAAGTTTTCCAACAATTGTTTTTGAAGCAATTCATAGAGTTCATAATCAACATTATTTCAATAATATCTTGTGGCACATGAATGACGATGGAAAAGACTATATTATCTCTATTTGGATGATAAATCTTCTGACCTATGAGAATTGTTGCATACCAGACTGTCAAGTTTCTAATTGAGTCTAATGTGAGTTATTTTTTATCAAGAGTAGTACCTATCTTTTCCATTACATCCTTGATTTTGATAGATCTCTATTTTGGAATTGGTCTAGAGGACCACAAACTAGTTATTTCTCTAATTGCTTCCTTGGTTATCATGTAAGGGCCATCAATCCATATGGATTCATCATGAATTATTCTTAGCACCATTCTGGTATACTTCTCTTTGTATTCAAACATCAAAAACTATCACACACATCTAGTCTCTTCTCACTTAGGGATTTGTATTCTAATTTTAAAGTGTCAAAATTTTCTTCAACTCTTTTATCCACAAAACCAATAGTATATAAGGAGAAACTTCTTCCATTTTCCCATGAATATATGCTTTAATGTCTTTAGTAGGTAAAACCCTATAGGGAGTGTGAGAGAATGTACCTAGTAGGTAAAACCCTATAGGGAGTGTGAGAGAATGTACCTAAGGGATTATCTATCAAAAATTTGGAAAAATGTCTTTTAAGCTCAAGTTGTGGTCTTTAAGATACATCTACAACCTTTGGTGCCTCCATTACATTTAAATTACTTTCAAATAAAAACTCTGAAAGACTGAAATATGTAGGAATTACAAAACACCTCTTAGTTAGTTGAACGAACTTAGGGTTTTGATGTCCAACCATTGGGAAATGTGTTGAATCCTTCAATTTCCTCTTCTACTCTTCTCTTCCCCTTTGAATGATTTTATTTAAATGAATATTCCTTAGCACACTTGCATTTAAATCTCTAATTTCACCTAAATCTATAATAAGTGCTTTAGACAAAAAAGTTGATAACCCTAAAAATGTGTTCATAGTCATCATAACATGCTCCACAAACCTCCACATTAGCATATTTTCTTTTGCAATTTTCTTCCACAACTCAATAATTTCATTATCCATGACATATCTTCATGTTGTAGTTCTAGCACATTGTTTCTAATGGGGGATATAGGATATTCATCAAAGCTCCCCCTAAGCCATAGTTCTGGGCTTAGTTACTAGAAGAAACATCTACACCAGAGGGTGGTACAAATTCTCCCTTATCCTTAGTCTCTCCTTTCTTTCTCCATATATTTTCCATTTCCTTTTTCACTTCATCTGAATCAATCTTCTTAACTGGTTCATTCTTCTTCACAAGATAATTCTTCCTTATGATTTATTTCTACAAAATTTAGCAATATGTCTAGGCTTTCTGCAATTGTTACATGTGATATTTCTTTGATCATTATTCCTTCCATTCATTCTAGATCTGCATTGATTAGCCTTTTGTCCAAATCCATAGCATGTATGGCAATAACCATTGAAATATTGAATCATTCTACCATTCTTGTATCTATTCACCATTTGACTTTTTCTTTCACTTGCTCTATGTCCAAATTTCTTTCATGTGAAGCATGTTGAACATCTGAAATACTGAGGGGGGGGGTGAATTAGTATTCCATAAAACCATTCACATAAAATCCATATAACCATTATCACAATTCTAACTGAATCAACAAGATAGAACATAGAAACAAATCAAAGAAACCATACACATGAACACTGAGATTTTTACATGGAAAACCCAAGGAGGGAAAAACCACGATGAGGGTTAACTCACAATATATTATATCTGGATACACGATATTACAGGGTTCATTGAAATGACTCAATGTCCTTAAAAAGGCTCATTTCTTGAATATAAAAGATGGTTGACCACCAAGATACAAAGATAATGGCTCATTTCCAAGAGATTGAACTAATAGGATACACCTTCAATGTGCAGGGTTTAATTCCAATGAAGCTCAGGATATGAAGTACTGCCTCACACAATAATTGCTCAACAAACCTACGCTGATCCACAAATGATAAAGCATTTAGGATCAGACCTTTCTTCCACACACTTTTTTTCTCCACACTTTCTTCTCCTTCTTTGCTCTCTCATCTCATTACTCACAACATCTTATATATACAAGTATATCTTAATCATCAATTAGGTTGGCCTAATTAGATGAAAAAAATCAAAACTCTCTTTGTTGGCACCATAAAATATTTTATCCATGTAATGCATTTTACCAAGTCACCTGACACCCATAAAACACAACTAGTCTCCATAATGTATTGCATACGCTGAGTCAACCAAGACTAGAACACAATTCTCCAAACCAACAAATAATCCTCAAAGAAAACACCTTCCGAATCTGAAAAAAACATTAATTTCCCATCATATCACTAGCATAGAGATCATCAACAAAACCATAGCATAGGAATATTCACCTTAATAAAATGCAGAGTCTCCCATACAGTATGCCAAGAAAGGAAAAACAATAGAATACAGAGTTGCACTATGTCAGAGTTAACTATTTTCTCACAAACAAAAACATCTCAAGATCTAGGATATAGCTGTTTGAATGAGTTAGGATAACATGGTCAAGAGATTAGAGGCATATAAGATCTTGTAGTGATTTTTGGACTCAAACACCAACACACCAATCCATCACTAAAGGGCATTACTGACAGAGAGAAACTTCTGTTAAACCAAGTAGACTTCTCATAGAGTTATCACCAAGTAGATATCATCATGTTGAAATCAATGAAAACATAGAAACAACCAACACAAACCATCCATACTTCATGCTCATGTTGCAAGGTCCAACAATCTCCCCCTTTGGCATTGATGGAAACATGCATAACAAAAAAAAATCAACTGCAACTGAATACTTTGAATACTTTGAATACTCCCCCTATCAAAAATGTTCTTCAAAAAAATGGTTTTCTTTCTCTCTCTATCTCTGCATCTGTCTATCTCTCCCCCTTTGACATCAATGACAAAGGTCGGGGATCCGGTATAATCTGTATATATCAAAAAGTATCCAAAAAGATATGAACACAAAATTGAATTAACTTGAAGAAGAACCTCTGAGACTCTCCAGGATGACCTTCCATGATGTTTTTCCTTCTTATAATAAATCTTTTGCACTTATAAGAGTCTTGTGAAATAGCTCAAGTTTAGTTAAGGACTCTATACCATCTACTAGAGTATTGGGATTAAGATTAATCTCTGATAATTCACCAATACAACCAAGAGCAATAGAAACAAAAGTGTGTAAAAGTTTAATCATGTCTCTAAGTGCCACAAACTTCTTGATAAATTTTGTCCTTTGATCCTGCAGCGAAAATGATTTGTCTTGAAGCTGCACAATGTACAACCACCTTTGATTATCTCTATCTTCTGCTAACCTGTATGTATCTTCCTGAGTGCTCATATGAGATTCACTCATTCTTATCTCATTTCTTATGTTTAGTGTATTGCCAAACCAATTTAGGAAAAAAGAAAGTAGTTCCTGTGCCTCTTCTTCATAACCTTTTACACTCTCCAATTCCTTCATCACTCGACCATGTGCATTTTCACATTTTCCTTTGATATCCTCCAAATTTCCTTCATCAAATCCAATTTCAGTAGGTATTTCAAGTCCAAAGATGTAGAACTTCAAAGAATTAATCATGCCTCTAAGATTCTCCACAATAGAAATAGATGAATCAAAATTAGCACCAAAAATAACCTTCTACAATTATTCCAAAGCTTTCTACTAGAGGTACCTTCTACATTGAGATTCTTAGGTCTTTCCAAAAGAATTTTAGCATAATTATCAACTTCAGCCTTTGAAACTTCATAGCCTTATTTAGATATTCCTACCAAGCTTGATTCAACTGCTTCCATGTGATATAAATTTGTAGACACAAGAAAATTTATGCTTCTGGAGTACCTTTCAACAACATTTACTAGAATCCTAAACCTTTTGTTCATCCTCATCTAAAATGTTCCAAAGAATGTAACAAGGGTAGCCACTTATGCATCCGAGCTACCAATATTTATCATGAAGTTCCTAATTTGATGGGAAATAGGCTCTATATTTGACCATTCTATCCTTCCTATTATTGGTAACTCTCTCAAAAGTAAAGTACTAGATAGACAAAAATATTTCCATACCAAAATGTATTCTTCTTGCTTTTATTGATTTCCTTTAAATTATTCAAAAGATGTAAATGAAGTAATTCACATAAGTCATAATCCATACCTCTTTTAACCATATCAACAGTAGTATGTACATCAATAGTAGAAACTATGAGGTCATTGTTGGGGATACAAAATTTGTGACCAATGACCATAGTAACATACCTTATTACTAGATCAACAATTGATCTCAAATCAATCTCTTTCCCTTCAAGATTCACATCGGTAACCTCAATTATCTCTTGCTCATCCATAACCTTTCATTTGGCAACTGGTCCAGAGGAAGAAAAACCAGTTACATCTCTAATAGCTTTTGTGGTAATCAAATGCGTCTCATCATTCCACAAAGATTCATCATGAATTCTACTTAAAACTATTCAAATATACTTCTTTTCAAATTCAAACAAATGGACTTTCCTCCAAACATACAACTTTTTCTCAACTAACACTCTATAGGCATCATGGCTCTCTTCAATTTCACTTTCCCATAGCATGCTCAACTGAATTGACGACATTTCTTCTATCTTACTATAAAAAATGCATAGATATCCTCTGTGGAAAACACTCTCAGAGGGATGCAAGAGAATGCACCAACAAAATCTTCTAACAGATCCTTCAAATATCTTCTCAAATTAACTTGTACTTTATTTGCACTATTCACAATTTTTGAATTATCCATAGCAATAAAAGTGAAAGATTGTGCAAATAGAAATACCTTTGTAAATGCTAACAAGAAATGTATAGATTGTTGAGAAGTTGTTGAGGTGATTTAGCATTACTGTCATTGATGTCAAAACCTAGATTTGGAAGGTTGAGCTATGAATAATATTTAGAAATGATCTATCCTATTCTATGCCTTGATGTTGTGTAGTGTGGATGTTATATTTGATCCAGATATGACAATACTTCTTTTTGGGACATTTGTGGAAGATAGTCAATGTAGAATAATGAAGTCTAGTATTTTGACGTTGGCTATTGTGCTCAAAGCTTACTCTGGGTAACCTTGCTATCTGTACATTCATGTAGCATGTTACAAGTTTTAGTATGTCAAATTGTGTTTCTTTGGTTGATATTAAAATTGATGATAATCAAGATTTGGTCTTGGTTGTGGCATTCCCATCAGCTTCAGAATATATTTCATGTAATTCAAAGTTTTTCTATTTTTTGATATTTATGTTATGTAATGAACCTATCTTATGGGTTCCTTGGTAATGTGATAAGAAGATCTTTATGTGCAACCTATCTTTTAGGTTTGGTTCTAGTGTGAAAATCCTTATTAAATATTTCAAGGTTGCTCTTTATGCTGACATGTTTTGTGGTGGTCTAATTCAAATTGTGTTTCGCTGACTTAGAAGACTATGAAGACATTGTGTCTGGCTGACCTAGGAGATTATGAAGGAAAGGAATGGTATAAGTAAAATTTGATTTTGTTCGATGAAAAAAGGAGTGTGGAGTATGATGTGTATGAGAAAATACAAGGGTGTGCAGGAAGAAGTAATCTAATTTGCAGAGGTTGTGCGAGGAAGATGTACATAAGATTCTTGACCAGATCTATTGCAAACAATTATTGTTCTCTTGACTAGAACTAAATTCATGCATATGTAGATGCAACTTCATTAGTTCACTTTTGGTAGTGATGCTTTCTCTCTTGGAAGAAAGCCTTTCTCTTTTGGAAATAAGCCTTTTTATCTTTGGCTATAATAGTCAGGTAGTGAGCCCTTTGTTAAAATCATCTTAACTAGTGTTTTATAATTGAGAATTAACATTCTTTGTGGCTTTTCCCTTCTTGGGTTTCCATGTAAATTATGGTGTTCATTGTGCTTGGTGTTGTAGTGTGCATTCATGTTCATATATGTTTGATTATTTTCTAATTGATATAATCTTGCTCTAGATTAATTAAATAAAAGAAAATTGTTTTATGATAATTGATTCACCCCCCTCTTAGTTATCCAGACTGTTCAACAATTGGTATCAGAGCTTGGTCCCTTGCAAATAGAGCTTAATCGCTTGAGGAAGATCTTGGAAGTTTGAACATATGGTAGAAGATTATCACTTTGAGGAAGAATTGAAGATAATGTTAGATGATATGGAAAGCACATACTCTGAAAATGAAGAATTGAAAGAAAATCTCAAGGAAGCAATTGCTTGTATCTCAAAGCTAAGGGAGAAAATCCAGAAATTCAAAGCAAGACACTGAGAGGTTAGCTAGGAATCAAAGGAGTCAAAGGAAAGAATTATGGATTTAAAGTAGAAACTAGATGAATGCAAGAAGACTAAATAAAATATCAATGATAATATCAAACAAAAAATGGAAGAATGGAAGAAGACTAAAGAAAATCTCAAAGATACCATCAAATAGAAATCATAAGAAAATGAGAAGTTAGATCAAGAGTTAAGAAGGCTGAAAATAGAGCAAGAGTATGTGAAAGTAACATAATTCTAGATCAAATATTTTCCCTACAAAAATGTCACAAGGATAAGGGAGGACTTGGCTTCACTAGTGAAAACTCAAATCAGAACACGAAGGGTGAAGACAAAGCAGTTGAAGCTGAAGCGAGATTTGGTGTAACAAGCAAGGTCCAAAACACTAGAACACCTAAATTTTTTTTGGTTAGGAAACCAAATGTTCAAAGGTACTTATCATTTAACGACTATTTTTTTCTATGCAAGAACTTTGTATGTAAGGCTATAGAGTGTAGAACCAAGAAGGAATCAAGTACTCAATCTCTAACTATCACAAGTTTGGTCACAAAGCAAGTCATTGCAAAAGTGAATTATCTAATCCAGAAAGAAGGAATGGAATGAATAATCTCTTTCATGTTAATTGCTATTTATGCCATGGTTATGGTCACAAAGCTAATTAGTGAAAATATAGGGTTCACTCAGTTAAGTCAGGACAAAGATGTTACAAGTGTAGTCAACCCAGACATTATGTTAACACATGTAGATATGTTGCTCTAGAAAAGTCTGAAAACAAAAATAAGGTTGCAAAATCAAATGAATCTAAGAAGAATACTTTCATGGTTTAGAAGAAAAATAAAATGAGTGTGGAAAACACTTTTGTGGTACCGAATCTTGGTACAAGCTCTTACAGAAACTGAGCCAACCACCTTGGCTCAGGGGGAGTGTTGCTATGCATATCTTGTCAATTCCCCCTCTCTGAAGTAATATTGATGTGTTTTCAACATGACTAAGTTTGATCCGGTTGGCGATATATGATGAAGCTTAATCCAACCGATTGAAAAGAAAAGTACAATTGATGGCTTCATCGATGTAAGTTTTTGGTAACAAGTTTGTCATGAGCAATTAAGGTTAAAAGGTGGAGTTTTCAAAACATTTCACATAGTTTGGAAAGAAGAAGAAGTTTCATGAAGTGATAAAAGATTGAAAAAGATAAGCACGATGATGGAATCTGTTGATAGAGAATCGAGTGGCAGTATTCTGCTAAGGATGAAGGGAGTAGAGTTGGATGGATTTGAACATTGGAAGATGAAGGAAATGGAACTAGGGTTGAAGACTGATGATTTGTAGAATGTAAGTGCTCTGGGTATGGATTTATGGGGAAAAATTCCTTGGTTTTTCGATAGAGAGACTATCTTGTTCCTATTGAGTCGATTCAAGGATGGTAGCATTGTTTTGGAAAAACCTTATCTGATCACTAAGGAAGCCATTGAAGCTATTACTGGCTTGTGTAGTGTTGGTGGTGCAGGAGAACCTAATGGTGTTGATAAGCATTTTGTAAAATTTGTATTGTCATCAAGAAAAGCATGTAAACAAGGTCATGACGAGGTCATATTTAATGTATTTAAATTCCAAATAGGTCTCTAGGTAGTTAAAGAAGTAATGTTGCAAAAGTTGTCATTTGTTGTAGAAGATGAAAAAATACAAAAAAGTGCACAAATCAAGAAGTTGAAGAGTCATGGTTAGGATAAAGAAGGTTTGATTGATGGAAGTTCATGGGAAAACTATTATAATTGATGGAAACATCTTTATAAGAATTTTTAAGCGTGAGAAAATAAACACACATTGTATTCTTGAAGAATTTTTGTCAATAAAAGTACCCTGCTTAGTAAATACAGAGTTTCTTCCTATATTTTTTTAGTTTGTATGATCTGTACAGAAGCATTAAGCCCTAAAATTTGTTGTTTCAATTAGAACAATGAATTAGCTTTCATTCAAATCTATTTAGGATGGAATTCATTGAGTATAACATTTGTTTGTGCTTCTTATCTGCAACTCAGCTTAAAACCCTCAAATTGGGGTTTTGGGAGTCTAGTTAGATTAAAATGACTACTCCACCAATTTAGGCATTGTAGATCAGTAGAGTAGGTTATATTAGGATTTTTTAAGTTGTGTGTGTGATGGTTGGTGTAGGGGAAGACAAGAATCCAATGCTTGGTTGCTGCTTTCTTAGAAAATACAAAGTTTTTCATGAAAATGGATGGCTACAAGTTAGTATTTGTTGAAAATGCATACAAGGTGGCTGGAAGTTGGTTTTTAGAGCAGGTGAAATCATATTCAAACATTAATGAAGTAGTGGCAAGTTGGTATAAGGTTTGGAAATTTTATTTCCAATAAACCCCTATTTGCTTAGTTCAAAATTGTACTAGAATGAGGGTTTCATAAATTGTTGCTATAGTGAATAGTTTCCTTGAGACCAATGGCTGATTTGGTGGTTATATGATATGATCTAAGACTATTTTTAGTTAATTGTGGGTTTGGAGTTGTTTTAAATGTACTTGCTTCACAAATTAGGCCTAATTGGGGCCTTATTCTATAGGATAGTCAATTGTTCTAGTGAAATTTTCAAAACAATCTTTTCAAAAAATTTGATATGTTAAAATAGATCAAAATGGGTTCCTAAAAGTGTGATTAGTTTGTAAAGATTCAAGGTGGTTTAAGTGAAACACTCAATTTAGAGGTTTGGAAACCTACTAGAAATGTTGTCTTGACTGCAAGAAAGAATGTGAAACTGAGGAAATAGTGATATGGGTGAGTATTTTTGGTTTTGAAATTGTCAAAGTGATGTTGTTAAAGATGTCTCAAGGTTTGGGAAAAGTTTACAAAGCAAAACTTATTGATTTGATGATTTGAGCAATGCGGAATCAAGGAGAAAATGGTGTCTTGGGTGTGTATGTTGATCATGTTGATTGGTTCAGAGTTTTCTAATCAGGTGTTTGCTTTGTTTCAGTCAATATGAGGGTGTTTAAAATTTTGGTAAGAATTTGGAATACTAATTTGGTGATCTGATGTTTGGTAGCCTTGTAATTTTGAGTGAAAATGAATGGATTTTTTTTAAAAGATAAATTTAGGTGATTGTTTGAGTGGATCTTCTCAGTTTGTGTTTTCGGTCTTGAGTACCCCCTGAAGGTTGTTGAAGTTTTTAGATGCTCTACATTAGTTGGTGACCTCCCTGGGAAGAAAATGGTGAAATAAAAAGATGTGGAGGAACTTACTAGTATCAACAAAGACCCTCGAGCTCTATTGATAAATACCATTTTCAATCCTGCAGTGAAGTATGTTACTTATGGTATCACTTACAAAATCCATTTCCAAAATCATGGAAGATCTACTTTGGCTATTGCTATATATCTTTCACATAAGATGGTGAAAGAAAATAAATAGTTTGACTTGTGTAGTCTCATAATGGAAAACCTAATTGAGAGTGATAGAATGTCTTTGGTTGAGATTTATCCTTTCCGGTTTGGGTCTCTACTCATATGTTTAGTATTTTACTTTCTGAGTTCGCTACCATCAAAGGAGAATGTTAAGTGGAAGTCCGACATCCCTTTCAAAAAGCAAGTCTATAGGTATTTGGAATGTATGGAAGATAAAGCAAGTGCATGCAAAGTTTATTTCCCATCCCTCCAAATGAATTTGTGCTTTGATGTGATAGTTTCTAGTTAGTTTGAGGAGGGTTCCTCCTTCAGTAAGAAGGAGTTAGAGGTTTTCATTGGCGGTTCCCCTCTGGAACCTAAAAGGAGGAAAATTAACACAAAGGATGTTATTGCTATCTTAGAAGAAAAGGAGAAGTCTTTTCCAAGATTTGACTCTTTCGATCTAGATAAAGTTTGTTTGGTGTTGGATGAAGGTGGTATGAAAAATATTGGTGAAATGTGGTATGCCTGATCTCTAGTCAATAGGCTTAGGATTGAGGATGCCTTGGTTGATTATCTGCTAAAAAAGGGTATTACTATTTCAGACATTTTTGACTCATTTCTAGATGATCTGGTAGAAGTTGTTGAAGAAAGGTTGTTGTGGGAAGGATCTGAAAGACATAAGTTCCAATTAATGATTGAGAGAAGGTGTGTCAAATCCAAAAAAAGTTATCCAAACACATTGGTGAGACAAGAGAATACATTAAGGAGATGTTTGACATCTACATGTATTGTCTCTGGTGGCCTGTTGCTGTTGATAATTTTAGAAGTAGAATTGAAGCTATTGAATCTGAATTGAATGATATTGGGAAGTGTTTTGAATTCTTCAAAAATAAAGTTAGAATAAAAATAATAAGAGTTGGAGAGTTTTAAGTTGATTTATTGTTTGTTTAGAGATAAAGGGAAGATTTGGTTAAAACCTTCTGGTTGGTAAAAGAAATTGTTGAGGTCTGGTTGGATCATCTCTTCAGGATACTTTCTAATGTAGAGGATTGTGAATGATAGTGCCTATCTCTAGATTGGTCATCTTCATTATGTTGTTGAATCTACTGGACAATATGTGTGCCAGAATAGTTTCTATAGTGCTAGCGTAGAAGAGGATTTTTCCAATTATGAGAGAAAGGTACAAGAAAAATTTTCATCTGAAAAGTGTTATTTTTATTTGATCTCTTGAATGTTCTTATTTGTCCCTTTTTCTTTGATGAAAAAAAGGGGGAGAAAATGAAGAGAAAACAAAAACAAGAAGAGTATTGAATTTCTTGACAAAGGGGGAGTGCTTGGAGTTTTGGAGTTGGAGTTTTGGAGTTTTATGTTTTTAGGATTTTTCTATTTTGTCATCAATGCCAAAGGGGGAGATTTTTAAGAAGTTGTTGAGATGATTTAGCATTGTTGTCATTGATGTCAAAACCTAGATCCAGAAGGTTGAGCTCCGGATAATATACAAAAATGATCTATCCTATTGTATGCCTTGATGTCGTGTAGTGTGGATGCTATCTTTGATCTAGATATGGAAGTACTTCTTTTTGGGACATTCGTGGAAGACAATCAATGTAAAATAATGAAGTCTAATCTTTTGATGCTGGCTACTGTGCTCAAAGCTTACTCCGGGTAACCTTGCTATCTGTACATTCATGTAACATATTACATGCTTTGGTATGTCAAATTGTATTTCTCTGGTTGATACTAAAATTGATGATAATCAAGATTTGGTGTTGGTTGTGGCATTCCCATTAGCTCTAAAATATATTTCATGTAATTCAAAGTTTTCTATTATTTTGATAATTATGTTATGTAATGAACCTATCTTATGGGTCCCTTGGTAACATGGTAAGACGATCTTTATGTGTGACCTATCTTTTGGGTCCAGTGCTAGCATGAAAAGCCTTATTGAATATTTCAAGGTTGTTCTTTATGCTGACATGTTTTGTGGTGATCTAATTCAAATTGTGTTTGGCCGACTTAGAATACTATGAAGACATTGTGTCTAGCCGACTTAGGAGATTATGAAGGAAAGGAATGGTATAAGTAAAAGTTGATTTTGTTTGATGAAACAAGGAGTGTGGATAATGGTGTGTGCAAGAAGAAACAAGGGTGTGAAGGAAGAAGTAATATGATTTGCAGAGGTTGTGCAAGGAAGATGTGCAAAAGATTCTTAACTAGATTTGTTGAAGACAGTTATTGTGCTCTTAACTAGAACTAAATTCATGCATATGTAGATGCAACTTCATCAGTTCATTTTTGGTAGTGAGCCTTTCTCTCTTAGCAATGATCCTTTCATTTTTGGAAGTGAGCCTTTTTATCTTTGGCTGTAATAGTCGTGCAATGAGCCCATCAGCAATGAGCCTTACCTATAGTGAGCAACTTGGTAGTGAGCCCTTTGTAAAAATCACCTTAATTGGTAATTTATAATTGAGAATTAACATTCTCTATGGTTTTTCCCTTCTTGGGTTTCCACATAAATTTTGGTGTTCATTGTGCTTGGTGTTGTGTGCATTCATGTTCTTATTTTTTTGATTATTTTCTGATTGATATAAGCCCGCTCCAGATTAATTAGAGAAAAGAAAATTATTTTATGATAACTGATTCACCCCCCTCTCAATTATCTAGATTGTTCAACATAGATATCCTCTTTAGGAGCTCACTTCGAATCCACTTGTTCTTTTCTTCAAACCCTAAAACTCTGAATTGCTCTCTAAGCTTCCTTTGCACACTTCTCCAAATTTACATAAGCCTCTTGAATTATCTAAATTTATTCCTTCCATTCTGAATGATTTTGCAATAAATTCTTCAACTTGTAGGTAGATTACCTCAAAAATTGTGTATGCCTCCATTCTTTCAAATTTTGTAGACAATATCCTTCACACATGCGACTGAAAAATTCCTTAATTTCCTTACCACATTAAATATACTTCTATCATGATGTGACACAAGTATCAATGAGGGGTTCATTATATTTTCTAACCTTAGCCATTGCTTTACTTAGAAATTTATGGGAGTATCTGTGTCAGAGGTCGGCACAGATAAGACAGATGATTCAACTTGCTTCCTTCCTTTCTCCAAATCATTTTCATTTCCTTTCTTGCTTCTTTTGGATTAATGGTTTGATCATGCTTCTTCCCTAGATAATTATGTTTTCTTCTTCTGTAGTTATTACCAGCGTGTTCTAGATTGTTGTAGTTACAACATAAAGAATTCCTCTTTCCGTTCTCTCTTTTATTCAACTTATCTTCACATAGACTAACTTTATATTCAATCTTCTCACACTTAAGACATTTGCTGGAGAATGATAAAGAATCATTCATTTTACTTTGGCAGTCCTTTTCCTTATGACTAAATTTCTTGCAGGAATAACACACAGCATTGAAAGATAAATACCTTTTAGCATCGTGTCGTTTGACAAGAGTTCTCTCAAAATTGTTTCTTAGATTCTCGATTTGTCCATTTTTTCACCGAGTCTTCGTATTAGTAGATTGCTTTACTTTAGAACTTTGACCTTCCTCAAACCCTAAACCACTCTTATCCATTGCCGATCTCTAAGAAGTAATCAATTCATCAGGCATCGCCGAGCTTTTCTTAAATTTGTCTTCAAAACTTCTTTCCTTTTCTAGATCATATCTCAAGATTTTTGCTTCTTCCTCAAGCCTTATGCATTCATCGATCTTCCTTTGAATTTCAATTTTTTGATATTCTTTAGTTCTTTTCTTTTCATCTAATTGTTGTAGTAGAATGGAGATGGTTTCATCTACTTTAGCCAATAGATCACATGCTTCAACACTTTTACTTTGCAACTTTTCAATATACTCATTCGCTTTCATCAACTTGTCCTTTAGATCTTCTATTTCTTCTGAACATCCAACAAAGACCACTTCCAAAGGAAAAAATTTCTTATATTCAAATTTTGAGACCTTCCTCAAGCTGTTAGGCTCCTCCAAGGAACCAAGCTCTGATACCAATTGTTGAACATCTGAAATACTAAGAGGGGGGGTGAATCTGTATTCCATAAAACCATTCACATAAAATCCATATAACCATTATCACAATTTTGACTGAATCAACAAGATAGAACATATAAACAAATCAAAGCAACCATACACATGAACACCAAGATTTTTATGTGGAAAACCAAGGGAGGGAAAAACGACGGTGAGGGCTAACTCACAATATATTATTTTCAGATACAAAATATTACGATGCTCAATGCCAAGACTCACTATCCCTAAAAAGGCTCACTGCCTAAATATAAAAGATAGCTGACCACCAAGATACAAAGATAGTGGCTCATTGCCAAGAGATTGAACTGATAGGATACACCTTCAATGTGTAGGGTTTAGTTCCAATGAAGCTCAAAATATGAAGTACTACCTCACACAACAGTCACTCAAAAAACCTGTACTGATCCATGACTGATAAATCATTTAGGCTCAGACCTTTCTTCCACACACTTTTCTTCTCCACACTTTCTTCTCCTTCTTTGCTCTTTCATCTCATTCCTCAAAACATCTTATATATATAGAAGTATATCTTCATCATCAATTAGGTCGGCCTAATTAGATGAGAACAAAATAATCAAAAATCTCTTTATCAGCACCATAAAATATTTTATCCATGTAATGAATTGTACCAAGTTGGCTGACATCCATGAAACAAGACTAGTCTCCATAATGTATTGCATACACTGAGTCGGCCAAGACTAGAAAAAAATTCTCCAAACCAATAATTAATCCTCAAAGCAAACACCTTCCAAATCCAAGAACACATTGATTTCCCATCATACCACTAGCATAGAGACCATCAACAAAACCTCTGTTAGCTCTCAAAAACGCAGGCCGAATGCCTCAAGAGGCTGCCAATCTCTTGATACATTTCAGGGTAACAGACAAGGTCAAAAGTTTTCAAGCTTCTACTCTTTAGGTGCTGCAAGACCTAGGTGGGTATACCTAACTGAATGGAGAAGACTTTATGTACTTATGATTATCTTTCTTGTAGTGATTTGTCCACAATGGCAGATGGAAGTGAACAAATGAAATCAAACTTGATAGCAATAGCAATCTTCTGATCTAAATCCTAAAATGATCAATTAACAAATATAAAGAAACTAAATGAATTCAAAATGATTAAGTGCAGAGACTAGTGCCTTATTGGGTATGCGGAGTCAAATGAAACCAAGATGAACAACACCTCTCTGGAGAAAACTCAAATTATCTGGTATACATTCTGTTTACAACTTGTATAAACATGCAAGATTGTGACTACTAAGCTCTACTTTAATAATCCAGATGAAACTCTCTGATTACTGTGATCAACTAAAAGTATTTAATCTTTGCTTGAAAGAACCAATTGATTAATCACACAGATACAACAAATGTGCATTGATAAACTGAACATAAAATTGTTATGTCAATTTAAACAACTAGAAAGCATCAATCTTGGAGACAACTTAGCATTATTCTTATTTAATTCAACAAACAATTGACACCAAAAAATGCAGCAACATCAACTGATTTTCATAAATACCTCCATTTTGAAATCATACAACAATAGTCTCTGATCTGATAATTTTACTCTACCGCATCTACTTGATGTGTATCAAAATCTACTAACTGATGATCCTTTTACAATTACAAAAAAGCCTATTTATACACCAGCATCAAGAAAATAAATCATATTGAAATTCCATGTCGGCCCTCAACAGAATTTGGGCTCCAATCAAGTCAGCCTGCAACGGTATTTTAACATTCACATGTCGGCCACAGTGTTTGAATTTCTGTCATTCATTTGTGAAACAGTTGACGAGACATATTGTATCGTCATGCCGAAGGAAATTCAATCGTTGGTCACTCCGCGTGCTTTATTCGCCTTCGCCGTGACTTCTACCATCGGGGAGATGTCATATAGATTTTATTATGTTTCCCCGAGAGTCACCTTTTGCCTCCTGTATGTCGCTATAACATTCTGGTATCGGAGAGACCTCATGTAGACCACATTAAGTTTCACCAAAAATATTCACCTATCATGTATATCGCCATGACATAAGCACACTCACGCCGAAACGAGTCCTTCATTTTCCTTCGCCAAGACAATTCAAAATCGGGGAGAAGTCCCACAAAGTTCAACAAGTCATACCGAAAACCCGTTACAAATCTTGTGTGTCGCTGTGACTTATTGGATTTCTCACCGATACACCATTAGTCTTATTTACTTCACTGTGACCTCAAGATATCGGGGAGACCTCATACAGATAGCACTTCGTTATGCCGAAAGTCTCCCATAATGTTATTTCCCAGTCGCCGAGACAAGGTAATTCTTACGCTGACAAGGATCCTCTTGTTTTCCATCGGCGAGACCGAAGGTCACTCGCCGAGACCTCATATAGATAATACTTACTCCTGCCGATATATTCCTTCATCCTTAGGTCACCAAGACAATGCCAACCTCTCGCCGAAAATAATTTGAAAAGAACCCTTATGCTCTGTCGGTGAGACATATACACTTCGCCAAGACCCTTCACCGAAGACCCAATGTTTGGCCGAAATGAAACCCCCGCATGTTGTTTGGTCAGACCACAAGAGTTCACCATGACATTATATCGACGTCGCAACTCATGCCGATATGTTGTATCCTGTTCCTCCGGTCAGCGAGACATGATGAGTTCGATAAGATCTTCCACCAAGGACTAAACTCACGCCGATATGAAACAATAGATGAATTCTGGTCACCGTGACAACAAAAACATCTTACCGATAGGAAACTTAGACGTTTACCAATATAAAGCGCACAATGGGTCGGGGAGACCCTACTTTCTTCATGCAGATATGAACCCAGATGTGGATGCTGATCGATGTGACAATGAAAAATTTCTGCCGACCCCCTGCAACAAACATATGTTAACACACAAGCAACATGGGTCGGGGAGACCAAGATAGACGAATGCTAATATGGACCACAACGTGAAAATGCATGACCCGATGGAAACCATGGGACCAAATGGAAAAGTATGGGTGAAAAATGCACACGGTAGGACCAATATGGAAAATTATGAGTGAAACAATATGTAAAATCATCATATTTTTACAGTCCTAGGAGTGGCTCCATCTGGGGATGAATGATAGTGAGATCAATGCAAGGATCTAGAGCTTTGGGTGAGTAGACCAGACACAAAATGATGAACCAGTGAGCAGAATGGAGATGGAAAAATAGCATGATGGAATGAATGCAAAATGAATGCAAGATGGAGGTGAACCAAAACCCTAAACTACTATGCATGGAAAATAATTTTAAAGAGGACAAGCAAGAGTTGTCCATGCACTGGCGACCCTTAATCCTCTGTGTTTTCACTTCACCTATTTTGAGTTGTTACAATTCGAAACTCAAATCATACTTTCCCCTATCAAATACCTGGTTTTGTCTTGAGTTCATCAGATTCCTCTTGAAGACACACATGCAATCTTCTCTGTCACTATTATTGCAAGTTTTTAGAAAATCATCATGTTCAGCTTGGCCCAAATTCCCTTCATCATTTTGTAGCTCAAATTCTCCATCATTATGAGGCAAATCTCTGTTATCTTCAACATAGAAAATATATGCATATTCGATACAACTTCTTATATTATCTCTCACTGTTGTGTACTATAACACACTCTCTCAGCTGTATTGAAAATGCATCATCAAAGTGATTTTCTTGAGAAACAATTTTTTTTGTTATATCAATATTGTCTGAAACAAACATATCTGCAACCTTTTGCACCTCTTTAACAATACCAATTGGATACAACACTGGATTATGACTCATATAATCAATATTAAGCATATATGAACCAATCAAATCTAGACCACTATCACCCTTGGTATGCAGATAAACGTCTTCTCCACAAGAGTTAGAAATTTCAGAATCACATACCTCATCTTGGAAAGACACAAACTTTTGATCAACTTGAAAGGTTTCATCATCAACTTGAGAAATGCACTGAGAGTCAAAAGAATCTTCACACAAAAAACTTTCACTGTCAAAACAAATGCAAGCTAGACACAAAACTTCAAGATCACCTTCATCTATATATCTCTGATATTCAAGAGTCAGCAAATCTAAAATTTTCTCGTGGCTGAGTAAACAAGTTTCATCATTTTCATCACTACAGTTATATTCTTCTCTCTTCTCATCATCAAAAAGAGGTCCAAAATCATCAGAGAATGAAAAATAAAAAACACTACCAGTACAGTCATTTATTCCATCATTCAACATACCACTTTGTTTGTCTGAAAATATCTTTTCCTCATCATCAGGTGTATCTTCATAGCTTTCAACTGCAGCTAGAGGCATTGAATATTCACTATCAAATGAATCAACATTTCCCATTGCCTCTTTATCTTGATCTTCATAAGAACTGCAAGAATCACCTTGCTGTAGATTAAAATCCACAAATTCATCTTCACAATCTGCATATTCACTGGATACCTCATAACATACACTGCCATCTATGTCATAATCTGTTATGCAGGACAAAAATTCAATATCCTCGTCTTCCTCATGTAGGAAATCATATGAAACATATTGACTTGCACATGTCTCATCCTCTATTGGCTGCAGTGTATGACTAATTTCTCTATACTCATCAGAAATACAACTATTGGATTCAACATTGATAGTGTTCTCATACCTTATCCCTTCCATGGCATCAATGAATTTATTTACTCGATCAAAGGTATGTTGTTTTGATGATTCTGGCCAATAAACTGATTCAGGCTCCCATGCTTCACCAAAGTACATCTTCCTCACACCATTGCAGTCATGCATAACATACTTTTCAGTTAGATCAACACTAACTAATTCTGGCTGGGTTAATTCTATTTTAAAACTTCCAAGATCAGCATCACAGAAACAATTGATCTGATCTTGTGGTACACAATCAACAAGATGGTTCATTCTTGGATCTCTATACAACTTGACCTCTTGACCATTCACTAGAATAGTTGCATAAGATAAATCAAATTGGATATTTCTCCCAACTGCTGTTGTCCACTGTCTTGATAAAAGCATCCCAAACTGAGGAGGGGTATCAATTACTATTATATCTATATTATAAGCCACATGTGGATAAGTAGCCAGTTTGACTTCAACATCTCTCATAATTCCTACCACAGGAACATGTTTGTTATCCATTGCATAGCACCTTCCCTCATTAGTGTCAACTCTCATGCCAAGCTGCTTCATAACTCCTACTGGCATGATATTTATAGCAGCACTAGAGTCTATCATGCAATTTCTCAACAGTTTGTTATTTATAAGCAATGTAGTGAAAAAAGGATCAACTTGTGGGGGAGTTGTTAATATATCACTCAAGCAAACTTCTGGGATATTTACTTTCTCCTACCTATTGACTACTTTAATAGCTACTTTATTTTCAAAATTCATTATCAATTGAACAACACTGTCTCTGTATTCCTTAATTTTCATCATCTCAAGTAAAGGAACATATATTTTTACCTGGGATAATGCCTGAGTGAAGTCAAAAGATGAGCCATATGCCTTAATCATTTTCTTTTGTTCTAACGTTTCTCCTTTGCTTTCTTCCTTCTGATTAATCTCTTGTATTTCTTTGTGTAGCTCCTTAACTTCCTCCTTTTTGATAGGCTTCTATTCACTTTTATCATGCTATTTGTTTTCTTCCTTTTTCACAGTCCCTTGTGTCACCTTTTGATCCTTCATAAAGATTCCCCTAGGGACACCTTCATTTTCATTCACTGTCCTATTTTTCAACAAGTACTTACTCTTTGCTTCTTCAACTGCAGCGATAATTAGTCTGTCTATCTCCTCTTTGGTAAGTCTCCTCATACTATATTGAGTAGGCACTTTTGCTGAATGTGGCTCTGTATAATCTTCTTCAGAGTTAGAAAAGACCTATTGTTCAGCCATATGGAAATTGTATCTCTGATTTGAAACATCATACTCATAACCTTCATCCTCTGAAGATGAGTACCCTTCCTCAATATGTGGAAAAGTGTTTGAAGTTAAATACACTTTGTGATCATCTGCACAATTTCCCATCAACATTCCTTCCTCCTGCATTCTTTGGGATACAACACAATAATCTGGGGAATGTGGCTTATCACAAGCTTCACATAAATAATTTTTACTTACCATATAGGTTCCCTTCTTGCTCAATGGATTAGGAGCTTCCTTGTTTCCAGGCCTAGCTGTTATAGGTTTTCCATCCTTCCAGTCTGTATTATAAGGCATATCATGCAACCTTAGCCTTTCATTCCTATATGTGTTCTCCTGTCTATACTGGTAATTGTTGCTTTGCTGAGGAGCCCTAGGGTTGTCTCTTTTATTGATTATACCTGCAGCCTTCCTGTTGTTTTCAATTGTCAGTGCTATCTTCTAAGCTTCGGCCAGATCTCTTGGGAATCTATTTCTCAGTTCATACCCTATTTTAGGATCAAATGCATTTAAATAAACACTCAAAGCTACATAATCTGGCAACCTTGATCTAGGAGGTACTTTAGTCTGCAACTTATTGAATCTTCGGTTGAAATCATAAATTGAATCATTCTGATTTTTTTGGATTCCCATCAATTCATGAAGAGTTGCATCTGGTGCATTTAGATTCCCATATTGTTCTAAGAATTGATCTTGAAATACTTGAAGAGAATTGATTGAGAATGCAGGCAAGCTATTGAACCAATCCCTAGCATCTTCAAGAAGTGACATCATAAATAGCTTCATGTGTCAATCTTCATATGGCACATCTATGTCTTGGATGGAAACGTTGAAACTCTTTACATGCTCTTCAGCAGTGATTGCATTACTCCCTATAAATTTTGGCACCATACTCCTCCAACTCATATCCATAGGGTAAGGGTACTATTGAAACCCTGTCAGGTCAAATTGCTTGATCATTGTTCTGCACAGATGGTGAGGGACAGGTGGGTACATATTCTATTGTGCATGATATGCACTGTCACCATTGTAGAAATTTCCAATTGTATTATCAGGGGCTTGAGGGGCCCAATAACTTCCTGCATGTGTTCCATATACAAATTCCATTCTTCATCAAACCTTTTTCAGAGTCGCCACCTACTTTTCCAAAAGTAGGAAAATGATTATTTTTTATCTTTTCCCCAGCGGGATCACCTGAAACTTCTCAAATTACAAATCTTCTCTTCACTGACTCTATATGATGGTCTTCAACCAAATTTTCTAATGTAATCCCCAACAGAGTCGCCAATTTGTTAGCTCTCAAAAACACTGGCTGAATGCCTCAAGAGGCTGCAATCTCTTGATATGTTTTAGGGTAACAGACAAGGTCAAATTCTTTCAAGCTTCTACTCTTTAGGTGCTGCAAGACCTAGGTGGGTATACCTAACTGAATGAAGTAGACTTTATGTACTTATGATTATCTTTCTTGCAGTGATTTGTCCACAATGGCAATGGAAGTGAACAAATGAAATCAAACTTGATAGCAATAGTAATCTTCTGATCTAAATCCTAAAATGCTCAATTAACAGATATAAAGAAACTGAATGAATTCAAAATGATTAAGTGCAGAGACTGGTGCCTTATTGGGTATGCGGAGTCAAATGAAACCAAGATGAACAACACCTCTCTGGAGAAAACTCAAATTATTTGGCATACATTCTGTTTACAACTTGTATAAACATGCAAGACTGTGACTACTAAGCTCTACTTTAATAATCCTGATGAAACTCTCTGATTACTGTGATCAACTAAAAGGATTTAAGCTTTGCTTGAAAGAACCAATTGATTAATCACATAGATACAAAAAATGTGCATTGATAAACTGAACATAAACTTGTTATGTCAATTTAAACAAACATCAATCTTGGAGACAACTTAGCAGTATTCTTATTTAATTCAACAGACAATTGACACCAGAAAATGCAGCAACATCAACTGATTTTCATAAATACCTCCATTCTGAAATCATGCAACAATAGTCTCTGATCTGATAATTTTACTCTACCGCATCTACTTGATGTGTATCGAAATCTAATAACTGATGATCCTTTTACAATTACAAAAAATCCTATTTATACACCAGCATCAAGAAAATAAATCATATTGAAATTCCATGTCGTCCCTCAATAGAATTCGGACTCCAATCAAGTCGGCCTGCAACGGTATTTTAACATTCACATGTTAGCCACAGTGTTTGAATTTTTGTCATTCATTTGTGAAACAATCGATGAGACATATTGTATCATCATGCCGAAGGAAATTCAATCGTTGGTTGCTCCACATGCTTTATTCGCCTTCACCGTGACTTCTACCATCGGGGAGATGTCATATAGATTTTATTATGTTTCCCCGAGAGTCACCTTTTGCCTCATGTATGTCGCTATAACATTCTGGTATCGGAGAGACCTCATGTAGACCACATTAAGTTTCACCGAAAATCTTCATCTATCATGTATATCACTGTGACATAAGCACACTCATGCCAAAACGCATCCTTCATTTTCCTTCACCAAGACAATTCAAAATCGGGGAGAAGTCCCACAGAGTTCAACAAGTCATACCGAAAGCCCGTTACAAATCTTGTGTGTCGTTGCGACTTATTGGCTTTCTCACCAATGCACCATCAGTCTTATTTACTTTGTTGTGACCTCAAGATATCAGGGAGACCTCATACAGATAGCACTTCGTTATGCTGAAAGTCTCCCATAATGTTATTTCCCAGTCGTTGAGACAAGGCAATTCTTATGTCGACAAGGATCCTCTTGTTTTCCATTGGTGAGACCGAAGGTCGTCGCCGAGTCCTCATATAGATAATACTTACTCCTACCGATATATTCCTTCATCCTTAGGTCGCCAAGACAATGCCAACCTCTTACCGAAAATCATTTGAAAAGAACCCTTATGCTCTGTCGGTGAGACATATACACTTCACCAAGACCCTTCACTGAAGACCCAATGTTTGGCAGAAACGAAACCCCCGCATGTTGTTCAGTGAGACCACAAGAGTTTGCCATGACATTATATCGATGCCACAACTCATGCCGATATGTTGTATCATGTTCCTCCGGTTGGCGAGACATGATGAGCTCGGTAAGAGCTTCCATCGAGGACTAAACTCACGCTGATATGAAACAATAGATGAATTTTGGTCGTCGTGATAGCAAAAACATCTTACCGACAGGCAACTCAGACGTTTACCAATATAAAGTGCACAATGGATTGGGGAGACCCTACTTTCTTCATGCCGATATGAACCCAAATGTGGATGTCGATCACTGTGACAATGAAAAAGTTTTGTCGACCCCCTACAACAAACATATGTTAACACACAAGCGACATGGGTTAGGGAGACCAAGATAGACCAATGTCGATATGGACCACAATGTGAAAATGCATGACTCGATGGAAACCATGGGACCAAATGGAAAAGTATGGGTGAAAAATGCACATGATAGGACCAATATGGAAAATTATGATTGAAACAATATGTAAAATCATCAGATTTTTATAGTCCTAACAACCTCAACATAAGAATATTCACCTTAATAAAATGTAGAGTCTCCCACACAGTATGCCAAGCAAGGAACAACAATAGAATACAAAGTTGCACTCTATTAGAGATAACTTTCTTCTCACAACTAAATGTAGAAGTTGAGAAAGACAACTTCACAGACCCCGAAGATCACCTGCATGCAAATAACCTGTCATAGAAAGAAGAGATGGAGACAAACAAGCAAGGGTGCTCTGAAAGCTGAAAAATGTATTCATCCGAGAGAGAGAAAAATTACAATGATGAATCCTTATAAAAGTATATTGTGCAACCCTAAAAGAAACCCTAATAGGTAGACATTTAATAATTAATATAATTATTAAATGTCACAAAATGCAAACTAAAGTGAAATCTTAAGAGAGGAATAAAGGTAATTTAATCAACATGATTAAATTAAAACCTTTACTCTAACACCCCTTAAGATGAGAAAAAGTGCGCTTACAAACATGTGCAAGAAAGCAAAGGTAACTACAATGCAAGAAAGTAAACTTGGGTCCCAACAAGGCGATGGTACCCAATTACAACCAAATCTCTGTAAAGTGGAGAAATAGAGAAAACCTCATGGGAAAAACTCTACTCCAAAAAGAGATGAAAGAAATAAATGCACTAATAACAGAAGGATAGGAGGTGGATAACATAAGACCCCCATAGACAGCTTCTATCATATAAGTACATGTACAATGGTCTCCATAGGAGAAAAAGAAAGAAAGAGACTAGAAGGCCCCCCCACAATGAAGAAACTCCTGTCGCACATATGGATGCCTGAGGTAGAATCCAGAAAGAGATCCTGAAGCGGCATATAATATTCCTCCCCTTGGGAAGAAACAGATCCAAAGGACAATGTCGAAGAAACCCTGTGAAAAGAGAAGAACCAAGATGTCTCAAGATGTGTGCCATGATAGGATGCTGAAGAATCTCTCTGTCTGAACTGAAACAAAAGATGTCAAATCCAAACTGAACTGAAGACTCAAAAATTGCAACCTCTGAATGCACAGATGATGGTGGGCTAACAGCTGGAATATGGCTGTCAACAAAGAGGAGCTGAAAATCCTCAAAGTAATCCTCCAGATCTGCAATATAGGACTCTACAAACAAAGACGAAATGCCTGCAAGATAAGAATCCCAAGTAGCCATGTCTGAAAGATGTATGATGTCCTGCTTAGCTGAATCAATAGGAGCCAAAGAAGAGGCAATATCAAATTGATCAAGAACAACAGGAGAAGATGCTGATACAAGTATAATCTCAGTCTGAAGAGTAGGAACTGTGAGACAATCCTCTAATTCATCAAAATATGTAAGGGTGTCTAAATACTGAAGTTCCTTTAAAGTATCATGATCAAAAGGTGTGTTATCTCTCCAACCAATGGGTACAAGACAATCTGAAGCAGGATCCTCTGGGAATGGAGAAAGACTGGGGTCTCCATAGATCTCCCAAAGAAGTGCCTAAAGTGGGTGAGGACAATCAATGCCCGATATAGCCCACACAGTGTCAGAATCAACACTAGACAAAATAACTCCTACTATGTGATTTCTAATGATATCCCAAGCTAGTTTTCCCTTTGAAGTTGCTAGTTCAGGTATGATATCATACAAATAAGGTAAAATATTAAGCCACCTACAGTGTGTAAGTATGCCCTTTGCCCATGACTCATAACTACCTCGTTCCAGAAATACAACTGAAGGGTGAGTAGAAAAACCCATGATAACTCTTCAAATTAACAAATCTGAGACTAACTGACCTCAATACTGATAAAGCAGATCAAATAAAGCCATCCCATGCAAACAAATCATTTCCAGGTGCCAAAATGTCCAAGTAATTGACAGATGTGTGAAAACACAAAAAACTGAATAAAAAGTACCTGGGGAAGATTCTGGAAAAATAAATTACAGATCTGAAAAGATCACAGAAACACCTTTCCAACGGCTATTTGTTTGCAAAAAATGGAGTCCGTATGCAAAAGATATGGCTCTGGGAGTGCAAAAAGTTTGTTCTGACTTTGACTGAGAAAAAATACATCAAAACGGAAAAAACTGAAAATTACACCTGCACCATCAGATTGGTGCCGGAATCAGCTTTCCAACGCCTATTTCCATTCGGAAAACAGAGAAAAATTGAGCATTTTATACCCGATTTCGTAAAACAGCTCCAAAAGGTCCAATTTGACCCTTCTGGCCCTTAGGGGCTAAAAAAAATCGGCCCCTGGTCCTCTCAGCGACCAGGGGGCTGAAGATGGCGGCGCACGGGCGGCTGGTGGCATGGAGGTGGTGTGGAGGTGGCAGGCTGGTGGCGCGCTGGTGGAGGCCGGGCTGCGGCGGCGGCAGGGCAGCCGGTGGGCGGAGGTGGCGGCCCGGCGGCAAAAGCTAGTGGCCGCCGCCTCTGCTGGTGGCCTCTTGGCTGAGCGGCGGTGGCGCTAGCCTTTGAACTGGCAGCGCACAAAAAAAACAAAAAAACTTTTTTTTTAAAATTTTTTTTAAAATTTTTATGAGATTTTTGACCTCAGAAATCATGCCTGGGGCCGTACGGCCCCTGAGCAAAAAAAATTGCCTCCCAAATCAACTATGCCCAAATAGGTAATGTCATATATGAAAATATGGGTTTTTGGCCGCTCTGAATCCAACCGTGTGGTCCATTTGGGCCCAAAATGCACCCAAAAAACGGAGTAAGCTAGATCCACTCAAAATCAGCCAAAAAACTTCTGAAAGCCCTATCAAACCCTCGAAGCTCCAAATTCTTCAGAAATCGAAAAAGAAGTAGCAAGTCTGGAGCTCTGATACCATGTAGAAGTTGAGAAAGACAACTTCACAGACCCCGAAGATCACCTGCATGCAAATAACCTGTCACAGAAAGAAGAGATGGAGACAAACAAGCAAGGGTGCTCTAAAAGCTAAAAAATGTATTCATCCGAGAGAGAGAAAAATTACAATGATGAATCCTTATAAAAGGATATTGTGCAACCCTAAAAGAAACCCTAATAGGTAGACATTTAATAATTAATATAATTATTAAATGTCACAAAATGCAAACTAAAGTGAAATCTTAAGAGAGGAATAAAGGTAATTTAATCAACATGATTAAATTAAAACCTTTACTCTAACACTAAAAAAATATCAAGATCCAGGATATAGCTATTTGAATGAGTTAGGATGACATGATTAAGAGATTAGAGTCATATCAGATCTTGCAGTGATTTTTGGACTCAAACACCAACACACTGATCCATCACAAAAGGGCATTACCGACAGAGAGTAGCTTCTAGTAAACCAAGTAGATATCATCATGTTGAAATCAATGACAACATAGAAAAACCCAAAACAAACCATCCATACTTCATGCTCATGTTGCAAGGCCCAACAAAGCATCGACCAATAAAGAGTGAATTCTGATTCATTTTTCTTCTACATTCCACAACTCTATGTCCAAATTTATTGCAAAAAGAACATAAACCATTGAAATATTAGTACCATTGAGCATTTGGTTATCTGATAGGGATTCTTCTAGCATTGCTTCTTTGTTTTTGGAACATATCATTGTTCTTCTTGCCTTCAACTTTCTCTGGTTCACTAATCTTCTTTGCATTAGATGTCTGATCTTTTTGAGCTTTCTCCCTTTTCAAGCCCCAAACCACTTTTATCTTTAGATGTTTGTTGACCAACAATCAACTCATCAAGCATTGTAGAACTTGTTTTGATTTTTTCTTCATGAATTCTTGCCTTGTCCAAGTCTGATCTCATATTTATCACTTCTTGTTCGAGCCTCATGCATTCATTATATTTTCTTTCTACCATTGCATTCAGATATTCCTAAATATTTTTTTTCTTGTACTTGCATTTTCAATCCAATGATGTTCTCATTTGCTTGCCTCAATTGTTCATTGACTTCCTTATGCCTTTCTCTAAATTTCTTTATTTACTCTCTCAGTTTTCTAATGCACTCATTTGGCTCTTTTAGATTTTCCTTCAAATATCTATTCTCATCTTCAACTTTGTTAAGATATTCAAGAGAAACTTTGAGTTCTCTATATTTTTCTAACATGCAATCTTCTTCTGTGTATTCAATAGCATGAATCACTTATGGAGGAATAAGATACTT
Source organism: Sequoia sempervirens (assembly GCA_007258455.2). Taxonomy (NCBI): domain Eukaryota; kingdom Viridiplantae; phylum Streptophyta; class Pinopsida; order Cupressales; family Cupressaceae; genus Sequoia; species Sequoia sempervirens. Next base: position 1,229,398,238 of record VDFB02271358.1, on the reverse strand, counting down.
TCTATTAGCCATGTGTTCAAACTTCAAGATCTTCCCAAGTGGTCAAGCTCCTTCTAGGGATCCAAGATCTGATACCAATTGTTGAACACTGGAAATAGTGAGAGGGGGGTGAATCAGTATTCCTTTAAACCAATTAAACATAAGCTATCCAATTATCAAAATAAATATAACTACAATGATGAATGAAAGAATGAAGACATCCACAAAATCACATGACACATTAACACTAGTATTTTTACGTGGAATACCCAAAAAGGGAAAAACCACGGTGAGGTTATCTCACAATATATTATATTTGGATATAAGATATTATAGAAAGGCTCACTACTAGGTGGACTCATTGTCCAAGTGAAATCATTGCCCACATGGAAAAAAGAAGGAACAAAGAAGGGGTGGCTATACAACCTATTTTAACTGATACGATAACATCTCTCATATGCTGGATTATAGTTCCAGTGAAGTAAAAAATGATCTCCACACTAATCTAAATCAATACTCTAATCTGATCACAATCTGCTCAATTTTGCATCACACACATGTAGGTGAACCACCATACATGTCATATATCTTTCAACAATCACATACTATCTACTATCTCTTCATCACCCAATTCTTCTCATCTCTGACTCTCACACACACATCCACACACACCCCACTACTCACTACACACCAAAAACTTTGAAGTTAATCTCCTATATATATCCATATCAAGTGTAACTTCAATTAGGTTAGCCTAATTAGAAGTAACACAAAATTGAGTATGTCATCCTCAAAAAAAATTATCCACACATCACACATTAATTCAAAATTTAATTTACATCAAGATAGGTTGGCATGGACCTAATATAGATCCCACATAAGATAAAGTTACTTGCTTGTCCTCCCAAAAACACCAATTGTGTTAGGTCAGTCCAAACACAAAACCTTCATGTGTACATGCAATTCGCAAAACATGTGACCTCAAAGTTTGATTTTCCTTTGAATTACCATTCAATCAACAACTATTAGCTTGTCTTCATCATTGAAAAATAAAATAATTATCAGTGAAGAAATGCGAAATCTCCCACACTGATACACTGTACAAAAAGTTGAGCAATGTCATTCATATCTTTCGGGAAACTTCACAAAATGTCAGAAAATCTTGAATATAGCTACACCCGATGACCTCAAAGTTGTAGTTAGAATTTCAAAGTGATATCTCCACTTTTGGTGAAGTGTGGACCCAAAAATTGATGCATTGAACCATAAAACTACTAGAGGAAATACTTATCCAATTTCCTAATAATCCATTCTTTTCAGAGCAACTTGCACTATACATATGTCTTCAACAAATACTTCCAAACTATGCTAGGATGATAATAACAATGTTGAAATCAATGACAACACTGGATCATGCAATATATATATACTTCATGCTCATGTTTCCAAACTACATGATCAATGACAATCTTCCAACTTCCAACAGATAAAGTATTAGTTAGACATGTGAAAGGGATACTTGTCACATGATGGTGATTTTAGATTGCAATCCATGTGAACAATTTTAAGGAGGTTCGGGATTAAATGGACAAGGATAAAGGTGAAGTATGAAACTAATTACATAAAAAAAAGATATTTATTTAATTAATGGGATCAACTGAGGGAAAAATAATTCAATAAATAATAATATTTATTTAATTAAAGTTAAGGATAAGATGGGGAAAGGGTGGAATTAATAGAATAAATAAATAAATAAATAAATAATTAGTGGCTTAGGATAGGTAAAACTAGGTTTGGTTGGGTAATTTCATATTTTAGGTGTCTTCATTTCCCCTCTTTGATACAACATCGTGACTTTGGCATTGTACCAAAGAAGAATAAAATATAGTCAATAGGAAGGGATAAGGATTAATGGTATGATGCCTTAGTCACTAGTGAGGATGAGGAAAGATGACAATGAGGTAGTGGGTTTCCCCCTCAAGAGGTCAAGTGGGTTAATTGAACATGGGTGTGCTCTCGAAATGGAAAGGAAAGATGGGGGATAAGGATTGAACCAAATAAAATGGAAGATGAATGAGATGAAAGGGGAGATTGGTTATGTTTGTATGTGGAGAAAAATTATAAAGTTTAAAATAGCAAAGGAAATTAGGCACCAAAGTATGAGGAACTAGGGTGATAAGGTAACATTTACATGGACCTGATACTCAAACAAAAAGGGTTGTCCTTACTCATACTAGAGACCAAAAAACCTTATCAGAATATTTGAGAAAATAAAATTAAAGCATGATATTCCTAGTGCAAAAAAGGTATGGAATGAACTAGTATGTAAAGGATGAATGTCCATGTCAGAAGCTATTCCAACACACACAAGATAAATAGTTGCATAGTAATATTGTAATAATGTCCTACAAAAATGACATACAAGATAAAGATGATGCCTCACTATACACCAAACAAAATATGCAAATATTTCAAATATCTAGGTCACCTTAAGTAGGTGTAGTCATGGGATAAAATATAGATCAAAAGATAAATCAAAACAAAAGATACACTAATAAACATGTCATGCAACCAATATATCTCTTACCAAAAATATGATAATGTGATCATTGAGATTATGCTAGATTCAAGACTGAGGTATCCTTATGGGCATGGATGATTTGATAGATTGAGATGATGGGTAAATAATAGAATGATTGTTTAATATTTAGCAAGTAGGCTCATGCATGATTTCATGATAAGAAGTGTTGTTTATATGTAATGTTTGGTTTTTGTTCAAATGTAAATCTAAGGAGTGGCTAAGGTTATTATGGATAGGATGTGGGAAGAGATGGGATTGTATGGTATGAGGTAGTGTATTTTGTTGGGATTAATGGATGCATAGCCCCTGAAGCTCTAGAATCTTCAATGAAGGACTTTAGCCATGAAAGATAATCAACCACAAAGAGAAGTGTTGCAACTAATGGAATGCTGATTAAATATTTTTTTGATAATATGATTGATATGATATGTTACAAATGAACAAGATGCCTGATTATATAGGCAAGAAGTAAACCCTAATATGCATGAGATCTTGCCAAGTGTTATAATCTAACAACATGTGAACCCTATGGAGATGATCATTAAATGATGAGATAAGTTCTAGAAGGAATCTTATCCCACAAGCTAGGAAGGGAATATTATCCCATTTATTAAATGATGCAACCTAGGACTAAATGATTTATGACCTAAGTTAACTTATGTTAGTGTAATAATTAATTAATTAATTAATTACACCAACACCCCCCCATGAGTTCAACTTAGGGAGGAAAATGAAATGATTATGCAAGATGATGATGGGTCCCGACTACGAGGCCATGTTAGGTACCCATGTACATGAACATGCAGAAAATCTCCCACAACCGGAGAAAAGGGGAAAACCAAATGGGAAGAAAACCCCTCCCCAAAAAGGAGATAAAAAGAAAGAAGGATGGAAGAGTGAGGTTTGGAGGACTCAACATTATCCCCCCAAGGACTACAAATATCACATATATACAAAAAAAGATTTGGACTAGATAGCCCCCCCATAAAGGAGAGTAGTCCCCTCTAGAATATCCTCAAGACTAGTGTGAAACTGAGCAGCCAATTTAGATAGACCTAAAGAGAACCCATCCATGTACCACAAGTCTGAAGAGGTGAATGTATCAATCCCTGCTGAAGCAAATCTCAACTGAGAGGTGGCTAAGGAAGAAGATGGTGCCATGCAAAGAGCCAAGTCAATCCAGCCTCCACAACCCTGGTGAGGAGGAGGGGATGATGTGCTTCCTACCCTTGAATCTGGAGAGTCAGGAACAGGAGGATCTCGATCCCAAAATTTTCTGAACTTGTAGACCTTGGAATGATGATATGCTTGACCATAGGCAACAAGGACATCAAACCTATCCCTGCTGATAACAAGTTCTGAAGTGAACTCAATTTTAAATCCCTCTTGAGCAAGTTGATAAATAGACAACAAATTATGAGCAATCTGAGGAATGTAGACAACATTGTCCAACCTCCTTCCATCAAGATCAACAGCACAAAGACCAACAACATAGATAATATTTGCATTGGCTGTGAACATTCGATCAAAGTCGGCAGGCATCAAAGTATCCCACAAAATATGATGCTGAGAAGAAGTGACATGCCGAGAAGCATCGGAGTCAAGTACCCATCCTTCTCTATTATCAACCAAGGTAGTTATCAAAGCATTTCCCTGTCCAAGATTGTCAGCAGTAGCAATGCCAACAATACTTGATGATGACTCTTCATGAGAGGAGGAGTGAGGAGATTTGACTATAGTAGGTGGGAGAGTGATATTGTGATCTCTAAGTATTTGCCGAAGCTCATGTATCTCTCTCTTGAAACAATTATCCTCAATGTGACCAAGCCCATTGTAGAAGTTACACTTGGGCCTCTCCCTCTTTGGCTTGTCTTAGGCTAAAAAGATGATTCAGAAGAAGCTCCTGTCTTTGATTTTCCCTTATGCTTACCCTTTCCTTTTGATGGTCCTGCCACCAATGCATGTGACTTCGTGGATGTCTCAGCCTGATTGAGCTTGGACTGCTCTCTAGTTAGCCTTTCACAAAAAGTTTCAAATGATGGCATAACAAAGCTAGTTCCTAGACCATCCATGGTGGAATAGAAATATGTAGCAAAATAGGAAAAAGAACCTCTCAACTTAGATAAAATCATGAAGATGCACTCTTTTTCAGTCTTATCTTTGCCACAACCTAAAAGCTGAGTTCATAAATACTTAAACCTTACCAGGTAGTCTTCAATGGAAGGAAATTGATCAACAACAAGTGAGGCAAGTTCAACCTCCAATTGTAAAGCACAAACATCACTAACAGAACCAACAAAATCCTTGAGCTTGTCCCAAACCTCCTTGGGAGTCTGGCACCCCTCAATATGGAAGAACAAAGAGGTAGATACATGTAGAGCAATGAGCCCCATTGGCTCTTCACACTTGGTCTGATGTTGGAATTTCTCATATTGTCTGGTGAGATGAGGTTGATTCTCATTCAAGGTGGACCAAAGTCCCTTAGACCAAAGAAGTCATTGCATGCTAAACTTCCATGTATGATAGTTGCACGAGGAGTTAGAATCTCAAATCCTGTTTCAGCCATTGGAGAAGAACAACAATCCAAGACAAATATTTTTGACAAAAAAATCTGAGTCCAGATATCTAATGAACTACCAACTGAAGTGAAGCTTTTGAAACAAATTGAAAAGCTAGAAAGCACCTCTAAACCCAAAAATTAGGGTTTTCACTTCAACTAAGAAAAAATATGATAGGAGCAGAATCTAGAAAAATAGAGCATACCAATAGAAACTAGACAGAAATACCTTTCCAACGATATATCGTTTGCAAATTTTTGATATGGTATGCGGAAGATATGGCCTCCAGAAGAAATCTGCCTGATTGGGGATGCACTGGCTAACAAGGCACCAAAAAGAAGCACCTGGGGGCTGAAAAATCAGGGCCCTTGGTCGTTGATGTGACCGCAGGTGGCGCTTGCAGTTTAAAAAAATATTCGTCGGGTGGGTGGGCGGCATCGGAGTGGCGGTCTGGTGGCGGAGTTGGTTGAGCGACCGACAGAGGAAACATGGCTCGGAGGTCGGCGGAGCCTACGGTCGGCGATAGAACTGTGGTGGGGGCTTGGTTGTCGGGCGGTGCTGGAGACTGTGGTCAGCGGTCAGAGATTGGTGACCATCGGTGAATGGTAGAGGCCAGAGCAAACGCCAGGAAAATGGAGGACGGTCGCTGGGGAGTGAACGACTGACGGTGGAAAGTCCAGTGACGCAGAGGATGACGCAGAATGGACGGATGTGACAAGGGCGACAGGTCTGCGGGATATGCCGACAACAAATAGAATTTTTTGAATATTGCAAATAATTTGCAATTCAAAAAATCAAAAAATAAATGCCGATTAAAATGCCAGCGGGGGAAATAATTAACCCCAAAACTATAGCCTCCTAAATAATTTTTCTGCCAACGGAGAATATAATAACAGGTCGAACTCTGCAGAAGATTAATTTTTGCGATAACTATAGGAAAAATTGCCCAATAATAGCCATAAACTCTTTTTGATTTTTCTAAAAAAAATTTGCCTTGATGGAGGACAGAGAGGGATGATTTTTTTCTGCAAACATGTACGGATTTGTACAAAAAATTGCAAACCCTAGATTATACCTCAAAGGCTCCCGGTTGAATCTACTCTGATTTTGGCAAATGAACAGGCGATCTATGGGTTTTGAGGCCTTCTAGTCGCAATGGAGAGGTCGGAGAGAGCCTGATCTACACCAGAAATCAGCTTGGTTCCCAGGTAGAATCAACTAGCCTGCAACATAAAACTCCAAGCCTGCTAGAATATTGCACTCCAACTTCCTGGATCAAGGGTTGATGTTTCAATGGACTAGCTCTGATACCATGTTGGGATTAATGGATGCATAGCCCTTGAAGCTCTGGAATCTTCAATGAAGGACTTTAGCCATGAAAGATAATCAACCACAAAGAGAAGTGTTGCAACTAATGGAATGTTGATTAAAGATTCTATTGATAATATGATTGATATGATATGTTACAAATGAACAAGATGCCTGATTATATAGGCAAGAAGTAAACCCTAATATGCATGAGATGTTGCCAAGTGTTATAATCTAACAACATGTGACAACATGTGAACCCTATGGAGATGATCATTAAATGATGAGATAAGTTCTAGAAGGAATCTTATCCCACAAGCTAGGAAGGGAATATTATCCCATTTATTAAATGATGCAACCTAGGACTAAATGATTTATGACCTAAGTTAACTTATGTTAGTGTAATGATTAATTAATTAATTAATTACACCAACATATTGAAGTGTTTTCTTATTATTGGATGAAAATTTTGTTTTGGGATGAAGTGATGTGTGAAGATGCATACAAATGCATGAGGCTTAAAGCGCAATGTGTTCAATACTAAGTATATGCAAGGTTGTATCCTTCGCATAATTTAGGTGCATCTTTCATATCTAATGAAGGGGAAGAATGGGGGAAGGGTAGGTAATGAAAGATAAGATGAGACATGACATAAATCAATGGGAAATATAATCCATGATAGGTTTACTATGAATGATTGGATGGGTGTTATTTTATTATGATATGGGAATATAGGAGTGATGGTGGTAGGGGAGATGACATCCTAAGAGATGGTGGAAAAGAGACTACTACATATGACACCTATATCCAAGTTTTCACCATGGTACTTTCTCAAGGAATCACTGAAATGGTTTTTACTAGTGGACAAATTATTTCTCTTTATTATTTTTTTGGATTTTTTTTTTCTTTTTTTATATTTTTTAGTACTTTTTTGAATTTTGGATTTTTTTCAACAATGGGGATGTGGTGATGTTATGATCAAAGAAACAAGCTATTGACATGGTTGACAATCCTTGAAATATTAATATGGATGTTGTTTCGGTGAAGAGGAATGGTACCTTATCTCACAAAGGAATGAGCTAAAGTATAATCATTAATATGCACACTACCAAGGCCTTCATATTTCTCATGTAAAGAAGGCTAGGCATCCTTCATCTCAAAGCACTTAAAGATGTTTCTATCAATAGTATATCGATATGATATTGTTGAATGAACAAGAAAACTGAGAGGGGGGTGAATTAGTTGTAGCAAATTAAAGCATCAAAGTCCTCAACAATAATTAGATCCACATGCATTTATTAAACCCTTATTTTGTTAAAGAGATTAACCATGAAATGTAGATAAAAGAAACTGAAATAATGAAACCATCACAAGAGAACACTAGATTTACATGGAAAAATCAATGAGGGAAAAACCATGGTGTGGATTAGCTCACAATATAAGTAACTGCAAAACCGATATAAGGGATCACTACCAGAATAGGACACATTATCCAAAAAGGCTCATAGCCAGGGCTCACTGCCATAGAAAGAACACAAGAAGATTAAAGATAAATGTTACACAAATAACAACTTCTTAATGCAATAGAGAATCCACCACTAATGCTCCAACACTTTCATAGCCTTTTTTGAAATATTTTGGACAACTTCAGCTCACTACATTCAGGAATCCAACACTTTGAAGTTTGCATTGCTCTACTCAAACTCATACTTTACTCTTCAAAGATTCACATCACCTGCATCACATACCTCTTTTCTTTCTTATTTTTTCTATCTTGACGTCCTTCAACATATCAACTCATAGTTATACCATCCTCAACCTTGAAAACTTTCTCCAAGGTCAGCATTACACACTTCAAACTTTGCAATTTCAAATTAGGTTGGCACTAAACATTCCCATGGTGGATAGTAATGAAAGTGGACCAAAAAAAAAACTTAAATTAGGCCCAAATTAAATCTCACACACCATGCTACACCTTCATTAATACTTGAACATCTTTGAATGTAGTGTAGACACTAGGTCGGTCGTTTCTCGTGAAAACACATTAAACATTAAGTACATGCTCCCTTAAAACAATCCAAAAATTTTGAATAGAAAAATTCTCTTGAACACGATCCAAGATCATCCTGAAAACCAACAACTTCCTTTGCAAAAAATTTCTCCTATAGATTATAATCATACTGTTTATCTAGAAAACACTACCAGATATTTCAATATTACGAAACTCAAAAGACTTTCTTCTAATACTCTTAACCACAAATCCTCTTGAAAAAAAAAAGAGAACAACACCATTAACTCTTCTTCAAAACCAAAAGTCTTGAAAAGAAACTACAAAGAAATGTGAAGCAAATAAATTTCTCCCAAACACCTCTATACAACACTATAAAACCAGTTCACATACTGGGAAACTGTTGTAAGTATGGGCTAGTCTAGTGGTGTTGTCATTGATGTCAACATTGTTCAGTATGTTGCAAATTGTCCATGTATAGTTGAGATGTTGCTGAGATGCTATGAGTACATGGAGCTATCTTATATGGCTGCATATGTGTTGTGTTGATGAGTTTCCAAGTGTTTTTGAGAAAATTAACAAAGAAGTGAAGTCAGAGGGATCAATGTGCTCAGATTGTGCTCTGGTATGTGCTCCATGTTTCTCTTGTGTTATCCTATGCCTGTGCGGTTCTGAAGTTTTCATTACGGTAATCTGATGGTGATATATTTTGAGTTTCAGTTTCTAGTGAGATGGTACGTGAAATTTATGTCCACCGGTATGTGTGTTCTATCGGCAGAGTCAGTGTTCTGTGGACTAGGAGAAATATTTTTGCTTCACAGTCCTCCACTGTTTTGTTTCAGATCTTACAGATTTTGGATATGTTTTTTGACGGTCTTTCCTATGCTCTGGAGAAGATGTTTGAAGTTTGGTAATCTATAATTCATGTTTCTATATTCTAGTATAGGTTTGCATAGTTCAGATGATCTGGTGAAAGGTAATTAGTGTATGAAGTATATTGGTTTGTTGTAGATGTCTTTGGAAGGTTTTGAGAGGTATTCTTGTGTATATGGAAGCATGTTGTGGTGTGTGCGTGTCATCTTCTTGTTGGGAAGCATGTGCATCAATGTTCTTTTGTGTTTTCATTAGGTTTGGCTGACCTGGTGTTTACACTTCATTCGAAGAATAGAATTTAATTGAGGAAGCATGTAGAAGATTCAAGAACATAATTTTATTGGTCCACTCTTATTCCTTTCCACCATGGTAATTTTGAGTTGTTGACCTAATTTGAATTTATGAAATGGGTTATTTTGTGGCCAACCTTGGTAAATGCTTCTAAGGTTGAGAATGGTATAAAAGAAAGTTGAATTGTGAAGAGTTGTATGACAGTGTGATGCTAAGTGACAAAAGTGTGCCACAAATCATAAGAGTATAAGTGTGTGTGAGTGAGTTGTGATAGCATTTTTTTAGTGTGTTGAAGGCAGTGAGCTGAAGGTTTCTATAATCATGTGAATGTGCTTAATTGTAGTGGTGGATCTTTTGTTCTCTTTTGTATCTGTAGGCAATGAGCCTTTGTGTTTGGACAGTGAGTCCTCTTTTGGGCAGTGAGCCTTTGTATTCAATTTATAATCTTTATATTGTGAGTTAACCCTCACCATGGTTTTTCCCTTATTGGGTTTTCCACATAAAAGTCTAGTGTTTATTGTGTTGATTTACTTTCTGTTATTTGTATTTTATGCTCATATTTAATAATAGAATAGTGTGGCTGAAGAATTGATAAGTGATAACATTTTAAGGTTGAATTAGTGTGACAATTGATTCAACCCCCCTCTTAGTTGTATTGTGCCTGTTTAACATAATATTAACAACTCTAACCAACATATCCAAGCCACAAAATTAGGTCTTCAACTTAGAAGAAATGTGAAGCAAAACCACAACACCTTGTTTCCTTATTTTGTCAATTTTCTTAGTATCCTTGACATCTTCATCTTGCAACAAAATTCATCAACACATAGTTGACATCAATGACAACACCTTTATACTTGCAACAATCTCCCCCTTTATCATTGATGGAAACACAAGATGTGAAAAACCATCAAATATAACACAATAGCTCTGAACATACTTTCTTATGATTTCCTTTATTTTCTCCCCTTAAATAGATAAAAATTTTCACATGATACTTTCTCCCCCTTTGACATCAATGGAAAAGGAAAAATGTTTTGTATTTTTCTCCACATTTGAAACTAAATCAAGATACCTGGTCAGAATACTCCCCCTTAGGAGTACACCCAATCAACTCAGAAACTCTACATAATGACAAAAACAGACACTACCTACCCCCCCTGAGAGGTAGCCACCAATATCAATCCAAAAAAGAGATAAATCCATATATCCACTAGACTGATGCATCTCTATATGCATCTAGTTCAAGGAAGGAGGGGCAATAACCCCCAACTTCTCACAGAGATACTCAAAGGTATCCTTATGAAAAGCCTTAGTAAATATGTCAACAATTTTATTCTTTGTAGGTACATACTCAAGTCTTACCTCATTATCCATAACCTTCTCTCTTAGAAATTGATACCTAATTGATATATTCTTTTTCCTTGAATGCATCGCTAGATACTTTGAAATATTAATTGCACTTGTATTATCACAAAAGATAGATATAGATTCATCATATACTATGCTGGTATCCTTCAATGTCTATCTCATCCATAAAACTTATCTACAACATGATGCTACCACAATATACTCAGCTTGTGGATAAGGAAACTGAATCTTGCTTCTTGCTTAACCATGACACCAATTTACATCCAAGAAAGAATGCACCACCACTTGTACTTTTTTTTTCATCAACAAAACCATCCCAATTTGCATCTATATAATCACTTAATATGAAATTAGTATCCTTAGGATACCACAAGCCATAATCTAGAGTGCCTCTTAAATATTTGAATATCCTTTTTTACCACCGCAACATTTTTTTCTTTAGGTTCTTCCTAATCTAGCCACAAGACAAACTGCATGCATGATATTTGATCTAGTAGCAATTAGATATATCAGTCCACCAATGATAGATCTATATTTTCTCTGATCAACCTTAGGCGAATCTTCATATTTTATCAATTTACAACTAGTCACCATAGGCATGCATACCAGTTTGGAGTCTTCAATTCTAAACTTCTTCAACATCTCTTTGACATAATTTGACTATGAAATGAAAATACCTTTATTTTTTTGATTGATTTGTAACCCAAGGAAGAAATTCATCTCCCCAAACATTGACATTTCAAACTCTTTTTTCATTTGTTTAGAAAATTTATTACACATAGCTTCATTTCCACCAAAGATAATATCATCCACATATACAACCACTATCAAGATTTTATCTTCCTCAAATTTGAAGTAAAGATTACTATCTATGGTGCCTTTACTGAATCCTTGTTGTATCAAATATATGTCCAATCTTGAATACCAAACTCCGGGATCTTGCTTCAATCCATACAATGCCTTCTTCAATTTACACACCATATCTGGTTGATCTGACAACTAAAATCCTTCTGGTTGTTCCATATAAACTTCTTCCAATTCACCATTCAAAAAAGAAGACTTAGCATCCATCTGATAAACTTTAAAGTCCTTGTATGTTGCAATTGCCAAAAACATTCTGATAGCTTCCATCCTAACCATAGGGAAAAATGTATCCTCAAAGTCTATTCCTTCCACTTGTGAGTAACCATTACAAACAAGTCTTTCCTTATTTCTTACCACTTCCCCATTCTAATTGAGCTTGTTTCTGAATACCCACTTAGTTCCAATTATGTTCTTGTTTGCTGATCTAGGAACCAATTCCCAAGTCTAATTTTTCTTAATTTTCATAAGTTATTCTTACATTTCCTTCATCTAATGTTCATCTTTTAATGCATCACTCACTGTTTTAGGTTCAACTTTAGAAAGTAAACATAGATTTACCTCAACTTCAGTAGCTTTGCTTCTTATAAATACTCCTTTCCACTTGTCTCCAATGATTTTATCTTTGGAATGATTCTTTTGCACATACTTAGGGGTCTTAGGGGTCTTCTCCAAAGCTTCTTCCTCTTCATCCTACACTTCTTTTTCTTCAACTTCTTCTTCTTCTTCTTCTCTTCAATCAGGTTCATCTGAAAAATATCCATCTACTGCAAGTTTTCATCAAATTTAACATTTTCACTTTCAACAATATTTCTTAGCCTTTTGTTGTAACATCTACAAACTTTTCTTTTAGTAGAATATCCAAGGAAGATACCTTCATTAGACCTTGCATCAAACTTTCCTAAGTTTTCTTCATCTCTCCTAATGTAACATTTTCTTCCAAATACTCTGTAGTACTTGATAGTAGGAATCCTTCCATACCATAACTCATAGGGAGTCTTTGTGTTGCTAGCTTTAGCTTGAACTCTATTAAGTATTAGTTGGAATGAGTTTTCCAGAGTCCATGAAATTTTTGTAAGCTTTTGGATTCCAATGTCTATTAAGTATGTAAATAGTAGTATGAATTTCTTCTCTCCAGTAGACTTCCAATAGATTTTCTTCTTTCATCATAGTCCTATCTGCGTCTTGAATCATCTGGTTTTTCCTCTCAACCACTCCATTTTGCTGAGGAGTTCTAGGGGCAGACAAGTGCCTATTTATTCCATGAACTTCACAAAACATGTTAAACTCATTAGAGGTGAATTCTTCACCTCTGTAAGACCTCAAACATTTGATCTTCACATTCATTTCATTCTCAACCATAGCTTTAAATTCCTTGAATCTATGTAATGCATCATAGTTCTCTCTAAGAAAAGTAACCCATATCATTCTGGAATAATCATCAATAAAAAGCATAAAATAACTATCACCTTGAAGACCTATCACCCTTGTAGGACCACGTAGATCTATATGTATTAATTCTAGTAGTCTGCTAGTAGATTGTTCCTTTCCTTTGAAACTATCCTTGTTTTCCAAACTAACAATTCCTACAAACAACATTGATAGGCTTTGTGATTCTTGGTAGGTCTCTCACTGCATGAATTGAATTGATTCTCACCAAATTATCAAAATTCATGTGACACATCCTTTGGTGACATAACCAACTATCATTAATTTGTGACATAAAGCAATGACCATCAACACCCTTAAGTTGATAGACATTTCCATCCATCCTCTTACCAACAACAATCACTATTCTAGACCCTTTTCTGATCTCACATATTTTATCTTTAAACATAATATTATATCCTTTTCTACACATTTTCCAACACTCAAAAGATTATTCTTTAAACCCTTAACATAGTAAACATCTTCAGTATTATGCTTGCCATCAAAATTGATTGAACCTATTCCAAAAATATTAGCTCTTGAATCATCTCCAAACTTAACTAATCCACCATCCTACTTTTCAAGTTTAACAAACTTACTTTTGTCTCTGATCATGTGATTAGAGCAGCCACCATCAACAATCGAGTAATTCTTATCTTCTTTAACATGAAAAGAAGATACCAAAGTACCTTAGACCTTCTCCTTCTTCTCTGGAACACTTTCCTTCACACAAATTTTAGAGTTAGTATAACTAGATTCTTCTTTTATAGCCAAGAACAAGCATTCATTATTATCAAAATCTCCATGATTAAATTCTTCATCAGAAATACCAACATCTTCTTTGAAATAGTAAGCTATTTTAATCATCCTTCCTTTATTCTCCTTGCTCTTATTATTCATAGCCCTATTTGGACATCTAGAAGCATAATGACCTACATTTCCATAGCTAAAACATTTGAAAGGTATTTTACCTTTGTACTTACTAGTGCCTATTTTCATCCTTCTCACAAGGCTAGCTTCCACATCATCAAGATCATCTCCATCTGAATCTTCAATCTTTTCTGATTTTCTAGCCTTAAAAAGTAGTCTCCAGTTTTTTACAAATTTTCAAACCAAGCTTTCTCATTACAAATGAAGTTAGTGTACCAATCAACTGATCTCTAGAATAAGTATTAAAATTTTCAACTTCCTCAATAGCAGATACATTTTCACTATATGAATCAGGAAGAGTTATGAGAACATTCTTTACCACCGTAGGTTCTTTAACTTGTGCAACAAGACCTCTCATAACACTTACCAACTCATCAATTCACTGCGTGTAGGTCAAAATTGTTTCATCTTTAGGCATTCACATAGTCTCAAATCATGCTTTCAAATTTTGTAACTTTGCTTATTTAACCTTGTCATCTCCTTCATAAATACTTCTAAGCTTAACCTAAACATATTTAGTAGTCTTAAGATTCATAACTTTAACCAATTTAGAATTTGAAAGACTGTTCATCAGAATAAATCTTGCCTTACCATTTACTTCATGTGCCTTGATCTCATCACTTGTCCTCGAACCATTTAGAGGTGCAAAATATTGATTTATTTCCTTTTCAATTTTAAATCCATGACCTACCAAATATCCTTCCATCTTTGTCTTCTAGAATGTATAGTTAATCTAGGGAAATTAGTTTTCTTCGACATCCTAGATCTACCTTAAACAGTTAAGCTCTTCTCCAAGGAACCTTGCTCTAATACCAAATTTTGAATGAACATGACAACTGAGAGGGGGGGTGAATCAGTTGTAGCAAATTAAAACATAAAAAACCCTCAATAGTAATCAAATCCATGTGTATTGATTAAACCATTATTCTATTAAAGTGATTAACCATGAAATGTAGATAACAAAAATTAAAATAACAACACCATACACAAGAGAACACTAGATTTACATGGAAAACCCAATGAGGGAAAAACTAGAGTGAGGATTAGCTCACAATATAAGTAATTACAAAACTAGTTAAAGGGCTCATTCCCAGAATAGGACACACTATCCAAAAAGGCTCACTACCACAAAAAGAACACAAGAAGATAGAGAAATGTTACCTAGAGAAAAAATTCTCAATGCAATAGAGAATCCAACACTAATTCTCCAACACTTTCGAAACCTTGTTTGAAAGATTGTAGACACCTTCAGCTCACTACATTGAGGAATCCAACACTTTGAAGTTCACATTGCACTCTACTCAAACTCGCACTTTAATCTTCAAAAATTTGCATCACTTGCATCACATACCTATTTTATTTCTTATCTTTAATATCTTGACAACCTTCAACATCTTGACTCATACTTATACCATCCTCAACCTTGAAAACTTTCTCCAAGGTCAGCATTACATGCTTCACACTTTGCAATTTCAAACTAGGTCAGTACTAAACATTCCCACGGTGGATAGGAATGAAAGTGGACCAAAAAAAAACTTAATTCAAACCCAAATTAAATCTCACATGCCACACTATGCCTTCATTAATACTTGAACATCTTTGAATGTAGTGTAGACACTAGGTCGACCGTTACCTATGAAAACACATTAAACATTAATTTCTCGCTCCCTTAAAACAATCCAAAACTTCTAGATAGAAAAATTATCTTGAGCACAATCCAAGATCATCCTAAAAACCAACAACTTCCTTTGCAACAAATTTCTCTTGAAGATTATAATGATACTGTTTATCCAGACAACACTACCAAAGACTGCAATATTCTGAAACTCAAAAGACTTTCTTTTGATACTTCTAACCACAAATCCTCTTCACACAAACAAGAGAAAAAAACCATTAACTCTCCTTCAAAACCACAAGTATTGAAAAGAAACTATGGAAAAATTTGGAGCAAATACATTTCTCCCAGACACCTCTGTACTACACTGCAAAACCAGTTCACATACTAGTGAAAACAACTTCCTCTGACCAATGATCCATAAGCACAAATTTAGGATATAGAAACTTTTAACAACTCTAACCAACATATCCAAGCCACAAAATCATATCTTCAACCTAGAAGAAATAAAAATAAAAACCAAAACACCTTATTTCCTTATTTTATCAATTTTCTCAGTATCGTTGACATATTCATCATGCAACAAACTTCATCAACACATAGTTGACATCAATGACAACACCTTCATACTTGCAATAGATATACCACCAAGGGGGATGATTTAGGAGGACGTATGTATGGAGGTTGGTGAATGGAACAAGTTGAATTAACTAGAGGTGGTGTAGGGAGGTGATGATGATGGAGAATTAGGATCAACAAGTTCATATCTTGACATATTACTTTTATAACTTTTGTAGATGCCCCAAATTATTTTAGAAATTGGATCATTATTGGAGATCAACTTATTATGCCTTTTCTTGATTTTATCTTTGAATTTTACTTTTACATAGTCCAATAGCATTTGATTGATATTTTCACTAGAGGACTTTTCTTTGTTTTTTCTTTTTTAACTTTATTTTTTATTATCTTTGATTGGTAAAGTCTTTTGGAATTTTGTGCATTCAATGATAGCCTTGTTGTTTTGAGATATATAAATAATAGGTGACACTTGTTCATCCAAGTCTATGAAGTTGGTGGAAGTGAAGAAGTTGGATGAGATGGTGAAGATATGTGAATCTTGGAATAGGTTGTAAATATATTTGATAGAGTCCTCATGGGTATCTTTATTAGTGTTGTTAATATCAAAGGATGCTTGCACTACTTTAGTGGGGTTACAATTAGGCTTAGTAGGCATAGTATTAGGTGGTTTACACCCTAACCCTAAATTCTTAGCATTATCTATTAGATTGAATGGTTCTACTATGCCATGTTATTTTTTAAGATCTTTTCCATTGTATCTCATTCTTTTGCATATGTGGAAACCTTGAGGATAAATATTTGTAAGTGGACCAAGTTTAGATGTTTGTTCTCCATCTTCTTCATATTTATATAACTAGGGTGAGATATCTTCGTCAATAGTTTTTCCATTATACCCCAATGCTAGAAGAGGTTGGGTGCACTTCATATTTTAGTATGAGATTATGGTATCAATGGGTTAGGTTGACCATAAGCATATGAGATAGTGGGATTTTTCCTATGTGGAAAGAGGAATGTAACTCATACTCTTTATATCCAATGTCTTTGATTTTAGTCTTGATATCTAGGATAGTTTGAGAAGTGGAGGAGGATTTGAGTGAGGAATGATCAATGTGTGAGGAAAAATATGTTTTGGTATTGGTTGGACAATGTTGTGAAGGGCCATGAATAATTTCCAAAAAATTACAAAATTGAATTTTTTTTTGGTTAGCAAGCACAATCACTTCAACTCCCTTATAGGGGGACTTGATGTATTGGTGATACTTGGATGTGAAAAATTGCATGGCACAAATCCATGAAAAACTAAAAAGGATTTTGTATGGGAGATAAACGTCTAAAATGTGGCATGTAGTTTCTATAGTGATTGGTCAAACTTGAATGGGTAACTTTATGGTACCTTTAGATTGACACTCAGTATCATCATAGGCTTTGATTGTAATTTATTTTGAGGATGTAGCATCATAAATTATCACCCTTAATAGTTTCACACTATGTTTAGCTCCCCCTTATGTGCTTGGACCCAATTGTGCTTTTAATTTTCTTATTTTATGATCATCTTAAAAAATTTGGGATTAAATTGGGAATATCATTTAATGTTTATTAATGACACTCAAAGCCCCAAAATAGGTCTAGACTAGGGTGTTAACACCCCTATATAGTCTATTTTGGTGTCAACATTGTAACATTTAGAAATTAAAAATCATTTGTTAGCTATCGGTAATTAATTTATAGGAAATTAAAGAAATACATATAAATATAAGCCTTTTTCATCATTTTAAATCCTAAAAAGAGTTAAAAAAATCTATTGAGAAATTTAGGATCCCAAAAGAAGTCAAGGAAAGTTTAAGGGTAGAATTACTAGTACTATTGCAGTGCTTTCATCAATCAAGATCACGTTTTCAAGTCATTGGGAAGAAGAAAGCAATTATGTGCAAGAAGTTATTATGATCAATCATGCCATTTTGTGAAGATGTATTGAGTTATACTCTACATGCTAGCTACACCAATATATTGTGTTTTTGGGACTAACCATTTGTAGGTCTATCAAGAAGTCAAGGAATTCATCAATCAAAATTTGTGGCAACTTGTGGTGTGGAAACACTTCATAAATGATTTCATACCAAAGGTAATCTTGTCAATGATCATTTATCATCTAATTCATTATTGTTTTGTCTTATACCTAACTTAGGGTATGCCCTCTTGATCATCAACATTCATTGTACATGGAGATGGAAAAACAAAAATAGTGTTTGACTTAGGCAAGCCCCTATATAGCATAACCTTCCCCCCCTCTTTTCATGCGTGCAAGTTAGATCTAGAAGTTTCATCAACAAACAATCACAAGAAACACAATGCAGACTATAACATAGTATCTAAGATTTAAAAATCCAAAAAAGGAAAAATCTTAGGTCTAGGGCACCTATGCCCCGACCCCTACAATTCAGCCTCAACTTTTAGTAATAGGTTCCTTTTTGTATCTCCTTCTTAGATTTGTAACTATTTTGTTAGTTTTACTTTTCATCTATGTGATGAAATAAATTTTAAGATCTAGGGTTTATGTCAAATAGGTTTGTTAAAAACACACAAAATTCATCTTTCTCACAATTTAAAATAACACAAATTCTAGATTGGATCTCCCTTGTCACAACAAGAAAATCATTAAACCCTAGTTGGTTATGTGTTCAAATATGGAGTCAAGTGAAGAGAAGCTCATCCTAGTTAGATTTAGGATCAATTTTCCTACTTCAAAGAGGAACAATGAAATCATCAAAATATCCCAATTGTTTTATTATATTCAATGTACAAAGATTAATTCTTGATCTTGTTACAATTATGAAGGTGTTATTGATGTCAACATGAAGTCTACTGATTGGTGTTGCCATTGATGTCAACTATGGGATGAATATGTTGAGGATATTTAGAAAATTGTGAAAAAGAGGAAAAAAATTGTGCATGTGTAGTTGAGACCTTGAGGAAGTGTTGTGATTACATGGAGCTATCTTTTACAGAGGCTGAAGGTGAGTTGGAATGAAGTAATGAGTTGAGATGATGTCTCTGTGATGCAGGAGCATCCATGGCTTAGTGGCAATCCTTTGTCACCCAAAAAAGAGATTTATTATTTTAATTAATTGCAATTTTTGGTGTGACTTGAATTTCATGTTTGTTTAATGAAATTCATAATTTTTGTTGTGAATTTGGATGTCATTTCATGTTGCAAGTTAAATTTGAAATTTGGAGCAATTTGGATAAAGGGAGAAAGTGGAGAAAATGCTTTAAATGAAAAAAGCAAGAAAAATAAAGTATGGGTGTGGGGTCTTGAGAGGCTCCCAATTTATTATGTAACTCCAAGTATTAAATTCCAAGATTCCTAAAAAATAGGGAACCTAGAAGTGGACACCTAGTTTGGAAAAATTAGTTTTTTGCTTTATTCAAGAAAGCAATAAAAGCAATGCCTTCCATAATCAACAAGTCTTGAAGTTGGAAAGTTTATTTATTCAATTTATTTGATGCCATTTAATTTAATTGCATATTTCAAGAGGTGGGCATTGATTTTCTGGGAGTGGGTTTGAATGTAAAGAAATTCAATCAAATGCATTAAAATTTCATTTCATGTGAAAGAAAGTTTGCATAAAAGGTAAAACAAATTCATTTGAAGGCTCTCTTGCTCCAAATGGGAAGAGGAAGAGATAGGGAGGTGTGGTACACCTCTAGGGAGGGGTTTTAATGGTGTTGTTGCAGATTTGAGGCTTGATGCAGAGCCAAGAACGTCACCAATAGGTGCAGATTTGAGTTGTTGAGGTTGTATTGAGAGATTGTTGTTGTAGGTGTTGAAGAAACCTTTTGTTGCAAATTTTTGTATTGCTATTATAAATCATTTTTTAGTCATTTCTAGAAGTCTTGGAAGGGATTGGTGCAGCCCCATTGTCCTTTTTGGACTGATGAATTCAAAGTGCAAATTTTATTTAAATTTGAGATTGCTGGTTGTAAGTTGTAGGAGCTAGAATTTGGTAAAATGAAGGAGACCATTTTTGTGGTTGGTATTTTTTGTTACAATTTAGTTTTATATCAGTTTTAAAATGTATTTCATTAGCCCACATGGCTGAAAATCATTTTAATTTCTGATTTTCCTTGTTGTTATACAATTTTTGGAGAGTTTGAATGATAAACATGAGATCTTATTTACAGATTTTTTGGTGTTAATTTAAATGTTTATGAGTTACATTTTCAGATTATTGGGGTTTGTGATTGAGGGTTTCAATCTATTCCATCAATGGTATCAGAGCAAGAGATTTTGAGTGTGTAGGCAGAGCGTCGAATGTGAGGTAGTTTGCACTAGGACCTAAGAGTTGGATTTGTTGCATGTGTATTTACAACTTAGAGGTTTTGAAAACATGTGTTATTGTGGCTTTGTGAAGCCTTGAAGAGAATGGGAAAGAGAAATTTTATTATTGGATGGATTCTGACAATTCCTATACTTGAAAAAATCAAAGAGAGACTTAGGAAGGATATAGTGAGAGAATTTAGGGAGTTGAAGCAAAAAGTGTAAGAATTGAAAGTAGAGTGGGAAAGGATAAAATAATTTCATTAGAAAAGAGGTGATGATAATTTTATTTATCATTCTAATAATAATTTGAATGCAGGAAAGAAAGAGGATGAAGTAGAATGTCATGCATGTGACACTACAGAAGAAGAAGATGAATGGGAAGAATTTTTTGAATTTGAAGCTGAGGAGACATTTCTTTTGGAAGGCATGAAAGATGAGATGAAAGAAGTTGCAGCAAAGAGTGGAGATGAAGATAAAATTGCAGTACTTGATGGATTCAGGATGAGCATATCATTTACAATTTTTTATGAGATTAACTCATGAAACATTTCAAATTACCTTAGGTGTCTGATGCATGAGCATCCATGGCTTAGTGGCAATCCTTTATCACCAAAAAAAGAGATTTATTATTTTAATTAATTGCAATTTTTGGTGTGACTTTAATTTCATGTTTTTTTAATGAAATTCATAATTTTTGTTGTGAATTTGGATGTCATTTCATGTTGCAAGTTAAATTTGAAATTTGGAGCAATTTGGATAAAGGGAGAAAGTGGAGAAAATGCTTTAAATGCAAAAAGCTAGAAAAATCAAGTATGGGTGTGGGGTCTTGAGAGGCTCCCAATTTATTATGTAACTCCAAGTTTTAAATTCCAAGATTCCTAAAAGATAGGGGACTTGGAAGTGGACGCCTAGTTTGGAAAAATCAAATTTTTTCTTTATTCAAGAAAGCAATAAAAGCAATGCCTTCCATAATCAACACGTCTTGAAGTTGGAAAGTTTATTTTATTCAATTTATTTGATGCCATTTAATTTAATTGTATATTTCAAGAGGAGGGCATTGATTTTCTAGGAGTGGGTTTGAATGTGAAGAAATTCAATCAAATGCATTAAAATTTCATTTCATGTGAAAGATAGTTTGTGTAAAAGGTAAAACAAATTTATTTGAAGGCTCTCTTGCTCCAAATTCGAAGAGGAAGACACAAGGAGGCATGGTACACCTCCAGGGAGGATTTTTAATGGTGTTGTTGCAGATTTGAGGCTTGATGCAGAGCCAAGAATGTCACTAGTAGGTGCAGGTTTGAGTTGTTGAGGTTGTATTGAGAGATTGTTGTTGCAAGTGTTGAAGAAACCTTTTGCTGCAAAGTTTTGTATTGCTGTTATAAATCATTTTTTAGTCATTTCTAGAAGTCTTGGAAGGGATTGGTGCAGCCCCATTATCCTTTTTGGATTGATGAATTCAAAGTGCAAATTTTATTTAAATTTGAGATTGATGGTTGTAAGTTGTAGGAGCTAGAATTTGGTAAAATGAAGGAGACCATTTTTGTGGTTGATATTTACTATTACAATTTAGTTTTATATCAGTTTTAAAATGTATTTCATCAGCCCACATGGCTGAAAATCATTTTAATTTCTGATTTTCCTTGTTGTTATACAATTTTTGGAGAGTTTGAATGATAAACATGAGATCTTATTTACAGATTTTTTGGTTTTAATTTAAATATTTATGAGTTACAATTTCAGATTATTGGGGTTTTTGATTGAGGGTTTGAATCTATTTCATCACTCTGGTACTTGGTTTCCAAGTGCTCTAATAAACATAGTAATTTTTTTTGTGCAA
Source organism: Sequoia sempervirens (assembly GCA_007258455.2). Lineage (NCBI taxonomy): Eukaryota > Viridiplantae > Streptophyta > Pinopsida > Cupressales > Cupressaceae > Sequoia > Sequoia sempervirens. Next base: position 1,229,375,698 of record VDFB02271358.1, on the reverse strand, counting down.
GTATTCATAGTATGCTCTGGTATTGTGCTCTATGTTCTTTCTATTTTGATACTATGCCTATGCAGATCTTAAAAGTTACTAAAGATTTTTAGGGGTTGCTATATTCAGAATCTAGGTTTTTGGATCATTGTATAGTGTGAGATATTTTCATCAGTGTGTGAACTAGTTGTTCAATGATGTTTTCTATGGCTTTGGAGAAATGTATTTGCTCCATGTTTCTCCACTATTTGGTTTTAGGTTGTGCAAATTTGGGAAGTTTCTTATAATTCTTTTATCTTTCTGTATTCAATTGTTTACTTGATTTGGTGTTGTATAAAGTGAGTTTCATTTATTAGTATGCAAATAAGGGTTACCAGTTGTTCTAAGTTGAAGTATTTGTATGATGTGAGCTTGGATGAAGTGTTTGATGAATCTTAAGTACTTCGTGGATTATTCTGGATTATCTTCAAGTGAATTATTTTTTCCAAAAATTTAGCTTTTTGGATTGATTTAAGTGTATACTTAATGATTATGGTGTTTTGCATGGGTGTTGGCTGAAATTTTGTTTAACACTACATACAAGGCTTGTAGAAGTGTGTTGATATCCATTTGGGTCCTAATTAAGGATTTATGTAGGTTGTCTTTCATTCCTATCCACCATAGGAATGTTTAGGTGCTGACCTATTTTGAATTTGTATGTATGATGGCTAGTGGCTGACATTGGATAAATTTTTTGAGGTAGAGCTTGATATAAATATGTATGGTGTTAATTCAAGAGTGAGAGTGGAAAGAGTAAGAACCAAGATAGATGTGAGACTAATGTGAGTGATGTGCATGATGAAAATTTGAGGAGAGTAGTGCAAATTTCATGTTAGGGTTCCTAAAGGTAGTGAGATAAAGGCATCCAAAATATTTCATGTAAGATTGTGAAAGTGTGTGAGCAATTGTGGTGGACTTCTTGTTGAATTGAGAAGTGTTCTCTATGTAACATTCTTCTTCTATATTCTTGTATTCTTTCTGTGGTAGTGAGCCTTGGCTGTGAGCCTTTTTGGATAGTGTGTCTTATTCTGGTAGTGATCCCTTTTGTACTAGTTTTTCTATTACTTATATTGTGAGATCATCCTCATTGTGGTTTTTCCCTCATTGGGTTTTTTACATAAATTTGGTGTTCTCTTGTGTATGGTGTTGTGATTTCAGTTTTTGTTATGTTCATTTCATGTTTAATCATTCTAACAAAATAAGGGTTTAATGAATTCTTGTGGATCTGATTATTGTTGAGGGTTTTGAAGGTTTAATTTGATACAAGTAATTTACCCCCCTCTCAGTTGTCTTGTTCATCTCAATATATCTAGCAGCTATTAGGACATACTTGATTGTGGTTTTATGAACAAGGGTTTCAATATGGAATGATTTGTTTTGAGATGGAACAATGGAAGGAAAATATTTAGTGGTAAATGTGAGAGATTTTGGAGAAGATGAACTCCCTATCCTGGCTTGAAACATATCAATATTAATGTCATTATGGACATGAGATTCTTGGAGAGCCTTTTCAAGGAGTTTTTTGTGAATGGGAGAGGTCTTAAGTAGTTCAAGAATGGATATTTCTGCTATTTTTTTCTAATTGATCAAGGAAGTTATATTTTTTTATATATGGGGATGAGGATGAGGCTCCTTGGATGGTGACTAAACCATGATAGTTAGTGCCAACTTAATTAGATTATTTTATGGTTATAGTGGTTACTTGGGGAGGACCTTTTTCAATGTGACTAACAATATAATTGGATGAGATATTATAGTTATAGGTATAGGGGGCCACATTATAGGGTACATAAGTTTTATCATCATCATACAAACGAAAAAGTTGTTTATATATATCTAGTTGTTCATTAGGTGACTTTTGGGCTTCAATGGTGATTTCTCCATGATCAATGAGATCTTGGATTGAGTTTTTGAGTCTCATGAAATTTGATGTTTTGTCTTTATACTTGATGGTATTTGTAAAATTCATTCTCTTTATACCAAGAGGTCTGGAAATATCCTCACTAAGTGTTTTTATAGTTGGAATTTGTATCAAGTTTGCTTCAACTATTTTTTGGAATACTATCTCAATAGGTTCTCCCAATGGAGTGTATTCACGTTGAGTAAATCATTTAGGCTATCCTTTGGGGATAATCACATGGTGTTGGGTAACTTGATTATTTTTGGAATATGATGGCATGGGTATTTGAATGTTTTAGGTATGTTTAGAATTAGTCACACCATCAATGATTATGTTCTTATTCTTTTTCTAAAAGTGATATTTGTTGCTAGGTTGGTTATTGTCTTTTCTCTCCTTATAGATCTTAAATAGTTCTTTGGTGATAAACACTTTTTTATGGTGACTCCCTTTTCTATAATTTTATTGAAGGATTTTTCACCTTGTATTTGTAAATGAAAGCCCATTTCTTGGTTCAGGTTTTGGAAAAATATGGTTATGAGTTGTTTTTCAAGGATGGTCCATGGAAAGAAACTAGAAATATATCTCCATATTTGTAAGAAAGAGGTAAACCTTTCACCATTCCTCTTTTTTTGTTATATAGGTCCATCATGGTAATTTCATGTTCAACATTGTAGGAAAAATGTGTGAAAAATTGTGTAGCTAGTTTAGAAATGGTGGTGATAGTTCCATGAGGGACATGGGTAAACCAATCTATGGATTGCCCACATAAGTTTATAGAGAATAGTCATAGAAGATATGCATCAAGATATGACACTTCTTGGCATGTTATGTAAAATTCCTTAAGATGATCCCTAGGATCTCACTTTCCTTTATATTTATCAGATTTAGGCATTTAAAAGTTTTGAGGAAAGGTGATCATGGTGACAGACTTATTGAAAGGGTAAGGATATATTTCTTGGAAGGTGTAAATTTTTTTAGATGTCCTAACTAAATTCCTTTGAGTTTTTATTTTATTTTTAAAAAATCTTGTGTCAATTAGCTTGCGTTATTAGGTGTTGGTTGTTGATAATTGAAATTTGGAGGTTGTGTGTATGGTGTTTGTAGTTTTTTATGGGTGGATTAAATTAAGTTGATTTTGGAGGGTGTGTGTTGTGTTTAATGGGACCAATGTTGAAATGTGGGGAGAAGGGATGGAAAATTTAGGTTGTGGGATTTAAGTTGCAATGGTTTTGGTACTTGAGGGAATATTGACATGTAAGTGTGTTGTGGATATATGATTGGTGGTTTTATAGGTAATAGGAGGATTAGAAAAATATAGAAAATGTGTGGGATCATGAGGATTAGAAGTTGGTGTGTGGAAGGATCTTGTTGTATGATTTGGGAGATGTCAAAGTCATGATGTAGTTTTACACCATTCTTAGCTAGCATAAGGATGTAATGATTGGGATGTTTCATGAGGTAATGATGCATTAAGTACATTTCTTTGGTTTCTTGGGAAAATTCCTATAACATGGATGAATATAGGTCATCTAAATTTTGATCTTCATCATGTATGATTTGGGTACAAATGGAAATATGTTCTCTAAGGGTACTTAATAGACCACTTTATCAAAGAATACATTATCAAATGTTGAATTTAGGAATTATTTTGAGGACATGAGTTGTTTTTTAGCTTATGACCTTATGATAGGAATACAAAAGATAGACCTAGGAATGATGGGATTGGATAAAAGTGATTAATGATAATGTGACAAGGAGATGAAAGGTAGACCCTAGATATGAAGTTGTGGATTTGAATGGTTGGATTGAAAGGGGTGATGTTGATTTTAACTTTGAAATTCTATGAAATACCAAGAGGTGAGGATATATACAACTTGGTAATGGTATGGAAAACCAAGACTGAGAACAAATAGAAGACCAAAGTTGTTGCAAGTAAATCTAGATCCTTGACAAATAGGAATGATTTTCTTACTTAGGGTTGACACATGCCTACTAAATATGGGATGGGGATTTTGGAAACTAACTTGGGGTAGAAAAGGTCACAAGCTAGGGTAACCAAAATGATAAGGGCTAGCTTATTACACTATTTAAGATAGGTAAGTTCTCAAGAAACATACAAGCTAGTGGATAAAGGGATGAAGAAGATTTAAATATTTAAAAAAGCAATTTTTTGTTGGATATGGATATATATTTTGTTGAATGCACAAGAAAAATGAGAGGGGGGTGAATCAATTGTACCTTAAAACTTCAAAACCCTCATACACATTCAAATCCATATTAATACAATTAACCCTTAATCTATTGTAATTATTTAGCATGAAAGGTAAACAAAAAAATCTCAAACAAATCAACACCATGCACAAGAGAATACCAGATTTACATGAAAAACCCAAGATGGGAAAACCACGATAAGGATTAGCTCACAATATAAATTAATATCAACACCGAATACAATAGGGCTTATTTTCCAAAGAAAGAAAGGATCATTTCTAAAATAAAAAAGAAGATAGAGAGGATTGTTACAAATAGAAATCCATCTCAATGCAACAAAGAAATCCACCACAATACCACCAAAACATTCATAGCTTGATTGAAGAATTGTAAACACCTTTTTTCTCACTGCATCCAACAATCTAACACATGAAATCTCATGTTTCACTTCTCAAATTCACATCTTGCTTGTCTATCTTTACATCTCTCAAAAAATCAACTCATATTTATATCATCTTCTACCTTAAAACCCTTCTCCAAGGTTGTCTATGCACATCAACCATGTAAATTTAAATTAGGTCTACACCAAAACACTTTTGTGGTGAATAGAAGTGAAAGAAAACCACACTACTCCTTATTTGTGTTGCAAGAATGGAAATATTGAAGGTGTTGTCATTGATGTCAAACGGTCAATTGGTTATCAACTAGTTGTTGTTGGCTTTATATGTCGAGAATATTGAGAAAATTGTAATGAATATATGTTGCAGGTGTTCAGTGGTTGCTCTAGGTTTTGGTTTGGATTTACTCCTATGTTTGTGTGGTTTAGACATACTGTTATTGGTTGCTAGAAGATGCTATATCCAAAATTTTAGTTGTTGATTTGTTGTACAGTGCAAGTTGTTTTCACTAGTTGTGAATTGTGATTTTTTGTGTTTCTAGTTGAGGTCTGGGAGAACTGTTGTTGGTCTATATTTCTCTTTGATGAAGTCTTATGACGTGTGGTTCTAAAGTTGCATTTCCCTGATTGTATTGAAGATAATTTCAGCATTTGGAAAGTTCGTTCTTAATGGTTTTATGTGTTTTACACTGGTTTGGCCAACCTTATGTGAAATACTACTTATGAGGTTGATGAATTGTGTTAGATCCATTTGGGTCCTTAGGAAGCATGTGTTTTGGGTCATCCTCATTTTAATTCCACCCTAGGATGTTTTGGCGCCGACCAAATCAGAATTTGGATTTGGATGGCCGACTTTGGATATGTTTCAAAGTTGAAGATGGTATAAATGCAAGATGAGTTAAGTGATAGAAAATATACAAGAGTGAAGAAGAAGAGCAATAAGAGAAAAGAGAAAGTGTAGTTTGGTGCGACATTGATTCTATTCAGTAAGTGTGTGTGTTGCGAGTGTGGAAGATCAATGCGAAGCTTAATGCCAAGTTTCCAAAAGCAGTGAGTAGAAGGTGAACTCTATCATTCATGCAATTAAATTGAGTGAATGTGGTGCAATCCTTTGTTTCATTGGGATTTTAGTCTCTCTGTAACAAGTCTTCTTTGTATCTTTGTGGTAGTGATCCCTTCAAGTTGTTAGCCCTATTGGATAGTGAGTCCTTGTTCTAGATAGTGAGTCCTTATTTCAGGCAGTGAGCCTTTTGTAATTGGTTTTGATATTCTCTATAGTGTGAGTTAATCCTCGCCATGGTTTTTTTCCTCATTGGGTTTTCCACGTAAATCTTGTGTTATTGTGTTTATGTGTTGGATTTGAGTTTTTTCATTGGCATTTGATGATTAATCATTTAAGCAATATTAAGTATTAGTTTTGGTGATTGAATTAAAGGTTTAATTTTGTGACAATTGATTCACCCCCCCTCTCAATTGTCCTATTCAGCAATTGGTATCAGAGAAAGGATCCTTGGTGAAGATCTTAACTGCTTGAGGAAGGTCCGGGATAGCTGGAAAAATGTTTTATGATTATCCAAGGTTTGATGGAACTAATTATGATATCTGGAAAGTATTGATGGAAAAATATTTAGAGTATTGTGGATATGATGTGGAGAAATCTTACAAGAATCCTTACACTCCTACTAATGGTTTGAGTACACCTGAAGAGATCAAAGCACATGAAGCAAAAAATAAGGTGAAGTACATCTTGAAGAATAGTCTAGTATATTTTGAGTTGATGAAGGTTCAAAATTTGAAGATGACTAAGGAAGTTTGGGATGCTTTGGAAAGAGTGCATGATGGTGATGAAAGAGTCAAAGAGGCAAAATCATAGAACTTGGAAACATAGTTTGATCTTCTACATATGTCTGAAGATGAGAATGTTAAAGGTTATGTACATAGATTAGATGAGTAGTGGCCGAAATGCAAGGACATGGTGCTACTATAGATAAAACCAGGATTGTAAAGAAGATTCTCAAAACTCTTCTTGATGCTTATAGTGAGAAGGTGAGTGCTATTGAGAAAACTATAGATTATAAGACCTATACTAAGGACCTTCTGCTAGGATTTTTGACATATTATGAGATGAGGAAGTCAAGTCTAAGGAATGGGTGCAAATCAAAGGCTACTTTTAAAGCTACAAAAGTTGAAGATCTGGATGAAGAAAACTTTGATGAAATAGAAGCTAACTTTGTAAGAAGAATGAGGAAAGGTTCTGATAAGTATGAAGGTAAGTTTCCCTTTAAGTGCTTTAGTTATGGAGAAATAGGTCATAATGCTACAAAGTGTTCAGAAAGAGCTAAGAGAAATAAACAAAGATATGAGAAAGAAAAGAAAGGAAAGAATATTAACAAAGCTTACTATGTGAATTAGAATGCTAGTATATCTGATGAGGATTTAGGATATGAAGATCTTGATTACAATGAATTATTGTTCTTGGAAATTAAGGATGAACTTATTCTATCAATTATTTAAAATAGGTAAAATAAATCCCTCCAACGAAGGAGAAAGATGAACGTACAGTTATCTCTTCCCTACATGCTAAACAAGAGAAGAATTATTGGGTAGTTGACAGTGGTTGTTTACATCACATGACTTGTGATAAAAGTAAGTTTTTAAAGATTGAAAAATATGATGGAGACTTGGTTATGTTTGGAGATGATACTAGTGCTAAAATATGTGGGATAGGTTCAGTGATTTTTTATGGCAAGCATCATACTAATGATGTCTACTATATTAAGGGTTTAAGGAATAATCTATTGAGTGTTGTTCAAGTGTGCAGAAAAGGATATGATCTTGTGTTTAATGATGGGAGATGTGAGATCTGGAAAGGATCTGAAACATTGATTGCTATAGGAAAGAAATCTGAAGGGAATATCTATCAACTTAAGGGTGTTGATGGATGATGTTTTATGACTCATATTAATGATAGTTGGTTATGGAATATGATAATGTGTCACAAGAATTTTGATAAGTTGGAAAGGATTAGTGTTGTTCAAGCCATGAGAGATTTATTGAGAATTACAAAGCTTGTTTATGCTATTTGCAGGAATTGTTAGTTTTGAAAGTAAGCCATAAATCATTACAGATCAAAGGAACAATCCACTACCAGACTATTGGATTTACTTCGTACAGATCTTCATGGTCCTACAAGAGTAAGAAGTCTACTTGGTGAATGGTACTTTATGATTTTAATTAATGATTATTCTAGATATACATGGGTTACATTTCTTAGAGAGAAATTAGATGCATTAGATAGATTCAAGGAATTCAAAGCTATGGTTGAAAATGAAGCGAACTTGAAGATAAAATGCTTAAGGTCTGAAAAAGGTGGATAATTCACCTCCCATGAGTTTAAATTTTTTTGTGAAGTGCATGGAATAAGAAGATATTTATCTACTCCAAGAACTCCTCAACAAAATGGAGTTGTTGAAAGCAAAAATAGAACAGTTCAAGAGGTTGTTAGATCAATGATTACTGAGACTGATTTACCAAAATTTTACTAGAAAGAAGCTATTCATACTACTATTTATGTATTCAATTGAGTTCAAGTAAGAGAAAAAAGTACAAAGACTCCCTATGAGATATGGCATGGAAGAATTCCTACTATTAAATATTTCAAGGTAGTCGAAAGCAAATGTTATATCAGAAGAGATGAAGAAACTTTGGGTAAGTTTAATGCAAGAAGTGATGAAGGAATTTTTCTTGGATATTCTACTAATAGAAAGGCATACAGATGTTTCAATAAAAGATTGAAAAATATTGTATAGAATTCTAATGTCAAGGTTGATGAGACAATGAAGAGTTCTACTGACATTGATGGATATGCATCTGATGAGCCTAACTGTGTAAGAATAGAAGAGATTGTGGAAGAAAAATAAAAATATGAGAAAGGGAAGCAAGGTGAATAGAATAGAATAGATGAAGATGCTTTGGTAATGTCCCCTGAGACATCAAAATATGTACAGAAGAATCATTTAGAAATTCAGATTATTGGAGACAAGACAAAAGGTGTGTTGACTAGAAGCAGAGCTGCTGCTAAAATGAATTTATGTTTACTTTCTGAGATTGAACCAAAGACCATAAGTGAAGATTGTAAAGATGAACATTGGAAGGAAGTAATGAAAGAAGAAATTATGAGGATTGAAAAGAATCAAACATGGGAATTGGTCCCAAGACCAGCAGATAAAAACATCATTGAATCGAAGTGGGTATTCAGAAATAAGCTAAATGAGAATGAAGAAGTTGTTAGAAACAAAGCGAGGCTTGTGTGTAAAGGGTAATCACAAGTAGAAGGCATATATTTTCATGAAATTTTTTCTCTAGTGTCAAGAATGGAAACTATAAGGATGTTTTTGGAATTTTCTCATAAAGACTTTAAGGTCTATCAGATGGATGCCAAGTCAACATTTTTTAATAATGAGCTAGAAGAAGAAGTTTATATGGAACAACCAGAAGGATTTCAGTTGACAGATCAACTAGATATGGTGTGGAGATTGAAGAAATCTTTATATGGGTTGAAGAAAGCTCTTAGAGCTTGGTATGCAAGGTTAGATAGGTACTTGATTGGTGCAGGGGCACCAAGTCCATTTTTGTAAATATGTTCAATTATAGTCATGTGATAGGTTTTAGGTTTTTTGAGTCATTTTACATATAATAAGGTCATAATAGACCATCTTCTAATGTATTGAGTCTATTTGGTTGGTCTAGAGTCATTTTGTTAAAAGTTGCAAAATCTTGCAAAAATTGTCATTGCAAAATTGCAAAATTGCAAGAAATAGGAAGTTGAAGGGTCAAGTAGTTAAAAAGTTGGTTGTAGTCATTGAGTTAGGATGGTTGATGTTTAAATATACTTTTAAACCTTGAGGCAGAGGTTGGAGAGTTGTATGTGAAGTTTAAACAATAAGAATTTCTTGTTTTTCATTAAAAATTCTATGTTTTTCTGGTAAACTATTGCTATAAGGTTCTGTATGGATCCGTACTAAAAGAAATTGATCAAAGATGATTTGAATTGGATAGAGAAAAGTGTTAGGATCATTTTTTTTTGTGTGATTTTATTTCATCAAGTTTCAAGGATTTTGTGAGCAATTTTCTAAAAATGGTCTGTAGCACCCCATTTTGAGGGTTTGAAGTAGTAAAATGGGAATCTAGGCCATTCCACCTAGTGAAAATCATTCTAACTTGGTGGAATGGATTCTTTCATTGTTTAGGTTTTCTATTTTTGTAGGTTCCTAGAGTAGGGAATTGGATTGAAGATTTTGTAGTGATGCCCTAGGTTTTTTTTTTAGTCTTGTTTTGAACCAAAAATGGTGGTTTAGAGTTGAAGTTTGATGAAAAGGTGTTGGTAGTGAGTGAGAGATGATTTAGGAAGCATGTGAAGACTTGGTATGATGTGTTTTATGAGTTGGTAATGTGAGATAGGCCTTGGAACACCTAGTTTCAATAAACCCTCCTTGGAAACAAGCCTAATTAGGCCAAAGTCAAGGGCTTAGTGATTTAGTGGGTTTGTGTAGTTCCAATTGTTAAAAGTGGTTGTTGGTGGCTATTTGTAACCTGTTAAAGGTTCTGCAATGGATTTTTAAGATTGGAAGAGAGTTTGGTAGGGTGATGCTTTGGAAAATAGGGCTAATTGTGGCCATTTTTAGCGTAGCAACAATTATTTGAGGGTATTGTTTTGAAACAACCCTATCACCTTTTGAGATATGTTAAGATAGAGCATAATGGGTGTATGAAATGAAAATCCTCTTATGGGTTTGAAGAATCTTCTAAAAGTTATGCACAATTTTATCTAGTTGATATACTACAAGGAGAATAGGAAGGAATTGTGAAAAGTTTCTAAGTTAGGGTTTTGAGGACTGAGAGATTGTTCCAAACAGTTTCATTTATGATTGTTTGAAGGTTTTCCTCCCTACTCTGCATCAATTGGTATCATATCATAGGTGTTAGATCTCTTGAAGGTGAAAGATTGAAGTTTGAGGAAGTGAAAAGTTGAAAGTTGGCAAGATGCCTCCAAAGAACAATCTAATAGCCAAAGAAGTTAGAGAACTAAAGGAACAATATGAAAAGGAGGTGAGACTTTATAAGGAGTCTCATGAAGCTTCCCTTGCTAGAATTTCAGCCTTGGAGAAGAATCAAAGAAGAGGAATGGTTAGTGGTGACCAAATTGATAAAGAGGACGAGGGTGAGAGTGAGAACACTCCAATAGGAGTCCATGATGATGAGGAATTGGAATTTGAAGAGATGAGAATGGTCAACATACTAAAGGTTTTCAAGGGTGATAATACTCCAAAGGTGAAATTTGAAGTGCCTATGTATGGTGGAAAGATGGACAATGAAGAAGTATTGGGTTGGATAGATGCTCTTGATAACTTCTTTGAATTTTAGGAGGTAGAAGACAATAAGAAGGTGAAATTTGCAAAAACCAAGTTGAAGGGCCCTTCTCTAATATGGTTGAACTATGTTCAAGAAGAGAGAGTCAAGAAGGGAAAAACAAAGATAAGTTCATAGGATAGAATGGTGGCAAAGGTGAAAGCACAATTTCTGCCTATAGATTATGCAATACAAACCTTTAGGAAGTTGCAAAATTTTAGGCAAAAGGAGTTAGATGTGGCATATACTGAAGAATTCTATAAACTGAGTATTAGAGTAGGACATACTGAAGATGAGGTAGAAAAGGTTGCAAGGTATCTAAATTTCCTTAGACTCAACATTCAAGATGAAATTGGTCTTAATACACCTAGGACAGTTGAAGAGTGTTTTTAGTTGGCTGTCAAGGTAGAGGAAAGGATAAAAATAAGGCAAGAAAAACAAGGAAGAGGTAGAGGCAACACTAATAGAGGAAGAGGTACAAGGAAGACCTATGAAGAGCAAGAAGATGCAAGAAAAAACAAAGACCAAGTTGTTGATCAAAGAGGTGGATTCAGAGGTTTTAGAGGAAGATTTGGTGAAGGTAGAGGTTCAAGCTCATTTTCAGGAAGGTGTTACCATTGGAATTAGTTTTTTCACCAGGCATGGAAGTGTCTAGAGAAACAAGATTCTACTTCAAGTGGTGGTGATAAAAGAGTTCAATTGGTGCAAGAGGATGATTGTGAAAGTGTAAACTCTCCTAATCAGTTTGTTGCTCTAGAAGTTGGGGAACTCTTAATGGTGAGAAGAAATCTACTCAAAGCATCCAAGGAGAAAGAATTCACACAAAAGAGAACACTATTAAGGACAACTTGCAAATGCAATGGGAAGGTATGTAAAGTTGTAGATTCAGGGAGTACTGATAACATGGCACCTAATGAAATGGTTGATAAATTGAAATTGGAAAAGATTCCTCATGAAACACCCTAAAAAGTGTCTTGGTTGAATGATAATAAATCTATTTTGGTGAATGAAAAAGCTTTGGTTGAGTTTAACATTGGTGGATATAAGGACAAGATTCTTTGTGATGTGTTTCCTATGGATTGTTGCCATTTTTTGCTTCGAAGACCATGGTAGTTTGATAGACATGCCATATATGGTGGTAGACACAATACTTATACTATTGAAAATGATGGAAATACCTTCACTTTAACACCATTGCAGGAAGATGTTAAGGAGAAAACCGAGGCAACTAAGGTGATAATGTTTGGTAAGAAGGAGTTCATAAAGCTTGAGGAAGACAAAATTAAAGAGTGTGTAGCCACTAAAAAATAAAAAGATGATAAGACAATAGATTTGAAGAGTGATCCAATTATGAAAGGAAATGATGATGATTTGATTTCAAAACTTGATAAAGAGAAGGTCGAGGGTGAATTGGTTGTAAGAGTGCAAGATTGGAATGATAAAATCATGATAGGGACAATATTTTGTTCTTTGGTTTCAAAATTGGTCAGTGGGAAGTTAATTTCTATCAAGACAGAGGTTTATAAACTTAATGAAATAGAGATTATTGGGGAAGAGAATATGATGAAAGAGATAAAAGGAAAAGGTGAAGTGAGTAAGGGTGAATGGAAAGAACATGTAGGTGATTTCAAGTGTGCAAAAAGAGTAAAGAAGAGATTAGTTCAAGAAAAAATTGGTAAATTTATGTTTGCAAGTGTCAAAGCAAGTTCTACATCAATTTTTGATAAGGGAAATATAAGAGAACATGCATCAGGTTAGTTTGTGAAGATGGAGCAGTGTCTATGTGGTGAACAATTCAAGAGCAAAAAGAATGATGCAAGTCTTCAATACTTGATATAGTGGAAATTCTTACAAAACAAAGGATCATTTGGATAAAAATAGGGTGAAATGATCAAGCATGATCTAATGCAATTAAATTCTGAAGGGACTTGAGTTCTTTTTAGTTTGGGCATATGGTGCAGGGGCACCAAGTCCATTTTTGTAAATATGGTCAAGTATGGTCATGTGATAGGTTTTAGGTGTTTTGAGTCATTGGGAATTTAATAAGGTCATAATAGACCATCTTCTAATGTATTGAGTCTATTTGGTCGATTTGGAGTCATTTTGTTAAAAGTTGCAAAATCTTACAAAAGTTGTCATTGCATAATTGCAAAATTGCAAGAAATAGGAAGTTGAAGGGTCAAGTAGTTAAAAAGTTGGTTGTATTCATTGAGTTTGGATGGTTGATGTTTAAATATACTTGTAAACCTCAAGGCAGAGGTTGAAGAGTTTTATGTGAAGTTTAAACAATAAGAATTTCCTATTTTTCATTGAAAATTTTGTGTTTTGTTTTTGGTAAACTACTACTATAGGGTTTTGTATGGACCCATACTAAAGGAAATTTATCAAAGATGATTTGAATTGGATAGAGATAGGTGTTAGGAAAATTTTGGTTTTTGTGTGATTTGATTTCATAATTTTCAAGGATTTTGTGAGCAATTTTTTGAAAACGGTCTGTAGCACCTTGTTTTGAGGGTTTGAAGTAGTAAAATGGGAATCTAGGCCATTCCACCTAGTGAAAATAATTCTAACTTGATGTAATGGCTCCTTTAGTTGTAGTTTTTTTTTTTGTGTAGGTTCCAAGAGTAGGGAAGGTAGATTGAAGAGTTTGGGGTGATGCCCTAGGTTTTTCTTTAGTCTTGTTTTGAACTAAAAATGGTGGTTTAGAGTTGAATTTTGATGAAAAGGTGTTGGTAGTGAGTGAGAGATGATTTAGGAAGCATTTGCAAACTTGGTATGATGTGTTTGATGAGTTTTTAAGGTGAGATAGGCCTTGGAACAGCTAGTTTCAATAAACCATCCTTGGAAATAAGCCTAATTATCCAAAGTCAAGGGTTCAATTATTTGGTGGGTTTGTGTGAGTTCCAATTGTTAAAAGTGGTTGTTGGTGGCTATTTATAAACTATTAAAGGTTATGCAATGGATTTTTAAGATTGCAAGAGAGTTTGGTGAGGTGATGCTTTGGAAAGTAGGGCTAATTATAGCCATTTCTAGCGTAGCAACAATTATTTGAGGGTATTGTTCTGAAACAACCCTATCACCTTTTGAGATATGTTAAGATAGAGCATAATATGTGTCTAAAATGTAAATCCTCTTGTGGGTTAAAAGAGTCTTCTGAAAGTTATGAACAATTTTCTCTAGTTGATGTACTACAAGGAGAATAGGCAGGAATTGTAAAAAGTTGCTAAGTTAGGGTTTTGAGGATTGAGAGATTGTTCCAAATGGTTTCATTTGTGATTGTTTGAAGGTTTTCCTCCCTGCTCAACATCATTTATTCAACAAGATTTTAACAAAGGTACAACATACAATAATCTATACTTTAAGATTGAAAATGACAGAATCTTGATTGTAGTAGTGTATGTTGATGACATTATCTTTGGAAGAAATTAAAATATGTGCAAGAGGTTTGTGGAAGAAATGCAGAAAGAATTTGAAATTTCTATGTTTGGGGAGATGAATTTCTTTCTTGGGCTACAAATTAATCAAACAGAGAAAGGAATATTCATTTCATAGTTTAAGTATGTGAGAGAGATGTTGAAGAAGTTTGGGATGGATGGTTCCAAACTGGTTAGTACTCCCATGGTGACTAGATACAAATTGGGTAAAGATAATGACTCACCTAAGGATGATCAAGCAAGTATAGATCTTTGATTGGTGGACTATTGTATTTGATTGCTACTAGACTAGATATCATTCATGTTGTCTATCTTGAGACTATATTTCAATAAGACACTAAGAAAAATCATGTTGCTATTGTTAAAAGAATTTTTAGACATTTGAATGACACTCTAGATTATGGATTGTGGTATCCTAAAGATACTGACTTTACACTTAGTGCCTATATAGATACAGATGTGTAGATGACATAAAAAGTACAAGTGGTGGTGCATTCTTTCTTGGATGCAGATTGGTGGCATGGTTGAGTAAAAAGAAAGATTGTCTCCTTATCTACTGTTGAAGTTGAGTATATTGTTGTTGCATCTTGTTGTACACAAGTTCTATGGATGAAACAAACATTGAAAGATATTACAATGGTATATGATGATCCCATTTCTATTTTTTGTGATAATACAAGTGAAATTAACATTTCAAAGAATTTGGTGATGCACTCAAGGATGAAGCATATATCTATCATATATCATTTCTTGAGAGAGAAAGACATGGAGAATGAAGTAAAGCTTGAGTATGTTCTGATGAAGGATCAAATTATTGATATTTTCATGCTCTTCCTAAAGGTACTTTTGAGTATCTTAGGGAGAAGTTAGGGGTTTTTTCCCTCCTTTCTCAAACTAGATGCTTATGGAGATGCATTAGTCTGGTGGATCTATGGATCTATCTTTCTTTTGGGCTGATGTTTTGGTGGCTACCTTTCAGGGGGAGTAGGTAGTATCAAGTGTTGTCATTATGAGTATTTTATTTTTCATATCAAAGGAGAAATGAATGTAAAATATTCTTTTTCCTTTGCCATTGATGTCAAAGGGGGAGACGAAGCATGTGAAAAAGGAAATGAAGAATGGGAGAAGAAGCATGTGAAAGGAAATGAAGCGTATAAGAAATTATCTACTAAAGGGGAGAAACAGATTCAGTTCTTGTATGTTGTCTTTGAATTTTTTTCACATCATGTGTTGCCATCAATGACAAAGGCGAAGATTGTTGCAAGAATGGAAAGATTGAAGGTGTTTCCATTGATGTCAATTGGTCAACTGGTTATCAACTAGTTGTTGTCGACTGTATATGTTGAGGATATTGAGAAAATTGTAATGAAGATATGTTGTAGGTGTTTAGTGGTTGCTCCAAGTCTTGGTCTGGATTTACTCTTATATTTTTGCAGTTCAACATGATGTTCATGGTTGTTAGAAGATGCTATATCTAGATTTTTGGTTGTTGATTTGTTGGATAGTGCAAGTTGTGTTCACTAGTTGTGAATTGTGGTTTTCTGTGTTTTTGGTTGAGGTTTGGGAGAAATGTTGTTGGTCTGTATTTCTCTTTGATGAAGTCTTATGACTTGTGGTTCTAAAGTTGAGTTGCCCTAATTGTATTGAAGATAATTTCGGCATTTGGAAAGTTCGTACTTAATGGTTCTATGTGTTTTACATTGGTTTGGATGACCTTGTGTGAAATACAAATTTTGAGGTTGATTAAGTGTTTTGGATCTATTTGGGTCCTTATGAAGTGTGTGTTTTGGGTCACCCTCATTATAATTCCAACCTAGGATGTTTTGGAACTGACCTAATTAGAATTTGGATTTGGATGGCTGACTTTGGATATGTTTCAAAATTGAAGATGGTATAAATGGAAGACGAGTTAAGTGATAAAAAATATATAAGAGCGAAGAAGAAGAGCAATAAGAGAAAATAGAAAATGTAGTTTGGTGCAACATTGATTTTATTCAGTGTGTGTGTTGCAAGTGTGGAAGATTAGTGCAAAAATTAATGTTGAGTTTATAGATGTAGTGACTAGAAGGTAAACTCTATCATTCATGGAAGTAGATAGAGTGATTGTGTTGGAATACCTTGTTGCATTGGGATTGTAGTCTCTTTGTAACAAGTCTTCTTTGTATCTCTGAAGTAGTGAGCCCTTCAAGCTATTAGCCCTGTTTGAGATCGAGTCCTTGTTTCAGATAGTGAGTCCTTATTTTAGGTAGTGAGCCTTTTGTAATTAGTTTTGATATTCTTTATAGTGTGATTTAATCCTCACTGTGGTTTTTCCCTCATTGATTTTTCCACATAAATCTGGTGTTATTATGTTTATGTGTTGGATTTGAGTTTCTACATTGGCATTTGATGATTAATCATTTAAGAAGTATTAAGTATTAGTTCTGGTGGTTGAATTAAAGGTTTAATTTTGTGACAACTAATTCTCCCCCCCTCTCAGTTGTCCTATTCAACAATTTGGGACCCAAATCTATAATACCACACTACAAAACACTTCTATAAACAAAAAATATCTATTAAAATTAGTGTAAATACCAAGGTTGGTTGTTACCGATGTAAACACCAATAAATTTTTAAGTACATGCTTCCTTTGATCCAAAAACACCTCACGAACAAAAAATTCCACCTGAACATAAAGTATATATTCCAAAAACACCCTAAAATCCAACAAAATCCTTTGCAACAACTTCTACCTAAGAAATGTACACACCTAGTACACTAAACAACTCTACTATATACTGCAACTTAAGAAACTAACTTCTGAAGCACTAAACCTTAAACAACCATGAATGAAGAAAGATACCAACACTATCAACACTCCTTCAGATCCTCAAGACATTAAACCAACCTACAAACAAACATGGAGGAAATACATTTCTCCTAAACACCTCTGCAATACACAATTCACATATTGGTGAACACAACTTCTGCACAATGATCCAACACACCAAATTTTGAATACAATGCCTCTGAACATTTTTGGTCACAAATCTAAAATGCATAGGAAGATCTTTTTTGTGCCTTCAGCACACACACCTCATTCAGAATGGGAACCCTCTCTTTCCTTTTGCCTCTTGGGCCACTTTTTTTTCTTCCTTGTTTTGCGTGCCCCCTATTCTGGTGTTCTAAATGGTCTATGAGTTCCAAAGAGTTCATCTTGAGTTGACCATATTTTTCCCCCTTCAAATTTTCAAGACTCTAAGCCTTCGTGAAGTTCCCTTGGTTGTTTGCCTTTGCTTTTCAAATCTGGCATCCAAGGAGTTGGTTGGGTCTACCTTGTCGGGCCGCCCCATGTGGGTTTCCTTCACCTCGTGGCTATTCCAAACGACCTTTCTCCTCTGAATTTTTGTCTTCCGGGACCTACGTGCCTATTTGTCGCTTCACTTATTAATGATTGACCAAATGGCCATTGGTTGTCTACCTCCCGCCTAGCAGGCCCCGATGCTCCCACCGTTGTTTTCAAATGATGGCTCACCAACCCTCAGCCCTGTCGTATAGTCATTAATAGGGCACATTTAATGCCTCATTTTCTATAAATAGGCAATTGCAGCTATCATTTTCACTTGTCAACTTGATCAAAAAATAGTCAGAGCCAGCTTCCAGTGTCACCTTCGTGCCCGATGAGTCCCATCGACGATTCAAAGCATCCGATAATTGTTTCTTAGGCTCATTCATCAGGATCTCAAGGTAGGGTTTTCACCCACATGCCTTTTATAATGTTTTCTTTGATTTCTAAAAAAAGTCGCTAAATCTAAAATAGAGAAAAATTGAAAATTAGTTAAAATTGAATAGGGCGCACTAAACCCACATCGTGAAACCTTGAAAAAATTCAAAACTAGATGCATATACCATCCGCACAACTCGCACTCTCCACCGCCGGTTCTTTGACTAGGGCTTTCACCTCTGGCAGGCCCGCACCTTCCCATTTCCATCACCAATGTTGAAAATTGAATTAAACTTAAGAACAAAAAACAACCCCCTTGGGTCCTCCTTGGCAGGATGCTCCCTCTGCTCAGCCGCTTTAAACTTCATTTGGAACCCTTGGAAAAACTAGCGAGTCATTGACCCGTTCGGGTCCACTCCCATGGGATTTCATCTCTGGGGTGCCATTCCAAACAGCTTTCCAACCCTGCCTTTCCAAAGTGCGGACCTTGCTCCATTGATTTCATAAATGAACTCAAAACTCTATTGGAACCTTAAGTATTGGTCTATCTGCAGGCCCCTTCTTGTGGATTGTCGTCGGCGGAGTTCCGTCCAGATTCCACCATTTCAAACAGCTTTGACACCTCGTCCTTCTGACTTTCAAGCCTCTCCCTTGACTTCTCCACTACAAGAATGCACAATAGTCTGAGTGGGTGGGTCACCCACTGTAGACTTCCATCCCCATTTCACCTTTACATGAATGACCATCTTTAATAGTGAAACCTAACTGTCCGCCTAGCCACCAGATCTCAGAACGATCTTTGCCGGTCAACTCCATTTTCCATCCAAACAACTAAGTCACAACATCATTTCACGCCCTACCTAGTGGAATTCCATCCATGGGCCACCGTAGTGAACCTGCTATCTTGAATGACTTCTGAGGGCTAACATTCTACCCTCCGGGTACCGAGCTCTCTGAGGTTGCCAATACATGAAAATGAAAAATCATCAAGTGATGAACCTTCTGTGGGTCTCTTCTATCGGGTTGTCATCTTCAGAACTCTATCTTTTCTCTTCCATGCTCCAATGGAAAATTGTCCCCGTCTACCTGCTGCCTGGAACCTAGCCTCCCATTTCCCACTTAACTTTCAAATGATAAATGAATGAGACCGAGGCCTTCCGTGAACCCGATGTTGTGGGTTTCCCCTACCAGGCCACCATATAACTTTCATCATTTCAAACAACAGCCACTTAGTGCCCGTCTGCTCCTTCCAACCCACAATAACTAGAATGTAAATTGAGCTCCGATGCTATCCTCTAGAGCTTCAAGCCCCGTTTGGCGGAACTCCACCCTCAGACCGTCATCTTGCCAACACCCTTTAAATGAAAAACCTCTAACAACTCAGCTCCCCTATGGTTCTGCTTGCTCAAATGATGATCTTAATGCCCTCTAATCTTCAAAATGACTCTGACCCATGTGCTAAAATGGAGCAACCATCTTGGAGGACCCCACAGATTGACCAAATTTGAAGGCAGGTCAGGACAGGTGAGTCATCGTGCCCTAATTTTCGTCCCTCCTATAGCTGCTACAAAACAACCATCAACATAGGGAAGTCTGATCCCCTAGGCCCTAATTGCTCAAACTCTTTCTTGTGAAAAGATAGTGACAATCGAGAAGAAATGTTAGGACTTTTAATAGATTAATTATTGAATCTAATGTCGTTTTGCAGGATTTTAGCTAACTTTCCCATATTTTAATGCTTGAATGTGCTTACCTCCCTCTCGCGTGCAGGATATATGGAACCAGGTGCAGGACCTTTAGAGACAACCGTAGAGAAGGACAAGGGAAAGAAAATAGTAAAAGAACCCCATGGAAAAGAAGACAAAGATGAGATGAAGTATAAACTACAAGGTCACCTTAGCCTAGAAGGAGGTCTCAGATACAAACATCGGGCATGTAGACATTGATGAATTCAAGCAAAGGGTCTAGATCAACCCTACAACAGAAAGTGTGAGAAAGATCATAAGCAGTGGGATGGCCAAAGCTACAGGCTTCCCTCCTGCTCTTGTTGTCATTGAACTTGTAATGGCCTATAGTGAGGCATATCAACTAGATACCAGAACCATTGTGGACAAAGATGGGAATGTTCTAGCTGACTTCTCCACCAAGTCAATAGGAAAGATCTTCCATATCCCTACCTTCGGGGAAATGGAGGAAGCAACCAAGGAAGATGGCAAGGATATGTGGGATGAAGACCCCCTCACATTAAAAAGACTTATAAATCAATTCTAGTTGAAAGAGAAGAGGGACAGTGCAACCAAGGTGCCTTAGGAGCTCTTTCGCAGCAAATTATCTGAGGACTACCATGACTTTGTAACCTTGCTAATCAAAGTCATGGACCTTCCAAATACAACCTACTTTTAAGAGTGGATGTTGTACTTCGTGGAGGAGATCCTTCGAGGTAAAACCAAGTTCTATTGGGTAGGAATTATTAGCAATTGCTTGCACGAATAGTTTATGGCTATGAAGAAGACCTCACGCTTTTACATGAAATATTACCTTGTCTATTTGTTAGCTGACAAGACACAATACATGGGCTTGTTTAGGGCTCCAGATATAGAAATAGGTAGGGACCTAAAGGTTTATGACAGATACCCTCAACTCCAATTCAAGAATTTTAAGAGAGATTATTACAGAGTTAAGGATGCTTTCATAGGTCACATCATTAGATTGCTTGGGGGTGACTTTGAGAGAAGAGTCCCCCATAGTGCGAATGCATTCCTTTGCCAGTTTTCCTTCCTATTCATACAATTTCCAAAGTTTACCTACATCTGAGCTGAAGGATTTTTCAAAGAAACCATACAAGCTGTCGCGGTACCCAAATGATCGGATAATATTGTTGGAACTCTCTTAGCAGCTGTGAAATGCACACGCCCTCCTGAGCAACAAGCATAAGGTTGGGATTCCTTAACCCCTATCCTTTGGCAAAGGGTTGTATGAACTCCACACGTCTCAATGTGTGGACAATTCAGATAAAGAACTCATGGAGTATCACCTAAAGTTCCACACTGCCCGACCGTCAATGGACCCCTATGGTAAACTTAAGAAGATGGTCATGGTTGAATATGCCCATGGGCATAGTGTTGAGGATTTCAGGGCCAACTGCAAAAATGAAAATGAAGTGTGAATGAGGCACTACATGCACATGACTGTGTATTTTTTGAAGAGGGTCAACTTGTTCTTAGTTCCAGACCAAGTAGTAGAAGATGAAAATACAATGATGGATCCTTGGTACAATGCAGTTGCTAATCTCCTACTGGCACTGATTGATTGGAATGAGCAAGAGGTTGATGACGTCGACATTCTATCAAAGCCTGTTGAGGCTAGAACCAAGGAATGGATTGATGGGAAGATTGCCCAATTGAAGTAACAAGGGGTCACCCTAACCTATGAAGAGCTTGAGGATGAGATTTCAAGTGAAACGGATAGTGGGACAATTGTTGGAGAAACCTCAAAATCAAAGAAGTGGAGGGTGAATCCTCCAAGAGACCAAAGACATTAGGCATGCCCACCATTCAAAAGGACCCTCTCCATGAAGGAGAAGAGATAGAGACCAAGCAACTAAAATCTCCACCTGTTGCCTCCAGTCTCGCAGCCACTGCTGCTACTGATGTTGCTTTTGTTGCTTTGGCTACCTCTCAGGCGATGGTTGCTACTTCCCCACCTATGGTGGACATCTCAGTCCACCTTTCCTCCACTCTGGTCATGGCACAAGTGATGGTAATAGACTCTTCTTCCCCCACCACCTCTCTGCTTTCCTTTGCCTCCATGTCTCTGACAACATCTCTCCCAATGGTAACAACAACAATACCAATGTCTACTCTCTCGCTCCCAAAAGACTTCTCCCGCCACATGCAAAAAATTCCTGTAGAACTATCTAGGGTGCTGATGAACCCAGCTATATAGGCTACCTTCGCACAATTTTTTTTCAATCTTCCTATCCATACTGCTGCAATTGAACCACTAGAGATGAAGGCCATAATGGAAATATCAGAAAAGTTGGAGAGATAGGAACGAGAAGCTACAAAAGAGATGGAAGAGGAAGCAGATGATTACCACAAGCACCCTGAGTACCAGTATTTGACTATCAATAAGGTGGTGCATGAGGGAGAAGAAACACAATCATCAGAGGAGGACACTAATGAGCCAGGTACCAAGTATATTGTGGAGATGTTCGATCTCGACCTTGAGGAGGAGCTGTCTGAACAACTCAAGAATGTCGAAGAAGTAGAAAGGCAACTTTTTGAGGAAGAAAAGGAATCAAGTGAGAAGATGGAGGAGGATACTGTACCTCCAATTGGGGAGCATGATGAAATCCCAAAACATGATGAAGAAATGCCTCTTTCAAAAGAGTGGGAAGAAGAGGAAAATAAAGAAGATACTGAAGCTAATAAAAGCCTAGAAACGAAGTAGCCTAAGGAGCATGGGCATGATGAAGAAGAAGAAAAGAAAACTACTAAAGGGGAGGACAGCCCCAAAGAGCACGCAACCTCTGAATCCCCACAAAAGGAGACCATATTCATTCACAATTATGATGAGGAGTGAGGAAGGACAAAACAAGAAGCTCTGGGTGATAAGGTAATGGAAATCCAACACACCCGTGAGGAGGAAGGTGGTCATGAATCACCAAAAGGAAAATCTCAGATGCTCAGGTGGCTAGAGAAATAGTTGGAGAAGAAAACCCCAACTATAAAGGATCTCTGAGGGCAAGGATGGAGGCCATCTTGGCTCGAAACCAAATAAGCATGAAGAAAGAGAAGAAGCCTAAAGTCAAATCTTAGTTGACAATGGATGCATCTGAATCTAGGACTGTGCAAATAGCCACCCCAATGGTAAATGAAGAGGGGGTAAGCTATAACATCTCCACCCTTGATTTGGGGACTGCCATAAGAGAGTAGAAGATTGACCACCTCCAAAGTTTTGTTGCCACCATCATGCACCAAATGAACAGGGATAAGATTTCCAAGGAGGAACTAAAAGCGCAAGTGGCTGATTTGACAACATATATTCAACAATGGTCATTATTGGAAGAACTCTCCACCACATCCTCAGTGCTGCCACAGTTACTGTCCAAGGACCACATTGATGAACTAAAGAAAAGAAAGAATTGGACAAAAGCCACAGAAAATTGGGTCATGGTTCAAACAAGTCCTCTACAATGAAAATATGGGCATCGGTCGTGCATTCAGAACAACCAACAAATTCTTGGAGTTACAAAAAGTGCTTGAGGGAATAAGGAAATTTTGCACTGACTTCCCCAAGTTATACAGGATCATGTACCCCAAACTTGAGGCTATCCTCAAGGTACTTGATGGATCCTGGGAAAAGGAAATTTCTTTGGAAAAAGGTGATCATTGGCTTGTGGAGACGTCGAAACTGAGCCATGACCACATAAAGGAGGTGTTAGAGCACATGCTTCATGAGGTGGAGCTATAAATTGTTCGAATCAAGGAAGTTCAAGCTTCTTGTGAAGAATACATAAAGTTAATGATGGACTTTGATGTGCCCTCCATTGAGTTCAATCCAGAAAAGATAAAGCCCTACTTTCACAAGAAAATGGAGAGCAGAACTGCAGATACACTAACACTAGATTTCATGGGTTTTGCTTCCCAAGCCTCTTCTCAGTCTGAGTAGGTGATTAAGAATGTGCATAAATATGACAGGGACTAGGATGACCTCACAAATAAATCTAGAGAATTCAACTTTTAGGTGATCTAATCAAATATATTGGAATGGAACAAGCTCCAAGCATTGATCGACAGGTTTGTGGAGTACGCCACCTTGAAGAGGAATGAAGGAATTCTTGTAATTGATGACGAATTCCTTACAGTGTAGCTACATCAAAGGAAATAAACAAAAGACAAAAGAGCTATAGTGCTTCCACAAGAAGACAAAATAGGGAAAATGACAAGAATATATTTTTAAATTGTAATATATTTGGGGGTAGGTGAAACCCTAGTTTGTAGCGAATCTTGGCCATTCATTTTGCTTTTTGAACACTATAAATAGGTGGTCTCCTCTCATTTTCAAGAGAGACTTAAGTTGTTGTAAAGGCATGTTGCTGAATTTTAATAGTTCATTGACTTTTGGTGAATTCTTGAGTTTTGGTTGAATATTACATGGTTCTTCTCCCATAGTTAGTTAATTTGAGTAGATTTAATTTGTTGTTTTGCATGTTTTAGCCTATTCTAGTAGATTAGTTGATGATGTTCACTGATTTTGAAGAATTCTACTGTGTGTTGACAACTTTCCTTGTCCATACTTTTTGTTGTTTATTGATGATAAATAGCTATGTAAAGTTAGTTTGGGCATAATCTAAAAGATACTCTAAACTTCTATCTTTTACTCATGCTTATGGTGAATGAATGGTTGAATATCTATAGTCCTTAGAAGCTTGCACAAGTTTCATGACACTGTGAGTTAATCTGGTTAAGTGAATTTCTATTTTAGGAATGCTATCCGCAACAAGGTCCTCCATGATCATTGTTCACTACTAGTTTCAAACCCAGGAACTTCTTCTCTTCCCTACCCTTTTTTCCTTGTTTTAGTAAGTAACCTATGCTAAGGTTCATTGCACATTGTAAAGCCAAATCTCAAGCTGAAATAGGAGTTTAAGACTGCTATTTGAACCTACAACAATTGCACACCAACTTCCCCATCTCAAGAACTCCATTTTAGGATCCAACTTCCCTCCAGCTTAACCCTGTAAGTCTACCCTGTGATTACCAGCAAAATCACATTGAACCAACTGAGAAATTCCATGCAAGTCATGAGCTGACACTTGAGAGACCTTAGGGTGATTTTTCAGCAACTTGTTGTTGAAGATTACCTTTCAAGAGAGGTAGTGCACCTATGCAATGCCTGTGTTGAGAAAGTTCTAAAACACCCATCAACAAAACTGGCACTAGAAGGAGGGTGCATTTGAGCTAAGTTGGATTGAGGTGATTCACTCTCCCTTGAGAGATCCCGAAGAGTTTTAAGGTCTACTCCAAACAAAGGGGAATTTTAGGAATTGCAGCCTCAGACAAGGGCTAGAAGAACTAAAAGAGGGAATGCAACCTCTTCTTCCTCTTTCATTTAACCCACTTCACCTTCACCTTCACCTCCTTTCTCCTTCCATTTTCCTCATACGTAGCAGACGTCCTTCACCTCCATCCCTTCCCTTCAGCCATACCACACTGCTTTCCCACTGCTTGCTTCCCACAACTGGAGTGTTGTCCCCTTCCCTTCCCTCCAAGTCCAGGGTGTAGTCTCGATTCCCACTACCCCTTTGCAGCCACAAGTCACTGTTCAATAGCAAATACCACCCCCGCCTCCCCTCATGGCTTGGCTAGGAAATAATCCTTCCTTGTTGTTCTTCAATGCTTACCATGACATGCCTAAGAACCTAGAGAGATTTTCTCGAAGTTCAATCCTTGGGATCCATAGAGGACAGCTGAGGAACACATCAAGATATTCCAAACAATACTAAAAGACATGCAGATCAATTAGGAAGATGTGGCATGTAGGCTTTTCCCTTATTCATTGGGGGAGGAAGCCTTCTTTTGGTATATTAACTTGCCAACATGATCCATAACATCTTGGGATTTGCTAATGAATGCCTTCTTGTAGAAGTACAAGATCCCGATCAGCCCTTCAAAGCTATATCGACAATTCACATCAGTTCTTAAGGAAATCAATGAGCTGATTAGCTCCTTCAATGATTGATTCCACTTCACCTATATAAGGTTGCAAGCCCCGTATGTACTCGATGATGTTGCTGCCTTGCTATTCTATTATGCAGCATTAGATAACCTCATAGCTGCATTGGTGAAGAGAATGTGACCAACTCCAACTCAATTAGTAGACGCTTATGTGGAGACAGTTATTACCAGTACTGACTTGGGTCAAAAAAAATTTGGTCCGCTTCCCTCCTTGGGATAGGCTACCCATCTTCTGTGGAATTAGGGACTTACTCAAGCATTGCAACATCAAATGCCCCTGATGAATCAAGTACCACATCTACCTATAGTGCCTCATCCTGGGCAACCCATGAACCAGGCATCACCAGTGCCTCATTACTTGTAGATTCAACAACTACAATCATATCCACAATAGACTCAAGTTCCCCTATACTTACAAGGGATTGAATTTCCACCTGCTCAACAAAATCAAACGTTTCAGTCGAGCAATGCAAATAAGGATCGGTTGGATGAGTTAACGGAGATGATCCAAAGGATGTCCACAAAGATGACACACTTGAGAAATCATAACAACCAACTGGAAGCGTCTCAATGCAGCATCTAGGCTAATCTTTATAGAGATAACAGGGACAACCATGAGGAAAGTACCTCATCCAGGCCAAATTATGAGCGAGGACAGAACTCCAATCAAAACTTTGAAAGAAGACCCTCTTAGAGGCAGAATAGGACATGGAATACAAGACCAAACAACAAAGGTGTTCCCACTCCTCTTGATTAGCCTACCAACACAGAAAAGACAACTAGTGGAGTGTGCCTTGTAGAAGTTGCTCTGTCTAGATGGTGTAGGATTCATAAGAGTAATAGGAATTATGAGTTGGATTACCCTGAGTTTCAAACAGCCATCGAAATCTTCCAAGTGGAGGTCTAGAACACCGTTGACAGTGAAAATTATAGGGACATAGTCCCATCCGACCCTTATGATTCCTCTTGTCTCATGGTCAATTAGGCCCTATTCTCGCGAAGCGAGAACAATGAGCCTAAGATCGATACCACCTCTGCCAAGAACGAAGAAGTACAAGAGGTAAGTAATGAAGAAGCTTTATCTCAACTCTTTACTTCAGTAGATAATAGTCCAGTAGATGAAGAAGATCCCCATGAGGATGAAGTGAAAATGTTCCACCAAAGAACATCTTCATATAATCTAAGAAATAGACAAATAGGGGGACCGTTTACTACCTCCACTTCGCCTAATAAGTTCATTACCCCACTTGACCCCAATGCAAGCAACAACCTAGGCTACCCTTATGTGCCCAAACAATATTTGAACAACAAAAAATAGCCAAATCAAACACAAAATCAAATAGCTAGCTTGTCCATAGGCAGATCCTTTGATGCCAAAATTGAGCAAATTGGGGAATATGTTGTTGAGGAATTTAAAAAATTTAAAATCAGCCTATCCACTTTTTAGCTACTCAAGGTTCCTACAGTTAGGCACGCCTTTTTTAGGGTAATTAATGGAACCCCCTCCTCTAAAACAACACAAGAAATACCTACCAAGAGGTTCACCTTTGAAGAGCCTCGGTAGGAGCCCGTAATCTAAGAGATCATAGGAAAAAAGAAGGATGCCTCCACCAACCAACAAGCTGGAAAACAACCAGCCAAAGAGAAAACCCTAGTGAAAACTAAGGAAAAGACAAATGAAAAGGATAAAGGTCAAGTGGCCTAGGTCGACGTACCCATGGGTCTCTTCCAAGGAAAGTTTGAAACACCACCTTTCCTCATCACAATTAGAATATTTGGGAAGAATTTTCACAATTGTCTGATTGACTCAGGAGCATCAGCCAATGTCATACCTTTAGTAGTTTGTAAAGCCCTTGGTATTGTTGGAGCCTAAAATTTTATGCAAATTTTAGTTTCCCATATGTGAAAATTTGATTTTGGCTCTCAGAAGTAAAGTTGAAAAATCTGCTTATGT
Source organism: Sequoia sempervirens (assembly GCA_007258455.2). Lineage (NCBI taxonomy): Eukaryota > Viridiplantae > Streptophyta > Pinopsida > Cupressales > Cupressaceae > Sequoia > Sequoia sempervirens. The sequence goes on along the minus strand of VDFB02271358.1, from coordinate 1,229,347,931 downwards.
GGCTCATTTTGAAAAATCATAACTTTGGATTTGTTCGTTTTTATGCCAAACCAATTTGCAGACATGTTTGTCTAACATATGGGAGTATGCATGCCAGTTTTTAGCTTCATATGATAAATTTTGACAAAGTTTCAAAAGGCCAAGTTGAAGGGTTTTTGAGAAAATTTGTTGTCAGCACAGTGAAAATCCTGTTAAAGTGGTCAACTTTGAGGGTGAATATTGAGCAAATGAATAATGATCATAAAAAAATGGTTCATGAATTCAATTCTCTACACCAAATTCTACCTCCATGCCAATTTTCAGGTCTCCAGGGAATCATTTGATATTTTTACAAAGCCAAAACCAAATGAATTTTACACAGTTTGGAAACTGTATTTCTAGAGCAACTGCAAAATAGTCAGCTTTGATGTTTGATATTTCATGAATGAAGATGATTGGTGAAAACAAATCTTTCACACATGTTCACCATGCCTAAATGAGTTAATATCCAAAGTTATAGCTTCCCAAGATCACACTTGATATTTTTTCAAAAGGGGCAAATGGAGGGTTATAATTGAGCTTGACAGTGGTAATTTTTAGAAAATGTTGAGTAAGCAACTTTGGAAATTTATAGTTTTCAATTCCGAAAACTTCATGCCAAACCATATGATGAGCATACTCTCCTATCACAACTCAACATGTATATGCATTTTCATGGTCGTTGGAGAAGTTCTGGTATGTTTTTTAATTGTTTTGTGATTGCTCTGGGCTAGATTTGGCGCTCCAAAAAAGTTACAAAATTTGAAATTATAAGGATGACCAAGTTGGTTTTTTGGCCTCAAATATCTCCAATTTCAAATTCATTGAATTTTGAGGTCATTTGGTGCATTAATTTAAAATTTCATTTTTCTCACTACATGCTCCGACAGTGTCAGTTTACAAAGGAATTACTTTGATTTGGTGAGCTGTTCAAAATCCGTAAACAATTATTTTACCCACAAAAGCATATTGGGTCAAATTTATAAAATATTTGCACGAGGAGTTGAGATATTTTCACCAACTGGATATATAATTATTTTACCCAAAGGAATGATTTAAATCGGGTGAAATATTTCAATCAAACAAAATAAACTGGAATATTTTTCACCAACGGAAATACAAGAGTGAATAAATTATTATTACAAGAAGGGTATATTTCATTGGGTAAAAAATACTAATGGAGATTTAAAGTAATAATCATGGTGTGATTATTTTAATAAAATTGCAATCTTGATTTTTCACTGAGAGGTTATTCAAAGTACAAATGTTTTTACTGAGTAAAACATTCTCTAGGGAGTTAAAATCTTTTGAAGAGTCATGGAGGGGATAATTATTTTACCCAAGGATTATTTTATTAAATTGAATAAGCCAAAGATTTTCCAGCAAAAGGATTAGTGAAGATTGTTAAGATCTCAAAAGTATTGCAAAATGATGATTATTATCCACGAAGACACAAGGATGAAGATTAAAATATTTAATTTGCTGATAAGGTAACTAATTAAATATTTTATTTTGCTGAGAACAATTAAACAAAGAGTTGCACCAAAAGGAAGAGTTGCACTAGATGGATGTCATGAAAGGTTGTAACCCTAAAATAATGTATATATGTCAAATGAAACAAAAGGAAAAGGGGTAGAGATTTCGAAAAAATAATCAGTAGGTTAGGTAATTGGATAGGGTGAACTGTTGCCGAAATAAAACATCATGTTGTATATTGTAAAATCCTTTCAAATTATTTAATGGAGAAGAATGCATAAATTTGGTGAAATCCTTTTTTGGTGTTTAGTTGTTGTGATGAAATTATTTACATTTTTATCTGGTTGTCTCCAACTTGAGGTCTTTTAATCATTTAAATCAGTATATCAAGTATATCCTTGATTTATCAAAATGTATTCCCATTTTGTGTGAATTAATCAATTGGTGTCTACAAGTCAGATTTAAATTCTTTTGGATGAATCACAGTGATTTAAAGATTTCTTTTGGATAATTGAAGAAGAGCTTGGTAAGAAAATATTCCAGCACAATTTATGCAAGTCATAAATTTAGTGAAGTTTTATGCCAGTCATAGAACCTCATTCTCAAAGTGCCTAGCAACTAGAGTTAAGCCAAAAAGGGGAAACACATATCATTTACCTCTTGAATCCATTAGCCCAATAGAAGTAGGCACTGGTTACACCATCCACATCTTAGAATTCTATTAAATCTTGTTCCAAAACATTCACATTTCAAATTTAATATTAGGAGTAGGAGTAGTCTACAAGCTTTTATCTATTAAATTTGTGCCATTGTAATAGATTCATCAATTCAATCAAGTCATACAACCTTAAGTCTGCTTTATTCACATAGGTACACCCGCCTAGGTTTGGTAGCACCTGAAGAGTAGAAGGTCTAAACCATTTGGCCTTGTCTGTTACCCTAAAACGTACCAAGAGATTGGCAACCTCTTGAGGTATTTTACTTGCATTTTTTAGAGCTAACAGGTATTACCCCCACACCTTCGAGAAGAAAATTAACTCAATTGGACAAAAATAAGGTCAAAATTGTGGGAGAGATCAATTGCATCCTAATGCAAATTGCTGCAGACCTAAGGGTGCAACAGGTTATTGACATCCAGGTTGCAGATATTCCTGATGCATACAAAATTATCTTGGGATGAGACTTCACCCATGTATTGAATGGATATGCCGCAAAATATTTTTCTCACATGTGGCTACCATGGAAAGGGTTTCCAAACCAGAGTCAAATAGATCGGGAGCCACACATGAAGTTTATGATCATAGAATATAACAACACTAATGAGGCATTGCTTGTTGAAACAAAATTGGGAAATTATTGTCCCTTTGCTTATCAGGAAGAAGCAAAGCCTCAAGAAGAAGAGCTAGTTGCAGAGTCTTCTTGGTGCAATTCAATCCTCCGACCAACTTGACCTATGCACCTCAGAGCACATAAATGTTAGTAGAATTAGAGGATGATGAGCCTTATGAAGATGGTAATTTAGGATTGTTGTACGATTTTCAAGACTTCATGGAGAAATGTGTGCAAGATCAACTCAACCTATGGGCGAGGATGGACTTCCAAGAGCTCTTGCTGCCAAGTTGGTGCAGAGTTTACAATGCTACCCACTCCAAGTTTGAATGTTGCTTGTGCCAAACAATAGTGGAACATATCAAAGGATTAGTTACTTCTCAGAAGGAGATGCCAATGGGGCAGCTTGCCCCCAATCATACTGAACCAATGCCTACTTTGGAGGTTGTGGATGCAAGCACGTAGCTCAAAAGGAATGAACCTATAATTGACCCTAGCATCAAAAAACCTTCCAAGTTCTAGACGCTACACTTTGATGGGTCCAAATCCAAACAAGGAGCTGGATTCAGGTTCAAACTCATCAGCCCTATAGGTAAGGCCTACTTTGCTGCACATAGGCTTCAATTTTATTGTACCAACAATGTAGCAAAATATGAGGCTTTGGTCCATGGTATCTTAATGACTCTAAGAAAGAAAGTTGAAATGCTACAAGTTTTTGGTGATTCTAAACTAGTAGTCAAACAAGTCAGAAAATTATACTCATGTCATGACAAAAGGCTTGCAAACTATAGGCATAGAGTCTGGGATCTTTTAGAGAGCCTAGATGCATTTAATATAGAACTGATCCTGCATTCTTAGAATCATACTGCTGATGCCTTGGCTCAAGCAGCCAACATGCTACAACCCATGTCCTTGTCTGGACTCAAAAGATTCACTGTTGAATTGACCCCCACTCTATCTGTACTAGATAATGTCACTCATTTCTAGGTATTCAATGATGATAAGCGCATCCTAGAGTTTATCACTAGTTCTTATGTGTTTGCAACACAAATAATTGATGAAGATGACCCCAAGGAAGCCAAACTAGATATAGAGGAGGTCATCAACCTCAAAACTAATATGATCCCTAGAGGTATGGTTCAACTTGAGTGCATATTTGATCAAGATAAAATTATAAATCAAGATCAACAAGAAAAGAAGGAATCCATAACAACCAGTGTGACACCCACAACCTCGAAACAACTGAGGAAGTCAAAAATGTGTTTATTGGAAAAGTGTGTACCGCAAAAGAAAAGAAAGGAATCATTGATGCTTTGAAAAAGTATCACAATGTGGTAGCATGGAGCTATGAAGATTTGAAGACCTATGATATCTCCATTATCACCCATACCATCCCTCTCAAGCCCAATGTGTAACCATTTCGGAAAAGACAATGCCCCATCAATGCCTTGCTAGAGCCTATCATCTACAAGGAAGTGCATAAACTACTTTCAGCTAGAATCATCTTTCCAGTCAGGAACTCCACATGGGTGGAAAATTTGGTCCTGGTTAGGAAAAAGAATGGAGAAATCAGATTGTGCATGGACTTCCGCAATCTGAACAGAGCTTCGAAGAAGGAAAACTACCTGATGCCTTAATTGGATGAGGTATTATAGATTGTTAATGGTTCACAAATGATGTCCTTCCTTGATGGGTACTTTGGGTATAATCAAGTGATGGTGTAGTATGAAGATCGACACAAAACAACATTCACCACCACGTGGGGAACATTTTCTTACATAAGAATACCATTTGGGCTCATCAACATAGGCGCCACCTTTCAATGTGCAATGGAAATTTCCCTAAAATATCTAATTGGAAGGTGTATAATCATCTACATGAATGATTTGACTATGTTCTTGAAGAAGTAGAGTGATCATGTCTTCGATCTATGCAAAGTCTCCTAGAGGTGCCGAGAATTTAGAGTTTCTCTTAACTCAAAGAAATGCATCTTCGGAGTCACTGAAGGAAATTTACTCGGGCATGTTATTTCAGAATGAGGAATTTCTATAGACCCCAAGTGCATCCAATCTCTGCTAAAGATTCAACTACCAGGTAGCAAGAAAAAACTAAAATCTTTCTTCAGAAAGATAAATTTCATCAAGAAATTCATCACAGGCTTTGCTAAAATTGTCAAGCCGCTCAACGCCATGTTAAAGCAAGATGCTAAGATCAAGTGGATTCCTGAAGCAAAGAAGGCGTTTGAAGAAATCAAGAAAGCTATTGTTGAAGCACTAGTGCTAGTCAGTCCAGATTATCTAAAGCCCTTTTACATTTATTCATTTGCTTTAGATCACTTATGTGCCATCATTTTAACCCAAAAGGATGATGAAGGAAATGAGCACCCGATTGCCTTTATGAGTGCTCCCTTGAAAGATGTTGAACTAAGATATCACAATGTAGGAAAAAAGGAAGTTCATACATTACATCTTGCGGAATAAGGTGTTCACCATTGTCCCTGACCCAACAATGAAGACATTTCTCATGCAAAATGAGATAGGAGAACAAAGAGCCAAGTGGGTTACATTGCTGTAGGAATATGACATGGAAATTCAGCCAATAAAATTAGTGAGAGGATAGTAACTCACTCAAACAATAGCTGAGACAATAGTTGAAGCAGGACCTGAGCTTACAGTACAACAGTAACAGCTTGAGGAAGTTTCCCCAGGGGAATGGAACAATGACCTCATCTATTATTTGTTGAAAAAAAAGTGCCCACCTCACTTGCAAGGAGTTCAGAAATGTGCTCTTCATCTAAAAAGTAGTAGCTACATGTTGTAGGGATCCATACTATACAAGAGGAATCACGAAGGTGTATATCTAGGATGCCTTGGCAAAGAAGAAGCAGACGGGTCTTGAAAGAGTTTCATGACAAATTTGGCACTAGTCATTGATCTGGCCCTTCAATTGCTCATTAGATCCTACGAGTAGGTTACTATTGGCCGATGGTCTTCAAAGATTCTCACAACCATGTACGCGTGTGCCATGTCTGCTAGACTGCCACAACTAGAGAAAGGAATGTCATTGTACCATTGCAACCAGTTCTAGAGGTGAGACCGTTTGCGCAATGGGGTCTTGACTTCATTGGTCCGGTAAGCCCACCATCATCTACATGAAACAAGTACATTCTAACTGCTTTCAATTATTACACTAGATGGACAAAATCCATTGCATGTAGGCAATGTACAATAGAGGTAGTTATGAATTTTCTCAAAAACTTCATTTTAAATCATTTTGGTTGCTAATATGCCTTAGTGTGTGATAATGTCCCTTCCTTTGCCTTGCTTAAATTCACTAGTTGGGACTTCTATTATGGAATGTCCCTAAGGTTTTCATCCAACTACTACCCCTAGGGAAATGGCCTAGTAGAATCTACAAACAAGAATCTCATCACTGTGATAAAAAAATTGCTTGATAGGAATCCTAAAGACTAGCATACCCAGCTTCATTTTTCCCTTTGGGAAGACCACATGTGCCACAAGGCTTCCCTTGGTGATTCCCCATTCCATCTTTTTTATGACTTAGATTCTATATTTCCAATTCACTTAAAAATCACCACCCTCTAGTTCATCAATGAATTTTACGAAGAGGGGAATCATAGAGAAGCTTGCTTAGCTACGTTGTTAAACCTAGAAGAAGTGTGTGACTGTGCTATTGAAAATTTCACCAAACATCAAGGCATAGTCAAAAGATGGTTCAACTGCCGAGCCAAAGTCAAGGCCTTTAGAATCACTGATCTAGTCCTATGCTGGGACAAGGCCCATGAGAAAAAGGGGGAAATGAAAAATTTGACAAGCTCTAGCTTGGCCCCTTTCAGATTGTTGAAATCCTTGGATATAATGTTTTCTGCCTTAAGACTCTAACTAGTGAAGATGTCCTGTTGCCTGTCAATGGGAAACACCTAAAGCATTACTTCCAAGCTTGAGCTCTTTTGAGTTGTTCCTATAAATACTTGTATATAGGTTAGTTTAGGCTGATGTTGGTTTTATTTTTGCTTGTTGCTTTGCGTTGCTTTTTTTTTGCTCGTTTCCTAACTATTTTTCTTTGATGGGGGTGTTCTTCATTTCTACTGTGGTGGCCATGCTTATTCAATGAACGATTCACTTTGTTGCCCACTCTTATTGTTCTTTGGCTAAATATTCACTCTCAACTATTGGTCTCTGATAGCTATCATGGAATGACTTCCTCATTTAAACTTTGACCTAGGACCTGACCCTTGGTTGAATCTCCTTTTTACTTTGATCTCAGATCCAACACAATATGCATATTAATTATTTCCAAAGAGCTATACAATAGCTATTTTGACAACTTAGCAAGAAAAAAATCTTGAGTTCGCTCTAGTGACCACTGTGGTTCTTAAACCCATAGTAGGATTCAATGCTTACACGGTTGAGTAAAAGGAGAACATATTAAAATAGAAAATTGCAAAAAAAAAAGAAAAGAAAAGAAAAATGTTGAAATCAAGCAACCATATAGGTGTGTGGATAACTCTACCTGGGCTATTGACGCTCATCTAGCAGTAGAGCAATTTCTATAGGGTCACAATGACAACTTTGTTAGGGCTATGGATGTTTGACTGATAGTGGGGAAATGTGCAGGTTACTTTTGGGGTTGGATGATTCATGTAGCTTGCTCAGTTTGATTGGTTGTCGCTTGTCTCAGTTTCTATGGGAAGGGAATGAATTCACTAAATGCACACACTTCTGAGATGTTTTATGGGGTGATTCAGCCAAGGATCTAGTTCTCCTGGTTCATTTTTGGATGCTATCCCCTAGTCTACGAAACTAGAGATTCTAGGTTTTGAATGAGAATTTATCCTTAGAATGCTCGAGAGCGTTCCCCAACAAAGTTTCCATTTGTTATGCCTTTGGTACACATACCTTGTTTGGAATGGGGACCCTCTCTTTTCTTTTGCTTTGTCAAGCCACTTTTGTTGTCGCCTTGTTTTGTGTGCCCCTTGTTCTAGTGTTCTAAATGGTCTATGAGTTCCAAAGAGTTCATCTTGGGTTGACCATATTTTTCCCCCTTCAAATTTTCAAGGCTCTAGGCCTTCGCGAAGTTCCCTTGGATATTTTCCTTTGCTTTTCAAATCTGGCATCCAAGGAATTGGTTAGGTCCGCCCTATTGGGCCACCCCGCATGGGTTTCCTTCACCCCACAGCCATTCCAAACGACCTTTCTCCACTGAATTTCCATCTTCCGGGACCTGCATACCTATTTTCCATTTCACTTATTGATGATCGACTGAATGACCATCAGCTGACTACCTCCCGCCTGGCGGGCCCTAGTACTCCCATCGCTATTTTCAAATGATGGCTCACCAACCCTCAACCTCGCTATATAGTCATTAATAGAGTGCATTTAATGCCTCATTTTCTATAAATAGGCAACTGCAGCTATCATTTTCACTTGTTAGCTTGATCAAAATATAGTTAGATCCAACTTCCAATGTCGCCTTCACACCTGACGAGTCCCACCGATGATTCAAAGCATCTGCTAATTGTTTCTCAACCTCATTCATCAGGATCTTGAGGTAGGGTTTTCGCATGTGTTCCTTCTATTATATTTTCTTTGATTTCTAAGAAAAGTTGCTAAATCTAAAATGGAGAAAACTTGAAAATTAGTTAAAATTGAATAAGGCGCACAAAACCCACATCATGAAACCTTAACAAAATTCAAAACTAGATGCATATACCATTCATGGAGCTCGCACTCTCCGAAACCGTTCTTCGACCAGGGCTCTCGCCTCCGGCGAGCCTACACCTTCTCGTTTCCGTCACCAACATTGAATATTAAATTAAACTTAAGAATGGAAAATGACCCCTTCGGGTCCTCCTTAGTGGGATGCTCCCTCTACTCAGCCACTTTAAATTTCATTCGAAACCCTTGGGAAAACTAGTGATTCATTGGCCCATTCAGGTCCGCTCCGGCAGGATTCCATCTTTGGGGCGCCATTCATGTTATGTCATTCTGAACGGCTTTCCAACCCCACCTTTCTAAAGCACGGACCCCGCTCTATTGGAACCTTAAGTCTCGATCTATCCATGGGCCCCTTCCTGTGGATTTCCACTGGCGGAGTCCCATCTAGATTCCACTATTTCAAACAGCTTTGACACCTATCCTTCTGACTTTCAGGCCCCACCCTTTTCTTCACCACTGCGAGAATGAACAATAGTTTGAGTGGGTGGGCCATCCACTGTAGACTTCCATCCCCATTTCGCCTTTACATGAATGACCATCTTTAATAGTGAAACCTAACCATCTGCCCAACCATTAGATCCCGAAACTATCTTTGCTGGTCAACTCCATTTTCCCTCCAAACAACTAAGTGATAACATCATTTTGGGCCTCGCCTAGTGGAATTCCATTTGTGGGATGTCGTAGTGAACCTGCCATATTGAACAACTTCTGAGGGCCAACATTTTCCCCTTTCAGTCCTGAGCTTCCCGAGGCTGCCAGTACGTGAAAATGAAAAATCATCAAGTGATGAACCTTTCATGGGTCTCTTTTGCAAGTTTCCATCTTCAGAACTCAGTCTTTTCTCAGCTGTGCTCCAATGGAAAATTGTCCCGTTTGCCCATTGCCCGGAACCTAGCCTCCCCTTTGCTGCTTAACTTTTAAATGATAAATGAACTAGACCGAGGCCTTTCGTAGACCCAATGTCATGGGTTTCCCCTGTCGCCATTTCAAACGACAACCACCTAGCATTCGTTTGCTCCTTTCAACCCGCAATAACTGGAATGTCAATTGAGCTCTAATGCCATCCTTCAGAGCTTCGGGTCTCATTTGGTAGAACTCTGCCCACAAACCATTGTCTTTCCAGTGTCATTTCAACAACATACCTCTAACAGCCCAACTCCCCTATGGTTCTGCTTTCTCAAATGATGATCTTAATGCCCTCCAATCTTTGAAATGACTCTGAACCACGTGCTATAATGGAACAACCCTCTTGGTGGACCCCACAGATTGACCAAATCTAAAGGTGGGTCGGGATAGGTAGGCCACCATGCCTTGATTGCCATCCCTCCTCCAGCTGCTACAAAATGGCCATTAGCCTAGGGAAGTCCGATCCCCTAGGCCCAAATTGCTCAAACTCTTTCCTATGAAAAGATAGTGACAATCTGGAAGAAACGTTATGACTCTTAATTGATGAATTATCCAATCTAATGTCATTTTGTAGGATTTTGGCTAAATTTCCCATATATTATGCTTGAATGTGCTTGCCTCCCTCTCACCCACAAGATATATGGAACTAGGTGCAAGACCTTCAGAGGTGGCCGTAGAGAAGGACAAGGGAAATAGAATAGCAAAAGAACCCTATGGAAAAGAAGACAAAGATCAGATGAAGTATAAGTTCCAAGGGGAACCTCTCAACTCCAAGGTCACCTCAGCCTAGAAGAAGGTGTTAGATACAAACATCGGGCATGTAGACATTGATGAATTCAAGCAAAGGGTCTAGATCAACCCTACAACATAAAGTAAAAGAAAGATCAAAAGTAGTGGGTTGGCCAAAATTGCAGGCTTCCCTCCTGCTCTTGTTTCCCCTAAACTTGTAATGGCCTATAGGGAGGCATATCAGCCAGAAACCAGAACCATTATGGATAAAGATGGGAATGTTCTGGCTGACTTCTCTGCCAATTCAATAGGAAAGACCTTCCATATCCATACCTTCAGGGAGATGGAGGAAGCAACCAAGGAAAATGGAAAGGAGATGTGGGATGAAGACCCCCTCAAATGCAAAAGACTTATAAATCAATACTGGTTGAAAGAGAAGAGGGGCAGTGCAGCCAAGGTGCCTTATGAGCTCTTCTGCAATGACTTCTACGAGGACTACCATTACTTGGTAACCTTGCTAAGTAGAGTCATGGGCCTTCCAATTGAAGCCTACTTTTAGGAGTGGATGATGTACTTCATGGAGGATATCCTTTAGGGAAAAACCAAGTTCTATTGGGCAAGAATTATCAACAATTTCTTGCACGAACAGTTTTTGGCTATGAAGAAGACCTCGTGCTTTTACATGACATCTTACCTTTTCTATTTGTTGGCTGACAAGACACAATACAGGGGCTTGTTTAAGGCTCCACATATAGAACTAGGTAGGGAGCTAAAGGTTTATGACAGATACCCTCAGCTCCAATTCAGGAATTTTAAGAGGGATTATTGTAGAGTTAATGACACTTTCATAGGTCACATCATCAGATTGCTTGGGGGTGACTTCGAGAGAAGAGTCTCCCATAGTTTGAATGCCTTCCTTCGCTAGTTTTCTTTCCTATTCATACAATTTCCAAATTTTACCTACATCCGAGCTGAAGTATTTTTTAGAGAAACTGTACAAGTTTCCCCAGTACTCAAATGACTGAGTAATATTGTTGGAACTCTCTCGGCAACTACAACATGCACATGCCCTCTCGAGTAGCAAGCATAAGGCTGAGATTCCTTATCCCTTATCCTTCAACCAAGGGTGGTATGAACTCCACATGTCTCAATGTGCAAACAACTCAGATAAAGAACTCGTGGAGTATCACCTAAAGTTCCACACTACTTGGCCGCGAATGGACCCCTATGGTAAACTTAAGAAGAAGGTCACGGTTGAATATGCCCATGGTCGTAGTGTTGAGGATTTTAGGGCCAACTGCAAAAATGACAATGAAGTGCGAATGAGGCACCACATTTGCATGACTGTGTATTTTGTGAAGAGGGTCAAGTTGTTCCCAGTGCCAGACTAGGTAGTAGAAGATGAAAATACAGTGATGGATCTTGGGTACAATGCAATTGCTAATCTCTCACTACCAATGATTGATTGGAATGAGTAAGAGGTTGATGACCTCAATATTTTGACAAAGCCCATTGAGGCTAGAACCAAGGAATGGATTGGCAGGAAGATTTCCCAATTGAAGCAATAAGGGGTCACCTTGACCTATGAAGAGCTTGAGGATGATCCTGTAAGTGAATCGGACAGTGTGATAGCTATTGGAGAAACCTCAAAATCCCCTCCAGTCACCAGGTCGAGGAAAATAAAAGAAATAGTTGAGATTCATCCCAAGCCCAAAGTGTATGCAAAAAAATCAGTGGAGGGTGAATCCTCCAAGACACCAAAGAAATTAGCCATGCCCTCCATTCAAGAGGACCCTCTCCAAGAAGGGGAAGAGATAGAGGTCGAGTAGCATCTCCACCTACTACCTCCAGTCTCCCAGCCATTGCTACTACTAATGTTGCTTTTTCTACTCTACCTACCTCTTAGGTGATGGTTGCTACTTGCCCACCTATGGTGGACATCTCAGTCCACCTTGCCTCCACTCTGCCCATGACACAAGTGATGGTAAAAGACTTTTCTTCCACCACCACCTCTCCTTTTTCCTCCACCTCCACTTCTCTGATGACATCTCTCCCACTGGAAACAACAACAATACCAATGCCTACTCTCTCACTCCCAAAGGCCTTCTCCTGCCACATGCAAAACATTCCTATAGTACTATCTGGGGTGCTGATGAACCCAACCATAGAGGCTGCCTTGGCACAAATTGTTGCTAGTCTTCCTATCCACTCCTCCAACTGAACCACTAGAGATGAAGGCCACAATGGTAATATCAAAAGAGTTGGAGATACAAGAAAGAGAAGCTACAAAAGATATGGAAGAGGAAGCAGATGATTACCATGAGCACCCTGAGTACCAGCATTTGATGATCGATAAGGTGGTGTGTGAGGGAGAAGAAACACAATCATCAGAGGAGGACACTAATGAGCCAGGTGCCAAGTCTATTGTGGAGATGTTCGATCCCAACCTCTAGGAGGAGTTGGCCCAACAACTCAAGAATGTCAGAGAAGAAGTAGAAAGACATCATTTTGAGGAAGAAAAGGAATCAAGTGAGAAGATGGAGGAGGATACTGGACTTCCAACTGGGGAGCATGATGAAAGCCCTAAACATGATGAAGAAATGCCTCTTTCAGAAGAGCGGGAAGAAGAGAAAAAGAAATAAGAAGATAAACCTATAGAAGATACTAAAGCTAATAAGAGCATAGAAATGGAGCAACCTTAGGAGCATGGGCATGATGAAGAAGAAGAAAAGAAAACTATTGAAGGGGAGGACAACCCCAAAGAGCACGTAGCCTCTAAATTCCCATAAAAGGATACTGTATTCATTCAGGATTCTAATGAGGAGGGAGGAATGATAGAACAAGAAGCTCCAGGTAATAAGGTAATGGAAATCCAACACACCCATGAGGAGGAAGGTGGTCATGAATCACCAAAAGGAAAATCTCATAAGCCCGGGCGGCTAGAGAAACAGTTGGAGAAGAAAACCCCAACTATAAAGGATCCAAGGGCAAGGCTGGAGGCCATCTTGGCCCGAGCCCAGATAAGCATGAAGAAAGAGAAGAAGCCTAAATTCATATCTTAGTTGACAATGGATGCATCTAGATCTAGGACTATGTAAATAGCCACCTCAGTGGTTAATGAAGAGGGGGTAACCTATAATGTCTCCACCCTTAATCTGGAGACCACCACAAGAGAGTAGAAGATTGAACAACTCCAAGGGTTCATTGCCACCATCGTGCACCAAATGAACAAGGATAAGATTTCCAAGGAGGAACTAAAAGTGCAAGTGGCTGATTTGACAACATATATTCAACAATGGTCATCAATGGAAGATCTCCCCACCACACCCTCAGTACCACCACAGTTACTGTCCAAGGACCACATTGATCAGCTAGAGAAAAGAAAGAATTGGACAAAATCCATGTAGGAATTATTTAGACAAGTCCTCTACAACAAAAATATGGGCATCAGTCGTGCAGTTAGAACGACCAACAAATTCTTAGAGTTGCAAAAACTACTCGAGGGAATAAGAAAATTTTGCACTGACTTCCCTAAGCTATACAGGATCAAGTACCCTAAACTTGAGGCTATCCTCAAGGTACCTGATGGATCCTGGGAAAAGTAATTTTCTTTGGAAAAAGGCAATCATTGGCTCATGGAGATGTCAAAATTGAGCCTTGACCATAGGAAGGAGGTGTTAGAGCACGTTCTTCATGAGGTGGAGCTAGAAATTGATTGGATCAAGGAATTTTGGGCTGCTTGTGAAGAATACATAAAGTTAATGACGTACTTTGATGTGCCCACCATCGAGTTAGATCCAGAAAGATAAAGCCCTACTTTCACAAGAAAATGGAGAGCAGGATTGCGGACACACTAATGCCAGATTTCATGGGTTTTGCTGCCTAAGCCTCCACTCATTCCAAGTAGGTGATTAAGAATGCACAAAAATATGATAGGGACTGGGATGACCTCACGAATAAATCTAGAAAATTCAACTTCTAGGTGATCCAATCAAATATATTGGAATGGAACAAGCTCCAAGCATTGATCATCAAGTTTGTGAAGTACGCCACCTTGAAGAGGAATGAAGGAATTCCTATGACTGATGATGAATTATGTATAGTGTAGCTACAACAAAGGAAATCATCAAAAGGAAAAAGAGCTACAATGCTGCCACAAGAAGACAAAATAGGGAAAATGACAAGAATATGTTTTTAAATTGTAATATATTTGGGGGTAGGTGAAACCCTAGTTTGTAGCGAATCTTGGGCACACAATGAAAATCAATCTTGGCCATTCATTTTTCTTTTTGAACACTATAAATAGGGGGTCTCCTCTCATTTTCAAGAGAGACTTGAGTTGTTGTAAAGGCATGCTGTTGAAATTTTAATGGTAGTTCATTGAATTTTAGTGAATTCTTGAGTTTTGGTTGCATGTTACATGGTTCTTCTCCCATAGTTAGTTAATTTGAGTAGATTTACTTTGTTGTTTTGCATGTTTTAGCTTGTTCTAGTAGATTAGTTGATGTTCACTAATTTTGAAGAATTATGCTGTGTGTTGAAAACTTTCCTTGTCCATACTTTTTGCTATTTATTGATAATAAATAGCTGTGTAAAGTTAGTCTAGGCATAATCTAAAAGCTACTCTAAAATTATATCTTTTATTCATGCTTATGGTGAATGAATGGTTGAATATGTATAGTCCTTAGAAGCTTATACAAATTTCATGAGACTTGAGGTAATCTGGTTAAGTGAAATTTTGTTTTATTAAAGTTTTCCACAGCAGGGTCCTCCATGATCACTATTCACTGCTAGTTTCAAACCCTGGAACTTCTTCTCCTCTCTGCCCTTTTTTCCTTCTTTTAGTAACCTATGCTAAGGTTCATTACACATTGTAAATCCAAGTCTCAAGTTGAAATAGGAGTTCAAGACTGTTGTTTGAACCTGTAGCAATTGCACACCAACTTCCCCATCTCAAGAACTCCATTTTAGGATCCAACTTCCCTCCAGCTTAACCTTGTAATTCTTCCCTATGATTACCAGAAAAATCACATTGAACCAACTGAGAAATTCCATGCAAATCATGACCTGACACCTGAGAGACCTTGGGTTGAATTTCAACAACTTGTTGTCGGAGATTACCTTTCAAGAGAGGTAGTGCACCTACGCACTGCCTATGTTGAGAAAGTGCTAAAACACCCATCAAAAATATTCAACCTAAAATAAATGGGAAGCAACACTAGAACACTAGTATACAACCTAAAATAACACATCAACACACTTTTTCCACTTTCTATCAAATTTTCTAAAAAACACTTGGAAACCAAGCATCAGAGACACATCCTCATCATCTCCATCACTTCCTCAACCATAAATAGAAGTTTATCAAAGAAACACTATGGGTTGACATCAATAGCTTACTAATGACAACATAATGCAACTAATCAAAGCATCATCAATGTGACAATCTCCTCAAACAATGATTTCCTTCCTTCTTCTATAGTTGACAGTAATGACAACTATTGCCAACACAAGCTTGTTGACATCAATGATAACACCAATTGCTCATACTTGCAACAATCTCCCCCTTTGTTATTGATGGCAACACATGATGTGAAAAAAAATTAAAGACACAACAACTCTACATCATAACTATTTCCTTTTCTCTTTTCTCATTACTCTCTCTCCCCCTTTCAACTTATCTTTTTCACACTATTCTCTCTCCCTTAACTATTTTTTTTTTCACACAACTATCTCCCCCTTTGAAATCAATGGAAAAGGAAAAAAGATTTGTATCACTACTATTTCCCCCTTGACATCAATCAACCTTCTTACAACTATTCTACAACTTCTATTCCTTTACTGCATACTCCCCCTTAAGAGCACACACCATACTATTCTGCATACTCCCCCTTAGGAACACACACCATACTACACCAACCAGAAATAATTGCACAATGACAACACCTACTCCCATGACTGTAAAAACCAATAATTTCACTACCTATTCCCCCTAAGAGGTAGCTATCAACATTAGTCCAAACAAAGAATGGATCTTGAAATCCACTGGATTGATGCATCTCCTTATGCATCTAATTCAAAGGAGGGGCAATAGCCCCCAAATTCTCCCAGATATACTTAAATGTATCTTTAGGAAGAGCCTTAGTGAATATATCAACAACCTGATCTTTTCTAGGAACATGTTCAAGATTAACTTCATTCTCTACAACCTTCTCTCTCAGAAAGTGACATCAGATTAAGATATGTTTTGTCCTTGAATGCATTATATAATTATTTGAAATATTGATAGCACTTGTATTATCAAAAAAGATAAAAATTGGTTCATCATATACCACCCTAATATCTTTCAATGTTTTCCACATCCACAATACTTGTGTGTAACAAGATGTTGCTACAATGTATTTTTCCTCTGAAATAGATAAAGATACCGAACCTTGTTTCTTACTAATCTGCATCCAAGAAAGAATGCACCACCACTTGTAATTTTCTTGTCATCCACACAACTAGACCAATCTACATTTGTGTAAGCACTCAGAGTAAAATCAATATCCTTTGGATACCACAAGCCATGTTCTAGAGTTCCCCTCAAGTTTCTGAATATCCTCTTTACTGTTGCAACATGTGACTCTCTAGGATCTTGAAATCTAGCCACAAGACAAACTGCATGCATGATATCCAGTCTAGTAGTAGTTAGATATAACAGTCCTCCAATCATTTATTTATACTTTGTATGATCATCCTTAGGGGATTCATCATTCTTGGTCAACTTGCAACCAGTAACCATAGGGATACACACTAGTTTAGAATCTTTCATTCTAAATTTCTTCAAAATTTCCTTGATGTACTTTGATTGTGAAATGAAATAATCTCTATATCTTTGATTTATTTGTAATCCAAGGAATAAATTCATCTCCCCAAACAAAAATTTCAAACTCTTTTCACATTTCTTCTACAAACTTCTTGCACATAGCTTTATTGCCTCCAAAAATTATTTCATCAACATAGACAACTACAATCAAGATTTGATCCCTTTTAATTTTAAAGTAAAGATTGCTATCTACGGTACCTTTATTGGATCCTTGTTATATCAAACACTTATCCAACCTTGGATACCAGGCTCTACAAGCTTGCTTCAATACATATAATGACTTCTTCAATCCGCGTACCATATATGATTTGTCTAATAATTTAAATTCTTTTCGTTGTTCTATGTATACCTCTTCTTCCAACTCTCCATTAAAGAAAGAATAATTCACATACATTGGATAAAATTTGAAATCCTTATGTGTTACAAAAGCTAAAAACATCCTAATAGCTTCTATTCTTACCATCAAAGTAAATGTCTCCTCAAAATATATTCCTTCAACTTGTGAGTAGCCTTTACACACAAGCCTTGCTTTGTTCCTTACCACTTCTCCATTATCATTTAGTTTGTTTATGAATACCCACTTAGTTACAATTACATTTTTGTTTGCTAGTCTTGGGAAAAGTTCCCAAGTATGATTCTTCTCAATCTGCAATAGCTCTTCTTTCATATATTTGATCAAATATTAATATTTTTCACACTATTCTCTCTCCCTTAACTATTTTATTTTTCACACGACTCTCTCCCCCTTTGACATCAATGGTAAAGGACAAAAGATTTGTATCACTAATGTTTTCCCCTTGACATCAATCAATCTTCTTACAACTATTCTATAACTTCTATTCCTCTACTGCTTTGCATACTCCCTCTTAGGAGCACACACCATACTGAACCAACCAACAATAATTGCACAATGACAACACCTACTCCCCCTGACTATAACAACCAACAATGTCACTACTTACTCCCCCTAAGAGGTAGCTACCAACATTAGTCCAAACAAAGAATGGACCTTGAAATCTACTTGACTGATGCATCTCCTTATACATCTAATGCAAAGGAGGGGTAATAGCCCCCAACTTCTCCTAGAGATACTTAAATGTACCTGTTGATGACAAGAATTGGCAAGGTAACAACCCTATATGGGAAACTCAGTTTGCGGGGGGACCTATTGCACTAAACCAAGTAACCTACAAATTTTTAAAGAAGTCGGCTTCTTTTGTATTTGGTTTTTTGGAATGGGAAAAGGAAGAAGATATAAAAATAAAGGATCTAAATAAGGCGATGCACCGAAATTTAGATAAAAGGTACAATAAATCTATCTTTTGGATATGATTTAAGGGTCCGTTCAACAATCTTCTATATCCTAGAATAACATAAATTAAAAATTGAAGCATGAAAAACTCATCCAATGACAAAATAATTTTCACACCCATTTACTGAAAATAGGAGTCAAAGACATGATCCAAACCAACAAACTTGCATTCAAATTATAGAAGTTTGGAAAATAAACCATTTAAACAATAATGACAGTATAAAGTTTATCAATAGCATAAGAAAAAAGAGAGGCTAGACAATGGAACATTCTATGAGTTCTTACAGTAATCTAAACAATAAAAAGACCTGATGTCTCTCTAAAATCCTATAATTCTGAACCTTGGAACCTTCGAATTCTGAATCACTCGTCATAAGCAAAGAGTAGCATATATAGTGAGCCTTCCCACCACCTGGGAGAAATAATTGAAAGATTCAAAATCTTGAGCAATGATGTTGTAGCCATGATTCCTTAGGTCATTGCAATAGAAAAATATTTGGTTCTTAGCATTTGGTTGCTCTCCATCTAGGTGCATCCCCTTGCGAATGATAGCAATGGTCCCGAAAAAGTCATGAGTAGACAAGTGTCGCCACCTAGTATTGGTTGTTAGAACATGTGGCAACAAATCATAGCCCATAGCTCACTCCATCCATCGTGTTGAAGAAGAATTTGTAAGGAGATAGGTGGTAGCATGGTGCAACCCATAGCTTGTTCTCCCCTCCTTTCATTGAAAGCTTGCGCTGGGATGACACATAGCAGCAATTTTTTTTATAGATGCTACTTGTGGGGCCATCCAAATCTTCAAGAAAATGAAAGCTACATGGCATGCGAGCGGGGCCCAATGAGGAAGTGAAGGGGGGGGAGTTAGAAATAGTCTGTGGTGGAGACATGTAGAAGCATAGTGGGAGCTGGTAGAAGGAAAAAGGAGAGAATTCCTTTGGGAAGCGCTGAGTGGACATGTGGCTAAGGCCGATGGTTATTTATCAAAAGGGGCCGATGATGTTCATTCGAGGCATGGGACGGTACTTAGCAAAAAACAAAACCCGAAGGGAGCTTGGTGAATTTTACGTTCATAACTTTTGGCGACTATCAGGGGCATTTCACTTGAGGAATGAGGAGCCCAAAATTTTCTCTGGTGCACAAACTAGAGTGCCATCCATATGATGATGGATTCAAAGTTTAGAAAGGGCTACCTGTAAGGGAAACTAGTCATCCTTGGATGGTTTTGATATATCACACAGATTCTCTTGCGCTTGCTCAAGTCAAGCATTTTTTTATAAGGCAGCACCTTGGGCAAACCGGTCCCCTAACTCGCAATGGAAAATTAGCCATGCAATCAGATAGATGACTCCTTCAATGTCTTTTGTGATAGGAGGTTGAATGAAGCTCTGGAAGATAGTAGGGTCTTTCTCCTTTTCCTCAATCTTCCCTGCAATTTTCTCAATTGTGGCAATTGATTCATCATCAAGAAATGGGGACAACATGTCCATCTCAGTTAGTTAGGAATTTTTTTTTTGCATGCTATCCATAGTCCGATTCAAAGTAGCTACACATAAATTAGTACGTAGGATGGCTGAGTGGTAGTGGATGAATTTATTTGTCATCTTGGCAACCTCATTCTGATCCTCGATCCCTGTCTTTGCTAAAATTTCATCACAGACCATGTATAGCTTATTTAGCAAATCCTTTACTTCAGGGACCTTCTCCATGATGAACTATGGAAAGTGATCAATGGCTCTGCGGTCCTCCCGGCTCAAGCTTGTTGCCTCCAACATATATTGGAGCATTGGTTGTAGTGTTAGGGAGAAGAATTTAACCTTTTCCCAATATGAAATGTATAACTGCTGAGCTACTGGAATGAGGTTTGGCTATGCAGTAGGGGCCTGAGGAGTGCTCTTTAGAAGGGAAATCTCTACATCCTTTGAGCTAACTTCCTCTATTAATTCCACAATTCTCCTTTTCTCAGATGCAAGTTGCTCCCCCATGTTACTTAGCTCCTTAATCTAGTTTTCATCAGCCTGGGCATCATTTTCCAACTCTGTGTCAAGAGATGACTTTGTCTCTTGAAGCTCCTTTTCCAATTGGGCCCTTTGGCCCTCAAAGTCTGCCTTATTCTTTTCTATTCTCTACTCATGCTGAGCGCGCTGAGATGCTAGCTCTTTATCTTTTTGCTGTAGATTCTGCTCTGCCAGGGCTAACTGGTTCAAAAGGTCTTGGTTCTCTTTCTTTAGACATTGATCAGGGTGAGGTCGATAGATTGGAGCTTTGCAAGCTCCTCTCAGAGTTTGTTCTATTCTATCTCTGCTACTTGTGCTTTTTCTGACAAATGTGCAACCTCTGTTTCTAGTGATTTCTCCTTGGTTTCTAGGAAATTGACCCTTTCCTTGACAAGCTTCAGTTGCTCCTCATTTTTCTTCAACTGATGGCTAGAGCGAAGGAAATTAGTCATTACCATCTACTGTATTTCTTCCATGAGTTCTACTTTGTCCTGCGGCTGGACTACGGCCAAATAAAGCCCCATGGCATACATGTCATAATCATCTAGCATCATCTCCCCTTGTGGTTTGACAATGTTTGGGTAGATGGTGGTGAAATTCAGAATTTGTTGTACTTCATTGTAAACTGTATACACCTTAGACTCTACCTCATTTTTTTCATCCTTCACCTTTTGCTTTTGGATCCTAAGGGCCCACACTTCCTTCATAGCATCACCCTGCATTATGAATTGGCCTAGTGATTGAACTAGCCCACCTATGATAGGTGCACCAGGAGGTAGGGAAAAAGGGAATATAAGTGTGGTAGGACCCTACGTTTTCTTTGGTGGGAGATTGACAGTTTTCAGGGAGAAAAAGGGAACTTGCCATAGTTTGGTTTGTGAACCGGTGAAAGGGCTCATCAGTTACTGTGATGATGGGGTAGTCATAATTGAGTCTATTTGGTGGGCATACTAGGTTAGACTCGAGGTAGCAGTAGTAATAGGGGTACTAATGGCAGTCGAGCCTTCAGAAAGAGAGGCGAGGAGAACTTGGGCAGTGGTAGCTGGTGTCAGGGTTCATGAAGGTGTTAAGATAGATGGCCCTATCTGAGCGAATTGGGAGAAACATCCCACAAACATTGTGGTAGGGGTAGAGAAAGGAGGGTCAACAATTGTAGTTAGGGGTGCCACGGGAATAGAAAAAGATACCAAAGGTTGAGATGTAAGAAGAGGAGTGAATGTTACTTGCACACTAGATGGTGGTGGTTCTTTTCTTGTTGCTAGCTCCTCACTTACTTTGAACTCCTGGCTTGCTACAAGCACCTGGCTTGTAGTAGGTTCTTACGAACCCTCACCCATAATAGCTTTCGTGCATTGTCACTTAGCAGGTGGAGTATCCTCCACCTCTACAGTCTCGGGCTATTGTTGTTGGGACCCTCTTGTTGCTTTCAAAGCCTAGGTGATTGTCTGTGAGGTTCTTTATATATTCAGTCACACATTTGAAGTGACATAAGCAGGTTGTCCAATGGACCTTTTCTTTTGCTGAGCGGAGGATGTCAATGTCTTGACTTCCTCCTCTGCCTCTTCTTCTTCTTCATTAGATTCATCACCTTCACTAGTGCTTGAGTCAGAAGTAGGGTGCTCATCATCCCTTAGATTCTCAAACTTTTCATCATCAAGCACGCTTTCATAAGGTGCATCAAGTTGTTTTTTCTCTTGGCGATACACCCAAAAGGCTCTAATTTTTTCTATACTCCATTCATGTTCTCTTCTTAACTCATTGAATAGGGTGGCTCCCATTTTTCAGTTCTCCTTATAATCTACCACAACAAAATAGAACTTATTCCATGGTGGTCTACTATCCTCTATTTGGATGTGAATCAGATCAACTAATAATTCATCCTCATCTTCTAGCGGGTCGTGCCTCTTTTCCCAGTATGGTTGAGGACTATGAGTTACTTTGATATGCTCATGCAGTAAATCATTGAAAGGGTTGTAACTCCATTTGTTGCAAATCAGTACCAACCCTAAATGAACCAGCTTATCCTGCAACAGTGGGTGTGTCTGCCTCTTTTTCATGGTCACTATTTTGAACCTTTTTGGGCAGATGAAGAATCCCTTCTTCTTGGGTTTTCTGCTGCAGAAGGTAACACCAATCACACATGCCTACCAGAAGATTTCAAGGGCTAACACTTGATTTGTAACACATGTCGGAAGGCAGAATGGTTCATCAGTGAAGCCTCACATTCAGATGAAGGTAAAATCTGTGCTGAAAAACAAGTCACATATGGGAATGAAATTCTACATATACCCCATCTGCACCTTCATGAATCGGCTAATACCATCCTCTCCTTACAAATCTTGCAGAATCAGAGTTAGGAAGAAATATGAAAATGCATAATAGTTGAAAGTGGAAGAGAGGAGAGGAGTCCAAATAGAAACAAGCTTCCTTTTGTTCCTTTCATTGAAAATAGATAACTCCACATGCTTACTAAAGAAATTAGGATTCTGGTGCAAAAAAATATGGGCGAGATAGGTAGAAAACCTAAACTTCCATTCAGTTTGGTACCTCTTAATTTTCCCTATCATCTCAGTTGAGAGGTAATTCACAAAATCATACCAAAAGTAAGATTGTTTCCTATGAAACTAGAAAGTCAGGCCGAATTGAAAAGCATACACCTCCTTGTTGGTGTCCATATTGAAAAAAAATGCCATCATTGAAAAGACATCTTACAAGTCTTCATTTAAAGCACTGTGCTACACTAGAATTCTTGGTGGCTTCTGCTTTTCTGCTTCAATTATTTGGGTTTTCTTGTTATAAAACTCCATAGCCTTATCCCTTGTGTTCCATATATGTTCCCCTTATTTAGGAGTGAATGCTTCTATTTTCATATTTCTTTGCATCATATCAGGAATACATAACATATTCTAGATGGTTGTTGGGCTGATATTAACTGTCAAAGTTTGACCCTCAATATTATTGGTGCTGGAGTTGAAATGTTCAATGGTTGCATCAACTGATTCTGGGAAATAATGCACAGATGTGATCATATATTGTGGAAGCCCACTGAACCATATCTTTTTAGCCATCAAAATGATCTTTTTGGATACTTTCATTCTCTCGTAGGCTACTTCCCTCAATCCCTTTGGGTTTTTTGCAAGAATGGGATCATGGATATTATCCCAGTCTTCCTGGATTAGGGTCTGGTTTCTACAGCTTTTGGGCTTCTTCAGTTCCTATGTATTTACCCACTTTGGTTTTTCTAGAATACCCAGCATGGCATAAGAAATTTTTTTAAAGACATTAATGAATGGTGCATCTCACATAGCTTTAAATAAGCTTCTTGTTGCCCCTCCTAGAGCTTCCTGGCTTGAACTTTTTTCCATTTTCCTCTGCGTGAAGCTTCTACTTAGCTTGAACTTCTCTATAATTTCTACCTCGGCTCTGGTGGCATACTAGAACTATAACTAAGGGTTAATTTTTAGGTATGTTAGATGTTAGAAAATCAATACAAATTAAGAAACCCAAAGAAATTACAAAATACAATGGAAGTAAACATAAACAAAATGATTATACCAGCTAAATTGCCGAGACCTCCATGATTTACTTTTGTAACACCTTCTAACTTGCTGGTTGATATGTTGCCCTCAGATTGAATGTACGAGCAATCTTTGACAAAGTCCTACACAAAGCTTTGAAAGATTTGAATCTAAATGCCTATGCCTATGACAATATGATCGAAATGCCTATGCCTAAATATGCCAAGACTAAGTGGAATAAGATAATGAATGTTGCAATGTCTGTAAAATCTTTAAGTATGTCCATGTGTAATCTAAAAATGAGAGAAAAATAGCATTTTATAGAAAATGCCATTTTGAATGGATGAGTGAGATCGACTTTTGACCAAGACCTAAAATCAGAGGTCAAGATTAAATCTGATAATCCCTAATCAAGGTTAGGGAAAAATCCTTAAGTGAATGGTCGAGATCTCATCTAAAAAGATCAAATTGGCAGTGGAGAATAAATGAGATAATTAATTAGAAAAATAAAGATTTTCAAAAATTAAGAGGATAAAGACTGCCCGATTTGTGAGATTTGAAAAATCAAGAAGATAAGAGTTGAACTGAAGATAGATTTGGAAAATCAAGAATCTGCCCGATTACTTGATTTTTGAAGGAATATTACCATTTTGAATTAAATTAATTCAAAATATGGATTTTATGAAATAATAAATAATCGATTTTCAGATTATTTACTAAAATGAACTGACAGTTAAGAATGCGATGACATTTTAAATAATTTCATTTATTTAAAATGAGAGGAATATTAATTTTTCCAATTAAATAATTAAAGATAATGATTTAATTTAGTAGATATGACTAATAATTAAATAAATTAATCAATTCATTTAATTATGACAATTAGTGACATATTAAATAAACAAATAAAATTTATTTATTTAATAATTAGGAAGAATAAATGAATTAAGATAATTAAATAAATTAAGAAATTTATTTAATTAAGGGAAGACTTAGACAATTAATGACGTATTGAATAAATAAATAAAATTTATTTATTTAATAATCATGAAGAATAAAAGGACATGAATTAATTAAACAATTATGAATTATTTAATTAATAGTCGAATGTGGACCAAGGACATAATTAAATGTTATAATTATGCTAGGACGAAAGTGGTAAAAATAGAGCTTGTAGGCCTAGGTCATTTTTAAGTGTCTACATTTTTCCCCTCTTTGTCATAATGTAGCATGTCACATTGTGACGAAGAAAAATAGGTCAAAGCCATGCCCCAGTGAAGGTGTAGAGTATCAATGCCCCTTCGAGAATTTTTTCAAATTTTGGGTCGGCGGCAAAATTTTTTGTAAAGGGTCCCGATAAGTCAATTTGATGACTAGAAAAATAATGGTGCAGACGATTTTGGATTCTGACATGTTTAAGGCAACCAATGGGGTGGTCAAAGTTGGTCAAATGAGCCTCCAGTAATAACCTAGTTTGACAAATGTCATTTTGACTTTATAAATAGGTTGACAAAGGGGTAAAAGTCAATTCATTTCTACTATTCACTTTGTAAATTTTTGAGAGCCCATAGCGAAAAGGAGTGCAGTGAGGATGGTTATTCCAGTCACAGAGCATCACGAGGAGATCGTGTAGACCTTTAGGCGGCCAAAGGGCTCAGAGCCAGCAATATGTACCCCTATCCCCATTTGTAATTTTTTTGTTTTGCATGCCAAAAGTTAGGTTTTAGGGGGAACAATGAATGCGCTGCGATGCATATGCATTCGCGTCAACTGCATTTGACTTTGCGTTCGACGCATTTGATGCGTTGTGACACAAATGCAAGGGAAATTTAGGGTAGGCCAAGGTTTTGCGACACAATTCCGAAATTTTGCAACGCAATCGCCTTTTTGAGCCGCATTTAAAATTTAGAATGCTGCAATTATCATTTTGTGACACAATCATCTATTTTAGCAACGCATGTGAAGTATATGATGGAATCGTTATATATCATGACACAAGTGCTCTGATGTGATGCATTTGAGCAACCGAGCGACGCAATTTCCATGTTGCCACACATTTGAAGCACGAAATGACACATTCGATGTTTTGCGTTGCATTTGCAGTCAACACAACACATTTGAATTTAACTTTGACTTGGGCTGATTTTGATGCTCTTTGAATATAAAATGATTCTAATGATACTTGACAATTGCCTAGAAGGTACTGACGCATTGTTTGGATTTGCAGAGATAGCTTGCCCTGATTTACATGTGAGAGAGTAGATCGATGACATTCTAGTTTGCTGATCAGCTGAGCTTGTGAGAGCAGTGACGATTGATGTCACTGGGTTTGTTCTATGTCACCTATATGCCTGCTATTCGGACTAATAGGGGACTGCTGACTATGCTATGTGAGCGTTGGCACTCTGAGACTTGTTCTTTCCACCTGCTGATGGGAGAGGCTACCATTACACTGGAGGATGTGTACTGCATCCTACGCATGTCGATCCGAGGAGAGTGGATTGTCTATGACCCTCGCCATGGCGAGCAGACCTTCAAGGCATATTATTGAGATGAGGGTACAGGACTTGGCATCCAGGGATACGAGATATGATGGGAGTTCATGGTGGAGCACTATGCTTGTTTTGATGCATTCCTAGTGACTCTTATTGGTGGTATTCTGATTCCTGACCATCAGGGACATGGGTTCCCTATTGGCTGGGGAGATGTCCTCATTGGGATGAGGTGGGATCAGACAGTTTATGCCTAGGGCCCGTATTTATTAGGCACATTCTACCACCAACTGCACAAGGTTGTTTACTGAAGGGCAGAGAGTATCTCCTGTGGGACCACTCTGATGATGATTTGGGCCTGGGAGCACATAGCCATATTTCATCCGTTGATTCAGAGATCACAGCTAGTCGAGGGGATGTGCTATGCCTACTACTATGCTGGCGCCTTACAGTAGATGTGGATGGGTGAGACAGGTTGGTGGCGACATCGGATTGACACCATGGTGTCCTTCATCTGGAGGCCATACTGAGACTATCAGTAGTGGGATGACGAGGATGACCACCTGAGCTTATGCAGATAGTACCGCTACTTGATTGGTAGGACCGTGCAGAGCCAAATTATTATCGAGATGTATTTGCCGCAACGTGTCCTTAGACAGTTTGGAGAGCAGTAGGGTGTTCCTGTAGGTACCGCCAAGTATGCTCGGTCCTCCAGAGAGTATGCTTGGAGACCAACCATTCTAGTAGCCTTTGCAGAGCAGCAGATTGATGGGCTAGGAGCCTAGTCGTGGGGATGGAGAGGTGGGATTGTAGATCCCGAAACCACTACAGATTATGACCTATGGTGGCAGGCACATAGACCAGTGCCACTAACAGATCTTGATGGGCCAGTGTCTATGGACAGACAGTCAGTTATACCTCGTGTGCCAAGAGCCAGGCGAGGAGGCATAGGTGGTGACAGGGGCAGAGGCCAAGGTGGGGATGGTGGGGGTGATGGGGATGATGGAGGAGATGGTCAGAGACGGCGGAGAGATGGTCAGAGACAGGGCAGGAGGGTGTGCCCACGTGTGGCGAGGGTGGCACTAGATGCCATCTCAGAGGTAGCTGAGGAGGGAGAGAGAGAGGAGGAGCGACAACCGCGGCAGGAGGAAGAGGAGGAGAGATAGGAGGAGGATGTGGCAAAGGTGGAGAGATAGGAGGAGGAGAGCCGAGAGGAGGAGCAGCCGAAGCAGAAGGAGGAGGAGGCCAAGCAGGAGGAGGATGTGGACATGGATGTGGCAGAGGATGACGATGATGAGGATGATGCCATGGATGAGGCCGAGAGACTCCTCAGATGGCGGATGGTGGAGGGAGAGGAGGAGATACTGTCCTCCTCAAGATTTCCTCAAGATTCCACGACAGATCAAAGGGTGGGTGATCTACAGAGGAGACTGGATGAGAGCATGGCATAGGTCAGGTCATTGGAGGAAAAGCTAGAGGTGGCTCGGGTAGAGCGAGATCAGGCAGTGATCCGCTAGCAAGACTCAGCTCAGTGGTGTGCAGATTTTGTAGCATTATGCACAGGGCCCTCTGGGGATATTACTCATGATCTGGCTAGGGTGAGCATGAGGTTGGAATAGTATAGGACATTATACGAGTAGGAGGTGCCTCTTGAGCGACGAGATCCTACATTTTTGTGGTCACAGATGAGGACAGGTAGTGTACACAGATCAGGGAGTGCCAGTGGCAGTCAGAGTCACACCAGTGTAGGAGGATCCACCTCCTCAGGGCACACATCAAGGCATAGGTCCCACCACTCACGCAGGCACACCTCGAGTCACCATTCGAGCCACAGTCACAGGTCCACTGGTTCAGTGCAGAGGTTAGTATAGAGGCAGTCGCCAGTGGTAGATCCTTCAGTCTCTCAGAGTCAGGCTGTAGTGATATCACAGGTGTTTATGACCATGGAGATGATGTCATCAGTGTCAGTTCCATTGGTTGCATAGGTAGAGGCTGCTACAGGTCCACCCATCATTTCAGTGCTGGTCACAGAGCTCTAGCCACCACACTCTTCGCCACGAGGAGATGATGATAGTCTACCCTAGGGGCATGTTTGTCATATTTGTTTCCATGTTATGACAAATTATATATATATTATTGAGCCTACGAGCTCCATTTTTGGGATATCTCTTGACTTTATCCTATGACATTGTACATTTTTGAGATGATATTCTATGATGATGCAGTTTTGATGTGGCCTACATGTGTGTTATGTGATGTTATTTGATTTATGCATTATGATATATGTGATGTGATGCTTTATGTATATTGTTGATTTATGATGTATCATGTATGTCCTATGATGCTTACTTATGATATGATGCTATGATGACGCAATTCTTATTTATATGTGATGAGGATGATAATGATATGCATATTTATTAAATGGATGCAATGTTTATGATAATATGAATGCAATATACAATGACATGTGTATGATTTAATGCTATGTATGATGTATGTATGGACCTAATGCAATGTTTATATGAGCATGTATGCACTTATGTTTTTTTATGTCACAGGATATCATCGTGAGATGGATGAGAGAGGATGACCAGACTGATGAGAAAAGATGACCATACCAGAGGAAATGCATGTTAATTCTTAGACCAAATCCTTCAAAACTTTATCATAAGACTTTTAATATTTATTGCTCTTAATCATTATTGGGAAGACTGTTGTAATGGCCAACAAACACCATGATATGACATAGATCAAGGTGTTCAAGTTCATACCATCACATAAGACAAGTAGTCACAAACAAGGATGATCATGACTCGAACTAAGAGTGTGATTTCCCCAGTCTTTTTGTCATAATCAACTATAAGCAGAAAAAGACAAGGACAATTCATGAAACGTCGTTGCTTCTCTAAATCTTGTTTCCAAGACATCCTTGAGAAACTATCAACATGACTGCCAAAATATAAACTAGAGCCCTTATCATGATACTTCGTCATTTTTCTAAATCCCCAAATCAAGACCTCACTGAGAAACTAGTAATCATGTGTGTCAATTGTCATGATACGTCGTTGC
Source organism: Sequoia sempervirens (assembly GCA_007258455.2). NCBI lineage: Eukaryota > Viridiplantae > Streptophyta > Pinopsida > Cupressales > Cupressaceae > Sequoia > Sequoia sempervirens. Next base: position 1,229,318,476 of record VDFB02271358.1, on the reverse strand, counting down.
TTCTCTAAATCCTGTTACTGGGATCTCACTGAAAAACTAATAACATGATAAAAAAAGCCAAAAGACAAGTGTCAAGTGTTTTGCAAGTGCTTCTGGATATCCATTGTTTTAATGTCAAAATTTCATGTTTGATGATGTCGAGATGCCGAGGTGTTTAAAGTTTTGACGATGCCAAGATGACGAATGTCAAAGATTGTCAGAGTCAGGAAGGACACATCTTGAATAACGTTGACGTCGGGAGGATTGATCCCTAAATGTTGAAAGGGGTCCCTCAAAATGATGATGATGCCTAGGAAGGACACATCCTCAGGCATAAATGACAGAGTTGGTTCTTCAGAAGGACACATCTGAAGAATACTGATGTCAAGAGGAGTGATCCTTAGATGTCAAGAGGATCCCTCAAAATGTCGAATGACAGTGACGATGCCTAGGAAGGACACATCCTAAGGCATGAATGACAGAGGTTATCTTTCAGAAGGACACATCTGAAGGATAACCAAGAGTTGACTCATGCTGACTAAGTTTGACTTGTGTTGACAATATGTTGATATTGAAATAATGATTGTCATGATTTTTTTTTAGGAGTTTATCCATTTGGGAATGATTCGCTTTGTCTTGAAGACATTTTGATGTGTGTGCCGGTGTAGTGCCATTGACCCTAATGGACTGACCTAGTATGGCCTCGGGGGCTCATCGATAGATGGCCTTGCCTACCTCATACACTCATATACCTCATAGTTCGACACAACCAATGACTTTGTCTTGATGCCAAAAGATTGCGCCATGATTTTATTTTGACAAACCTAAAAGGACTAACCTAATGTCTAGGGGACTCAATTATGAGTCTTTCCTACATAGCAAATGCGCAGAGACAACGTAGTTCAGACAAATGACAAAGAATGATTGATTGACATGACAAACTTGATAGGAGATGACTTTGTGTTTGTGCTCTTCGAGTAGTTTGACGTTTGTTGTGGTTTTCTTCAAGACATTTCTTAATTTTTAGGTCTTTCTTCAGGACGTTTTACGATGTTTTTGTCTTTTTTCAGGACTTTTTGCAATGTTTATGTCTTTTTTCAGGACTTTTTGCAATGTTTTTGTCTTTTTTCTAGACATTTTATGATGTTTTTGTATTTTTTCAGGACATTTTATGATTTTTTTTTTTTTTTTCAAGAATTTTTACAATGTTTTTTTTTTTTTTTAGGACTTTTTCTAATGTTTTTGTCTTTTTTCAGGACTTTGTATGATGTTTTTGGTCTCTTTTCAGGACTTTTTTCCAATTGTCGAAACCATGTGTGACATCCACTGCAGTAACATTATAAAATTTTTTCCCCTAGTCAGATCCAAGACTTAGCTAGTTTTAAAAGACTTAAAAGGGATGTGCCTGTGGTATTAGATAAACATTGTAGAGGACTTGATGTCAACCGTTATCAACCATGAGAGGAAGGGTATGATTTCATGGCCGATGTTGTGGTGGTGATGGAAAATGTATTTCATCCTAGGCCTAGGAAGATAAAGTAACAGTAGATGGCAGAGCAATGATTGATTACGCATGGCGCCTGTTTGCTAGGTTTTCACCATGGTACTTATCCAAAGCGCCTGTTTGACAGGTTTTCACCGTTGGATGAATTATTTTTCTCTTTACTATTTTTGTTATTTTTTTTATTTTTTTGGTGCTGCCAGGATACCTGTTTGATAGGTTTTCATCAAGGCATCAATTTTTTACCCTTTTTTCAATTTTTTTGTATTTTACGGTTTGCAGCTCGATCTCCTAATGCTATGAGTAGAACTTTCGAAGATGTAAATTATTGATAGGCTCTATCAGTTGTTCTCCATCTGGAGTCGCCAGCTGATAAGCTCTAGAACCAAAAGAAGATATGATGATATAAGGACCCAACTAGTTTGGTTCAAACTTTCCCAGTTTTTCTCTGTCAGCCTGGTTCTTAGGGTTCTGCATGAGAACTAGGTCACTAATGTCAAATTTTCTAACCATAACCTTCTTGTTTTAACTACGACAAAGACAATTCTGATATGCTTGTAGATGGTTCAAGGAATTTTTCCTTCTTTCCTCTAGCATCTCCAGCTCGTGCAGGCGCGATTGTCTATACTCCTTGTCGTCAGTTAAACCTTTTAGGGAGACTCGTAACGAAGAAATTTCAACCTCAATGGGAAAGATGGCCTCAGCTCCAAAGACCAGGGAAAATGGAGTGGCTCCTGTAGGCATACAAATGCTAGTGCGGTAAGCCCATAGAGCAGGGTTGAGTTGTATATGCTAGTCATAGCCAGCGTCATTGACAGTCTTTTTGAGGATTTTAACAATGGTTTTAATTGATGCCTCAACTTGACCATTTCCTTGTGGGTAATACGAAGATGAAAAATGGTGTTGGATGTGAAATCGCTCACATAACTCACGAACGTCTTGGTTTTTGAATGGACGTTCGTTGTCAGTGATGATGGATTGTGGAAGGTCATATCAGAAAATGATGTAGTTAAGGATGAACTTGGATATTTGCTTGCCAGTTATGTATGTCAAAGGGATGGCTTTGATCCACTTTGTAAAATACTCAGTGGCAGTGATGATGAATTTATGGCCATTGGACAAGGTAGGATGAATCTTGCCCACAAGGTCGAGTCCCCATTGAGTGAAGGGCCAAGGAGAAGTGATCGGACGAAGTTCCTATGCTGGAGCGTGGATCAAATCATTGTGAATCTGGCATTTGCAACAAGTCCTGACATATTCTATTACATCCTTTTCCACGGTCGGCCAATAGTACCCAAGTCTCGTTACTTTCTTGGCTAGAGTAGGACCACTTGAATGAGACCCGCATATACCGTCATGTACTTCGCATAAGGTTGTATGTGCTTTGTTGGTTTCAAGACATCTAAGGAGGGTGTCGTCAAAGCTACGACGGTAAAGGGTGTCACTGACGATGGCATACCTTGCGGTTTTTTAGATGAAGGACTTCCTCTAGTTATTGGACAGGTTGGGTGGAAGGGCTTGAGACTTAAGGTAGTCATAAATATCTTGGTACCAGGGAGAGTCGAGACCAACAAGTTCACAGACCATTTTTGATTCTGGAATGTCATAAGTGGGAACCAACAATTGTTCTATTAGGAATTCCAGCTGAGGCATGTTACTTGGTATGTCAAGGAGAGAGCCTGTTGTAGCCATTGCATCTGCTGCCTTGTTCTGTGCTCTTAGAACTTGTTCAAAAGTTACCATATGAAAGTACGTTTGGAAACTGTCAACCATTCTTTTGTAGGGCATCAACTTCTCATCTTTTGTGTCGAAGTCATCATTAACCTAGTTGATGACAAGCTAAGAGTCCCCATAGACATGTAGTGCTCTGATTTTCCATTTTATTGCCATTCGAAGTCCTGTAACTAGTGCCTCGTATTCCGCCACATTGTTTGTGCATGGGAAAGAAATTTGCAAAGACTTAGGAATGGAATCTCCTTGAGGGGTGATGAACAGTATTCCTACCTCCGAGCCATGATTTGTGTGTGATCTGTCAAAGTAGAGTCGCCAAGGTGACTTCGGTTCCATATGGAATATCGACTCATTTGGAAAATCTGCCACTAACGGGTTGTCACTTTGTAGAGGTGCATCCGCCAGCTAATCTGCTATGACTTATCCTTTTATGGCCTTCATTTCTACATATTTAATGTCATATTCACTCAGAATCATGACCCATTTTTCCAGACATCCTGTTAATGCTGCCCGACTTAACAGATATTTGAGGGGGTCAATCTTTGCTACTAGTTGTGTCTGATGACTTAACATATAATGTCTTAGCTTCTATGCTGCAAAGACCACAGCTAGACAAGCTCGTTCAATTGGTGTGTATTTCAATTCATACTTGACCAATGTCTGACTGATGTAATATATAGCTCTTTATTTTTCTTTGTGGTCGTTCTACACTAGTAATGCCCCCAGTGTTGAATTAGTGGTAGAAATGTATAGAATCAATGGTTTTCCTTGAATGGGAGGCATAAGGACTGGCGGTGACATTAGGTAGTCTTTTATTTGTAGAAAGGCTTCTTGGAATTTATCTATCCACACAAAGGGGATACCTTTGCATAGAAGATATTGGAATGGTTGGAATTTATCAACCAATTGGGATATGAAGTGCTGAATAGACTACAGTCAACCTTGTAGAGTCCTGATTTTGCTTATTCCTCTTGGAGGAGGCATATCTATGATGGATTTTACTTTTGTTGGGTCGACCTCAATGCCTCTTTGAGAAACGATGTATCCCAACAATTTTCTAGAGGTGACACCAAAGACACATTTCTTAGGATTTAGTCTGACCTTATATTCCTATAGCCTCTTGAAAATTGTGTCCAACACCTTCAGATGATATTTTCTTGTTGCTGATTTAGCCAAAAGGTAATCCACATAATCCTCCATTATTTTATGCATCATGTCGTGAAAGATTGCGGTCATTGCTCTTAGATATGTGGCACCTGCATTCTTAAGACCAAATGGCATGACATTCCAACAGTATGTACCCCAAGGGCAAGTGAACGCTTTTTTATGTTCGTCTTCTGGGGCGATGCGAATTTGATTGTAGCCAGAGAAACCATCCATGAGGGACAACATCTCGTATCCTACTGTGAGGTCGACTATGATATCAATATTCGGTAAAGGAAAGTCATCTTTTGGGAATGCCTTGTTTAGGTCTCTAAAATCTGTGTAGACTCGGATTAGTCCATTTGTCTTTGTTACTAGCACTAGGTTAGAAATCCATTTAGCATAATCAATAGATCATATGAATCTAGCGTCTAGAAGTTTCTTCAACTCAGCCTTGACCAATAGAGTGACTTGGGGATGCATTTTGCGTAACTTTTTTTTGAATTTTTTGGCATTAGGCAATAGTGGCAAATGGTGCAGAACCAGTTGTGGGTCTAATCCTGGCATGTCAGCATAGGACCATGCGAAGTTGACTTTACGTTCCGCAAAGAATTTGTGAAATTCTGGTCTCTCTTCTTCAGTCAAGGATGCAGCAAAGAGGACCATTTTGGGATTTTCAGCTATTGAGATGTTGTCTTCGATGGTGTCTTCTCTGAGGATAGCTGATTTATCTTGTGTTACTGGAAGAAAGTCCAGTTCTCCATCTTTGGGTGCCTCAGAGAGTTTTTCACCCGTAGATACGTCCTTTGTTTTTACCTTTTTTTCGTCAGAAGGTGCCTTTCAGTTTTTACCTAAAGATGTTTCATTTTTAATTTTATATTTATTTTTAATTTTGCGACTGGAGGATGGAGCAGTCTCGCCAAAGTATGTCGTGCAATCTAAGTCAATGGAAAATCCTGACTTGTGGTCACCACTGGGTATGCCCTCACGTAATCCCATAAACTCTGCAATTGCCTCATCATTCTGAAATGTGTCCAAGACTAGCAGGCCTTGTTGGTCCTAATCGACTAACTGATGATAAACTAAGGAAATGCCATCGTTAGTGCTAGCGAATTGAGGGGAGGATGCTGAGAGAATGCAAACGGATTCAGTGATATTGTAGATGAGATTATCATCGTCTAACTCCACATCAGACTCTATCTAATATTCCCCTTCACTAGTCTCATATTCGTTGTCAAAATAAGGGGTGAAGGACTTAGAATCCTGGTTGTTAGTGTCGTCTGGTACTTCAGATGGTGGGTCTTGTATGTTATGGGGAGTGATAATGGGACTTTGACTATTTGGTGCTTGATCAATTTTAAATGTTTGCCAAAATCTTTGTTCAAAGATTAGTTCCCCTGTTTCGACAAACAAATCATTGAGGAAACAGTCACTTAAGGATCATTCTGAGCCAAATTCCCACTCTTGGGAGTTGTTTTTGGTGAGGGTTTCCTTAGTGGTCTCGACACTTTTCGAGGCATGTACTCGCACACTCAAAATTCCAATGGTACGTTGATCATTATTGTCGGGTGATCCAAACCCTAATCCAAGATATTTTGGTATTTGGAAAGGTTCTATGGGCTCTCTTCATCCAATTTTATTTCTACCTAGGCCACTAGTACCATCGTAGCCCTTAGCCTTCATTATGTCATATCCCTTGCCATATTTCTGAACTAGTAATGGGGGTACTGCGACAGTATCCTTATAGAGCCATCCTGTGATGTCAGCAAGATCCTCATTACTCATGTCTCCCCATTTGATGAAAACTATTTTTGGTGGAACTTTGAAAATTTCTTGGGGTTCCATTCTAAAACATGGCCGACCATAGACCTTCAAAGACTTGGGTAGCATTGTGATGCTATATGCTGTGTGTTGTTTGAATTCTCCATAGCCGAGGTCCTAGATCTTGACAATGGGTTAAGCCTTAGGGTTTGTGGAAAATGGTGGTGTGACGAAAGACATGGACGGAGTGGATGTGGAAGATGACGTGAGTGTGGATGGATCAATGTATTTGGAAGATGAGTGGCCTGAAGCCTCTCGATTGATAGGTACTCGGTTGTCAGAAACACCCCTAAGGTTGGTACAGTAGTGAAAGGGGTTAGGGTCGCCATATATGGTGATTTTCGTGCCATCAAATGGGAATTTTAAGCACTGGTGATATGTGGATGGAATGGCTTTTAAGGCATGAATCCATGGGGGACCGAGCAAGATGTTGTAGGGTAGTTCTAGATCTAGGACCTGGCAAGTTGTATCCACAATGACTGGTCCCACTCTGATAGGAAGAGATATAACACCTCGTGAAGAGCATTCTTCATCATCATATGCTTTGATCACTATACTCTTTGTAGGGTCTTCACATGCATCAGAAAATCCTAGAGCCTTAACCATTTTCAAGGAGCCTATATTCAATCCTGCTCCACCATCTACTAAAACTCTTCTAACCTTGTGCTTATGGATGAAGGCTTCAATGTGCAATGCATTGTTGTGGTTGGTTTTAGGTGACGAGTAGTCTTGATCGGAAAAGGTGACGTGGTGAGGCGTAGTGAGGTATCCCACCATGGTCTTAAACTGGTTGACATCAATGTCCTTGGGGACTGACGACTCTTGCAGGGTTTTATCCAGTATATCCTTATACACAGGAGAGATACGAAGTAGCTCAAGTATAGAAATTTGCATGAGAGTTTTTCCAAGTTGGTTGATAAGGTTGAACTAAATCTTTGGTTGCCACTGCTTTTTAGTTGGGGTGGGTTTTGACTGTTTAATAGATGGGCTAGGTATGGTGATTTTGGGTTGTCTAGCGGGAGGTGGAGCAGCTATGGTGACCTTGCCACTTTGAGTAGTAGCATTGCATTGATGTGCTCTCTTGACTGTAATGGTATTGATGTATTCATCGTCAGTTCAGACATTATTTATAATTGGCCCACCAGAATAGTCATACTTGGATCAGGAAAAATTGGCATGATTATTGTTTATCTTTGGACCTGACATGGAAGCATTATGAGAACCATGGTCCTGCAGTGGATTCTTATGAATAGTATGATCTGAATTGGAGGTGAATTGTGATCCACCTACTTCAATGATACGACTTTTGATAAGGTCTTGTACCAAAATTTTTAGTTGTCGGCAGGTAGAATTTTTACGTCCTTTAGCTCGATGATAATCACAAAATGAATTATCATCCCACCATGTTGGTTTGAACTGCCCTGGGTCATATGGTTTTGGTTCTTGAAGTGTGATGACCCCATTCTAGAGGTATTTCTTGAGGACTTCTTCAATGGGTTCACCTAAACGAGTGTATGTGCGACCCCTAGGGAATTGTCTCATCAGACAGTATTTTCCTTGATGACTTTGGTTGCTTTGGTTGTTTGAAGGGACATTGGTAGGGGTGTCAATGTCGTTGTTGGTTTGTTTTGTTGTTGAACCCCTTTTAGGGCCAGTATAGGACCCACAGTGTTTGCAACCTTGGCGTTGACAACACCGTCATTTGTAACATGTTTATTTTTGACCCAATATTTATTTTTGTCAGCGGGAGGATTGGCAGTTGTGTTTTTAGGGCCGTATTTTAGTTCCCCCTTTGCAATAAGGGCTTTCTCAATCTGGACCCCTTTTTCGACTAGGTCCGTGAAGGTTGTGCAACAATGCACTTGCAATGCATATTTTAGGGACCCAGAAGTGTTTGAACATACATGCCCACCTTTTCCCTTTCGGGTATGTCAATGTGACATCGACTAGCGAGGCTTCTCCATTTTTGAAAGAATGGGATAAATGTCTCACTAGCATCCTCTTGCATGAGATTGCACAAGCTAGTAATAGAGGTGTCCATGTCAATGTTGTATGCATAATTCTTTATGAATTTTTGTTTATGCTCATCCCATGTTTGGATATCCTTTTGAGTGGAGAACCACTCAAGGGCAGGACCTGCGAGACTTTTAGAAAAGAGTCTCATCAAGTATGTTTGTTCATAGGCGACATCCATACAATTGGTTGCAAATTCACGAAAATGTTTGATGGGGTTTGTCTTGCCTCTTTATTTTGTAAAATTTGGTGACACATATCCCAAAGGAAATGGTGGCATGTATAAGCTCATGTCGAAGGGGTATATGTTTAGATCGTATGATATTTCCAATTTCTTGCTTGATATTTGTATGTTTTGGATAGTTTTCTCTAGACCCATCAGTTTTACTTGTAAAGCATCTATAACAGGGTCATTCATGATCCCATATGTTGGACTGCTTGGTACACCATTGGTCCCCATTTGTTGTGCATGGATGTTGGTGTGTTGTTGAGGGATGAAATGTTGTGATATGTGTGATGTAGTCAGAATTGTGTGTTGTTGGTGTTGAAAAATTGGATTGGGTGTATGTTGGTGAGTATGGACTTGAGATGAGTAGGTTGGGATATGTCCCCCAGCCATTTGTGTCATTATTTGGGGAATATGGTGACCATGAACATTGTGATGTACTAATGATGCCATGGGTTGTGTTATTTGGCCACCTTGTCTAAATTGTTGGGTTTGTACAAGGGGAATGTTTGTATTTGGTCCTTGGGAGGTGGTAACATGTGACTGTGTTGTCGTGTTAATGTTTCATTGTTGTCCTTGGATAAAGATACGTATTTTGCCTCCTCCGAAAGGATTTTTTGAAATACCGATGAGTGGATATGTCAAAGGTGTGCTCATGGTAATAGATGTAGCTGCCAAGGGGGGATTGTTGTGACTTGATGATGCCCCTATGGCATTTACTGTCATGGTAAAGAGAGGGTTTGAATAACTTGCCCACATTGCCGAGGAGCCAAAAGTGGTTCTAGCTAATTGTGAAAATGTTGTGGATATTGTGGGCATTGTGGCAAATTGTGATCCTCCAATGGATGTAGCATTTATTGTATTGGAGGTGTTTGGGATGTTGGAGGTAGCATGCATGGTCATTGTAGCATCAAAGAAAGTATTGCTTATAGTGTTTGGGGGCTGACCAGTATGTGACATGTTATGCACGTTGTTGTCATTAGGGTTAGGAGATGTTGATCTCAACGTGTTGATGTCGAATCCATGTGGTAACTTAGCTCCTTGACTTAAGAGTATGGCTAAGTATCTATCTCTGTCATATAGGACCATTTGTTCCATGAATTGAGAGGCCTCTGGATCTTGTGCCGCTACCTCTAGGTTTTCCTCAAGAATTTGTTTGTATTCATCCTTGCATAAGAAAGGTTCGAAGGGACTATTGGATGAGGATGTGAGAGTTTGATTGTTCACGTTGCCAAATGGGTCATCGAATTTCCAATTTGGGTCGTATGTGGGATTGTTGACAGTGGAAGTGGGGTTTTGTCCAAAATTTTCCATTTGTTGTTTTAGTTTTTGGAGTCTAGTTTCCACCATAAAATGAGATTGCTCAAAATGAAGATGATCTTAAATGCAAGGATGACTAGGTGATGATGATGTTGTCATAAGATGACAAGGTTGCTAAAGCCAAAATGTCGAATGAGGACTAAGGACTTAATATGCAAAAAAAAATCTAGGTTCAAAATGACAACTAGGATGAATAATATTTTTGGATTTTTGGGAACAAAATATGCAAGGTATGACCTAGAATGTAATTTGGTGAAAGGATACCTAAAAACCTCTAAGGTCAATCTTTGTTACTAAAGGACTTTTTTTAAAATGACAAGATGACAAGGTCAAAATGACTGGTGAGTTTTTCTAAACTAGAATTTTGAGTTGGAAAAAAAAATCTCACAAAAGGGCCAATGACTGAAAAAGGGAGTGATGATTAACTCCAATATAACCTAGCTTCAAAAGAAATGACGTTTGAAAATTGTGTTGAGGTTTTCCTCATCCAAAGTATGCAAGTATTAAAACCTAGGGGCAAGCTAATGCCTAATGTATGCAACTAAAAATAAATGAAGGATGAAACCTATGGTGAAGAATGCAAACTAATAGTCGAAAGTTTTGAGCAATTTCAAAGCTAGTTTCTGACAGAATTCCTTTGAAAATAGTGTTTTACAAAAGATTGAAAAAGTTTAGAATTAGTTTTGAATTTTTATGAGGTTTTACTTGTGATAGGAAAATGCGTTGTTTAAGGCCTCAAATGCATCACAGTTTTTTGACTGCGTTTCAGTTTGAGCAAATGCGGCTCGAGGGCTAACAAATTGCGACTTAGTTTGGCAGATGCGGCCCTGTAAGGTTCAAATGCATCATGATGCAGACAGATGCAGTGTTTGAAATGTCAAATGTAGTTTAAAAAAGTGATTGCGACTCAGAAACTCGAATGTAGTTTGACAGATGCGACACAATTTGATTTCTTGACGCATTGTGAGAAAATTTGATCTGTCTAATGTTGAGTGTTTTTTTCAGTAATGTGAATGTGGTGAAGAATGTTTAAAAAGTCCAGAAAGCACTTGACAAGCACAATGTTTTGAATGTAAGCAAGCACAGATAAGACAAGTACAATCCTAAAAGGCCAATAGGCCAAGGGTTTGTATACTTGATACAACCCACCTTTATACCCCAGATTGGTGATAAACACCTTTCCTTCTCGAGAGCGGATAGCTTAGAATTTTGGTGGCATTGGCTCCCCTCCACTGCTCATTAACGTCATTCGAGCATACCAAATTTGAATTCTTGGGTAGTGACTTCCCAAGAACTGCTATCTCTACTCAAGGGGATCAGTAGTGAGTGTCTTTGAGCATGATATTGTACCCTGCACTATATCAAGCAATGGCCGAAGAACGGTTGGACTCTAAAAAAAAAGGTTTTTAGTATGGGAATTTCGTTCATAGGGCATGATCCATGCGGTGAGAGTCCCCTTTCAAATCCATCTCATTGGAACCATACGCGTGATTCTTGAGCTTTCCCCAAGAATCCACTTTTATATACCGGCTGGAAGTCCCTCAGTTTTAGGGTGTTACCGGTCTGAGTCGTTCTGGGGTGAGTAATTTTTCCCACCAGAATAGGCCCAAGTTCTAGAGTTAGTAACCATTTCTCTTACACCCAGGATTTCTTGAAAGTGCAAGGGGAGAGGATACTTTGATTACTAAGTCGTGAGGGTAATAACATAAAAAAAAGAATGGGTCTGGTTTTTTGATCACTAAGTTTTCACAAGGCGAGAGCATACTCGCCTACCATTTTGCAAACACAGTCATGCAAATTAGAAAACATGTTCTTTTTAATTGCACTAAAAGGAAATGTGTACTAATCTAAGAAAAATGCAGGCACAATGTTTTAGTGTTCAATCTTCAATGATCGAACCTACAAGACCACAAGTTAGGAGTTTGAATTTTTTCCTTTAACCCATGAAAAGTAACCGCCAAATGCTGCAAATGAAAATTAGTACCATGAAAACCTAACTAGGTAGAATGTAGAAGAACCAGAATAAAAAGAACAAAGAAAACAACAAAAACCCAAATGCAAATAACATAAAACATTACCAGTCAAATGTGGCACGATAGAGTGAATGCGTCGCTTTGTGTGTCAAATGCGGCTCAAGAATACAATTGTGGCTTTCCAGACTTCGATTGCGGTACGATAGATTGATTGTGGTGTTTTAGCCTACGTATGCGTCGCGACGCATCAAATGCATCATGATTTAAAAAAAAAAAACTGTGTCACTCCGTACCTGTACTTGCAAAAATGACAGAGAATGCACAAAACCATACGGAAAAAATAAAAAGGAACAAAGTCAGGTTCACCAAATGTAACTAAGGGTTAATTTTCAGGTATGTTAGATGTTAGCAAATCAATACAAATTAAGAAACCCAAAGAAATTACAAAATACAATGGAAGTAAACATAAACAAAATGATTATACCACCTAAATTGTCGAGACCTCCATGATTCACTTTTGTAACACCTAACTTGCTGGTTGATGTGTTGCCCTCAGATCGAACGTGCGAGCAATCTTTGACAAAGTCCTACACAAAGCTTTGAAGGATTTGAATCTAAATGCCTATGCCTAAATATGCCAAGACTAAGTGGAATAAGATAATGAATGCTACAATGTCTGTAAAATATGTAAGTATGTCCTTGTGTAATCTAAAAATGAGAGCAAAATAGCATTTTATAGAAAATGCCATTTTGAATGGACGAGTGATCGACTTTTGACCGAGACCTAAAATCAGAGGTCAAGATTAAATCTGATAATACCTAATCAGGGTTAGGGAAAAATTCATAAGTGAATGGTCAAGATCTCATCTAAAAAGATCAAATCGGCAGTGGAGAATAAATGAGATAATTAATTAGAAAAATAAAGATTTTCGAAAATCAAGAGGATAAAGACTGCCTGATTTGTGAGATTCAAAAAATCAAGAAGATAAGAGTTGAACTGAAGATCAGATTTGGAAAATCAAGAATCTGCCCAATTACTTGATTTTTGGAGGAATATTACCATTTTGAATTAAATTAATTCAAAATATGGATTTTATGAAATAATAAATAATCAATTTTCAGATTATTTACTAAAATGAACTGACAGTTAAGAATGCGAGGACATTTTAAATAATTTCATTTATTTAAAATGAGAGGAATATTAATTTTTCCAATTAAATAATTAAAGATAATTATTTAATTTTGTAGATATGACTAATAATTAAATAAATTAATCAATTCATTTAATTATGACAATTAGTGACATATTAAATAAACAAATAAAATTTATTTATTTAATAATCAGGAAGAATAAATGAATTAAGCATTTGTATGCATTGGCAATTAATATCCCAAAAGGAATGATTAAGCCAAAGATGTGATCAACGTTTGAAAAAATATGAGCTCAGTCTTGGAATAAGCAAAACACCTAGCGAGTGACACCTTAGTATTCGGCCATGCATAACACTGTTGATTACCACCACCAACTTAGGCTAATTAATTAGTCCTTATCAGTTTTGCACGTAGCAAGCCGTATTCAATAGATGCAACTGGGTGGGAATTTTGAGCAAGCTCTGGCACAACTTTCAAGTTGGTACTTGATTAACATCACATTTATCATAAGCAAACCACCACACCTTTCCTCGCTTTTTCTATAAATAGGCACCTAAGTAGTAGTGAAATCACACTTAGTGATTTGAGCAGAGTTGGTAATAGGTTGATTGGCTTAGCAGTTGCATTGTATTTCCATAGGCTAGAATTAGGAATTTCGCAGAGATAGTTTTAAGGTAGTTGCAGAGTGTCTGACAAGATGAATACCCCAATTAGGCTAGTTTCCCATAAGTCTCAAGCAGCTTTCTTAGGTGAGATTTCAACCAGGTGTTTGAAAAGTATGATGAAGAATAGGCACTCACTAACTATCATAGCCATGAAGTGGGTTCTGGGACGAGACTGCCTCGAATACGAGGACAAATATCGAGTTAACATTGATGTGTGCTTGCATTTTGTTGCCTCCATGCTGGATACTAGAATTCCCAAGCCTCTGATTCTTTGTCTTGTCAAAGAAATATTTCCCAAGAAATACCTGAATGGCATCACAGAGGTGATAGCCAATGCTACATATGGTGGAGGCATTTTGACAGAGAGCGATCTTAGGAGGTTCATTGAAGAGGACATTGTTGTACCATGGCTGCTATTTTTGAGTGGCTTTTGCCTCCAATCGCAAGATGAGCACAGCTAGAGGGTAACCCAAGCCTACCACTTTATCTTCTGCATCTACAACACGGTGACGTTCTATGACATTGATTGGTACATGGACTTCAGGAACTTGGTGTTCCCTCCACCATTAGCCATTGCTTCCTTGGATAATGTTGTTGCTGATGACAACGATATTGTGGATACTGCAATTGATGCGTCTGTTCCTGCTGCCCATGCTGTGGACTGAAAATCTCCATTTTTTTCTCTTTTTCTTTTTTGAAAACAAACTCGTATCAATTAGTTAGTTTTTGTATATATGCCTGAAAAAGGCTTCTCGTAGAATATATGAAGGAAGTAGAATATAGCGATACACTTTTGAAGCGTGGCCCTTGAGTCGTTTTGACAATGTAAATATTAAAGCATATATATAATGAAAATATAACTTTATATAATCATTTTCTTACTTGCTTCCAGATTCTACAACATGGGTTACTTTTTCCTTTTCAACATATATGTATGAATTCAATTTTGCATGTGGGTGTTTGATATTTATGTTCTTTTGAGTTGTGCGCTTGTTTTTCTACTCTCTGCAATAATGGGTTACCTATTCCTCTCTGCCACGAACCATAGAATAAATAAAAGAGATCAGCCAACAAAACAAAAGGGAAAGAAAAGGAAAAACACTATAAACATATTTACATCAGTAGGATATGGAAGCTTTAATTAAACAATTTAAGGTGAATTTTGTCGACTGGAATTCCTAGCGCTTCTTTTCCCATGGTTTCTAACTCAAATGCATTATGCTCTTTGCATTGAATTGTCCTGAATGGGTCTTCCCAAAGGCTATCAAACTTCTCGTGCTGACCCAACTTTGCAGCCCTTTCATTAAACTTCAACACTAAGTCTCCACACTTTAGCCCTTGGTCAGATGCTTTTTTATCAAACCATCGTTTAACCACCTATTGGTAGTTAGTCATGGCTATTAGGGAATTTTTCCCTTCTCTCATGTACTTCTAGCAATTCGGCCAACCGTACCTCCATTGTGTCATTTTGTTTAGACCTCAAGAGATTTTACTAATTGTAGCACTGGAATCTCCATGGAGATAGGAAATAGCGCCTCTTTACCATATACTAGCTCATACGATGAAGTCTTGAGGACTTTCTTAGGAGTTATGCGGTCTACCCAAAGTGTTGCTTGGATTTTTTTATGCCATTCCCTTTGGTATTCTAACTTGATCCTTTTGAGGAGTCAGACTAGGTTCTTGTTTGTCAATTCGGCTAAGTTGTTCCCCTGTGGGTAGTAATTTGATGATGTTTTAAGGAATATGTTATGTGTAAGTGAAAATTGACTTACCTTAGAGCCTAGGAAAGCTTTAGCATTGTTAAAGATGATTGTTTTGGGTGGGCCAAATCTCATCATCAGGTCTTCTAGGAAGTTGACTAACTCGGCCTCTATTTCATTCTTTAGTGGCATGACTTCGGTCCACCTTGTGAAGTAGTCTATGGCCATCAGAATCCACTTGTGCCCTATGCTAGAGGTCGGGTTGATCATCCCTATGAATTCAAGGCCCCATTGTGCAAATGGCTCTTTGACCACTATCAAATTGAGAGGCATTGCAGATTTATTTCTTTTTCCTGTGAAGAACTGGCATTCTTTGCAAGCTTTAACCAAGGAGTAAGAGTCATTGAACAACGTTGGGCAGTAGTACCTTGCACACATGATTTTGATGGTGATGGTCTTGATAGAGAAATACCCACTTGCGAGACTGTTGTGGAAGGTGTTGAGGATCTTCTTTGCTTGCTCTGTGGTAACACAACACAGTAGAACACTGTTAAAATTTCTTTTGAACATGATCCTTTCAATGAGTGCATATCCACTATTCTGTAGGTGATAGAATCTCCTCTTCTGAGAAGGAAGGCCCAACAAATATTTTCCTGTGTGCATGAATCTTACTCTGTCCGTTAGCCAACAACCTTTTGAATCTAACTCATTCTTAGGACTAGTTCTGGTTGCTCTTCTTCAGTGGTCATTTCTTCATCATGGGCAAGATATTCACACAATCCTCTTCCCCGAATGATCTTTGTAGGTTTGACCTCAATGTCATATTCGAGGATCTTGGTGATCCAATTGGCCCTTTTTTTGGTGATCTCTCCCTCCATGATGTATTTGTGCACACTAGAATGTGCAACATAGACAATCACCTTATTGCAAGAGATTAGGTGTCAGAATTTTTTGAGCCCTTTAACTATTGCAAATGCTTGTATCTCCACAAAGTTGTAGTTTGTCTCATATTCCTTCAAGGTTTGGGAGTGGAATGCTATTGGATGTTCTCCCTTTCCCTCATCATCTTTTTGAGTTAAGACAGTAGCAATGCTTGACTTGTTACTGGATACATACATTATGAAGTCCTTTGATAAGTTTGGATTGACTAGAATAAGAGCAGAGGAAATAACATCCTTGACTTTCTCGAAGGCTTCTCTGGCTTCTTTTGTCCATTTAAATGTTTGATCCTTTTTCAACATCGGGGTGATTGGCCTAATTATTCTTGCAATATTAGAAATAAATTTGCTAACAAAATTTAACTTTCCCAAGAAGGAATGAACGCATTTCTTGTTGACCGAAAGGGGAGATCTTTGATTGCTTTCACCCACTCAGGATCAATTGAAATTCCTTCTTTGGACACTACGTTCCCCAATAGCTTTCCTTGTGGTACTCCAACGACATTTTTTTTGGTTCATAGATATCCTAAACTGCTAGCATTTCTTGAAAACCATCTCAAGGTGGTTGAAATGACCATCCTTGGATTTAGAGAACACAATGAGATCATCTAAATAGATCAAGATGATCTTGTTGATTAGCTCACTAAAAGCGATATCCATTACCTGCTGGAAGGTGGCTCCTACATTTGAGAGGTTGAATGACATCTTAGCATATGCAAACATTCCCCACTTGGTAGTGAATGTCATCTTATGTTGATCCTGCTCTTTGACCCAGATCTGATTGTAACTAGAGAATCCATCTAACAGGGAAAAAATCTCTGATCCTGCCACTATCTATAAGATTGACTCCATCAAAGGTAGAGGGTAATGATCTTTCAGGGATGCTCTGTTTAGGTCCTGAAAGTCTACACATAGATGGATATCTCCATTCTTCTTTCAGACCAGGAACAACGTGCTATACTTAATTGAGAAGACAATCTATGACTAAATTAGCTTTGCTAATTCTTGCACCATTAGTGCTTCAATCTTGGGGTTGACTGGCCTCTATTTTTGGTGGACAGGTTTTGCACCTTCTGCTAGCTCTATTTTATGTTGGATGATATCAGGATCATATCCCCTAAGGTCATCATATAACAAGGCTACCACTCCTTCATATTTCTCTCAAAATTCGATGAGCCTTTCTTTATCATGATGCTAGACATCTTTCCTGACTTTGAGCTTTCTCCCATCTCCGACCTGAAGGTCAACATAGTCGCTTTTATCTGCTACAAAATTTCTCTTGTTGTTTCTTGCATCGTCACAATCGAAAATATTTTTGAGAGTGACCAATCCGTTTGGAAGCTTGTTAGATTTTAGCTGAATGATTTGTCCCTCATAAGCTTCAACGATCTTTGGTTGGATATGGTCATAAAATTCTCCCAACTGCTCGATGAATGAGGCAATGTGTTCATCACTATAAAACACTTTCCAACTTTGATCATTGTCTAGAATCATTGGTTGTACTATCACTTGTACAAAGTGTTTGTTGTGAATGAGATCAGAGGCAGGATCAAACTATGATCCAATTTTTTCCATGTGATCCATATCTGTATTTTGTTCTTAGGGCACCATTTGAATGTTGAAGGCTTCAAATCCCTCAATCAGGTCCCAAACTTAGTGTCTATAGGATCACATGCAGACATTCTTGGCCATAGATATTCCATGGACTTGATTGACTACTAGTTCAGAATATCTGATCACCATTAACTACTTAATTCCTATCCATTTTGCAAGAGTAAGACCTTGCACTATTCCTTCATATTCAGCTTGATTGTTTGAACAAAAAAACTGGAAGCAAAAGGACCTTGATATCTTTTCATTTTGTGGGGATGTTAAGCATATCTCGGCTCCCACACCAACCTTGCATATTGCTTCATCGAAGTGGAGCATCCATAGCTCTAAAGCTTGATCACTTTCTAGTTCTTTGATGACTTTTGGGAGTACCTGATCTTCATCATAGATGACATAGGTGCCCAACCCCGTAGCATGGTAGTTTTTGAAAGGATCATGTATACTTTACTCAAGAGAGCATCTTCTTGATCGGTGTGATCTCCAGTCACTTTTTCTTCCTCTAGTAGCTTTGTACAATATGTTTCCTCTTTAGTGAAAGAGATATCAACAGCCTCAAATTTAATCATGGCTTCATCAGCCACATGTTCTAAATGCAGAGCCTTAGAAACTATTTTCATTTTTTCACCATGCTTGGTCCTAAGGATCATATGTGACCAATCCAGAGAAAGATATTTTCCTACCTTTGAAGTGAATTCTTAGGATAGACAAAGGCCGAACATGGGGGGAACATCTATGATCATAGTGTCTTACAACACTGTGATGCTTGGGTAGGAAAACAAATTCAAGGGAAGGTATTTGATTAGACTGATAGTTTCGACTGTTTTTCTATCTAGCTACATAGCCCCCTTCTTTAGAGGTTCATAGCTAAGCCCCAAGGCCTCAACTATTTGTTTCGTCATAACTATAGTGCTAGCATCAGAGCTAATCATGGCATTGCGCAACAACTTCTCTCCCACAATGAGAGTTAGGAAAAAGGGTTTCGGCTTTGGCTTGTCCTTCACCTTGGTAGGAGCCTCCACTGTGCTATTCATGAGAACCTTGGCAGGAGGTGATTGATCCTATGGTTCAATGATTGGATCCTCCCGAAGAGCCTCCTATAGCAATGTTTTTTTCTCTAGAATAGCTAATATATCCCAAAGAGACACATTGGCAGATGATTTTTTTAATTGTTCCACCACATTGAAGGGTGGCAGATTTGCAAATTTCTACTCCTTAGCTCTTGTTATAACAATTTCCTTCCGTGGAAGACATTTCTATGTTACTACAGAGGTATTGGAGATCTGGTCAGAAGCATCTTTAGGTTGCAGACTAACTAGTTCCGGGACGACTGTTTCAGCCACGAATCTTCTTTTTGAGTGGGTGTTGTAATTGAACTGCACCTATGGTGTTTCAAATGTGGATCCATCATTGGAAAACATCACTTCTTCCTCCTCCATCCATGAGAAGAGTGCATGATCGGGAGTGATGTCCAGTTCTTGCTCTAGTGACATCCCCTGCATTTGTGCGGTGAGCACCACATTGTCCATCTACGAAGAGGTGTACACATAACTTCTAGGATTTGACGTTGTGTCTTGGCTGCGCTACTCCACCACCTTATGTTGTAGGTTGCCACATAGAAAGTTTTGGGGCATGTTTGAATCACCACAAGGGAAGCACCAGGGGTTGGTTTCATCAATTAAATTATTTTTCCCCACAGTTAGCTCTCTGCTCGAGCTTAGATTAGCACTCTGCAGGAAAGTGGGTACCGATACTATTTTATTTGTTGTTTGCCCCTGCAGATTTGTGTGAGTGCTTCCTTGGAACTAGTTCTATTGGTAAGAAGGCATTCCACCTTGGTAATTTTGATAGGTAGGCTTCAGAGGCACCACCTGGTTGTGCTTGATGACAGTTATTTCATTAACAATAGTCCACAACATTTCCTTGAACTTGCTCATAACCTCCTTTGAAGAGCTGGATCTAGAGGCAACATTTTGTGGTGTGCTTGGATATGTGTACATCGATTGAGGAGGATCCTGCACACTGGTAGAAGGCATCTCCTGAGCAAGAACTGATATTTCTGGAAATATGGGAATGATGGGCCAAGGTGGCAACTTCTCGATGTCTATCAAATTATTCTCAACCTTGAGAGTGGTGTTGTAGGTGTCTGATAGTGTGGTCCCACCTAAAGATTGGATCATCATTGAAATGTCAGGGTTGATAGACTTTAAATAGAACATGAATGCTAGATCAGGTGGTAGGCGGATATAAACTTGGATTCTCTGTGAGCTTGTATGGAAATGGGCATTGAAGTTAGCCATGGCTTCGTACGGAGCCTGCTTTATGACTGTCAACTAATAATATAGTGAGGATCAGTCTCCATCATTTAAATATATCTGACAAAAGGGAACTTCGAGATCATCCTAGGCACTGATAGTGTTAGGTTGCAGTGTTCAGTACCAATCTAGTGCCTTTCCTTTGAAAGAGGCAGCGAGCAACCTTAGTGCTATATTTTGGTCTGTAACATCGTGTACCAAGCATATGTCTGCAACATCTTGCAGATGTTCGGATGGTGTTCTTGAGCCATCTCCGGTGAATTTAGGTATAGATTTTAGGGTGGAGACTAGGATAGTAGCCCAAATAGCAGGTACTACTAGTGCTTCAAGAGGACTTCCGATGTCCCATGCCACATAATTTTTGTTAGCGGTAGGCAACATGGCTAGTGGAAAGGGCGGAGGAAGCAGAACGTTCACTAATTGGGTCCACAGGTTGTACTGTCCCTAATGGTAGTACTAATAGACCAGGATTACTCATTGTTTGTGACCTAGTTACAGGCTGATGGCTCATACACCCATCTTAAAATTAGGTTCAATGAAGCTCGGTCCTACTGGGCATGTCAGGAAAAATAAAAAACTGTTGATGCCAAAAATTGGCAAGGTAACAACCCTTTATGGGAAACTCAATTTATGGGGAACTTATTGCACTAAACTAAGCAACCTCCAAATTTTTAAAGAAGCTGACTTCTTCTATATTTGGTTTTTTGGAATGGAAAAAGGAAGAAGATATAAAAATAAAGGATCTAACTAAGGCGATGCACCAGAATTTAGATAAAAGGCACGATAAATCTGTCTTTTGGATATGATTTAAGGGCCCGTTCAACAATCTTCTATATCCTAGAATAGAAAAAATTAAAGATTGAAGCATGAACAACTCATTCAATGACATAAAATAATTTTCACACCTATTTATTGAAAAGAGGAGTCAAAGACATGACCCAAACAAGCAAACTTGCATTCAAATTATAGAAGTTTGGAAAATCAACCATTCAAACAATAATGGCACAGTATAAAGTTTATCAATAGCATAAGAAAAAGAGAGGTCAAACAATGGCACAGTCTGTTAGTTCTTGTAGTAATCTAAACAATAAAAAGGCCTAATGTCTCTCTAAAATCTTGTAATTATGAACCTTGGAACCTTCAAATTTTGAACCCCTCCTCAGAAGAAAAGAGCAACATATATAGTGAGCCTTCCCACTACCTGGGAGAAGTAATTGAAAGATTCAAAATCTTGAGCAATGATGTAGTAGTCATGATTTCTTAGGTTGTTAAAACAAAAAAATATTCGGGCCATAGCATTTGGTCACTCTCCATCCAGTTGCATCCCCCTGCGAATGATAGTAGTGGTCTCGACAAAGTCCTAAGTAGACAAGTGTCACCACCTAGTATTGGTAGTTAGAACATGTGGCAACACATTGCAACCCATAGCTCTCTCCATCCATCATGTTGAAGAAGCATCCATAAGGAGACAGGTGGTAGCATGGTGCAACCCGTAGCTCATTCTCCCCTCCCTTCATTGAAATCTTGCACTAGGATGACACATAGCAGAAAATTTTGTTATAGATGCTGGTTGTGGGGCCCTCCAAATCTTCAAGTGAATGAAAGCTACATGGAACGTGGGTAGGGCTCAACGAGGAAGTGAAGGGGGTAGTTAGAAATAGCTCATGGTGGAGACACGTGGGAGCATAATGGGAGCTGGTAGAAGAGAAAAGGAGAGAATTCCTTTGGGGAGTGCTGAGAAGACATGTGGTTGAGGCCAGTGGTCATTTATCAAAAGGGGCTGATGAGGTTCATTCGAGGCATGGGCCGGTACTTAGCAAAAAAAAAAACCCAAAGGGAGCTTGGTGAATTTTATGTTTACAGTATCCTTAGGAAGAGCCTTACTAAATATATCAACAACCTGATCCTTTGTAGGAACATGTTCAAGATTAACTTCATTCTCTACAACCTTCTCTCTTAGAAAGTAATATCGGATTGAGATATGTTTTTCCCTTGAATGCATTACCTATTTCTTTAAAATATTGATAGAAATTGTATTTGTTTGAAGAATGAAGAAAAACATCTCCTTTTTGTTGTTTTGTTTTTTCATTGATGTCACCATGTTATATGAGTTGCAACTACAAGATTAAGTCTGAATTTGATCTCATATTTTATGCTATATTTGAACCGGTATGAAGCTTACATCCTTCGGTATTTTGGTTTGCAATCGTTTCTATTGATTACTGTTGCTTGTGGTTTTGGAAGTTGGAGTATGGATTTTGGGAGCACATACATTTAGAATCTCACGTATTCAGATGCTCGTATGGTGTATCAGCATTATTCTGTTAATTGCAATTTTGTTATTAGGTCTATCTTTGGCCAACCTAATGGATAGATGATGTAATAGTGAATTAACTTTGTTTTACGGATATATGTGTGGCCTATCTTAGGTCCATTGTAACATGATGTAGCATGTTGAGCATTTTAATTGTTTTTGGAAAGATTTTATGAAAGCTTGAAGCTGATAGTTGGTATTTTTGATGAATAAGAGTCACATCTAATTAGGTTGACCTAATTGATGCTTGTGGATGGATCAAGTATATATATTGGACAATTTTTGAAGATTGATATATAGATGATGTAGTTGTGAATATGATGAAGTGTGTCAAGCCAGTTTACTGAGCTTAATTGGAACTGAATCAACACTTGTTAGGTGTACATTATCAGTTCATTTTCTAGCTGTAAGCCATTTTTTCATTGTAATTTTGTAGGCATTGAGCCTTTAATTTTGGACAGTGAGTCCTGGTAGTGAGCCACCCCATTTTTGGTAATATCTTATAATCGGTTATACTATATTGTGAGCTAACACTCACCGTGGTTTTTCCCATTTTGGGTTTTCCCATAAAAATCCTAGTGTTCATGTGTTTGGTGATTTCATGTTCTGTTAATGCTCTTATTTATCTTCACTGTTATATGCATCGAAGTTATTGGATGGTATTTGTTTAGTAAGTTTAAGAAGATACTGATTCACCCCCTTCTCAGTATCTTGGACACTCAACAATTATTATCAGATCTTGATTCCTTCGAAGAAGCCTAACAGCTTGAGGAAGATCCGCAAGATGGAACAAATGAATGATAAAGAAGACCTCCAGGTTGCACTTGAGGATCTTAACAAAGTTCAATGTGAAAAAAAAGATCTAAAAGAAAATCTTGAAGATGTAAATGAATGTGTCCGAAAATTAAAAGAGCAATTGTAGAACTTCAAAGAAAGGCATAGGGAAGTAATTAATCAGTTCAAGTAGGCTAATGAAGAAATTACTAGTTTGAATGTGCAAGTAGAAGAAAAGAAAATAATTGAAGAATGTCTGAATAAAATGGTCCATAGCAAGTCTGATGAGTGCACTAAGCTTGAACAAGAAGTGGTGAATCTGAAAGTAGATCTGGAGAAGGCGAAACTCTGTGAAAATAATTTCAAATCTAGCTCAGACAAGCTTGATGAGTTGATTTTAGGGAAGAAAACAAGTAAAGACAAAGGTGGCTTGGGAATGGAAGGAGGTGAAAACTCTAAGGATAATCAAAAGACTCAGAATAAAGGAACATAGAAAGGAAATTCAAGGAACTTTGCTAGGAGACTGCCTGTGAGATAGCCTAATGCACAAAGGTATCCATCCTTCAATGGTATTTTTTTTCATGTAACAAATTTGGTCATAGGGCAATAGAATGTAGGAGTAGGATGAATCAATTTCTTGGTTCCTCCTATGGTCAATGTTTTGCATGAAAAATAATTGGACATAGGGCTAATGAATGTAGAACTCAGATGGTGAATTGGTCTAATGGAGGAAGAATGAATCAATCCTTTAATGGTTATTGCTATACAAGCAACAAATTTGGACACAAATATAATCAATTGAGATCAAGGGTTAGTGGAGGTTTTACAAATCAGAAAAGTGTTGTCTACTAAAATTGCAACAAACTAGGACATATCTCAAGAGTTTGCAGAAGCAAAAAGGGTAAGCGGACTGATTCAGTAGTAAATAATGAACCTATGAAGAAAGTTGAGAAGAATGACATTAAGCAAGAAATGAATAAGATTTGGAGGAAGAAAGAAGAGACTGAGATGACTGATGCATCTGTGCCCTCATTCGGTACAGATAATTCCTATGGGAATTAGACCTAGCAGGGTCTTAGGGGAGCTTTAATAGAAAATTGTTCAAAACCCCTGATGATTGGCATGTCAATCTTTGGCACAAAGATATGTTGTAAGAAATGATTAGTTAAAGGTCATGCAAGTAGAACCAGAAGAAAATATGAAGGCATGATCATTTGCAAAGAAAATTAGAGTTTTTCTAAGTACAAAAGAAGATTTTTTAGCAGCTTTTTCAAATTTGCCACATTTAATGTGAATTAGGGAAGATTATTGTTTTATAAGTAAATGTGTAAGGAATTTTAATCACTTGTGCATTTAAATAAATCGAAGAGAATTTTGGAGCTTTCTTGAGGTGATTTTAAGTTCGAGTTGTGCAAACCCTATTTTTGGTTCTTTGTGAAGAAAAGGTATTCTACTTTTTTATGTAGCTGTGGGTTTGTGTGAATCATATTTTTGAATTGTTTGAGTTCAAAATTGTGAAGAATGGAAACTCTTGTAGTTGTTAAAGTGTCGGAAAGACCTAGACCATTATATAGGAAATATTCTATGAAGGTATTTGAAGATGACCCTATGGGCGCCTTCTCATCAATCCCTCATGGGGTTATGTCAATCGAGGACACAAGAATGTACATCTGAGTAAAAATGGATGAATTTAATCACAATAAATTGATCGATATTTGGTAGAATGAGCTCATTGGAGATAATTTCCTGGTGAAACCTGAATACTCAAACCTTCTTATAAAGAGATTGGATAGATGGAACTTCTTTCCCAATTTCAATTTCGTGGTTGATGATAGATATGTGAAACCTATTCTCAGCAGAATACATGATAAATTCTTGTGGACTATTCAACCTCATCTAATAACTAAGAAGGCGATTAGGGTTGTTACTGGACTTTGTGACACCAAACCATTACCTATGCTAAAAGACATGAAGAATGAAGTGGTGATGGATCACACTAGGGATGAACATGACAAAAGAGCTCTTACAATGAAGTTGATCACTAATCCGACAGTGAAGTATGTTGCTATCATGATTGGTCATAAAATTTACTTCACCAATAGAGAGAACTCTATTTCCACCACAACTATTTATATTGGTTTTGATATGGCAGTCAATGGTGTATACTATGACTTGTGTGAACTTCTCTAACAATAGTTGCTTGAGAATTTAAAGTCAACCAAAGAAAAGAAGTATGCATTTAAATTTAGTTATTTGATTATGTGTTTGTTATTCTATTTTCTGAAAAGAATTCCTAGAAGGGATGATATGGTACTCTGGGACACATCCAGACTTGTGGCACATCATATTTTTTATCACTTACACAATCTAGGTGATTTGAAGAATAAAGATAATTCTCTAACAACATTCTTTGTTGTATTTAAGAGCAACATGAATGAGAGAGAGGATTGTGAGGAAAGTTGTTGAGAAATATAAAAATGACATAATATTTCATGTTTCCTTTGATGAATGCATGATTGAAGTAGTTGAACCCTAGACCATATGGATTCAACCATTGGGATATGAAATCATAGAAGATGAAGTTGAGGGTTATGTACATATGTCGCTAAAAATTCTAAAGGATCCCAATGAACCTAGAATTGGCACTTATGCAAAAAATATATGGAGGTCCACATGGAGCACAAGAATCCAATAACAAGAAACAATGTGGAAAAGAAGCTTAGAGAAGCTATATTCATTGATGAGAATATTTCACTAGGAAGGGCTAAGAGAGAAGAGTTGGAGTGAGAATCATCAGGTCTGAGGAGATCCAGTAGGACTGCTCCTACTAAACCCTTTGCAGCTCCTATAATAAAAGTTGAACCCATTATTGCTGATAAAGGTAAAGGTATGGTTTCTTCCAAACCTACTACTAGATCTGGGAAAAGGAAATAAACTCCTCTGTGGTGCCTGGGAAAAGAATAAAGAAACAAAAAATCTATAAGGGATAAAAACCTTAGTGTCACAGATGATCAAGATGAAGAGGAAGTCTATCCTCTGGTGAAGGTTCTTCTAAGGAAGTTGGTATTGGTTCTAAAAGAGTGCATATTTTGTCATCTTCTAATGAAGAGGAAGAACAGGAGTTTGGTGTTCATGTACACACCAAACCGAACTCGAAGAAAACCAAGGTGTTTGAAGAAGCCTCTCCAGACCAGGGAGAATAGAAGGACATTCCAGTAAGTCCTGGCCCCTGTTTCAAATTAGAGGCAAATTCTTAATTCTTTTTTACATTTTGAAAACATGCTAAAGCCTACAACAAAATATTATAATCATGTTGGAAAATAGGATAAGAAAACATTAATTTTAGCTATAATTCAATATGTTATCATGTTGGAAGTTAAGTGGGATGATGTGAAGAAAGATGTGCCTAAGAATATGTGGGTAGCCTTGATGAAAAGGAGATCAAAGATTGTTGAGTTTGAAGAGAAAGTCAGGAATGATGAATTTGATAAAATTGGGTCTTCCTTGACCCCAGATGATCTAGAAACTCTGAAAAAGATATGTGCAGATATGTTCCGGATGAAGGAAAGGGTTAATATTTTGATGACTAGGGATAAAAAGAAAATAAAGAAGATTAAGAAGGAAACTACATAAGTGATCCGAGATACAATAGAGAAATATGGCATGCTTAAGAATGATGAAGATGTTTCTGCTCAAAATGTTGAGGAAGGTATTCCTCCTTGTACATGTGATGCAAGTATTTATATAGACATTGGTGTTGAAAATGATGCAGGTGTGAAAAATGATCCTCTAGAAATAGAGAAGCATAATGAAGGTGAAGTTGAGCCTGAAAAGCATGATGATGCTCCTCTGGAGCACACTAAAGGTGAAAAGGATAATGATGTAAAGATAATGTCGAGGAAGAGAAAGATGAAGGTGAAAGTAAAGGAAATGATAATGAAGGTAACATGGATGAAGAAAAAGATGAAGATAAAAAGGGTAAAGAAGAAAAAGAAAAGGAGAAAGAAGAAGAAAAAGAGAAAGTGGAAGAAGAAAAGAAGGAAGATGAGAAAAATGAGGAATTTGGGAAGAATGAAGAAAGTATAAAGAAAGTTGTAGAATCTTAGAGATCTCTTGGAGAATCCTCCTTCGGTGATGATGTATTGAAGGGCTTGCTATCCAAGCAAATTAGATTCCAGTCGGTGATTCCTCCAGAGCTTTTACAACTTCCTATGATTCATGGCTACATGGACTTAGATAAAATTTATCCTATGCATAAGATGGTAATAGGAGATGTAATGCATGCATCTGGTAGAAGGGAGATTCTGGAGACACACCAGAAAGGAATATAAATGATTGAAGATGCTCTTAAGGAATTGCAGGAGACAACACCTGGTACGTCAATTGATACATCTCTCACTCTAGTAGAAAATATGAGACTGTTATTGGACTCCTTTAAGGAGTATGCCTCCGGTCTTGGAGAGAAGACTAAACAAGAGGTTGAGGAGAAGCTGGCAGAGAAGAGGTTATTGGAATTACATGACAAGTGTGATTTGGCACACACTAATGTTGAGAAAAATCTAGAATTTGTGCAAATCTATGAGACTGAAGCTAATGTTGTTTTTTCTTTTTGTTTGAAGTGGTCAAATGCCACTCAAAGCATTAAAAATGTTATGGAATCCATTAAGTCCTAGTTGACTACTATCTCCAGTACCTACAACACATCCAAGGATGGAGACAAATTAACTTGGAATGCTATCTCAGCTCATAGAGATAAATTCTTTATTTTACAAAAGCTAAAGGAAGAAATCATCAAGAAATTTGGTCAGTTAGGTGATCTTGTGAGAATGGAGTGCACCCTGGTTGCCAATGCTTTGGAAAGTATAGAGGAACTTGGAAAGATAAATCTAACTCCTGGTACTCTAGATGAAGTAGAGGAAAGTCTGATAGATTTGGAATCCCTGAACAAGATATTGATTACAACAAAGAAAAGTTAGGAGAATGGTAAATTTTCATGGCAAGGTATTCTTAAGGAGATTCAAGGCTCTCCATCCTTTGATTAATGTTTGTTTTTATTGTTTTCATTTTTTTTTGTGCCACCCTTTGTCCTTGATGTCAAAGGGGGAGTGAAGAGTGATGAAATACTAGTGATAGGGGGAGGAGTGTTGTACATAAGAGGTTTTGTAAAAAAAATTGGCACATGTTTCCATCAATGAAAAAGAGGGAGATTGTTGGAAGAATGAAGAAGAACATCTCATTTTTTCTATTTTGTGTTTTCATTGATGTCACCATGTTATATGAGTTGCAACTGCAAGATTAAGTCTAAATTTGATCCAGTATTCTAGACCAGTATCTGAACCGATATGAAGCTTACATCCTTCAGTATTTCTGTCTAGAATAATCTGTTGTTTATTATTGTTGCTTGCGGTTTTGAAAGTTGGTGTATGAATGTTGGGAGCATGTACATTCAAAATCTCATGTATTCAGATGTTCGTATGGTGTATTGACATTATTTTGTTAATTGCAATTTTTCTATTAGGTCTATCTTTGGCCGACCTAATGGATAGATGATGTAATGGTGAATTAACTTTGTTTTGTGGATATATGTGTGACCTATATTGGGTCCATACAGACATGATGTAGTGTGTTGAGCATTTGAATTGTTTTTAGAAAGATTTTGTGAAAGCCTGAAGCCGACAGTTGGTGTTTTTGATGAATAAGAGTTGCATCTAATTAGGCCGACCTAATTGATGCTTGCAAATGGATCAGGTATATATATTGGACAATTTTTGAATATTGATATATAGATAATGCAGTTGTGAATGCGAATGTGAAGAAGTGAAAATATGATGAAGTGTGTCAAGTCAGTTTACTAAGCCTCATTGGAACTGAATCAACACTTGTTAGGTGTACATTATTAGTTCATTTTCTAGTTGTAAACCATTTTGTCATTGTAATTTTGTAGGCACTGAGCCTATAATTTTGGACAATGAGTCCTAGCAGTGAGCCACCCCATTTTTTGTAATATCTTATAACTGATTATACTATATTGTGAGCTAACACTCACCGTGTTTTTTTCCCATTTTGAGTTTTCCACATATAATCCTAGTGTTCATGTGTTTTGTGATTTCATGTTCTATTAATGCTCTTATTTATCTTCACTATTATATGCATCAGAGTTATTGGATGGTATTTGTTTAGTAATTTTAAGAAGAAACTAATTCACCCCCCTCTCAGTATCTTGGACACTCAATAGTATTATCACAGAAGATAAAAATTGGTTCATCATATACCACCCTAATATCTTTCAATGTTTTCCTCATCCACACTAGTTGTGTGCAACAAGATGTTGCTACAATGTGTTTTTCCTCTGCAATATATAAAGATACTGAATCTTGTTTCTTACTAATCTACATCTAAGAAATAATGCACCACCACTTTTACTTTTCTTGTCATCCACACAACCAACCCAATCTGGATTTGTGTAAGCACTTAGAGTAAAATAAGTATCGTTTGGATACCACAAGCCATGATCTAGAGTTCCCTTCAAGTATTTGCATATCTTCTTTACTGTTGCAACATGTGACTCTCTAGGATCTTCTTGAAATCTAGCCATAAGACAAACTACATGCATGATATCTAGTCTAGTAGTAGTTAAATATAGCAGTCCACCAATCACTAATCTATACCTTGTCTGATCATCCTTAGGTGATTCATCATTATTGCTCAACTTGAAACCAGTAACCATAGGGGTACACACTAGTTTAGAATCTTCCATTCCAAATTTCTTCAAAATTTCCTTGACATAATTTGATTGTGAAATTAAATAACCTTTATATCTCTGACTTATTTGAAATCCAAGGAATAAATTCATCTCCCCAAATAGACATTTCAAAATCTTTCTACATTTCTTCTACAAACTTCTTGCACATATCTTTATTGCCTCCAAAAATTATGTCATCAACATATACAACTACAATCAAGATTTGATATTTTTTAATTTTAAAGTAAAGATTACTATCTACAGTACCTTTATTGGATCCTTGCTATATCAAATACTTATCTAATCTTGTATACCAAGCTCTAGGAGCTTGCTTCAATACATATAATTCCTTCTTCAATCCACAGAACATATCTTATTTGTATGATAACTAAAATCCTTTTGGTTGTTCTATGTATACCTCTTCTTCCAACTCTCCATTAAAAAAAAAATACTTCACATACATTTGATAGATTTTGAAATCCTTATGTGTTGCAAAAGCTAAAAATATCTTGATAGCTTCCATTCTTGCCACTGGAGGAAATGTCTCCTCAAAATCCATTCCTTCAACTTGTGAGTAGCCTTTACACACAAGCCTTGCTTTGTTCCTACCACTTCACCATTATCATTTAGTTTGTTTCTAAATACCCACTTAGTTCCAATTACATTTTTTCTTGCTAGTCTTGGGAAAAGTTCCCAAGTCTGATTATTCTCAATCTGCAACATTTCTTCTTTCATAGCTTTTATCCAATATTCATCTTTGCATGCCTCAATCACTATTTTAGGTTCAACTTTATAAAGTAAACATAGATTTACCTATTATTCAATAGCTTTCATTCTTATCAGCACACCTTTGTTCTTATCTCCAATGATCTAATTTTTAGAGTGATTCTTCTGCACATACTTAGGAGTTTTAGGAGTCCTTTCTAGAGCTTTTTCCTCTTCAATATGCACTTCTCTTTCATCAGCTTTTTCTTCTTCTCTGCAATAAGAATAATCTGATTCATATATATGTATCATCATTGAATTATTCTATAAATATTCATCAACCTTGACACTTGCACTCTCAACAATATTTCTCAATATCTTGTTGTAGCATTCGTAAACTTTTCTTCTAGTAGAATATCCAAGGAAGACACCTTCATTAGAACTTGCATCAAACTTTCCTAAGTTATCTTCATCTCTTCTAAGATAGTATTGGCTTCCAAACACTCTAAGGTACTTGATAGTACGAATCCTTCCATACCATAGCTCATAAGGAGTCTTTGTGGTTTTTTCTCTTGCTTGAAATCTATTAAGTATATAAACAACAATATGAATTGCTTCTCTCTAGTAGACTTCCAGTAGACTTGCCTCTTTCATCATTGTTTGTGTAGCTTCTTGAATAGTCATATTCTTCCTTTCAACTACATTTTGTTGAGTCCTAGGGTAAAAAATTGCCTATTTATTCCATGATTCTCAAAAAATATGTTAAACTCATCGGAGGTGAACTCTCCACCTTTTTCAAACATCAAACATTTGATTTTCATATCCATTTCATTCTCAACCATAACTTTGAATGCTTTAAACCTACCTAGAGCTTCTGACTTTTCTTTAAGAAAAGTAACCCATGTCATTCTAGAATAATCATCAATTAAAAGCATGAAATACCTATCACCTTGAAGAATTATTACTCTTGTAGGACCACAAATATATGTATGCACTAATTCCAATAGTTCACTAGTAGATTATTCTTTGAATTTGAAGCTTCTTCTTGCTTGCTTTCCAATTTGACATTTTTTACAAATAACATTGATAGGATTTGTAATATTTGGAAGATCTCTTATTGCTTGAACTAAATTGATTCTTACTAAGTTATCAAAATTGATGTGACACATCCTCCTGTGCCATAATCAACTTTCATTAATATGAGTCATGAAGTAATGACCATTAGCACCCTTAGGCTAATAAATATTTCCAGATGTTATTTTTCCAATAGAAACCACAGTTCCAGATCCTTTTTTGATCTCACATCCATCATCTTGAAACATAAGATTGTATCCTTTGCTACACATTTTTCCAACACTCAAGAGGTTATTCCTTAAACCCTTAACATAGTAAACATCATCAGTATTATGCTTTCTATCAAAACTGATAGAACCTTTTCCACATATCTTAGTAGATGTATCATCACCAGATCTAAAACATCCTCCATCATACTTTAAATTTTAATAAACTTACTCTTGTCATTGGTCATGTGATTAGATCATCCGCTGTTAAGGATCCAATAGTTCTTCTCATGTTTAGCATGAAAAGTAGATGTCAAAGTACCTTCAGTCATATCCTTTGTCTCTAGAGGTATTTCCTTCACGCATCTCTCAGATTTAGTAGAAATAGATTCATATTTTAAAGCCATGAACAAGCATTCATCATCATCATCATCTCCACAATTAGATTCATCATCATAAATACTTGCATCTTCTCTAACATAATAACTTTTCTTAATCATCTTACCTTTTTCTCCTTATTTTTGTTATTCAAATCTTTGTTTGGACATCTTGAAGCATAATGATCTATTGTTCCACGATATAAAAATTTGAAAGGAAACTTACCATTGTACTTACTGGTACCCTTCTTCATTCTCCTTACAAAGTTGGCTTCTATATCATCAAGATCCTCTTGATCTGATTCCTTGATCTCCTCTGATTTCTCAGCCTTAAAAGTAGTCTCAGGTTTTGCACCATTATTTGTTCCAAATTCTCTCATTACAAAAGCAGTAAAAGAGCCATACAATTGATCTCTAGTGTATTGATTCAAATTTGTAAATTCTTTAATAGCAAACACCTTATGACTATAGGATTTAGGAAGAGTTATGAGAATTTTCTTTACCAATTTTGGTTCTTTGTGTTGGAAATTGAGAGGTTGACATTGATGTCAGTAGGCAATGGAATTTGGATAATCACCACAATGGAAATTTGATATTTATCACTATTTAGCTACTTTAGTAATGGAAGTTTGTTGATCCAATATTTTAATCTAGATTACTTGTTTTATAAGATTTGCTCAGAAGCTGATAATATGTTCTACCTTGACATTAGTTGCATCCATTGACAGGGTTTTAGTCAACTAGGTTATATGGTTGGAAAAGTATAGTTACTAGTAGGTTGGGTAGCATTGTTATGGTTATACATTGGTTCTGTATGGCAGTTTTCTAGTCCAGATTCTATCTCCGAAAAAGACATCACTATAGGACATTATATATAGATTCAAGACAAAAAGATGCATTCTATATTGGAGTTTCATAATAATATATGAAGGCATCTGAAAGATATGAATGACAGTGTTTTGATCTACAATGAATTTCTATACAATACACTGATGTGGGAGATTCCACATTTCTCATATTTGATTATTATAATGTATGATGTTGAAGATGAGTAGTTCTATGTCATCCAAAGGAGAATTTGATGTGTTAACAATTTTTTGTGTTACACATTTGATCGATTGCATATATGTTTGCAGTTTTAGGTCTAGCTTTGGCTGACCTAATCATGTACTAATGTTGAGAAGTTTTAATATCTGCTATGAATGATAAAGGGATCCATCTTAGGTCCATGCCAACTAATTATGTGCAAAAATGAAAGAGTTGGTTTTATGGGTTCTCTAATTAGGTAGACCTAATTACTGAACATGGATATTTATGTATATATGAAACAAATTTTGTGTATGTGCTGGCACTGAAAGAAAAAGGAAGTGTGAGAGATACATGAAGGTGGAGAAGAGAGTGTGTATGTGCAAAATTATTTGGATAAGAAAATAGGTGTGCTATTTATGTTCTTCATCAGAACTGAACCCCAACAAAAGGAAGGTTCATTCTATCTTAGTTCATCATTTGGCAGTGAGCCAATCCCTATTTCGTAAATCATTTGGAAATGATCTATTCTCTACTCAGGCTGTGAGCCTTTAAGGACAGTGCATCCTAGCAACGATCCATTATAATATTCTATATCTAGATATATTAAATTGTGAGCTAACCTCACCTTGGTTTTTCCCATTTTGGGTTTTCCACATAAAAATATTGGTATTCTTGTATGTTGATGCATTGTCTTGATTCTATGTTTTCTCTTGTTGTTTCAGTCAGAACTATGATGTTGTTTAGATGAATTTTATGTGAATGGTGTTATGGAATATTGATTCACCCCCCTCTCAGTATTCTAGATGTTCAACACTTTGAGTTCACCACCAAGACCTTTGATGCAGTTGAAAACTTCATCTACCTTCTACATATAGCTTGTAACATTTTCTTCTTTAGACATGTGCAAGTTCTCAAACATGATCTTTAGATTTTGTATCTTAGCTTCTTTGACCTTAACATATCATTCAAAAATGCTTTCTAACTTTTCACTAATTTTTTTAACAGTTTTCAAACTCATAAATTTCACCAATTCAGAATTTGTAAGACTATTTAAGAGAGAATACCTTTCTTTACCATTGCTTTAATAGGATTTGATATCATTAGTAGTACTTGGACCATTTTTAGGTTTAATGCATCTAGTCTTAATAGAATTCTAGACATCATATACAAGATAAACCAAAAATCCTTCCATCCTTGTCTTCCAGAATGCATAATTTGTTCTATCAAATATAGGGATCTCTTTCTTGTGCTCCACCCCAGATCTACCTCAAGCGGTTAAACTTTCTTCCAAGGAACTTTGCTCTGATACCAATTATTGAATGCACAAGACAATTGAGAGGGGTGAATTAGTTGTACCTTAAAAATTTAAAACCCTTATACACATTCATATCCACATTAATATAATTAACCCTTAATGTGTTGTAATTATTTAGCATGAAAGTAAAATAATAGAAACTAAAACAAATCAACACAATACACAAGAGAACATCAAATTTATGTGGAAAACCCAATATGGGAAAAACCACTGTGACGATAAGCTCATAATATAAAGTAATATCAACACTAAATAGAATAAGGTTCATTGCCCAAAGAAATAAAGGCTTACTTACAAAATATAAAAGAAGATAGAGAGGAATGTTACAAAGAGAAATCCATCTCAATGCAAAAAAGAAATCCACCATAATACCACCAACACCTTTGTAGCTTGACTAAAGAATTGTAGATACCTTCTTCTCACTGCATCCAAAAATCTAACACATGAAATCTATAATGTGCCCAACTAAAATTTACTCAATAAATTAATAATTGAAATTATGAATATAAATTTAAGACATAAATCCCATAGCTATTTTCCAACATATCAATTTGATGTCCATATATTAAAAGAAATAACAAATCTGATTATATTCATTTGCAAAATTCAATAGTCAATGTATAACTTTGACTTGGCATTCAATTGCCACATAGTCAATACAATATTTACATTTATGATACAAGTACATAAAATAGAATTCCATTGAAATTCTTTTATGACAGCTCTCCTCCACTAGTGGACAAGAACATGGTTGAGGTGCTTTTCCACCGAACCACAAAGTAATGCTTTCCTAGAATTTTTCAATCCATCAAAGAATACCTAACCCTGCATGAAACACTTAGTAGGAGATACAATTTGTAAGGTGGAATCTACACATGCCTAACCACATGCATTTCTTTTTGTTGTTATAATATGAAATTTCCATGCTAGGTAAATAAGGAAATAACAAAGAGAGGATAAATATTAAATAGTTTGTTCTATAATAAAAATGACTGTAAATCTTGGCCAAGATCATGCTACACAAATTGCAACTCAAATTAGATTTGGAAAAGAAAATCTACACTCTCTGACACCTATTCCCAAAAGAAAATATTTCCATAACAAATGGGTATCCATCCCTTCTAGACCATCTACTAGCATCATAATTCCAGTGTGCTACATTCTATCTTAGTACTCTTGTATCATTCCATTTCAATATCATCAAAAAATATTCCATCTAAAATTTGGTATAGACATTCATCTATTCATCATACAACTATCTTTCCATTAAGATTTGTATTACAATTCAATATTGTTCCATTTTTATAGTTCTTTCCTTTGCAAATGAAGTTAAAAAATCTTAATCAATGAGTAAGTCAAGATGATATCAAAAGGTATATTGCATGCATGTGCATGTGCATAAATGAAGCATTTATGCATTTACACATATGTGCCTGGAAATAAACACAGTTTCGAATATGTGTATACATTTTGAATATTTAAAGAAAAATCTTTCTTACATACAGGTTTCTATATTCAGAAAAAGTATCAACTTCTTTCAGGTGTTCCATTTGAACTTTTAGTAACAACTAGTCTCAAATAAGATACAAAAGGAATCATTAAAAATATATTCACTTTTCTCATATGGATCATAAATGAATTTAAAATGGAACATGGATAATTTACAAGATCAAGAATAATCAATTCCAGTGAAATAAAATAGATTTAAAAAAATAAAAGTATCCTTCAGTATGAGAAAATATAAGGTTTTGTATTTGTTCTATTTCCAACCAAAATATGTTCACATATCGTTCAATTTTGATTCTTCACCATATTATTCATTTAAAAAAATTAGAACACTATAATGTTGGTTGCTTTGTTCTAACAATAATTATATTTCACATAAAGGTGTCGATAAGCATGTTATCATGTAATCAATAACATGATATCAATTATCATTAAGTACCTTCATTTACCCATTATCTTCTATGTTATGGTTTGGTCAACCATATGGTGAAGGCACCTTTTATCTATAAGAAATAGAGAATAAGATCATCCTTTGATTCTAATTTAAATAATGGATTAAAATGACAGTGTACACATATATATCTATATGTATATATATATATTATAAACACTTTGTATGAGAGAAATGATTCAAATGATTCATATATCCCATGGCCTGAGATGGCCCAAATAGTGGTGACACAAAATAACATCATGCATTGTTGTCATGTATGGAACGTTAACAACGTTCGATAGAGGGTTATCCTTTGAATGATAGCATCATTCATACTCCTCTTTTTAATAGAGTAAGGTGAGGTTGTTTGATAGATTATAAAATATAAGGGGATGATGAGTACATCGTTTGACCCATGCTTAGAGAAAGGATCTAATCGCCACATAAAACTCACCGAATGGTGGGTGTGATAAACATAATACAAGATTGAATGGTGAATTTCATTCATTGATAGACAAAGTAACAAAATGATATAAATCATTTAGCTAGTAATATCTAGATGCTCATAGAGCACTAATGAAATAGTAGTCATCGAATGGTGACATCCATTCGGCCATATAATGATTCACAAAAAATAATTTGAACACCATATGGTGTGCCTTGAAACAAATAGAATGTGCAAGATAAGGTTATCCTGATAAATAAAATGCAATGACAAAGGCTGGTTCAAATGACCATGGCTATAAAGGATAATGTTGCATGTGGGTGGGAACCCATTATGGGTGTTTAACTCGATATCCATGCATGTTGGGTATCCCAAATAATAAAGCTCAACATGGTGGCTCAGCCCCAAAAGGGCTAATAGAGAGAAATATGGGGTAGACTAAACAGTGATAGAAACACTAATGCATAGCCACAGTTATGCATGATAAGAGCACAAGAATTACAAAATATCTTCCAAAAAAACCACATAAAAATGAATAACCATTTGACACAAAAAGAAACATTTGATATAGTTTCAAGAATACCTCTCCTTAGATGCGACTATTGGTGATTTTCCTTTGTTAGAATTAGCAATATCTTCCCATAATTTTTTGTTCCCCTTTCCTCTATCAATTCTTCCTTCTATTCCCCTTGCTTTTTGCTATATTTCCTTCCATCATATCACCCCCTTTGATCGATAATATCTTCCTTGCTATCTTTGAAGATAGTGGTCTTAATTCCCTCATCCATACCACTATCACTTAGCCACCCACTTCCTTCAATTTCTGATCATTATAGGGGTCGGCTCCTTCCCCATTCATTATGCAAGTTACACATTAAAGCAACACTCTCATTGCTTAAAAACTATAGTAATATATTTATATATGTATATCTATACATACTTGTATATATGTGGTTTATATATGTGTATATACATATTTATATACATTTATGTAGGATTTTACAAATATACATTTTATTTTATTTTTCTCATTTCCTTTGTCAAGAATCTATTTTCAAATTCGTCAAAAGAAAAAGTAATATAATCATTCTCCTTATGATAATTGTATATGATCAAATGCATTTTCCAAAACTATTTTGAATCAAACTTCAAGATAGATAGGAAAGACAAGGATGCACTAAATTCGTTTCTTTCACAAGATTTCTTATTTTAATAAAATGTGATTCCACACATGCAAGAATGATATTTATAAATTACAAATGAATGCAGATATCATGGTCTAATATGGTGTGTGAGATTCTAGATCCCAACCTTGTTTACCGTTTGTCTTCTGGCTAAGCATTCCTACCTCAACAAGGTTCTTGCTCTTCAACCTATTCTTGCATTTACAAATTCTTGCACTTGCCAACTTTATCTATAACCTTTAACCGATGATCCTTATGAAATAACTCTTGTTAAATCATAAAATTGCAAAATAATCATTTTTCAAATACTATTGCATTTATCATATCCATAAATACTAAATAATAGATTCCATTTTTCAAACATTTCTTTTAACTTAACATTATTAAATGTGAGTAATGAAATTGAGATGTCACATCCTTCCCCACTAAGAAGAGACATCATCTCGATGTATGATAAAAAAAAATGATTCACATATGTTCATCAAATCATACTTTTTTCAAGCCAAAACATCATAACATACAAGTCCAAAATATTAAGAAAAAGTATATAGTAAGCCATCAATAATCTATCTAAGAAATAAAATGAGGAAAGGAGTGTTCAATTTCCTCCTCATCCTCCCATGCAACACTATCCTCATAATACTAATCCCATTGGACCTTATATTGAACAATGTCTTTGTTTCGCAACTTGACATTGTGTCTATCCAGAATTCTAATGGGCTCCACCAGCATCACTCCTGGATCCTTCACCTGTAAAGAATGCCAATCAAGTATATGAGATTCATCTAGGTGGTACGGTTCAAGCAAAGAAACATGAAACAAAGTATGGAGTCAAGCTAGAGTAGGCAATAGAGAAAGCGTGTATGCAACCGATTTGATTACTTCCAACACATCAAATGGGCCAACATATCTCAGAGAAAACTTGGATGATTTCCCAAAGGTAATAGAGCTCTTATATGGATTGAATCTTAAAAAGACCTTATCATGACTACAAATTTTCTAAATGTTATATTTCTATTGGCATAGCTCTTTTGTCTAGCTGCCACCTACTTCAATCTGCTCTTGATGAGTCTCCTCTACTCTTCTATCTCTTCTAGCATTTCAGGACCCATTATGATCCTATCTTCCAATCTATCCCAAATAATGGGAGTATGAAATTTTCACCCATATAGGGCCTCGAAAGGTGTCATACCTAAGGATGCATGATGGGAGTTGTTATAAGAAAATTCTACCATTGGTAGATACTCTTCCTATTTATATTGCTGATCCATATAGTACATTCAAAGGAGATCTACTACTTGATTCACACTCTTGGTTTGACCATAGGTTTGAGGATGATAGGCTTAACTAAAATTTATCTTAGTCCCCAATGTTACATTCAAGGTTGTCTAAAACCTTGATGTCATTTGTGTATCTCTATCAGATATAATGGTTTCTAGCACTCCATGTAAGCGAGAGATCTCTTAGAAAAATTTCTTGGCCAAGGTCAATGATCAATCCTTAAGATTCCTTGGAATAAAATGTTCCACCTAAGTCAAGTTATTGACTACTACCAGAACGAAATCATGTCTATTCTTACTTAGAGGTAAGCCCTATACAAGGTCCATGTTGATCACTTGCCATTTGTACTCAGGTATATCATGAGGGTAAAGGAGTCTTGTTGGATGCATGTGCTCAACCTTAACTCGCTTACACTACAAGCATCTGGCTATGTATTCCACTACGTCCTTCCTAATTTTCATCCACTAATACAAGGTTTTCAATTTTACAATCATCTTTGTAACTACAGGGTGTCCTAAATATGGTGCACTGTGGATTTCTTCTAGGACCAACTTCCTAAGCTCTCCAAAATTTAGAATATACATTTACCTATGGTATTGTAAGATACCATCCTATTCAAACTCATACCCATCGAATTGATGCTCTGATAGATTTTTTTCTAGAGTATTTTTCACCCTTTCATAATGCTCATCTCCTAGAAAGTGTTGCATCACCTGCTACCTCAAATTGGATTTCTTCGAGGTCATGTATGTCAGATTTCTTCTTCTACTAAGAGCATCTACCACTCTATTTTCCTTTCCTTTTATATACTCAAATTTGAAGCCATACTCGCTAAGGAATTCTAACCACCTCCTTTGTCAAGCATTGAGGTTCGGTTGAGTGAAGATGTATCTCAATCCCAACTGATCCATTTTGACCTCAAGCGACTTTCCCAAAACATAATGTCTCCACATCTGTAAGGCGTACACTATAGATACTAATTCTAGATTGTGTGTCACATAATTTACTTCATGCTACTTCAACTTTCTTGATTTGTATGCCAACACTTGCCCATATTGCATTAACACTGCCCCTACATTGTCTCTTGAATCATTCTTGATCATTGAGAATTGACCATTGGAATCGATTATAGTCAACACTAGGGCTATCATGAGCTTCTCCTTTAGGAGTTAGAAGGATTGTTCACACTTCTTGGTCCACTCAAACCTTTTTCCTTTCTTTTGGAGTGAAGTTATTGGGGCTACAATTTGTGAAAATTATTGCACATATTTCCTATAATACCCTACAAGGCCCATGAAGCTTCACAACTCAATCACACTCGAAGGTGTTGGTCACTCAATGATTTCTTTTATCTTTTGGGGATCAATAAAGAATCCCTCAGCTGATATAATGTAACCTAGGTAGTGCACCCTATCCTAATAAAATGAGCACTTTGATAGCTTTTCAAAAATCTTCTTTTCCCTAAGATGCTACAAGACTATCCTCAAGTGTGAATTGCGTTCCTCAATATACTTGGAATAAACTAGAATTTCATCAATAAATATTAGGACAAAATCATACAAATAGTCATGGAACACTTTGTTCATAAGATTCATGAAAGTTGCAGGTGCATTGGTAAATCCAAATGATACAATGGTGAACTCGTAA
The DNA here is from genome assembly GCA_007258455.2 of Sequoia sempervirens. Taxonomy (NCBI): domain Eukaryota; kingdom Viridiplantae; phylum Streptophyta; class Pinopsida; order Cupressales; family Cupressaceae; genus Sequoia; species Sequoia sempervirens. The sequence goes on along the minus strand of VDFB02271358.1, from coordinate 1,229,277,359 downwards.
TGTCTATACCAAGTTTGAAAAGAAATATTTGGAATATCTTCTTCCTTTATTCTCAAATGATGATAACCAAATTTGAGATCTATTTTTGAGAATACTATCTCTCCCTTCATCTGATCAAATAATTCATCAAGCCTCAGAAGGGGTTATTGATTCTTGATAGTCACCTTGTTCAACATCTGATAATCAATACACAGATGCAAAGGTTCCATCCTTTCTCACAAAGATAACTGGTGCTCCCCATGGTGACACACTAGGTCTAATAAGCCCCTTGTGTAACAACTCTTGTAACTAGGATTTCAATTCATAAAGCTTTATGGTGGTCATCCTATATGGGTCCTTAGACTGAGGCTCAGCTCCTAGCACAAGATTGATTGAGAAATCGAATTCTCACTCTGGAGGCATCCTAGTGAGATCTTCGAGAAACACATCTCGAAATTCCCTAAGGATTGGATAATCATCTAGGTATGGTTTCTCATTGTTGGGTTCACTATCATGCACAACATATATGACACAACCCTTCCTCTAAGCCCTCTTGAGCTACATAGCTAACATATGCCTAAGCTCGACGGGTCTTTGTGTTGAAATTCCAAGATACTGAGAGGGGGGTGAATCAATATATTCTTATATTTTCTGATTAGATACAATCCAGCTATTCCAATGCATACAACAAAAAAGATAAATAAGAGTATTAATAGAGCATGGAAACACAATACACATGAACAACAAAAATTTTATGTGGAAAACCCTTAATGGGAAAAACCACGGTGAGTGTTAGCTCACAATATAGTATAACTAGTTATAAGATATTACAAAAATGGGTGGCTCACTGCCAGGACTCACTGTCCAAAATAAAGACTCACTGCGTACAAAATTACAACGATTGAATGGCTTTCAGCCAAAAAAATGAACTAACAGAGTACACCTAGTGAGTGTAGATTCAATTCCAAATAAATCTCAATAAAATGACTTGACACACTTCATCATGTTCGCACTACTTCACATCATCACTTCACTTCTTCAAAAAATGTTTGTTATATATACCTAATCTCTTTGCAAGCATCAATTAGGTCATCCTAATTAGATGCACTTCTAATTCACAAAAATATCATCTTTCAGCTTCAATAGTTAACAAAAAAACTTCTCACATACTAATTAAAACATTTCGTACGCTACATCATGTCGGCTCAAACCAAAAATAGTTTGCACAAATTTTCTTTTTACAAAATTAATCCACAACATCACAATCAACCTAGGAGGTCGGCCAGGAATAGAACTCAATACAAAAAGTAGCTAACAGAGTAATACCGCTATGTTGTATGAGCATCAGAGCACATAATATTCTGAACATGCATGTATCCAACCATAATCAACTTATCAAAAACACAAACAATGACTATTATCTCTAGAGAAATCCAGACTAGAATACTAGAGGATGTAAACAAAATACTAGATTAGATACTAGACCAAAATACCAGAGCAGCTTCAAACTTGTTCTTGCAATTGTACCTCAAATATCATGATGACATCAATGACAACACAAAATAACAAAACTTCTTCATTTTTCTAACAATCTCCCCCTTTGTCATTGATGGCAACATGTGCCAAAAATAATAGTTACAAAATTCCTTATTTACAACACTGCTCCACTAACTCGCACTTCTCCTTATTTACACCAACACTTCACTCTACTTCACTCCCCCTTTGACATCAAGGACAAAGGGTGTGCCCAAAAACAACTGAAAAAAATTAAAACAAAGAAAGCAAAGAGGACATGTATCAACCAGATGATGACAAGCCTTGAAGCTCCTTCAAAATACCTTCCCAGACTATTTTTCCTTTTTCCCAGCCATCCCTTGCTATAGTCAACATCATGTTCAGAGATTCTAGCTCTATCAGAATTTCTTCAACATTGTCTGGAGTAGCAAGAATTAGGTGTATCTTCTCAAGCCTTTTAGTGCATGCCAAAGCCTCTCCAACTGGAGTGTATTCCACTCTTACAATATCACTTAACTAATTGAATTTTTTGATAATTTCTTCTATTTTTGCAAGGCAAAGAATTTTTTTCTATGTGCATTGATGGCCTTCCAGGTTGACCTATCTTTATCTTTAGATACACTATAAGTATCAGAAATGGCAGATAGCTGAGACTCAGTGGATTCCATGACAATCTTGATATTCTAAGTGGCATCGGACCACTTCAAGCAATAAGAGAGAACAACATCTTCCTCTAACTCACAAAACTTCACCACTTCTAGACTCTTTTCGACACAAGAGTGTACAAGAGAACATTTGCCATGTAAAGCCAACAATCTTTAATTTGCCAAATTTTCTTCTATCTCTTGTCTTTTCACTAAGCCCAGAGGAGTACTCCTTGAAAGAGTCAAACAAAAATATCATATTTTCAATAGGGGTGAGGGATGTATCAATGGATGCACTAGGCATAGCTTAAAGCAAAGCTTTTAGAGCATATTCTATTAGCTATGTTCCCTTTTGATGCATTTCAAGAATTTCCTTTCTTCCAGATGCTTGCATAGCATCACCCAACACAAATTTATGTATTGGAGACATATTTTCCGCATCAACATATCCTTCAATCATAGGGAGTTTCAAAAGTTCCGAGGGAATAATTGGTTGAAATCTGATTTTCTTTGATAGCAAACCTTTTAGTACATCACCATTAGAGGACGAATCTCCAGGATGCTTCAAAGATTTTACAATCTCTTTTTCTTCATTTTTCCCGGAGGATTCCACAACTATATTTTCTTCCTCTCCATTTTCCTTTTCCTTATCTTCTTCTACTACCTCTTCTTCTTCTTCCTCTTTCTTTTCATCCTTTTCACCTTTATCTTCATCCCTGCTATTTTTATCGTTATTTCCTTTGTTTGTATCTTTATCCTTTTCTTCCTTGATGCAGTAGGGGGAGGCTTGCAACACACAAATACACACAATTCCAATCTACAAATACAATTATCAGATCACAAACTCTTCAAATTTTCTCCATTTCACCAAAACAATTATTTCCCTTGTAGCATAGGGAATCCCTTTAATTGGGTACAACTACTCAATCACCTTCTTTCAAACAATGAGCTGACCACTTTTAGAGACCCATTAAAAATCATAACAACATATCATCAATTCACCAATGGTTGTTTTGTACCAAACTACTCAAATCAAGTATTTTGCACCTTTTAGGGCTTAAATTAGCCCACTTTTACAAAGCAACTACTCACCAAACTTGTCCAAAATCTACCAACTCTTGGGGAAGCAATTATTATGTTTCAAAACCACATAAACCACCATTACATCTCAATAATTTATTCTTCTAAGGGCCAAACCCTTAAACCCTCATCTAATGCCTAGAAACCCTCAGGTTTATTGAAATTACCACTTCCCAAGCACTCAAAAACTTGAAAATTGTTCAAACAAGCCTACAATAATCTTCTCATGCTTATTTCATCCTAAAACCATGCTTCCTAATTCAAATTCTCAACTTGACTCACTAAAACCTCACTTTTCACAAGGAAAACACAAATTTCACTCTTAGGGCTTCACACCCAATTCACTTCCAGACCTCCCCTACTCTAGTTCAACATTATCCCATCAAAAAAATATTGTTTTCAATCCATCCCATTGAGTTACAAGCCTTAAAATAGGTGGGATGGAGTTAATACATGTTTGAAACTTACAAAACTTACAAGAAACCCTATTTTAGCCGGTTAGAAAAATCTGAAGATAAATCATAGAAAAATTAATAGAAAGACCTCAAAAATGGATTCAAATGAGAGAAGACACAATATACTATGCTAATCCACAAAGAAATGAATCAAAAAGATGTATGAACTATACAATTGCTGCTACAACTAGAGAATACAGAAAAATGGAGAAAATTTGAGTTTTTATTGATCAAGTCTTCTTCCCAATACAAAGATCCAACCTCCTTTCGAGTTCATGATGCTATTTATGATTTTTGTTACAAAAAAAACTACTTCAACTTCCAAAACTAACATTTGAAAGAGGTTACCATTGGTCTTCCTCTACAATGCATTTTAAAACCTTACATCATATCAACTTAACAACTTAACATATTTTGCACATATTGAAAACTTGACCAACTAGGCACCTAAAATTTATCAAAAATTACCTATTACATCCTCAAATGGTCTTATAGACCTTAATTTAAACAAAAATATTCAACAATATACATCCTAGACCTTAGCACTTTGAATTGACCATGTTGTACCAATGGTGCTCCTACACCATATACCCCAGCTTGAAGCTTTTCCAAGTCTCTTGGAAAGATGAAAGTCACATGTACTCCTTTATATTCTTCATGTATTTGTCCTCTTTGATTCCCTTTGTCAAAATCCTTTTGCTCTTCACTATTTTTGGCATCTTTTTCTTCACTTGCTCTTTGCTCCAACTATTCTTCTTGTGTTGTGGGGTGTTTGTCATATTTTCCAACTTCAAACACTGTCATCTTACCCTTCTCTTCAACTGTATTATGATTTTCTTCAACTATTGTTACCTCAATGTGTTCTTCATACTTTATCCACTATCCTTTAGTCTTCTTGTCTGCATTTTCATCAATGTACACTATCCTCTTATATCTACCAATCCTTAATAAACCTGCCTCTATGTTATTTATTGTACCATCAATCCTATCAACTCTCAACTGTCCTATCACCTTACCAACATTTATCTTCTTTTCCACTGTCTTTTCTATCTTAGAAACTTCTATACTATTAACTTTTAAAATCTTCTTCTATGTACCAGCATACTCTATCACATCAACATCATTACCAATCCTTGTCCTTTCTTTCACTGTCTTCCTAATGCCCTTAATCACTGTTACATCAACTTCACCTCTCACTGTCTCTCCAATATTTCTATTCCCTATTTCATTTCCAATCAATTGTCTCTTCACTCTCTTTCCCACCATAGGGAAAGTTACTATGCCTACAAGGATTTCATCACACTTATCTTGTCTTTCCAAAGGCTATGCAACCTTACACTATACTTTACCAGTCTGAGATACAACTTGTTTCATTTTCTTTTTCCACACAAATTCATTCTTCTTTTCTCTTGGCTGTAAGTCATACTCACGTTTTCTTCCTATTGTCCTATCTCTGTCAAGCATAGTATTTTCTACTACACAAATATTATTTCTTTCATCTTCATCCACACATTCTCTTCTCCCAAACATAATAACCTTACCATACTCTTCTAGATTCTCAACCAATGGAGTTAAAACAAACTCTCTCCCATATTTTTCTATGGTGTATGTTTTTTTTATACCATTATGTAAGGCCAACCTATCAAACCACCAGAGCCTTCCCAAAAATAAATGACAACTCATTCGTAGTATATCACAAAGCACTTCATCTTTATATGGACCTATTTGGAATTCAACTTTTTGCTTCTTCACTCACCACCAAAGACTAATTTTCACTAACTCATGACACCCTATATGGCCTTCTCCTAGGTACTCTTTGCAAATGCAATTTCTCTACCATCTCATGAGACACAATAATATCTATACAGCTTGAATCAACATTGAATTTGCATACCTTGTTCTTACATATGCAGGCTGTCCTAAACAAATATTTTCTTTGAAGCAACTCTTCCTCCTTTGTGGTCTTCAGGATTTTCTTTTTCATCATTAGCATTTCACGAACCTCAGCCCTTGCAATCAATTTTTTTGAACTTGAACTACTTTCAACTTCATCTTTTTGAAATATTTGGGCTCTTCTATCTGGTTTTCTTTCTCGTCCACTTGTTGATGAACTAGCCTTCTCAGGGAACTTCCAAGCAAGATGTCCAGATTCTTGACAATGATAACATCTACCTACAAAAGTGTTAGAGTTTCTTCCACCTCCAAATCTGCCCCTTGTGCCTCTATATCTACCTCTAAAATCAGTAACTTGTTCTTCTCTCTTGCTTGATTCTTCTTGTTGACTTTTAGTTGCTTGCCTTGGAGTAGAGAAAGTTCCCCTTCCTCTCATGGTGCTGCCTCTTCTTCTTACTCTTTTCTTTTGTCTTCTCTTTAGCCTTCAATTCCATTTTATAACATTCTTCTACATTTATAGGGTTAGTCAAAGCCAACTCATCCTATATATTAATTCTTAAGCCACCCAAGTACCTAGCTATTTTCTTGTCTTCATTTTCATTGTGATTAGACCTCATACTCAATCTATAAAATTCTTTAATATATGATTTTACATCCATTTCCTTTTGTCTCAAATTTTGCAACTTTTTAAACATTTGAACTTGATAATCTGAAGGGAGAAACTTACCTTTTAACTTAGCCACCATCTTGTCCCAATCCACAATCTTGAACTTTCCTTGTTTCCTTCTCTCTAACTAAAGATAATCCCACCATACAAGTGCATGACCCTTAAGCTTTGTTTTGGCAATCTCCACTCTCTGTTCTTCAGGAATCTCTTCACATTCAAAATAGTTATCCAAAGAAGCTATCCAATCTAACAATTCCTCTTCATTCAAATTACCACCAAACTTTTGCACATCTATTTTTACCTTGTATTTATCACCTTTTACTTCCTTTATCAACTTGGCCATTCTCTAATCTTCTGGATCAAGCCCTTCTTCAACATCTTCAAACTCTTCATCATCTTCTTCCTTTGATTCACTACTCTCAACTGCTTCTCTTCTCTTTTTGGTTTCTAAGGCTTCCAATCTCTCTTTTAGTTATCTGATCTCTTTAATGTATTGGTTTCTCAATTCATTCATCTCCTTTGTTGTATTATTTCCCTTTGGAGGCATCTTTTCAATCTTGCCTCTTCACCTTCCAAGCTTGCTTTCACATTCTACAACTTTTATCCACAAGAATCGAGTACCTTTTCTCTAATACCACTTTGATGTAGTAGGGGGAGCCCTGCAACACACAAACACACACAATTCTAGTCTACAAATACAATTTTCAGATCACAAACTCTTCAAAATTTCTCCATTTCACCAAAACAACTCTTTCCCTTGTAGCATAGGGAATCCCTTCAATCAGGTACAACTACTCAATCACCTTCTTTCAGACAATGAACTGACCACTTTTAGAGACCCATTACAAAGCGTAACTGTTAGTGTAATTAAATTAATTATTATACTAGAATAAGTTAACTTAGGTCATTTATCATTTAGTCCTAGGTTGCATCTTAAATAAATCATTTAATAATGGGGTAATGTCCCCTTGCATGTTTGTAGGGATAAGATTCCTTCTAGAAGATGAGTTGTCCTTCTAGAACTTATCTCAACATTTAACAATTTCCTAGATAGGGTTCACATGTTGTCACATGTTGTTAGATCATGACACATGGAAAAATCTCATGCATTTTAGGTTTTCTCTCTTGCCTATATAATCAGGCAACTTGTTCATTTGTAGTATATCAATCAAATATCAATCTATGATCTAATGTTGTAGATCAATAGCAATATCTCTTTGCAGCCCTTCATTGCAACACTTTCTGTGTGGTGTAATTTCTCTTGGAAAGGTCCTTTGAAGTGTGTGTAGCTTCATTGGATGATTTAGCATCCATCATTTCAACATGCTATCAGAGCATGTTGAATTCTAACATGGTATTAGAGCCATTCCATTGAGAATTCATCATAGGATCAAGAAAGTTTTGCTAGAGAGATTCTTGTAGGCTTGAAGGTTTCCATTGAAGGCTACTTGACTCCACCCGGGGACCAAGCTAATTTCTAAAGCAGATAGAGTCAGATCCGAGCTTGCCATTGTCTTTAAAAGGCCTCAAAACCCTAGGATCACCTGTCCATTCATCAAAATTGGATTCATCAACCTGGGAGCCATCACAGGTATTTGGGTTTGCAAAATCAACTGGTATGATCCGTACAAATTTGTAGTAAAAAAATGCCATCCTGTTAGTTGTCCTCAGAGGCAAAAAAATTTTAGTCGCAGGCCATTTTTTATTTCAAAAAAATTCAGGCTTATATCTCTATTATTTTGGGAAAAAAATATATATTGGTTATTTTTCTATAGTTTCTAAAAAATATTTGAGTGACAGGCAATTATTATCTCAGTCGGCATAATTTTTTTTATCGGTCAGCATTTTCGGTGACATAATTTTTTTGCTGCTTATTATTTTTTTGGATTATCAACATTTATTTTTTTGAGTTGCAATAAGGCAATATTCAAAAAAATTCATCGGCTTGTTAATTCAAAAGTCTGCAAAATCCTTGGGTCAGCTGTATTAATTGCAGGGAAGGGTACGACTATTTTTTGTCGTCCTAACCCGTCAGCGTACCCTGTTTGTTGGGTTCCATCTATTTTCAGCCCACTAGGGGGCATGTCACATCACCAACTATATTCCGTTCACCGGCCCGAGCTCCCTCCTATTGTCAACATCTGCTAGCTGATCATCCCTGTTCGCCGGCTACCATCTCCATTCATGGCTTCCTACCAAAGTTAGCTCCAATTCGTCAAAGTTTCTCTTCCACCAATGCCCCATTCACTATTGTTGGCCACAACCCTTACCTCCTGCTGACGGTCTCATCACAGACCGAGGATTCCACACATCCAAGCGGTGCCACCAAGGTGCTAAGTCCATTCCGCTAGGCCTCTCAGCTCCGCCACCCCATCTAGTGGTGTGACTTTTTTTTGCCATATTTATCACTACGTTCATATCAACGACTGAGTCCTAGTGCCCAGAGGCTTATTTTTTGCTCCTAATTAGCCTGCAAAGTGCCTAATCTAGGCCTTTTTTTTGTTTTATCATAACTTTTCACTAGGGTATCAAAAATCGACAAACGAGATATCGTCAAAAATAGAATTTTGTCTACTTTCTAGTGGTGACATTAGTTCTATGAAATTTTTCTCACATAAATTCTATAGCCAACTAAAGACAAAACCCTAATCTAGACTCAAAGGCTCATAACTTCGCAACCATTCATCAGATTTTGGTGATTCCAATGGCATCAGGAAGTATTTTCAGGGCTTTTTCATTAGTCTAGACCCCTTGATCAGTTTCAACTCCAAGTAGTCTTGCATTGATTTTTTCATTTTGGTACATTTGTTTAATAACTTGGATATCTTGAAGCTTGGGAAAATATTTTTTGATCTGGGTAGCATCACTTCAATTGTACATCATATTTGGAAGTCTTTATTTAATGTTGAAGGTCATTTGTCTTTGTATGTTTGGAGAAAGTTCATTATGGGGCTTTCATATACTCCTTCTTTGGTTATGTTGCATAAGGGAAAATATAAGCAATGGTGGGATGGGATCAGTCACCATATCCAATCACTTGATCTATTGCCTCATTTGTATGGTATAGTTCCCCATCCATGTGAAGGTATTCATGAACTTGCTTAGAGTTGCAATAGATACACTGTTTTGGAGATCATTGAAATGCAAGTTGATTCTAATGTTTTGAGTTCTATTGATCATTGTGACTATCCTCACATCCTTTGGGCTAAGGTTTGGGAGATATATGGAGGTTTAGATACTCCACCATTCCCCGATGATCATGAATCGAAATGTCATTCCTTAGATCAGGTACCCCATGGTGCTATTGTTATGTAGGAAGTTGATTTCCCTGAGTCTTCCAAAGAGGTTGACAAGGTTCCTTCAGATGCTTCTTCTCCATCATAGCCTATTGGTATCCCTTCAAAATCAGTGATTCCTTGATTGAGGCTTCTACCATCATCCTTCATTAGGACACATTCAATTTTCCAGACTTGGCATCACAAGATGGCTTTGTTTCAGGTATCACTGACTTGGCTACTTCTACAGGTTTGGAGGACATTCTTGAGGGGATATCACTCCTCTATTCAGATCCTACTTTATTAATTTTCTTGAGTCTCCTCATCCTTTTTTCTCAACCATGCTTGGGGGTCCTGAGACTATCTTGGAGACACTTGGTCTCTCTTCAGAGATTTCATGTATGAGACTTCTTCCCTGTCATTCCATTCAGGATTTGAGGTTTCTTCAACATCCACCATTGGATTTTCTTCTTCCTAGTGGGAGACTTGTGGTTTGGACACATTTGTTGCTTCAGACTTCTTTCAGTGGTTTTGAGGACACTTCATTTAGGGGGGGCTATCAAGTCTCCATCATATTCATCACATCTTAGTATTTGGATATTATTCAGCATCGGTTTTTGCATCATCTTGGTTTGTCACCCTCTTCATTGATTGTGGCATCTTCATCATCAGGCAAGGAGATATTTGAGCAGAGTTCAGAGACATCATTGACATCCATATTTATCATTCCTTTCATCAATTCCTATCTAGAATGGGAAGCATCCCTACACTTGTAGTTGGTTTTGTTTCTTCTGAAAGGGAGACAAGTTGTTTGTCGACATTGGATCTTGTTTTGTCTTCAAACACTTACCATTTTTGCAAGTGATATCATCTTCTGGGGGACTATGCATTCTATCTTTTTCCCTCCTATGGGGGGGCTGATGTATTGTATCCATGTGACAGATGGTGTCCTTGGGGGGTATTTGGGAGTCCTCCATCCTTTCCATCCTATCACATTTTTGCATTTTTATCTCCTTTTTGTAGAGGGTTTTTTTTCCCACTAGGTTTTCCCCTTTTCTCCGGTTGTGGGAGATTTTTTGCATCATCATGTACATGGGTACCTAACATGGCCTCGTAGCCAAGACCCATCTTTTCATCATCTTGCATAATCATTGCATTTTCCTCCCTAAGTTGAACTTATGGGGGGTGTTAGAGTAATTAGATTAATTATTACACTAGCATAAGTTAACTTAGGTCATATATCATTTAGTCCTAGGTTGCATCTTAAATAAATCATTTAATAATGGGGTAATGTCCCCTTCCATGTTTTTAGGGATAAGATTCCTTCTAGAAGATGATTTGTTCTTCTAGAACTTATCTCAACATTTAATAATTTCCTAGATAGGGTTCACATGTTGTCACATGTTGTTAGATCATGACACATGGAAAAATCTCATGCATTTTAGGTTTTCTCTCTTGCCTATATAATTAGAAAACTTGTTCATTTGTAATATATCAATCAAATATCAATCTATGATCTAATGTTGTAGATCAATAGAAATATCTCTTTGCAGCCCTTACTTGCAACACTTTTGTGTGGTGTAATTTCTCTTGGCAAGATCCTTTGAAGTGTGCGCAACTTCATTGGATGATTCAACATCCACCATTTCAACATGATATCAGAGCATGTTGAATTCTAATAGTAACAACATATCATCAATTCACCAATGGTTGTTTTGTACCAAACTACTCAAATCAAGTATTTTGCACCTTTTAGGGCTCAAATTAGCCCACTTTTACAAAGCTACTACTCACCAAACTTGTCCAAACTCTACCAACTCTTGGGGCAGAAATTCTTATGTGTCAAAACCATAGAAACCACCATTAGATCTTAGGAATTGATTCTTCTAAGGGCCAAACCCTTAAAACCTCATCCAATGCCTAGAAACCCTAGGGTTTATTGAAATTAGCACTTCCCAAGCACTCTAGAACTTGAAAACAGTTCAAATAGGCCTAAAATCTGTTGGCAATATAAGGGAAGACAACTAAGAGGGGGGGTGAATCATTTGTCACATAAATTCAAAAATTATTCAACTTATTAACCTTATTCTTTGATCTTATTATTAATCATGAAAACATAAATCATCAACACATCAGAAACACACATAAAACAAGAATTTTTATGTGAAAACCATGTTAGGGGAAAAACCATAGTGGAGGTCAGTCCACAAGATTATACCTATTAAAAGTATAATAAAAATGAAATATGGGGAATGCACATGCATTTAGGCACACTTCCTAGAGCTCACTACTCAATTACAAAGGAAGAAACACTATCTTACAAAGAGATTCAAATTAAAGCCATCCATATTTTGAACTAAGAAAATAGCATCTACTAATGCCTGATTATAGTTCCAATTAAGCACATGAACACTTCGTCACTCTTCTTCACTCTTCTTCACACTTCTTCACAATTATTCACACTCTTCTCTGCCTTCAAATGATTTAGAACATTATTCATGCAAACACACATTCGACATACATCAATTGAAATGAATAATCACTTTTATATATCTGCAACAAGATATTTCATTGATACAAGTCAACTACAAAGAAATAATAATATGAATATAAACTGTCGGCCCAAAAAATTAAAGATTATCAATGCGAATCAACCAAGGTCAACCACAACTTAGTGAGGACCCAAATCAACATCTCCAACATGAAGACACTTCAATTAATTTCTCATCAAAGATCCACAACACACTACAAACACTATGTCGGCCAAGAACAATAAAAACATGAACATGCAAGAGAAAATTGCCAACCATGATCACAATGATCAATGCAAACATGCAACAAAGATAGGGCATGATCTAGAAACATCCACAAGCATCATGAATCACAAGAGAAGAATCTGCAGCAACTGAACTAACTGAAATAGCATCATCTTCAATTAGGAACACCAACTGAAGAAACAAAAAACTGTCTGAATGGAAATCTTCATGACTCGCTCAAATCTTCATGTAGATCTCTAAAAATTGACGTGGATAAACTAGATACACTCAGCAATAAACCCTTTATTCCAAAACCTCTGATCAACAATGTATAGAAATAACCATCATACTGAACTTCACTTCACCATTGACAACCTAGAACTCATTTATTACAATTTTCTCAATGTCCTCGACATATATAGCTTCAAATAAATTTATGCTAATAGTGTTGAAATCAATGACAACCACATATCATCAACACAACCACAACATTCAAAAACACCATCAATGTAACTAACTCCTACTTAGGTTTTGACTCATCTTCTCCTTAACACTTTCACATAATATTTCTCCCCATAAGGATCTTCTCCTTAGATAATCACTAGTTTTTCACATGACTCTTTTCCCCCTTTGAAATCAATGACAAAGTTCTCTAAGCTCTGAACCACATATCTAAATTTCTAAACATTTAACTACTCCCCCTAAGTAGCAGCCACCACAACATCAATCTGAGACAAGATATGATTGTGAAATGCACATATTGATGCAATGCAATGCATCCTTAGTTATAATTAGGAGGGGTAATCACCCCTAACTTACCTCTAAGATAATCAAAAGTATCCTTAGGAAATGGCTTGGTAAAAATGTCTACACTCTGCCCCCTAGTAGGCACATACTCCAATCTGACTTCCTTTTCACTTACCTTCTCCCTCAAAAAGTGAAACTTGATAGATATATGCTTTGTTTTTTAATGCAGTACCAAATTCTTGGAAATGTTAATAGCACTTGAGCAATCACAAAATATAGCAATAGGCTCATCATATATAATTATGATATCCTTCAACATCTGTTTCATCCATAGGACTTGAGTACAATTATTAGCAAATGTATTCGGCCTCTACAGTAGATAGGGAAATGGTATTTTGCTTCTTTCTTAACCATGAAATTAGCTCCTTACATAAGAAAAATGATCCACCACTAGTACCTTTTATGGCATTCACATCTCCAACCCAATCAGCATCAAGAAAGGCACTCAAAGTAAGATCATCATCTTTAAGATACCATAGGCCAAGATCAACAATTCCCTTCAAGTATCTGAAAATTCTCTTCAGAGCAGTCACATGAGATTCTTTCGGATTAGCTTGAAATCTTGCAACAATACATACAACATTCATGATATCAGGCCTATTTTGAGTTAAGTACAACAATCCACCAATCATTGATTTGTATCTTTTCTAATTTTCTTTCGGAGAATATTTTGTTGTCAACTTGCATCCGATCACCATGGGTGTACCAACTAGCTTTGAATCTTCCATACCAAACTTCTTCAACAATTCCTTCACATACTTGGCTTGAGATATAAAAATCCCTTTATCTAACTGAGTAATTTTCAATCCCAAAAAGGATTTCATCTCACCAATCATAGATATCTCAAATTCATTATGCATCTCGTTAGCAAACTTCATGCACAAAGCATCATCTCCTCCAAAAATAATATCATCAATAAAGACTTCAACAATAAAATCTTTATCATCATTCTTGAAATATAGATTAGTATCAACAATACCTTTGTTAAATCCAAGCTTCAACAAATACTTGTCCAATCTTGCATACCATGCTTTAGGGGCTTGCTTGAGTCCATACAATGCTTTCTTCAACTGACACACAATATCTTCTTTATCAGTCAACTAGAATCCATCAAGTTGCTCAACATACAATTCTTCTTCCAATTCACCATTTAGAAAAGCATATTTTACATCCATCTGATAAACTTTGTAGTTCTTGTGAGCGGCATAGGCAAGAAATAATCTTACAGCTTCAATTCTAGAAATAGGGGAAAAGGTCACTTCAAAATCAATTCCTTCTGTGTGGTTGATTTTAGAGTGTGATAAATGTAGATTAAAACAAATAAATCAAACACACTGATAGAAAATTATATTAAAAACATAATTTAAATGAAAAAAAATGCAAACTCTTTCTTCTGTCTTTGATGTCGTCCTATTGTCCTCTATCTCCAATGTTTTTGTTGATTCCAGCTGGCTCTCAGATCTTGGGCTAGGCTCAACAAATGGTCTTCCTAGAGAATGAGATTAAATATGAATGCATGCAATGCTATACTAAGATGTGATTATGTTGATACTAAAGATGATAAAACAATGCTAAAGATGCTAGAATGCTAGAATGCAAGTAATTTGTAATCTATATGTGTTTCAAGTTGTAGGTGTAACCAATGCTTCGATTCACAGGGATATTTATAGAGTTTTCAAAGAATTCTGATTGGCTACGGTGATCAACGACTGTGAAAATTCCTGGCAGATCGAACGGTTGAAGATGGATAAGACTGGAGAGAAAAATAGAAGAAAATAGAAAGCAAGCTTTGTTTCCTTTTTTTTGAAAAAGAGATAAGATGAGATGATAAAGATGAATTGTAAAAACCATCTTTTTGTAAGATTTTGGAAAGATTTTGAAGAAGATAAATAATGAATTATTAAATTCAATTATTCATTTATGGGTGATATGGAGATTTTTCTTAAAATAGAATATTTACCCCAGATTTGAAGAATAATGGAGGATTTCATAATTAAATTAAATATTGTAAAATATTTAATTATGATTTTGAAAAGATATGGAAGATATTTAATTAAACTTTTTAAGAAATGACACGTAAATCAAATTAATTAAATAAAATATTTAATTAATTAGAAGAAAGATTTGAAAAGAAATATTTAAATTTAATTAAATAAAAAAGACTTAATTAAATTCAAAAAGTGATAATTAATTAAAATAAATAAAGTGTATTTATTTAATTAATCAAGTAGAAATATGAATGTGAAATAATTAAATAAAAATTGATTTATTTAATCATGACAGAAGAATAAATTGAATGAACAATCTAATTAAATTAATTAAATTTAATCATATGTAGAGGAGTTTATAGAAATTAATTAAATAATCAATATTTAATTAAATGCCAAGATTAATTAGACATGACCAATTTTATGCATATACACCTTCCATCTGTGAATATCCTTTACATACCAGTCTTGCTTTGTTTCTAACCACTTCACCTTGCCCATTTAGTTTGTTTCTAAAGACCCATTTGGTTCCAATGACATTCTTATCCTTAGGTCTGGGAACAAGAATCCATGTATCATTCTTTTCAATCTGTTTTAACTCTTCTTTCATTGCTTCAATCCAATGCCCATATTTACATGCTTCGTTCACACTAGTAAGCCCAGTCTTTGAAATCAAGCAATACTCTTTTGCAATCTTTCTCCTAGTCTAGACACCTTTGTTCTTATCACCTATAATCTGATCTTTTGAATGATTCAATCTTACATACCTTGAAGTCTTCTTAGGATTTTCTTCAACTTCAAGCTCTTCTAATCTTTCTTGTGCTTTTCCACCAATTTCTCCTTCTTCATTTTCTTGATTTACTGGATTGATTTGCACTTGATTTGTAGTCTAAACTTTCTTTCCTTTGTTTGTACTGTCATCCTGATCATTAGAGTCATATCCACAGGTTCTCAATAGTGTAACAAAGTCTTCATCAACCTTAACATTTTCACTTTCAACCATTTTATTCAATATTTTATTGTAACACCGGTAGGCCTTACTTTTAGTAGCATAACCCAGAAAGATACATTCATCACTCCTAGCATCAAACTTTCCTATGTCTTCATCTCTCTTAATATAACATCTGCTTCCAAATATCTTGAATTATTTAATGTTTTCCTTGTCATTGCACCAAAAGGTCGACTTATCAATTCCCAATACAAGTGTCAGTTAAGATCCACAGGAGGTGGTTAGACGATGTCACAAATCCAAGCGTTGTGTTGCAAGGAAGGCCAAGGGACACACCATCTTGCAACAATCCTCCCCGACACAAGCGAGGGGTTTGAATCTGTGACCATCTCTGATACCAATTGTTGGCCTTGCAGTTGCACCAAAAGGTTGACCTATCAATGCTTGATAAAAGTGTCAATTAAGATCCACAGGAGGTGGTTAGACCATGTCACAAACCCAAGCACTGTGTTGCAAGGAAGACCAAAGGAGACACCATCTTGCAACATTTAACAGTAGGCTTTTGACTAGTCCATAGCTCAAGAGGGGTCTTACCAGTATCACCTTTGATTTGTACCTGGTTGAGTGTGTACACATCAGTACTCACAGCTTCTCTCCAATAGATATGAGGAGCATTTCCTTCCAACATCATAGTTCTAGCAGCATCTTCAATTGTTCTATTCTTCCTTTCCACAACTCCATTTTTTTGAGGGGTCTGTGGTGCAAATAATTGTCTCTTTATTCCATGTTCTTCACAAAAAGTATTAAATTCACTGGAAGTGAATTCACTACCTCTATCTGATCTCAGACATTTAATCTTCAAACCCGTCTCTGTCTTAACCATGACTTTAAAGATCTTGAACTTTTCTAATGCTTTAGATTTCTCCCTTAAGAAAGTAACCCATACCATTCTATAATAATCATCAATGAGTAACATGAAATATCAATATGCACAAGCTCTAACAATTCATTTGAACAATGCTTTTTACTCTGAAATGAAATCCTTGCATATTGCATTGGTAGGTTTCACCAACTTAGGTAGATCTTTCATAGCCTTAGTGAAACTTATCTTGACAATATTATCAAAGTTAACATGACACAACCTCCTATGCCATAACCAACTTTCATCAACTTGAGCAATCAAACAACTTTTACTAGCAACACTCAAGTGAAAGATATTACCTTTTGTTTTTGTACCTAATGCAATTTCATTTCATGAACTCAATATTCTTCATTTTCCATCCTTGTACTGAAGATTATATCCTTTATCAACCATTTTACCAACACTCAAAAGATCATGCTTCAAGCCTTCCACATATAGAACATCATTGGTATTATGCTTACCATCAAGAGAAATGCAACCTCTTCCAAGGATCACACCAACTATATTATCACCAAATCTCACAACACCACCATCATACTTTTCCAAGCTTACAAACTTACTTTTGTCTCCTATCATATGATGTGAACATCCACTGTCAATTACCCATTCATCTTTTTCTTCAACTTGAGTAGCCAGGGCTTTCTCCATATTTGAACAACTAGTAGATTTAGTAGATACATGATTATTTTCTTTGATAGAAATAAATACCCATTCATCATCACTTCTATTTCCTTTATCAGATTCATCATCTATCACGCCTTCATTAGCAACATAGTAACACTTCTTCTGGAATCTAGGATTTTTTATGTTTTGGTTTAGCAGCTCTTTTCAGACACTTTGATGCAAAATGACCTATCTTATTGCAAGAAAATCAATTAAGAGGTAATTTTCCTTCATACTTACCTTTTACTCTTGGTACTTTTTTGACAATAAGTGCTTCCAACTCTTCTATCTCTCTTTCTTCTTCTTCAATTTGTCTAATTTCATCCTCATTCTTGAATTTCTTTCTAGATGAACTCTCATCCACATCATATCTCTGTCTATCTCTTCCAGAAGTAGTAGCCTTAAATGTAGATTCAACCTTAGGAAAGGCATCACCAAATTCATATCTCTATCTATCTCTTCCAAAAGTAGTAGTCATCTTACCAAGTAATGTATCTTTGGTTATGTTTGTTACAGTCTGGAGCTCTTGAATAGCACTAGCTTTGAATTTGTAAGAATTAGGTAGGGATCTAAGCACTATAGCAACAATCTCAGATTCATCTATCTTTCCACCAGCACATCTAATACCACACACAAGTTCACTCATTCTTTGCATGAAAGTATTAATGTTCTCATCATCACCCATTCTCAACCTTTCATATTTCCCTTTCAAACTCTGCAACTTAGTAATCTTCACATTAGCATCACCTTCATACAAGGTTTACAAATTTTTCCATATCTCATAAACAATCTTTAGATCCATAACATTTGTCATATCATAATTAGTCAAAGCACTCAACAAATCTTCCTTAGCCTAGATATTATACTCAACATATGTAGTATTCAGTGTAATAACATGCCTATTACTTGTAATGCTCCAATAGGGTTCACCAATGCATCTCATATGACACTCCATTTGAGTCTTCCACAAAGAATAATTTGTTCCATCAAATCTCTAACTATCCTTCTTGTAAGTTGCCATCTCGGATCACCTTAAGTTGTTAAACTACTTCCAAGGAACCTGCTCTGATACCAATTGTTGGCAATACAAGGGTAGACAATTGAGAGGGGGGGTGAATCAGTTGTCACAAAAAATTAAAACTTATTCAACTTATTAACATTATTCTCTGATCTTATTATTAATCATGAAAACATAAATCATCAACACATCATAAACACACATAACACCAATATTTTTTTATGTGGAAACCTTGTTAGGGGAAAACACACGGTGGAGGTCAGTCCACAAGATTATACCCTGTTAAAAGTATAATGAAAATGAAATATGGGGAATGCACATGCATTTAGGCACACTACCTAGAGCTCGCTGCTCAATTACAAAGGAAGACACACTGTCTTACAAAGAGATTCGGATTAAAGCCATCCAGATTTTGAACTAAGAAAATAACATTTGCTAATGCCTGATTATAGTTCCAATTAAGCACATGAACACTTCATTCTTTTTCACTCTTCTTCACTCTTCTTCACACTTCTTCACACTTCTTCACAATTCTTCACACTCTTCTCTACCTTCGAATGATTTAGAACATTTTTTGTGCACGCACAAATTTGACATACATCAAATGAAATGAACAAGCGTTTTAATATATCTACAACAAGAAATTTCATCGCTACAAGTCGCCCACAAAGAAATAATAAAATGAATATAAAATGTTGGCCCAAACATTAAAGATTATCAATACGAATCAACCAAGGTTAGCCACAACTTAGTGAGGACCCAAATCAACATCTCTAGCATGAAGAAACTTCAATTAATTTAGCCTTGAAGATCCATAGCATGCTACAAACATTGTGTTGGCCAAGAACAAGAAAAGCATGAACACACAAGAGAAAATCACCAACCACAATCACAACAATCAATGTGGATATGAAAAAAAGATAGAGAAGGATCTAGAAAAATCCACAAGCATAAAAAATTAGAAGAGAAGCATTCACAACAATTGAACTAACTGAAATAGCATCATCTTCAATCAGGAACACTAATTGAAGAAACATAAAAACTATTTGAATGGAAATCTTCATGTGGATCTATGAAACTCAACATGGATAAAATAGATACACTCAGCAACAAACCCTTTAGTCCACAACCTCTGATCAGCAACATATAGAAATAACCACCATACTAAACTTCACTTCACCACTGACAACTTGGAACTCATTTATTACAATTTTCTCACTATCCTCGTCATATACAGCTTCAAATACATTTATGCTAATAGTGTTGACATCAATGACAACTACATATCATCAACACAACCAAAACATCCAAAAAAATCATCTGCTCATGCTTATTTTGTTCTAAAACCATGCTACCCAATTCAAATTCTCAACTTGACTCATTAAAACCTCACTTTTCACAAGGAAAACACAAATTTCACTCTTAGGGCTTCATGCACAATTCACTTCCATATTTCCCCTGCTCTAGTTCAACATTCTCCAACCAAAAACCTATTGTTTCCAATCCATCCCACTGAGTTACAATCCTTACAATAGGTGAGATGGAGTTAATACATGTTTGAAGCTTACAAAACTTACAAGAAACCCTGTTTCAGCTGGTTAGAGAAATCTGAAGATAAATCACACAAAACTTAATGGAAATACCTCAAAAATGGATTCAAATGAGAGACGACACAATATTCTATGCTAATCCACAAAGAAATGAATCAAAAAGATGTTGTACAAACTATACAATTGCTGCTACAATTGGAGAATATGGAAAAATGGAGAAAATCTAAGTTTGTATTGATCAAGTCTTCTTCCCAATACAAAGATCCAACCTCCTTTCTAGTTCATGATGCTATTTATGCTTTTTCTTACCAAAAAAAAACTACTTCAACTTCCAAAACTAACATTTGAAAGAGGTGACCGTTGGTCTTCCTCTACAATGCATTTTAAAACCTTACATCATATCAACTTAACAACTTAACATATTTTGCACATATTGAAAACTCAACCAACTAGCACCTAAAATTTATCAAAAATGACCTATTACATCCTCAAATGGTCTTATAGACCTTATTTTAAACAAAAATCTTCAACAATCTACATCCTGGACCTTAACACTTTGAATTGACCATCTTGTACCAATGGTGCTCCTGCACTATTCCTCAACATTATCTTTTCCTTCTTCTTCACTGCCTTTATTTTCTTCATCATTACCTTTCTCTTTTCTACCTTTTTCTCCTTCAGTATGCTCCGAATGAGTATCATTGTGCTTTTTAGGCTCAATCTCTCCTTCATTCTGCTTTTCACCTTCCGAAGGAATATTGTCATCACCGGTATCAAATTTAACATCAACATTTTTAGAAATACCTTCATTACTTGTATCAAGAGGAATATTTCCCTTAGCATCTTCAACAACAACATCTTCATCAGCTTTCAACATGCCATATTTCTTTGCAGTTTCTTGGATCACCTTTGTTTTTTCCTTTCTTACCTTCTTTGTTAGCCTTTTATTTCTTGTCATCAACATGTTTAGTCTTTTCTTCATCCTAAACATATCTGAGAAAATATTTTTTAAAGATTCCAAATCATCAAGGGTTACGGAAGACCTGATCTTATCATAATCAACATTTCTGATTTTTTCTTCAAATCCATATGCTTCCGCTCTTCTTTCCATTAGTGCTACCCACATACTTTCAGGTAGATCTTTCCTTATGTCATCCCATTTAATATCTAAAATAACAACATATTGAATGACAACTAACAACAGAGTTTTATTATCTTCTTCTTTGACATTATCATAGTATTCCATTGAGAGTTGCAGCATATTTTCAAAATGTAGCAAAGAATTGACATTTGCCTCTAATTTATAGCGAGGACCAGAACTTACTGGATTGTCCTATTTTTCTTTTTGATCCACAAAAGCTTCACTGAACACCTTAGACTTCTTCAATTTTGGTTTGGTGTGCACATGAACACCAAATTTGTGTGCCTCCTCATCATCAAAATATGATATGTCATGCACTCTCTTTGAACCAACAACTTTTGTAGAAGCACCTTCACCAGAGGATAAACCTCCTCTTCTTTTCCTTGTAAATTTTGCATTAGGATCTTCTTCTTCTTCATCCTAGTCATCAGTAACAATAAGATTCTTCTCTCTTGTTGCTTTCTTTTTCTTTCCTCTCTTTGCAGAGGCAACCAAAGGGATCTCTTTCCTCTTACTAGATCTAGTGGTAGGTCTGGAGGAAACAAGACCTTTACCTTTATCAACTACACTAGGCTCAATCTTAGTTGTAGGGGCTGCAGAGGGTTTTGTAGAGGTATTCCTTCCAGATCTCCTAGGGCCAAATGATTCTGCTTCTAGTTGTGCTCCCCTAGCCCTTCCAAGGGAAATTTCCTCATTAGTGAAACTGGCATCTTTAAGTGTTTTCTCCACTTTCTTCCAAATCTTAGGCTTCTGCATGCTACTCCATATGAATTTCCATAGACTTCTCAACATATGTCCCAATTCTAGGTTCATTAGGGTCCTTTGGATTTTTTAGCAACATTTTCACATAACCTTCAGCTTCTTCTTCTGTTATCTCATATCCAAGAGGTTGAATCTAGATAGTTCAAGGTTCTACAACCTCAATCATGCATTCATCAGTGGAGACATGAAATATTATGTAATTCTTATACTTTTCCACAATTTTTCTTAGAATCCTATCCCTTTCATTCATATTTCTTTTGAATACAACAAATAATGTTGTTAGGGAATCCTCTTGAGCGTTCACATTACCAAGATTATGCATGTAATCAAAAATTTGATGTCCTACAGTTCTAGATGGGTTCCAAAATACTTCATTCTTCCCAGAGAGTTGTTGATCATGTTTTCTACACAATAGCAGCTAGACAGAATATGATATCCTATCTCTCTTGAAAGGTAAATCTCTATCGGAAAGCCTCAAGAGATAACCCCAAGGTCTCTAGTGTCAGGTCTTGACAGTTCATAAATGACTCAGTAATGAAATGTGAAAATGCTGGTAATCACAATGGGACCTTACTATGAGCAAAATGCTGAATCAATTTTATCAGATCCAACAGTCTGATGATGCCTCAATCCTAGCTTTAACCCATTAATCAAAGAAATAGAAAAATAATAAGGGTCTTAAAGAGATTTATAAATCTAATACTACTCCTGAGATTAACAATGAAAGTAACCAATACTCGAAATGGACCAATCCCTCAAAACTGATTTCTACTTGACCAAGATAAATCTACAATCTCACATAAAACAGTGCAATCTTCTGAGGTGTTAAGATTTTAAAATTATGAAGACTCATTCAAACAACCCTATTGCAGTTGAAGTGAATAAACCTTCACAATCAAACTTAAGCACAAGGAATATGAAAAGTCCAGGCTAACTTTGCAAAGAAACTAACATTCAATTGGTTGCGAAAAGTATGGACTGAGAGATTGCTGCAACATTTAAGTATCAAATCACAAACATTATCAAATCGAATCTAATCTAAATATTGACCAACTCAAAGCAATTTTAAAGATGGGATAGCAAGAACCATGCAAGACAAGAGAGCACAAATATGGCACCAAATCACAATGTCATTATTTGCATTCAGATTGTTTACTGTAGCAACAATTCTAGCTTTTTGTTACAATATTTGATTGAGGGCAACTACCTGCTAACTTACTCTACTTCTATGTTCTGGTTACAAGTTCTAACTTTCTAACTATTTCCAACTATGTAACCATCTAACCCTTTACAAATGAGGCGACATGCCCAATATATAGAAATCCCTAGAAATCCGTCAGCCAGGCAAGGGTTTCGCAACAATAACTCGGTACAACCACTCGGCCAGGAGAGTCTTCGAAATGGGTCAAATAGGCATTAAATGCACATCCTGTCGAGGTCAGCCCGAGATCCACACTGCAGCTCGGACAACGGGCGGGAAGATAATAGGGAAGCACAAATCGTGCTGCAGCCTATCATTAGCTTTCTTCCCTATTATCCCCATGCCGATCTAACTCTTCATGTAGCCCCAAGAATGCTCCATCCAAGTCAGCCACAGGTGGTACTGGCAGAACCCTAAGTCGCCTCTCAATGGACACAACCTCATCCCTTGAGTGTCTGACCGACCTATCCCAATCTACCTTGTATGTCACATGCTTATCAATAACTGCGAGGTAGGTGGCCACATCATCCAGTTGGTGCTCGAAAATAGAACCATCATCAAGTGGTGCATACACATCATTCCACCATTCTCTCAACTGTTCCAGGCTCAAGTACTTGGGCGCGATCTTTCTTCTTCCCGTCATGATTTCAAAGAAGGCAATGGAACCATTGTAAACCTCAGTTAAGGTGTCATCAATCTGCTTCCCTCATTTGTGAATCTTTTTCAACACCTTCTGCCTAATTTGCAGTGCCTCAAACCACTCCCAAGGTTCGGAAGCTCTAGAGGAAGGAAGAATTCCATTGCTTACCAACCTGTCATGGGTGTATTCCATTAGAGTTTTGGTTTTCTTGCAAAAGGAGGTCTGTATCCTCCTTATCTTGTGCCAACACCTATTTCAACCAATTAGCTGCCATAATAGCATCCTTCCCCATTGACAGGACCTCCTTAATAGCTTCATCACCCTTGATTTGCACCCCTTTCAACCAATTCACAGTGGCAAGGGTGGAAGCCTTCATCTTTTCTAGCTCAATTATGGTCTCCTAAGGCAGAGGATTGGTAGCAGAGGAATAAGGGTTAATGGATTGCAGAGGCTTTATTAATTCCTCCAAGCACTTCCTGAGATTTTCATTTTCTCTCTTAAGTTCCTGCTTGGTCTTCATTTCCTTCTTCAATCGATCCACAATAGCTGCACTGGAGACCTCATAGTCCTCAATATCTTGCTCAGCTGATGTAGGCCCAAGATTAAAAGTCTGTATATTGTAATCATTTCCAACCACATCATCTTTGTTTTTGTCTGGAATAGGGGTAGCATTATATGAACAACCTTGTTATGTGCCTCATCTCTCTCAACCCATGAGATCACCCTAGCCTTCTTCTTACCTTTATCTTTTGCAATCCTGGCTAGTAGCACATCCCAATTCAGTGGACTATCCTCCACTACCACCTATTTTCTCTTTATTTCTTTCTCCAACCAATTAGGGACACTGGACTCCAATTGTACTCTACTCTACCCCATTCCCTCTGTCGATCTCCTGCTACTTCCTCATTCAAATTCTGTTTCTCAGGGGTCTCATTCGTTTCACTTTCCTTCCCCTCAGCATGCTCCTCTTCTTGGTCACGTGATGGATCCTTTACTGCCTCTACCTCCCTTGGAGGAGATTCAACTGCTTCAGTTCTTATAGGAGAGTTTGCATGTGCAACCATAGGGGACCGCATTATCTTTTCAATTTCTACCTCTGCATTGTGGAGTTCCCCTTCATGGAACTCCTCACCTTCAGTACCTGGATCCTCATCAACCTCTTTTGTCTCACCTAGTTCACTTTGGGTTCCATGAGCGGGAGGGATGTCATCATGCTGCTCCTCATGAGAAGCCACCGGAGGTAGGTCAGCCTTAGGCACATTGTCCCTGGGAGAAGTATTCCTAGACTTCCTTGCATACACTTTGGCCTTCTCCTCTGAGCTTTCAACATCCACTACTAGTGGAGCAACTTCTTCCCCAACCTTGGAGCTAGCCTTCTCTGATAATTTTACAATTCTTTTCCTCTTAGGAATAGGAGCATCTGCCTCAGGACTCTATTTTTTAGTCTCTTTCTGCTCAGGCTTCTTAGTCCTAGTCCTTTTCTTAGCTTTTGGCTTCCTCTGTTTCACTGTTTCCTGGGCCTCTTCTTCTTGAACACCTCTAGATTTAACTTTGATAGGGGAATCTAGCTTTCCCTTGCCCTTCAGATCCTGTTCGGTGGAGTCTTCAAAAATAGAATGGGAATCTAAGTCCCCCATCAGGGCATAGGTGCATTGTACTCCCTTGTTTTCCAACTCCCATAACATGTGTTTGAGCCACATCCTAGTAAATTTGAGGACTGGATCCATCAATTGTTTCAGTTCTGTCTTCTCCTTTCCAACCAATCCACATCACCAATTGGCCTATCTTTTATGGCCTCATAGGCATGATCTTGGATCAAGTTTCCATCATCTTCCAATTGGTCAGGCACTGCCCTTACATTATATAATCGAACTGCATCAACTAGAAGTCGGGAAAATTTCTTCCTTCTAACCTCATATTCATCACTGCAGTTGGCCCAATAGTCTTCTAAATTAACCTTATGGCTATACTCTCTACTGGCCTTCTTTTGAGCCTCCCCTGTGATGTCAAATCTGGATCTCTTGGAGTGGAAAGACAAGCCAAGAGTACTCAATTCTTCCTCTGAAGCTTGGGCGGAACTAATGGAAGGACAAACCTCTCCAGTGCCAATCCTTAGTGGGAAATTTCCACCAAATCCTGTCTTGTGCTTGTCCTTCTTGACAGTGGCATCGAAGTCGCAAATCTACCTAGTGACTTCCAACAAAATAATGTGATCAGTGGGGAACCTTGGAAGTCTGTACGGGGCCTTTTGACAGCCATCAATCCAAATGTAGGAGAAGGTTGGGAATTGAATGAACTAGGCTCCATATTTCTTGATGAGCTCCTTAGCCAGATCTAAAATCTTGACATGCTCTACTTCCTGAAGCATTCTGGTGATATGCATGGTGAATGCATCATTTTCCCTCCTATAGTTTGGGCTTCCTAAGTACAACTGAGGGAAAACTTCATAAATGATGTCCTTTTCAAAAATTCCCTTTGTATCCAATCCTCT
Organism: Sequoia sempervirens; assembly: GCA_007258455.2. NCBI lineage: Eukaryota > Viridiplantae > Streptophyta > Pinopsida > Cupressales > Cupressaceae > Sequoia > Sequoia sempervirens. The sequence goes on along the minus strand of VDFB02271358.1, from coordinate 1,229,250,963 downwards.
ATAGGGATGGAACCTAGCAAGTGCATAGACCAAATACGAGGTCATGGTAAAGTTCTTTGTCTGCAACACATTGGACAATTGCTTGTGAATGAACTGGTTGATGACCCCTGCCCAATGGTAGTCAATTTTCTCTTGTTCCATTCTCACAATGGCATGGCACATCCAATTCTCAAATGTACTAGCACTCCTCAATCTGACCACCCTGCTAAGAAAGGTGATAGCATCATAGTACTCCTTGAATTTTGCTCTGAACAACTGCTTTGGCAATTTGGAGTAGTGAAACTTGGGCTTCTCCAGCCAGGAATTGATTAGCTGGTGTGATTTCACAATCTGGTCATCGTAGAATTCCTGAGCTGCCTCAATGGTGAATCCCACCACATGAGATCTATTTGGCATGTTGCAGGTTTGGGCAATGGAGACCGGGTTGAGATTGGCAACAACTCTCCCTTGAGGCCCAATAATCCTCTGTGTACCCTAATCATAGTGCCTGGCTCACTCAAGGACCAGCTCATAGCATTGCACTGTGGAAGGGAAACCGACCACATGGTACAAGCCCGATTCCATCATCCTTCTAGTCACCAAAGGAGGATCCTCAGCCGCCATCCTTGCTTTAAATTCCTCATAGTCCCAGAGGCCCACATTTGTATCAGTGACTTCTGACTAGACAGAAGTGATCTTACTCTCAGGGACCTTGCTCTTAATGTCTAGCTTGATCCTCTCTGCATCAGACAATGAGGAACCAGCTGCTGGTTTGCTTGATTCAGCCTGTATTCAACATGAAAACATAATAAAAACCATAGGAAAGCAAGGTTACTCCATCAAAACACCATTAGAATGCATCTCATATAGTCAAGGTGTTATTAAAATTCATATAGAATGACCACAACATATTTCGGGTTTCAAGATCATTCGCAGAATCTGAGCTAGAGAGGAATTTTGGGAAATTCCAGATCGATCGGATTCCAACGAAAAAACCAAGAAACACCTACTTAACCACCAAACCTGCTCACTTTTAATCAATAAATCACATGAGAGATCCAACTATGACATGAAATAATCATCAAATGCATCACAAATTATAAACGAATCCAATTATTTCATGTTCCTTTATATTTCATCAAATTTTTGGGAAATCCGTGAGAGACGGATTTCCACAAAGAACGGGCCAAAGAAGACTTTTGGGAGATCTAGGAGACGGCGGATTTCAGAGAAATCTGGACCTGATGGACATCTGTGGTTTAGGCACAATTCTAGACCAATGGAGATTCCCGGAGCAAAAGTTTCGGCAAGAGTTGGGATCTCGCGGAGAAGTCCTGGCGAAGCCACGAAGTTATGCTGAAAGATGACATTAGAAAAGGTCTCACCAAGATGTGGTGGTTTTGGTGTAACGTCTAGGCGAACGACGATATAGAAAATAGTATCGATATGATCAAAGGACAGTCGGGGTAAGGTCTTGGCAAATGTATCATGTCTCACCGACTGATGGGTCCAAGCAAACACTTCGGCCAGACTTAGGTTTTTGATAGGAAGTCCCAATGAAGTTGCGGTGTTCTGCCGACTAAGGCATGGTTCAAATTTGGCCAAAGGTCTCAGCAAAAAGATCTGGGCTCATTAAGAAAAGAATGCCTCACTACAATGTCTTGGTGACCATTATGAGTCTCACTGAAAGCAAAGATTTTGGCAAGAGTAGGGAGCTCACGGTAAGGTCTCAATGAAGCATGAATGTCTCCCCGACAGAAGGTCACTTGGTAAGAGCAGGATATGTTCAGCGAAAGGTCTCGCCGAATGGCAAAGGTCTCAGTGAAGGATGGAAAATCGACAAGACGAGAGGAACCCGCTATGAGCTCTTGACAATGAGGTTTGTCTTGCTGACAGAAAGACTTTCGGCAAGAGAATTACAGGGTCCTGGCGACCAGATACCAACCTCGTAAAGGGCTTCAGTGAGACATAGGAAGACCATTGTGACATCTCCCCAACAGAAGGGTTACAGTGATCGAAAAGAGCAAAGCTCGGTGAAAGCGAGAGTGCTCGGTGGGAAGTCTCAGTGAAGGACGGATGTCCTGGCAAAGCAAACAAACATCGGTAAAGCTATTGGATCCCGCTATGACATCCTAGCGACTAGAACTTGTCTTGCCGAAAACGAGTATGAACAAGGATGTCGATGAGAGATCCCCTCGCGGGGTGAGGTCTCGGTGAAAGCAAAGGTCTCACCGACTGATACGCATAAAAGATTTCATCAGTGCAAAAATGATAGTTTCACGGCAATCCAACATGAACCTAGGAAGACCACTTCGATGAACCTTAAGGTGGTCGATATGATGTCTCAACGATCTTGAATGGTCACAGCGAAGGGAATTCGGAAGGGATGGAGAGTTCCGATTTCATCCAGACACTGAATCGACTATGGATTTTGACAAGTTTAACTTAGGGCAAGTCAGGGATGGGCCTTTCATGAATTTTCTTTGCATTCTAGGTCAATCTCAAGATGAAATCCCCTGATATGGCACTGCCCTAGGTCTGAACCCTAGTCATCTACCATTAGTACACAGGAAAGCTCAGAATTTAGTTGTTTCCACTGTTGATTCATCACTAGGGTTTACTAATTACTCTCAGGAAAGATTCATTAAAACACAGATAGACACATGAACTCAAAACTTGCCTAGGAGATGACAAAGGATGCAATAATGAACAACCCTAGCATGAAATAAACAAATAAATAAGAATTCAAATCCCACAAGCCCTCACAATACCAACGTGCCATTCATAATTCAATTCAAAGTAGAGAAATCAGACACATACCATTAAAAAGCGGGAACTGATCTCAGAATCAACAAACACGAAGCTCAATGGGTTCTACAACGAACAGATAGAGGAAGGCACAAGAAACCATCACAGTTTTCCCGAATAGCCCAAAGCGAAGCCAATAGTTCAACGTGCAAACTCTAAGGATGCAATTCTTGACTCAGACAATGGCGAATAGTGAACATAATGGTGCAAAAGATCTTAGAAATCAAGTAGAATCTAGCCATCAAAGCAAGTACGAATCCATTAATGCAACTGATAAGACATTCAGAAAACTTGGGGACCCGACAACAGGGTGGAATCTGGGAAAATCTGGACCACACGAAAATCCGTGAAGATTGAAAATTCTTGGGCAACAAGATCCAACCAGAATCCAATCAGGATCTGGGAAAATCTGACTAGGGTGGAAAATCTCGAATCCAGGCAAAAACCCAAAATTCATCTAGAACTTAAGATTTTCAATGAATAAACTGGGGGGGGAAACACTTAGGCAATCAAAATATACATTTAAGCCCGTGCCTAGGTAAGACAAAACCCCAAAAGAAAGGGCCAAAACACAAAAAACCGAAGCGAAAGAGGGTCCCTGCTTACCGCGGGGCGTGTGTGCGAAAAATTGCACAACAAGAGTCTTTTCATGAAATAGAATAGTAAACATACAATTAGAGAACCAAATTTAAATGCATACTTTTTTTCCTTCAATGATTTCACATTCTCAAACAGTTGTAACTAGAGCAGCTTGCACAAATCATAATCAGCACCATTCACGACCATATCAAATCTAGTGTAGATAGCAGTAGTCGAAACAAAGTTCTCTCTATTTGTGAAATATATCTTGTGACCTATCATGAGAGATGCATACTTTACTGCTAGATTCGTAATGGTTTTTGTTGCTAAATCTCTTTTATCGTATTTGGCTCCTATAAGTTCTTCTACAACCTCATTCTTTATAGATTTCAGCATGGGCACTATACCTTTATCCCATAACCCTATAACAACCCTAATCACCTCCTTTGTTATAAGATGTGGCTAGTTAGTCCACATAAATTTTTCATGGATTCTACTCAGAACTGACTTCAAAAATTTGACATCATAGTTGAAATTAGGGAAAGTGTTCCAGACGTTCAACCTTTTTATCAACCACATTCGAATACTCAGGTTTTACCTTGAAGTCATCGCCAATAAGCTCATTCTTCTAGATGTCAATTAGCTTTGCATGATTGTATTCTTCAAGTTTTACCCGAATCATCATCCTAGTATCCTCGGTCGACATTACACCATGTGGAATTGATGAAAATGCACCCATGGGATCATCTTCGAAAACTTTCAAAGAATATTTTTTGTAAGAGGGCCTCAACCTCTTCGACACTTGCACAACAACAGGGGTTATCATTCTACCAATTTTGAACCCAAACAACTTAACCAAAGTGAAAACACAATTGCTCAGAAGATGAAAAGTACCTTTTTTCTGCATGAAGAATGGTAACTAGGGTTTCCACAACTCAAACTCCAATTCTCTTCAAGAATGATCCAGAAGCCCTTCAACTTCTTCAAATTATCAAATGATCAAAGTACCTTAAACATTTCCCCTATAAAGTAATGATCTGCCCTAATTTGCGTTAAATGTGGTAGAATCCAAAAAGTTGCTAAAAAAATTTTCTCCTTCGCACAAACAAACCCTAAGTTACTCTGCAAAAGATCATCCCTTCATATTTTCTACCGGTTCCTTTTTCAAAACCTTTGAAAAGTTAATCTTCACGACTCATCCTCATGCCAGCCTCTGACATGCCATTTATCTAGGGGGTTCTTATGATTTTCTAATAATGCTCCCCCTTCGACTTGGCTAGGTCTAATTACTGAATCAATCATTTGTACCAGATGAGGGCACATACTCATCAAAATTATTTGTTTCTTCTTTCTTTTTCCAAATATTATTCATCTCTTTCTTAATCTCATATTTTTTGACCTTCTTCATAGATTCATTCTTTTCCAATGGATAGGTTTCATTACTCTTCTTGCTTCTGCAGACTCTTGAAACATGTCCTAGTTTGTTGCAGTTATAGCAGTCAATAATTTTTTGATTGGATTGATTTCCACTAACTCTTGTTCTACACTAATTAGCTTTATTTCCATACTTGTTGCAAGTATAGCAATATCCATTAAAGGATTGATTTATTCTTCCTCCATAAAGTTGATTCATCATCAGAGTCCTACATTCACTTGCCCTATGTCCAATTCTTTTGCATGAAAATATTGACCAGTAAAAGGACCAAGGAACTAATTTATTCTACTCCCACATTATGTTGCCTTGTGACCAAATTTTTTGCATGAAAAACAAGTGCCATTAAAAGAAGGATACCTTTGTGCATTAGGTTGTGTCACCAAAGGTCTTCTAGTAGAGTTCTTTGAATTTCCTTTCTACTTCCCTTTATTCTAAGTCTTCTAATTATTTACAATCTTAGAGCCTTCTCCAGTATCATTTCCCATACCACTTTTATCTTTACTCAATTTATGTCCTACAATCAATTCATCAAGCCTATTCGAGCTAGTTTTGAAGTTGTTCTAATAGAGTTTCGCCTTCTCTAAATCCACTTTCAGATTCATAATTTCTTGTTCAAGCTTAGTGCAAACTTTAGACTTGGTTTGTACCAATTTGTTCACACATTCTTCTATTCTTTTCTTCTCTTCCACTTGCACTTTTAGACTAGTAATCTCTTCATCTTCCCTCTTCAACTAATTAGTTACTTCCTTATGCCTATCTTTGAACTTTTTCAATTGCTCCTTAAGTTTCCAGACACATTCATTCGCTTCATCAAGGTTCTCTTTCAGATCTCTATTTTCTCTTTCAACTTTATCAAGATCCTCAAGAGCAGTCCAGAGCTCTTCTTTATCATCCATTTATTCTATCTTCAGGATCTCCCTCAAGCTGTTAGGCCTAACCAAAGGAATCAAGCTCTAATACCAATTGTTTAAAGTCCAAGATACTGAGAGGGGGGGTGAATCAATATCTTCTTATATTTTTTGATCAAATATAATCTAACTATTCCAATGCATACAACAACAAAGATAAATAAGAGCATTAACAGAGCATGGAAACACAATACACATGAACACCAAAAATTTTACATGGAAAACCCTAAGTGGGAAAAACCACAGTGAGTGTTAGCTCACAATATAGTATAACCAGTTATAAGATATTACAAAAATGGGTGGCTCACTACTAGGACTCATTGTAAAAAAAAAGGCTCATTTCCTACAAAATTACAATGATTGAATGGCTTTCAACCAAAAAAATGAACTGATAGAGTACACCTAGTGAGTGTAGATTCAATTCCAAATAAAGCTCAATAAATAGACTTGACACACTTCATCATGTTCGCACTACTTCACATCATCGCTTCACTTCTTCAAAAACTGTTTGTTATATATACCTAATCTCTTCGCAAGCATAAATTAGGTCAGCCTAATTAGATGCACTTCTTATTCACAAAAATATCATTTTTTGGCTTCAATAGTTCACAAAAAAAATTCTCACAAACTAATTTAAACATCTTGCATGCTACATCATGTCGGCTCAAATCACAAATAGTTCACACAAATGTTCTTTTTACAAAATTAATCCATAGTATCACAATCAACCCAGGAGGTCAGCCAAGAATAGAACTCAACACAAAAAGCAACTAATAGAGTAATACTACTACGTCGTACGAGCACCAAAGCACATAATATTCTGAACATGCATGTATCCAACAACCATAATCAACCTATCAAATCTACAAACAATGACTATTATCTCCAGAGAAATCCAGACTAGAATACTGGAGGATGTAAACAAAATACCAAATCAGATACCAAACAAAAATACTGGAGCAACTTCAAACTTGTTCTTGCAATTATACTTCAAATATCATGATGACATCAATGACAACACAAAATAACCAAAATTCTTCATTTTTCTAACACTTTGTATCCCATGTATCTCAACTGGATACCCATAGTCATCCATATAGCTCACCATCTTATCCTCACAATTTACAATGGATTTGTGCTCAGTTAACCAGTTGATTCCTAAGATTACATCATAGGATCCTAGAGGTGCCACGTAAAGGTGAACTTGGGTCAGGAAGTTGGGAAGTTCTAACTTGTTGCAAAAAAAAAAGAATCTACTTCCTACTCTGCTTGATTCCCATACTGAACAAACCATGAGTTTTCCAAATATCCAAGTTAAATAGGCAGCTTAGAAATCATTCTAGGATCTATAAAACACTCAATAGCTCCAATATCTATCAAAATAGAAATGGTTCGGCCATAGAGCTTACCCGTCAATTGTATTGGAGAAGCTAGGTACTCTACTTGCCTATTATCCATCGCTACATGGATCTTGTGTTGTGGGCTTTGCTGTTGATTTCCTTCCTTTCATGACTTCAAATTCTGAGGGTAACTAGATGTATAATGGTCTCCCCCACAAGTGTAATATCCATCATGTGGTCCCTTTAGACCTCTAGAATTATCCTCTTTTGAGTATCTTTGGTTATTATCAAAGTTGTTGTTGCCCCTATTAGCCCTTTTATTCCTTCTACCTTGGTTCCCTTCTTCCTTTTCCAAAGGTTCACCTTCTCTTTTCAAATTTTTGATCTGATGGGACTTATTTCCCTTCTATCCATCACCCTTCTGAAAATTTTTGTTTCTAAATTAAGGCTTAAATTCTAAACCTGTGTGAAGATTGGACAACTATTGTAATTAATGTTCTTGCTTAATGGCCTTCTCAAAAGCTTCTACCATCATAAGGATATTGTGGAGGTCCAGCTTAGATCCAATGTGGGGTCTCAATCCTAGTATAAACTTTTGAATATGGAAACACTCATCAAATTGATACCACAACACATACTTGAGGAAATTGGTAAACTTCTTGCAATATTGAACTACTATCAGGCCACCTTGGGTCAGATTTTGAAATTCAATCATCTTTTTGTCAAAGAAAAGCTATGGTAGCCACCTCTTCTTGAAATATTGGAGGAAAAACTCCCAAGTGATCTCCTTGGATGAAGTCTCCTCTTTGCCTTTTCTTTGTCCCACCAAGTAGCTATCTCTCCATATAGTTGATACACAACCCAAGCAACCTTGGTTTGGTCTGACAGGTTGTGGAGCCCAACGTATTTTTCCATATCTATGATCTAGACATGGCTCCATCTCTGATGACCTTTCCATCAAATATCAATGGTGCTACATTTTTAATATTTTTCCCCAATTCTTCCTTAAATCAACCTTGATTAAGATCCACTTGGACCCTTTCTCGTTGGTCAAGTACCTCATTCCTGAGATTCCAATCATTCCACACCCCTCAGAACTCTTATTCCAAACGGTCCATTTAGGTTTCTTTCTAGTTCAGGAGTTCACGGATTTGGTCTAGCCTCTTGCTTGACACATTGTCCTATCCATTAGTACCCGCTTCTTGTCTAGTGGTCACCATAAATACTCACACTTGACCTACAACACAGTTTTTTTTAGCATATCTTAACTCAAGGTTCTTATGTTTAAACAATTGTATCTACACAATACTATGTACACACCATGTAATCTAAAAGGGATATACACATTCATTCACATGAAAACAAGTCTTCAAGTTTCGTTCTTTTGATCAACAACAAAAAAAAGACTTTATTTATATTAAATATGGTTCTACATTGATCCTTATTTACAAAAGTTTTTCCATTCTAAGTAGTTACTATAGACACATAAAAATGACCTAGGCCTGCAAGCTCTATTTTTACCACTTTCGTCCTAGCATAATTATGACATTTAATTATGTCCTTGGTCCACATTCAACTATTAATTAAATAATACATTATTATTTAATTAATTCATGTCTCTTTTATTCTTCATGATTATTAAATAAATAAATTATATTTATTTATTCAATACATCGCTAATGGTCTATTATCTTCTTAGAATTACATAAATTTCTTAATTTATTTAATTACTTCTATTTATTTATTTTTCCTAATTATTAAATAAATGAATCTTATTTATTTATTTAATAGGTCACTAATCCTCATAATTAAATGAATTTATTAATTTATTTAATTATTAATCATATCCTCTCAATTAAATAATTATCTTTAATTATTTAATTGCCAAATTTAACATTTCTCTCATTTTAAATAAATAAATTATTTAAAATGATATCACATTCTTGACTGACAGCTCATTTTAGTAAATAATCTGAAAATCAATTATTTATTATCTCACAAAATCCATATTTTGAATTAATTTAATTCAAAATGGTAACTTTCTTCCAAAAATCAAGTAATTGAGCAAATTATTGATTTTCCAAATCTGATCTTCAATTCAACTCTTATCTTCTTAATTTTTTGAATCTCACAAATCAGGCAGTCTTTATCTTCTTGATTTTTGAAAATCTTTATTTTTCTAATTAATTATCTCATCTATTCTCCATCGCCGATTTTATTTTCTCAAATGACATCTCGACCACTCATTTAATGATTTTTCCCTAACCCTAATTAGGGATTATCACATTAAATCTTGTCCTCTGATTTTAGGTTTCTGTCAAAAGTTGATCTTGTTCGTTCGTCCAAAATTGCATTTTCTATAAAATGCCAATTTTGCTCACATTTTCGACTAGTCAGACTTATGCTCATTCTCAAATATTGCAGCATTTTATTTTCGTATTGTGATTTCATCAAGTTTTAGACATTTCTTGGCATAGGAATTTTAGTCATTTTCTCATAGGCATAGAAATATGTTTAAAATCCTTCAAAGCTTGTTTAGGACTTCATCATAGTCATTGCTCATACATTCGATCTGAGGGCAACACAACAATCAACAAGTTAGAAGGTGTTATGAAGGTAAATCAAGGAAGCTTCAATGACAGGTATAATCGTTTTATTTAGTTTCCATTGTGCTTGATAGTTTTCTTTGGGTTTATATGCTTTATTGATTTGATAATCTAACCTGAAATTTACCCTTAGATACATTGGTGAACCTGACGTCTTGGTTTTCTATTTTTTGTCCATTTTTTCTTTGTTTTCTATTATTTTTGTAGGTACAGGTACAGATGTGCTGCATTTGATTTTTATCATGCCGCATCTGGTGCATCATGATGCATTGGAAGTACGGAACGCCGCATTCGATAGAAACGTGACGCATTTTCCTATCAGATTGCGACGCATTCGATCTACTGTGACAGACGCATCTGCCTGGTGAACTTTGTTTTTTCTTCCCTTTGACTTTCTGGTTTTTGTCTTTTTTTTGTTTGCTTTCTGTTTTTTGTTTTTTTTTTTTCTATTCTGTTATTTTATGTTTCGCATTTTGTTTTTCTGTTCTAGCATAGGTGTTTCGTGTTACTAATCCGGGTTTGTAGTATGTGGCATTGGAATTTTTTGTGGGTCAAAGGCATATATTCAAACTACTGACATGTGATTTTGCAGCTACATGTGTCAAAGATTTATCTCTCAAACCACTTGTTTGCAATTTTTAATTTAGGAACATTTCCTTTGGTGCTCTAAAATGAACTATGTTTGCAAGTGTTTGATTGTGTTTGAACAAATTGTAGGTGATTATGCTCTCACCTTGTGAAAACTTGGTGATCAGAAAACTAGACCCATTTTATCTGTTATACACCCTTAAGACCTAGTAATCAAAGTATCCTCTCCCCTTGCGCTTTTGGGCGATCCTGGGTGTAAGAGAAATAGTTACTAACTCTAGAACTTGGGCTTGTTCTGGTGGGAAAAAGTACTCACCCCAGGATGACTCAAACTAGTATCACCCTGAACCCAAGGGACTTCCAGCCGGTATATAAAAGTGGATTCTTGGGAAAAGCCCAAGAATCACGTGTATGGTTCTGACAAGATGGATTCAAAAGGGGACTCTCACCGCATGGATCATGCCCTACGAATAGAATGCCCTTACTAAAAACCTATTGTTTTAGAGGCCAACCATTTTTTAGCCGTTGCTTGGTATAGTGCAGGGTACAGTATCATGCCCGAAGACACTCACTACTGATCCCCTTGAGTAGAGATAGCAATTCTTGGGAAGTGATGACCCAAGAATCCGAATTTGGTGTGCCCGTATAAGTGTGTGCAAAGAAGGGAGCATGTGCCACAAAACTTCTAAGCTATTCACTCTCGAGAAGGAATGGTGTTTAGCACCAATTTGGGGTATATCGATGGGCTATATCAAGTATACAAAACCTTGGCCTATTGGCCTATTAGGATCGTGCTTGTCTCATGTGCATTTGGATACACCAAAACATCGTGCTTTCCAAGTGTTTGCTGGTTACTTAAACAAAACAAACAACACCCAAACATTGGGAAAAAAATCATCAACATTTCAACAATTCAGGTTTTCGACCACAAACATAAAAAAATTGACCTTTTAATATTATGCACTGCATTTGAAAAAATACAATCGCTCTGTCGCAATGCATTTGATCTATTAAACCGCATTTGATCTCAAAAACACCACAATTTCTTGCGTTGCGATGCATTTGAGTCTCACAGAATTGCATTTGTCAAACCTGTTGCATTCGTTAGTTCCAGAGCCGCATTCGCTTAAACTGAAAAACATTTGAAATACTGTGACATATCTGGGGTCTCAAACGACACATTTGCTTGGCAGAAATAAAATCTTCATACCAAGTCCAAACTAAGTCTAAACTTTGTCAATATCTTGTCAAACACTATTTCCAAGAGGATTCCATCACAAACCAACCTTGAAATTGCTCAATTTTTTTTTATCATTTGACCATTAGTTCATATTCTTGACCATAGGCTTAATCTTTCAAATGTCAATTGCATACATTAGGCATTAGCTTGACCCTAGGTTTTCATCCTTGCATACTTTGGATTAGGTTAATCTCAGCATAACTTGCAACATCATTGTTTTCAAAACTAGGTTATCTTGGACTTAATCATCCTCTCTTTTTATCAGTCATTGCCCCTTTTGTGAGAGTTTCCAACTCAATAGTCTAGTTAGGAAAACTCACTAGTCATCTTGACCTTGTCATTTTTTCATTTTCAACAAGTCCTTTAGTAACCAAAATTGAAAAAAAGGATTGAGCTTAGAAGTGTTTAGGTATCCTTTTCTCCAAATTGCATTCTAGTTTATACCTTGCATACTTTATTCCCAAAAATACAAAAATATTATTCATCCTAGTCGTCATTTTGAACCTAGACCTTGCATTTATCATATTAAGTCCTTAGTCAACATTATCATCTTGGTCCTCATTTGACATTTTGGCTTTGACAACCTCGTCATCTTACATCAATCATTTCCTTAGACAAACATCATCATCACCTAGTCATCCTAGTTGGCATTTCCTTTAGAAAACATAGTCTTGCATTGTCATCCTTTATCGAAAATCCATTAAAAAAAAAAAACATAGGCTAGCATCATCCTCGCATTTAGTTGTCAGTCTCATCATTTTCATTTGAGCAATCTCATTTTATGGTGGAAACTAGACTCCAAAGACAAAAACGACAAATGGAAAATTTTGAACAAAACTCCACTTCCAATGTTAACAATCACATGTATGACCCAAATTGGATATTTGACGACCCATTTGGAAACACGAATAATCAACCTCTCATGACCATACCATCATCATCAAACAGTCCTTTTGAACCATTCTTACGTAAGGATGAATATAGACAAATACTTGAGGAAAATCTAGAGGTAGCAACACAAGATCCAGAGGCGGACTACTTTGTAGAACAAATGGTCTTATATGACAGAGACAGATATTTGGCCATACTCTTAAGTCAAGGAGCTAAACTACCTCATGGTTTCGACATTGATACCTTGAGATCGACATCTCCTACCAATAACATCAATAATATGCATAACATGTCAAATAGTGGTCAACCTCCAAACGCCACAAGCAATACCTTTTTTGATGCTACAACGACCATGAGTGCTACCTCCAACATTCCAAACAACTCCAATTCAATAAACACTACATCCATTGGAGGATCACAATTCGACATAGTGCCCAAAATATCCACAACACCGTCACAATCAGCTGGAACCACCTTTGGGTCCTCAACAATGTGGGCAAGTTATTCCAATCCTCTCTTTACCACTATGGTAAATGCCATGGGGGCATCATCAAGTCATACAAATCATCCATTGACAACTACATCTAGTACCATGAGTACATCTTCGTCATATCCTCTCATTGGTATCTCACAAAATCCTTTGGGTGGAGGCAAACGACGTATCTTTATTCAAGGACAACAACAAAATGTTAACACGTCAACACAGTCAAATGCCACCACCTCCCAAGGACAAAATATGACCATTCCCCTTGTACAAACTGAACAATTTGGACAAGGCAATCAAAACACACAACCTAGGGCATCATTCGCGCATCAAAATGTTCATGGTCACCATATTCCCCAAATATCAACCCAAATAATTGGGGGACATATTCTGACATATTCATCCCATATTCATACCCACCAACATACCCCCAATCCAAACTTTCAATACCAACAACACACAAATCACAACACATCACACATGTCACAACAACCCATCCCTCAACAATACATCAACATCCATGCACAACAAATGGGGACCTATGGCATACGAATCAATCCAATGTATGGGACCACAAATGACCCTATAATAGATTCCTTACAATCAAAACTGATGGGTCTAGAGAAGACCATCGAAAACATACAAATATCCGGCAAGAAATCAGAAGTGTCATATGATCTATCTGTATATCCCTTCGACATGAACTTATACATGCCACCATTTCCTCTGAGATATGTGTCACCTAATTTTACCAAATACAGAGGAAAGATAAACCCCATCGAACATGTCCACGAATTTGAAACCAACTATATGGACGTCGCCTATGAACAAACATACTTGATGAGACTTTTTTCTAAAAGTCTTGCAGGTCCTTCCCTTGAATGGTTATCCACTCAAAATGATATCCAAACATGGGATGAGCTTAAACACAAATTCATAAAAAATTACGCATACAACATTGACGTGGAAACCTCTATTACTAGCTTATGAAATCTCACGCGAGAGGATGCTGGTGAAACATTCATCCCATTCTTTCAAAAATGGAGAAGTCTAGCTAGTCGTTGCCACATCGACATACCCGAAAAGGAACAGGTGGACTGTTCGTTCAAACACTTCTAGGACCCTTAAAATATGCATTGCAAGTGCATTGTTGCACAACCTTCATGGACCTAGTTGAAAAAGGTGTCCAGATTGATAAAGCCCTTATCGTAAAGGGAGAGCTAAGACACGGTCCTAAAAACACAAACACAAATCCTCCCACTGACAAAAATAAGCACTAGGTCAAAAATAAACATGTTACCAACGATGGTGTTGTGGACACCAAGGCTACAAACACTATGGGTCCTGTACTAGCTCTAAAAGGGGTTCAACCACAAAACAAATCAACGAAGATATCGAAACCCCCTACCAATGTCCCCCCAAACAACCAAAGTATCCAAAATAATCAAGGACAATACCGTCAAATGAGACAATTCCCCAGGGGTCGCACATACACTCCCTTGGGTGAGCCCATTGAGGAAGTCCTCAAGAAATTCCTTCAGAATGGTGTCATCACACTTCAAGAACCAAAAGCATATGACCTAGGACAATTCAAACCAGCATGGTGGGACGATAATGCATTTTGCAATTATCATCGAGCAAAAGGACATAAAATTTCTTCCTGTAGACAACTAAAAAATTTGGTACAAGACCTTATTGAGAATCGTATCATTGAGATAGGTGGACCACAATTTTCCTCTAATTCAGATCATACCATTCATAAGAACCCACTGCAAGACCATGGTTCTAATAATTCTTTCGCATCAGGTCCAAAGATAAACAATAATCAAGCCAACTTTGCTGGAGTCAAGTATGACTATTCTGGTGGAACCACTATAAGCAATATCCAAATTGATAATGAATGTGTCAATACCATCACAGTGAATAGAGCACCCCAATGCAATGCTACTACTCGAAGTGGCAAGGTCACCATAGCTGGCCCGCCTCCTGTTAGGCAACCTAAGCTTACCATACCTGATCCATCTCGTAGGCAATCACAACCCACCACAACCACAAAGCAATGGCAACCCAATAGTCAGTTTAACCCCATCAACCAACTAGGAAAAACTCTCGTGCAAATTTCTATACTCGAGTTGCTTCACATCTCTCCCACGCATAAGGCTATACTGGATCAAACCATGCAAGAGTGATCAATCCCTAAAGATATTGATGTCAACCAATTTGAGACCATGGTGGGATACCTCACTATGCCTCACCATGTCACCTTTTCTGATCAAGACTACTCTTCACCCAAGACTAACCATAACGATGCATTACACATTGAAACTTTTTTCCATAAGCACAAGGTCAGAAGAGTTTTAGTAGATGGCAGAGCAGGATTGAAAATATGCTCCTTGAAACTAGTTAAGGCTCTTGGATTTTCTAATGCATGTGTAGACCCTACAAAGAGTATAGTCATAAAAGCATATGATGACGAAGAACGCTCTTCACGAGGCGTTATTTCTCTTCCTATCAAAGTAGGACTAGTCATTGTGGATACAACTTGTGAGGTCTTGGATCTAGAATTACCTTACAACATCTTGCCCAACTACCCATGGATTCATGCCTTAAAAGCCGTTCCATCCACATATCACTAATGCTTAAAATTTCCATTTGACGGCACAAAAATCACCATATATGGAGACTCCGACCCTTTTCAATATTGTACCAACCTAAGGGGTATTTCTACAAACCAAGTGCCCATCAACCGAGAAGCTCTTGACTCCTCTTCTTCTAAATATGTTGACCCATCCACACTCGCATCATCTTCCATGTCCACTTCGTCCACATCTTCCACTACACCACCATCTTCCACACTTCCTAAGGATGAACCCAATGTTAAGATCCACGACCTAGGTTGTGGAGAATTCAAACTACATATGGCATATAGCATCACAACAATACCCAAGTCTCTGAAGGTCTATGGTCAACCATGTTTTAGAATGGAACCCAAAAACAATTTCAAAGTTCCACCAAAAAAAGTTTTCATAAAATGGGGAGACATGAGTAATGAGGACCTGGCCAATATTACAAGATGGCTCTATAAAGATATGGCCGAACTACCCCCATTACCAGTTAAGAAATATGGCAAGGGATATGACATGATGAAGGCTAAAGGCTATGATGGAACTAGTGGCCTAGGCAGAAATAAAACTAGACGAAGAGAGCCCATAGAATCTTTCAAAATACCAAAGTATCTTGGATTAGGGTATGGATTGCTCGACAATGACGAACGACGTACCACTGGGCTTTCAAGTGAGCACATGCATGCTTCGGAAAGTGTTGAGACAACTAAGGAAACCTTCACTGAAACTGACTCCCAAGAGTGGGAATTTGGCTCTCAAAGATCCTTAAGTGATTGTTGCCTCGATGATTTGTTTGTCGAAACAGGGGAGCTTACCTTTGAACAAAAAATTTGGCAAACATTTAAAATTGATTGGGCACCAAATAGCCACAATTCCATTTCCCTTCCCTATGACATGCAAGACCCACCACCTGAATTGCCAGATAATGTAGACAACAATGACTCTCAGTCATTCACCCCTTACTTTGACAGGGAATATGAAACAAGTGAAGGGGAATATTGGATAGAGTCCGATGTGGAATTGGATGATGATAATTTCATCTACAATATCTTTGAATCCGTCTGCATGCTTTCAGCATCCTCCCCTCAATTCACCAACAATGATGATGGAATTTCCTTAGTCTATCCATAATTAATCGATTGGGACCAACAAGGCCTACCAATCCTGGACACGTTTCAGAATGATGAGGCTATTATAGAATTTATGGGATTACATGAGGGCATACCTAGTGGTGATCACAAGGCAAGATTCGCCATTGACCTAGATTGTGTAGCCTACTTCGATGAGACTGCTCCATCCTCCAGTCGCAAAATTAAAAATAAAAATAAAATAAAAAATGAAACATCTTTAGGTGAAAACCGAAAGGCACCTTCTGACGACAAAAAAGTAAAACCAAAGGATGTATCTACGGGTGAAAACCTCTCTGAGGCACCCAAAGATGGAGGACTGGACTTTATTCTCATAAATCAAGAGAAATTAGCTATGCTCATAAAGGAAACCATAGAAGACAACATATCAAGAGCAGAAGATCCCAAAATGGTCCTCTTTGCCACATCCTTGACTGAAGAAGAGAGACCAAAATTTCACAAATTCTTTGCAGAACGTAAAGTCAACTTTGCATGGTCCTATGTTGACATGCCAAAATTAGACCCAGAACTGGTTCCACACCATCTACCACTATTGCCTAATGCCAAACCAGTTAAACAGAAGTTACACAAAATGCATCCTTAGGTTGCTCTATTGGTCAAGGCTGAGTTGAAGAAACTTCTAGACGCTGGATTCATACGGTCTATTGATTATGCTGAATGGATATCTAACCTTGTGCCAGTAATGAAGCTAAATATATTTTAGAGACCTAAATAAGGCATGCCCAAAAGATTACTTTCCTTTGCCAAATACTGATATCACAGTTGACCTCACAACAGGATATGAGATGTTGTCCCTCATGGATGGTTTCTTTGACTATAATCAGATTCGTATTGCCCTCGAAGACTAGCATAAACAACATTCACTTTCCCTTGGGGTACATACTATTGGAATGTCATGCCATTTGGTCTTACAAATGCAGGTGCCACATATCAGAGGGCTATGACCACAATCTTTCATGACATGATGCATAAAATAATGGAAGATTATGTAGATGACCTTTTTGGCTAAATTAGTAACAAGAAAGGATCATTTGAAGGTGTTAGACACAATTTTCAAGAGACTAGAAGAATACAAAGTATGATTGAATCCTAAGAAATGTGTCTTCGGTGTAACATCGGGTAAACTCTTGGGATACATAGTTTCTTGAAAAGGCATTGAGGTCGATCCAAAAAAAGTAAAAGCCATCATAGACATGCCTCCACCTAGAGGAATCAGTTAACTCAGAACCCTACAAGGTAGGCTACAGTCTATTCAGCGCTTCATAGCCCAATTGGCTGATAAATGCCAACTATTCCAATATCTTTTGTGCAAAGGTATCCCCTTTATGTGGATAGATAAATGCCAAGAATCCTTTCAGAAAATAAAATACTACTTATTGACGCCACCAGTCCTTATGCCTCCCATTCAAGGAAAGCCTTTGATATTATACATCTCTGCCACTACTTCAGCACTAGGGGCATTACTAGCGCAAAACGACCAAGAAGAAAAATAAAGAGCTATATATTACATTAGTTGGACATTGGTTGGGTACGAACTGAACTACAAATCAATTGAACAGGCTTGTCTAGCTATGGTCTTTGCAGCACAGAAGCTAAGACATTACATGTTAAGCCATCAGACACAACTAGTTGCAAAGATCGAGCCCCTCAAATATTTGTTAAGTTGGGCAACATTAACAAGATGTCTGGAAAAATGGGTCATGATTATGAGTGAATATGATATTCAATATGTAGAAAGAGAGGTAATCAAAGGATAAGTCATAGAAGACTAGCTAGCAGACGCACCTTTACAAAGTGATCACCCGTTAGGGGCAGATTTTCTAGATGAGTCGATATTCCATGCAGAACCTAAGTCACCTTGGAGACTCTACTTTGACAGATCACACACAAATCATGGCTCAGGGGTAGGAATCATGTTCATCACCCCTCAAGGAGACTCCATTCCTAAGTCTTTCCGCATAGCTTTCCCTTGCACAAATAATGTGGCGGAATACGAGGCACTGGTTACAAGACTTAGAATGGAAATAAAATGGAAAATCAGAACACTGCATGTCTATGGGGATTTTCAGCTAGTCATCAACCAG
Organism: Sequoia sempervirens; assembly: GCA_007258455.2. NCBI lineage: Eukaryota > Viridiplantae > Streptophyta > Pinopsida > Cupressales > Cupressaceae > Sequoia > Sequoia sempervirens. Next base: position 1,229,232,249 of record VDFB02271358.1, on the reverse strand, counting down.
GTTAACGATGACTACGACACAAAGGATGAGAAGCTCATGCCCTACAAACGAATGGTTACTAGTTTTCAAATGTACTTTCATATGGTGACTTTTGAACAAATTATGAGAGCATAGAACAAAGCGGCATATGCCATGGCTACAACAGGCTCTCTCCTCGACATTCCAAGCGACATGCCTTAGCTAGAATTCCTAATCATACAATTGTTGGTCCCCGCTTATGACATTCTGGAGTCAGAGATGGTCTACAAACTTGTTGGTCATGACTCTCCCTGGTATCAAGACATTGATGACTACCTTAAGTCTCAAACCCTTCCACCTAACCTATCCAATAACCAGAGGAATTCCATCTGAAAAGTTGCAAGTTATGCCATCGTCAGTGACACCCTTTACCACCATAGCTTTGACGACACACTCCTTAGATGTCTCGACACCAACGAAGCACGTACAACCTTACGTGAAGTACATGAGGGTATATGCAGGTCTCATTTAAGTGGTCCTACTCTAGCCAAGAAGATAACGAGACTTGGGCACTATTGGCCGACCATTGAAAAAGATGCACTAGACTATGTTAGGACTTGTCGCCAATGCCAGATTCACAGTGATCCACACTTCAGCGTAGGAACTTCGACTGATCACTTCTCCTTGGCCCTTCACTCAATGGGGACTTGACCTCATAGGTAAGATCCATCCTACCTTGCTCAATGGCCATAAATTCATTATCACTGCCACTGAGTATTTTACGAAGTGGATCAAAGCCATCCTTCTGACATACATAACCGATAACAAATATCCAAATTCATTCTTAACTACATCATTTTTCGGTATGGCCTTCCACAATCCATCATCACTGACAATGGACTTCTGTTTAAAAACCAAGATGTTCGTGAGTTATGTGAGCGATTTCACATCCAACACCATTTTTCATCTCCATATTACCCACAAGGAAATGGTCAAGCTGAGGCGTCAAATAAAACCATTATTGAAATCCTCAAAAATACTGTCAATGACGTTGGCCTTAACTGTCATATGCAACTCAACCCTGCTCTGTGGGCTTACCGCACTAGCATTCGTAAGCCTACAGGAGCCACTCCTTTTGCCCTGGTCTTTGGAGTTGAGGCCATCTTTCCCATTGAGGTTGAAATTCCTTCTTTACGAGTCTCCTTGAAGGGTCTGACCAATGATGAGGAGTACAGACAGTCGCGCTTGCACGAGCTGGAGATGTTAGAGGAAAGAAGGAAAAATTCCCTGAACCATCTACAAGTGTATCAGAACCGTCTTTGTCGCAGTTACAACAAGAAGGTTATGGTCAGGAAATTTGACATTTGTGATTTAGTCCTCATCAGAACCCTAAGAACCAGGCTAAAAGAGAAAAGCCAGGAAAGTTTGAACCAAACTGGTTGGGTCCTTACATCATCGTATCTTCTTTTGGTTCTGGAGCCTATCAACTAGCTACTCTAGATGGTGAACAACTGACAGAGCCTATCAATAGTCTACATCTCTGAAATTTCTACACATAGCATCAGAAGATCGAGCTGAAAAACTTAAAATACAAAAAAAAAATGGTAAAAAATTGTTGCCTTGACGAAAACCTGGCAAACAAGCATCTTGGAGACACCAAAAAAATAAGAAAAATGACAAAAATAGTAAAGAAAAATAATTTGTCCAATAGTGAAAACCTAGCAAACAAGCGCTTTGGATAAGTACCATGGTGAAAACCTGGCAAACAGGCGCCATGTGTAATCAATCATTTCTCTACCATCTACTGTTACTTTGTCTGCCTTGGCCTAGGATGAAATACATTTTCTATCACCACCATGACAGCTGTCATGACATCATACCCTTCCTGTCATGGTTGATAAAAGGTTGATGTCAAGTCCTGAATACTGTCCATTCGGCACCCCAGGCATATCCCTTTCATGACCTTTTAAATGTGCTAAGTCTTGGACCTAATTGGGGGAAAAAAATTATCATGTGACTATAGTGGATATCACGCATGGTCTCAACAATTGCCAAAAGTCCTAAAAAAAGACCCAAAACATCAGAAAACGTCTTGAAAAAAGACAAAAACATCACAAAAAGTTCTGAAAAAGACCAAAAACATCAGAAAACGTCCTGAAAAAGGACAAAAACATCACAAAAAGTCTTGAAAAAAGACAAAAACATCACAAAAAGTCTTGAAAAAAGACAAAAACACCACAAAAATTCTTGAAAAAAAAAGACCACGAACATCGCAAAACATCCTGAAGAAAACCACAACAAACATCAAACTGCTTGAAAAACGCAAACAAAAGTCACATTTATGCATGTCTGTCATTTTAGTCAAGTCTTTGTCATTCATCTGAACTACGTTGTCTCTGCACATTTTCTATGTAGGAAAGACTCATATTGGAGTCCCTGAGACATTAGGTCAGTCCTTTTAGGTTTGTTAAAATAAAATTATGATGCAATCTTTGGTCATCAAGACAAAGTCATTGGTCATGTCGAACTACGAGGTCTCTGAGTGTATGATGTAGGCAAGGCCATCTGTCGATGAGCCCCCAAGGCCGCACTAGGTCAGTCCATTAGGGTTCATGGCATTACACTAGCACACACAGCAAAAGTATTTAAGTCAAGACAAATCATTTTCCAAATGGGAAAACTCCTAAAACAAAGTATGGCAATCATTTATTCAAACATGACAATCACATCAGCATGTCAAAAAAATTGACATATCGTCAACACAAGCCAAACTTGGTCAAAACAAGTCAAATGATCATAACCTGTCAAACTGTCAACTCTTGGTTATCTTTCAGATGTGTCCTTCTGAAGAATAGCCTCTATGATTCATGCCTTAGGATGTTTCCTTCCTAGGCATCGTCACTATCATTCAACATTTTGAGGGATCCTTTTGACATCTAAGGATCACTCCTCTCGACATCAGTATTCTTTAGATGTGTCCTTCTGAAGAACAAATTCTATCATTTATGTCTTAGGATGTGTAATTCCTAGGCATTCTCACCATCCCTATCATTGGCATTTCGAGTGATCCCTTTTGACATTTAGGGATCAATCCTCTCGACATCAACATTATTCAGGATGTGACCTTCCTAAATTTGGCAATCTTTGACATTCGTCATCTTAGCATCGTCAAAACCTTGACACCCTAGCATCTTAACATCATCAAACCTGACATCTTGACATTAAAACACTCGGCATTCAGACACACTTGGAAAACACTTGGCACTTGTCTTTTGTCTTTTTATCATGTTACTGGTTTTTCAACAAGATCCCAACAACAGGATTTAGAGAAGCAGTGATGTATCATGACGTTTGTCTTGACTTTTTGACACACATGATTACTAGTTTCTCAGCGAGGTCCTCATTTCAGGATTTAGAAAAATAGTGACATATCATGATAATGGCTCTACTTTTTATTTTGGCAATCATGCTACTAGTTTCTCAAGGATGTCCTAGAAACAAGATTTAGAGAAGCAACGACGTTTCATGAATTTTCCTTGTCTTTTCTGCTTGTGGTTGGTTATGACAAAAAGACTGGGGCAATGACGCTCTTAGTATGAGTCATGATCATCCTTGTTTGTGATTGTTAGTCTCATGTGATGGTACAACCTTGTACACCTTGATCTATGTCATATCATGGTATTTGTTGGCCATTACAACAGTTTGCCCAATGATGATTAAGAGCAATAAATATTAAAGTCCTATGGTAAAGTTTTGAAGGATTTGGTCTAGGAACTAACATGCATCTCCTTCAGTCTGGTCATCTTCTCTCGTCCATCTCATGATGATATCCTATGACACACAAAAATATAAGTGCATACATAATCATATAAACATTGCATTAGCTCCATACATACATCATCCATAACATTAAATCATATACATTTCATGGCATATTGCATTAACATAATCATAAACATGGCATCCATTCAAATAAATACATTTTGCATATCATCATCACAAAATCAACATAACATATAAATAAGCATTGCATCATCATGGCATCATATCGTAAGTAAGAATCATAGGACATACATGGCAAGGCATATAAATAGTACCATTATACATCATAAATCAATAACATACATAAAGCATCACATCACATATATCATAATGCATAAATCAAATAGCATCGCATAACACACATGTGACCCGCATCAAAACTGCATCATCATATAACATCATCTCACAAAAATATACAATGTCATAGGATAGAGTCAATAGATATCCCAAAAATGGAGCTCACAAGCTTAGTGGTCTATGCATAATGTGTCATAACATAGAAGCAAATGTATCAAACATGCCCCTAAGAAAGGCTCTCATCATCCCCTCATGGAAAATAATGTGGCGGCTGAGAATCTGTGACTAGCACTGAGATCATAGGTGGAATGGTAACAACCTCTATCTGTGAACCTGATGGAACTAACACTAATGGCATCATCTCCACAGTAATAGGCACCTGTGATGACACTGCGGCCTGACTCTATGATGCTGACGAATCTATCACTGGTGGCTGCCTCTGTGCTGACCTCTTCTCTAAACCAGTAGACCCATGACTACGGCTCGAATGATGACTTGAGGCATGCCTATGAGAGTGGTGGGACCTGCGCCCTAATGTGTGCCCTGATGAGGTAGACCCTCCTACACTAGTATGACTCCTGCTGTTGCTCCTACTCCCTGATCTGTGACCGCTGCATGTCCTCGTTTGTGAGCGTGATAGTGTAGGATCTCGTTGGTCAGGAGGCATTGCCTAATCATATAGGGTCCTGTACTTCCCAAACTGAGTGCTCACCCTAGCAAGCTCACGAGCCATATCCCCTGAAGGTCTTGAGCATAAGGTTGCAAAGTCCACACACCACTGTGCCGACTCCTGCTGGCAGATCACTGCCTGATCTCGCTCTACTTGAGCCACCTCTAGCTCTGTCCGCAGTGCCCTGACCTCTGCCACACTCTCATCTAGCCTCCTCTAAAGATCCACCACCCTCTGGTCTGTTGTGGCATCTTGGGGCAATGTCGAGGAAGACGGTATCTCCTCCTCTCCCTCCACCATCCTCCATCTCAAGAGTCTCTCGGCCTCATCCATGGCATCATCATCATCATCATCATCATCATCATCATCATCCTTTGCAACATCCTCTCCACTGACTCCCTCATCCTAAGGCACATCTATGTCCACATCCACATCCTCCTCGGCCACATCCTCCTCCTGTCTGGCATCCTCCTTGACCACAGGCTCCTCCTGTCTCTCCTCCTCCTGCTCCTGCCTCAGCTGCTCCTCCTCTTCTCTCTCCCCCTCCTCGGCCACCTCAGGAATGGCATCCAATGTGGCTCTGGCCACATGCAGTTGCACCCTCCTGCCTTGTCTCTGGCCATCCCTCCTCTGTCTCCAGCCATCTCCTCCATCATCCCCATCATCTCCATCATCTCCACCCTGACCTCCATCCTTTCCCCCATCTCGCTCTCCACCCTAGCCTCCATCCCTCCCCCTGACCTCTGCCTCTAGTACTATCTCTTCCCCCTCGCTTGACTCTCGACACACGTGGTATAGCTGAACTCATGTTCACAGGTGCTGCGCCATCTAGATCTGTCAGTGGCACTGGTCGATGTGCCTACCACCATAAATCATAATCAGCTGTAGTCCCTGGATTTTCCACCCCACCTCTCCATCCCCACTGCTGGGTTGCTATCCCATCAATTTGTTGCTCAGAAAAAGCTACAGGAATCGCTGGTCCCCAACCTGACTCCCTGGAGGACCGTGCATACTCGGTTGTGCCTGCAAGTACACCCTGCTGCTCTTCAAACTGTCTAAGGATGCACTATGACAAATATATCTCTATAATCAACTGACTCTGCACTGTCCTTCCAATCAGGTAATGATACTAGCTTCAAAGGTTGAGATGGTCGACCTCATCATCCCACTGTTAGAAGTCTCTATACGATCTTCAAATGAATTACACCATGGTATCAATCCGATGGTGCCACCAACCTATCTCTCCTATCCATGTCTACTGCAGAGCACCAACATAGTAATAGGCCTAGGGCATCCCCTTAGCTAGTTGTGGTCTCTGGATAGGTGGATGGAATATCGCTATATGCTCCCATGCCCATATCATAAGAAGTGTGGTGCCACATGAAATGCTCTCTGCCCTCCTATACGCCACCTCATGAAGCTGATGGTAGAGTGCACCTAATAAATAGGGCCACCAGGCATACACTGTCTTGTCCCACCTCATCCCCACTATCACGTCTCTCCAACCAATGGGAAACCAATGCCCACGTCGATCATGAATCAATATCCCGCCGATCAATGTCGCCAATAATGCATCGAACTGAGCATAATGCTCCACTATAAACTCCTAGCAGATCTCATAGCCCTAGATGCCGAGTCTTGCTCCCTCATCCCGATAGTACGCTGTGAAAGTTTGATGGCCATGGCGAGGGTCATAAACAATTCGCTCTCCTTAGATCGGCAGGCGTAGAGTACGGTGAACATCCTCAAGTGTAACTGTCACCTCTCCCATCAGTAGGTGGAAGGAGCATGTCTTTGAACGCCATCGCTCACATAACGTAGTCAATAGTCCCCTATTTGTGTGAATAGCAGGCATATAGGCAGCATAAAATAGACCTCGCCGCAAACCGCCATCACTCCCGCAGAGTCAGCTGATCACCAAACTGGAAGGTCAATGGCCTGCTCTCCCAAGTATAGATGGGTACAAGTTGTCTCTGCACAAAGTCAAACAATGCGTCAATACCTTCTAGATAATTGTCATTATCATCAAAAAGCATTTCAAATTTTAAAAGCATTAGAATCAACCTTGGTCAAAGTTAAAGTCAAGTGCGTCGCGTTGACTGCACTTGCGTCATGGAACAACGGTTGCATCATTCCATACTTCACATGTGTCACGACATATCAATTGCTTCGTTCAGTCACTCAATTGTGTCGCATCAGGGCAGTTGTGTCACGATATAGGACACATGCATCACTTCATTCAAATGTGTCACAAAATGACACATGCGGCCTTCTAACTCTCGAATGTGGCCCAATATGATGAATGCGTCACACTTTTTGGAAAATGCATTACACATCCTCGGCCTCCCCTAAAATATCCTTACACTTGCATCACGACACATCAAATGCGTCGAACGTGAAGTCAAATGTGGCTTACGCGCACACATATGCGTCACAGTGCATTAGTTGTTCGCCCTAAACCCCTAATTTTGGCACGCAAAAAGAAGAAATGACAAAGTGGGTTAGGGGTACATACCACTTGCTCTAAGCCCTCTGGTTGCCTGTAAGTCTGCATGATCTTACCGCGATGCTCAGTCACTAGAATCACCATCCTCGCATAAGTCCTCTGAGCTCTGAGCTCTCGAATTTGCTAAAGTAAATAGTGAAAATGAATTGACTTTTACCCCTTTGTCAACCTATTTATAAAGTCAAAATGACATTTGTCAACTAGGTTAGTACTAGAGGGTCTTTTGACTAACTTTGACCATCTTGTTGGCTGCCTTAAACATGTCAGAATCCGAAACCATCTGTGTCATTGTTTTTCTAGTCATCAAATTAACTTATCGAGACTCTTTCCAAATTTTTCCGTCACCGGCCCAAAATTTGAAAAATTTCCCGAGGGGGCATTGATACTCTATGCCTTCACTAGGGCATATTTTTGACTTATTTTCTTTGTCACAATGTGACATGCTACATTATGACAAAGAGGGGCAAAATGTAGACACATAAAAATGACCTAGGCTTGCAAGCTCTATTTTTACCACTTTCGTCCTAGAATAATTATGACATTTAATTATGTCCTTAGTCCACATTCAACTATTAATTAAATAATACATTATTATGTAATTAATTCATGTCTCTTTTAATCTTCATGATTATTAAATAAATAAATTATATTTATTTATTCAATACGTCACTAATGGTCTATTATCTTCTTACAATTACATAAATTTCTTAATTTATTTAATTACTTCTATTCATTTATTCTTCCCGATTATTAAATAAATGAATCTTACTTATTTATTTAATAGGTCACTAATCCTCATAATTAAATTAATTTATTAATTTATTTAATTATTAATCATATCCTCTCAATTAAATAATTATCTTTAATTATTTAATTTCCAAATTTAACATTTCTCTCATTTTAAATAAATTAATTATTTAAAATGATATCACATTCTTGACTGATGGTTCATTTTAGTAAATAATCTGAAAATCGATTATTTATTATCTCGCAAAATCCATATTTTAACTTTCTTCCAAAAATCAAGTAATTGAGCAAATTATTGATTTTCCAAATCTGATCTTCAGTTCAACTCTTATCTTCTTGATTTTTTGAATCTCACAAATCAGGCAGTCTTTATCTTTATTGATTTCTGAAAATCTTTATTTTTCTAATTAATTATCTCATATATTCTCCACTGCCAATTTGATTTTCTCAAATGACATCTCGACCACTCATTTAATGATTTTTCCCTAACCCTGATTAGGGATTAGCACATTAAATCTTGTCCTCTGATTTTAGGTTTATGTCAAAAGTCGATCTCGTCCGTCAGTCCAAAATTGAATTTTCTATAAAATGCCAATTTTGCTCACATTTTCGACTAGTCAGACTTACGCTCATTCTCAGATATTGCAGCATTTTATTTTTGTTTTGTGATTTCATCAAGTTTTAGACATTTCTTGGCATAGGAATTTTAGTCATTTTATCATAGGCATAGACATATGTTTAAAATCCTTCAAAGCTTGTTTAGGACTTCGTCATAGTCATTGCTCGTACATTCGATCTGAGGGCAACACAACAATCAACAAGTTATAAGGTGCTATGAAGGTAAATCAAGGAAGCTTCGATGATAGGTATAATCATTTTATTTAGTTTCCATTGTGTTTGATAGTTTTCTTTGGGTTTATATGCTTTATTGATTTGATAATCTAACCTAAAATTTACCCTTAGATACAGTTACCTCATTATCGAATAGAGGACATTCCTCTAGATCCTCATTTGAATTTACATCATCCCTCTTGGGTGAGGTAGGACGTACACATAGGCACTCCTCCTCTTTAGTTAATAGACGCGCATTAGGTCCACATCCTACTGGCCAATCTCTAAATGCGAAGGGTTTCTTAGCCTTAGGAGTTCATTTGGAATCCTCAATCTTTTTCCCTCTCTCCAACTTGAGATGTGTGAGGACGTGTGCTAGAGTTTCATCATCAAGAATCTTAGGTTGGTTCTTGGGTTTTGGATTTTCTTTGATAACGACAAGCTTCTTCGAAGCCCTAATGGTTTTTCCCTTCTTTCTTCCTAACTTGGACCTTCCCATTTCCTGCAACCAATTCAGATTTTGTTATTCTCTAGGTAACTCAAATCCACTTAAGGATTTACTATTCCCTAGTTCAACCATCATGGGCTCATAGGCCTAGAGTTGAATCGTAGGCTCTAATACCAAAAGTAACATGCCCAACTAAAATTTCCTCAATAAATTAATAATTGACATTATTAATATAAATTTAAGACATAAATCCCATAGCTATTTTCCAACATAGCAATTTCATGTCCATAAATTAAAAGAAATAATAAATCTGATTATATTCATTTCCAAATGTCAATAGTCAATGTACAACTTTGAATTGGCATTCAATCGTCACATAGTTAATACAATATTTACGTTTATGATAGAAGTACATAAAATAGAATTCCATTGAAATTCTTATATGATAGCTCACCTCCATTGGTGGATGAGAACATGGTTGAGATGCTTTTCACCAAACCGTGAAGCAATGCTTCCCCAAAATTCTTTAGTTCGTTGAAGAATACCTGACTCTGCATGGAACACTTAGCAAGAGATACAATTTTCAAGGTGGAATCTATATGTGCCTAACTACATGCATTTCTAACTATTGTTAGAATATGCAAGTTCCATGTTAGGTAAATAAAGAAATATCAGAGAGAGGATAAATATTAAATAGTTTGTTTCATAATAAAAATGACTGCAAAGCTTGGCCAAGCTCATGTTGCATAAAATGCAACTCAAATTAGATTTGGAAATGAAAATCTACACTCTTTGGCACCTATTCCCAAAAGAAAATATTTCCATAACAAAGGGGTATCACACCCTTCTAGACCATCTACTAGCATCATAATTCTAGCGTGCTACAATATATCTTATTACACTTGTATCATTGCATTTCAATATAATCAACAAATATTCCATCTAAAATCTGGTATAACCTTTCATCTATTCATCATACAACTATCTTTCCATTAAGATTCGTATTTCAATTCAACACTATTCCATTTCTACAGTTCTATCCTTTGCAAATGAAGTTAAGCAATCTTAATCAATGAGTAATTCAAGATGAAATCGAAAGGTATACCACATGTATGTGCATGTGCATAAATGAAGCATTTATGCATGTACACATATATGCCTGTAAATAAATATAGTTTGGAATATGTGTATATATTCTGAATATTAAAATAAATATCTTCCTTACATACAGGTTTCCATATTCAGAAAAAGTATCAACTTCATTTAGGTGTTCCATTTGATCTTTTAGTAACAACTAGTCTCAATTAAGATACATAAGGAATCATTAAAATAACTATCACTTGTCTCATATGGATCATAAATCAATTTAAAATGGAACATGGATAATTTACAAGATCAAGAATAATCAATTCCAGTGAAATAAAAAAAATCTAACAGAATAAAAGTATCCTTTAGTCTAAGACATTATAAGGTTTTTTATTCATTCTATTTCCAACAAAAATATGTTCACATATCATTTAGCTTTGATTCTCCACCTTATTATTCATTTAAAAAAATCAAAACACTATAATGTTGGTTGATCTATTATAATAGTAATTATATATCACATAAAGGTTCCAATAAGCATGTTATCATGTAATCGATAACATGATATCAGTTATCATTAAGTACCTTTGTTTACCCATTATATTTTGTGCTATGGTTCAGTTGACCATATGGTGAAGGAAACTTTTATCTATAAGAAACAAAGTATGATCATCCTTCAATTCTAATTTAAACATTGGATTAAAACAATAGTGTACATATATATACATACAGACACTTCGTAGGAGAGAGATGATTCAAATGATTCATATAACCCATAGCTTGAGATGGCCCAAACACTGGTGACACAAAATAACATCATCCATTGCTATCATGTATGGAATGTTAACAACATTTGATAGAGGGTTATCCTTTGAATGATAGCATCGTTCCTACTCCTCTTTTTAAAAAAGTAAGGTGAGATTGTTTGATAGATTATAAAATACAATGGGATGATGAATACATTGTTTGGACCATGCTTATAGTAGGGTCTAATCGCCACATAAATCTCACCGAATTATGGGTGTGATAAACATAATACTAGATTGAATGGTGCATGTTGTTCACCGATATACAAAGTAACAAAATGATATAAATCATTCAGCTAGCAATAGCTAGATGCTCACAAAGCGCTAATGAAACAATAGTCATCAAATAGTGACATATGTTTGACCATATAATGATTCACAAATAATCATTCAAACACCATGCAATGTCCCTCTAAACAAATAGAATGTACAAGAATGGGGTATCTTGATAAATGAAATACAATGACAAAGGCCAAGTCGAACAACCATGGCTACAAAGGATAATGTTGCATGTGGGTGGGAACCCATCACGGATGTTCAACCCAATACCCATGCATGTTGGGTATCCCAAATAACAAAGCTCAACATGGTGTCTCGGCCCCAAATAGGGAAAACATAGATAAATATAGGGTTGACTAAACATTGATAGAAACACTAATATAGATCCACCGTTATGCATGTTAAGAGTACAATAGTTACATGATATCTTCCAAAAGAAACACATAAGAATGAATAACCATTCAACTCAAAAAGAAACATTTGATATAGGTTCAAGAATACCTATCCTTAGATGTGATTGTTGGTGATTTTCCTATGTTATAATTAGCAATAGTTTCCCATTCTTTTTGTTCCCCTTTCCTCTATTGGTTTTTCCTTCAATCCCCCTTGCTTTTTTCAAGATTTCCTTCAATCAAATTGCCCCCTCTGACCGATAATATCTTCCTTGCTATCTTTGGAGATAGTGGTCTTAATTCCTTCATCCATACCACTGTCACTTAGCTGCCCACTTCCTTCCATTTCTGAGCATTATAGGGGTCGACTCCTTCCCTATTCATCATGGGAGTTACACATTAAAGCAACACTCTCATTGTTTATAAACTATGGTAATATATTTATATATGTATATCTATATATATACTTGTATATATGTGGTTTCACCCACATATATATGTGTATATACATATTTATATACATTTATATAGAATTTCACAAACATACATTTTATTTTATTTTTCCCATTTCCTTTATCAAGAATCTATTTTCAAATTTGTCAAAAGAACAAGTAATAGAACAGTTCTCCTTACGATAATTGTATATGATCAAATGCATTTTCCAAAACCATTTTGAATAAAATTTTGAGATAGACAAGAAAGACAAGGATGCAATAAATTCGTTTCTTTCACAAGATTGCTTATTTTACCAAAATGTGATTCCACACATGCAAGAATGATATTTATCAATTACAAATAAATGTAGATGCCATGGTCTATTGTGGTTTGTGAGATTCTAGATTCCAATCTTACTTACCATTTGTCTTTCAGCTAAGCATTTCTTCAACCTATTCCTGCACACACATATTCTTGCACTTTGCAAATTTATCAATAACCTTTAACTGATAATCCTTACAAAATAACTCTTTTTAAATCATAAAATTGCAAGATAATCATTTTTCAAATACTATTTCATTTATCATATGCATAAATACTAAATGATAAATTCCATTTTTCAAATATTTCTTTTAACTTAACATTATTAAATGCGAGTAATGAAATTGAGATGTGACAAAATCTCATACTATACTTCTCAAATTCACATTCTAAAACTTTTTAATTCACATCATTCACATCTTTCTTGTCTATCTTCACATCCCTCAACAACTCAACTTATATTTATATCATCCTCAACCTTAAAACCCTTCTCCAATGTCGGCTATGCACATCAACCATGCAAATTCAAATTAGGTAACACTAAAACACTTCCATGGCAGATAGAAGTGAAAGTGGAGCACACCACACCTTATTTGGGACCAAAATCTATAACACCACTATACAAAACACTTCTATAAACAATAAATATCCACCACAATTAGTGTTAAAACCAAGATCAATTGTTACCTATGCAAACACTATTAAAATTTTAAGTACATGCTCCCTGTGAACACCTCACAAACAAAAAAATTCACTTGAACATAACCTATAATATTCCAAAAATACAATGAAATCTAATAATCTCCTTCACAACAACTTCTACCCGAGAAATGTAAACACCTAGTACACTCAAACAAATCTTCCATATATTGCAACTTAAGAAACTTACTTCCAAAGCACTAAACCTCAAGAAATATTGAATGAAGAAAGATACCAACACTATCAACACTCTTTCATATCCGCAAGACCTGAAACCAACCTATGGAGAAATGTAAAGCAAAAACATTTCTCCCAAACACCTCTGCAATACATAGTTCACATACTGGTGAACACAACTTCTACACAATGATCTGGCACACCAAATTTTGAATACAAATCCTTTGGACACCTTTGATCAACATATCTAAAATTCATAGGGATATCTTCAACCTAAAAAAAATGTGGAGCAACACCAAAACACTACTCTATAACCCAAAACAACACTACAACACATTGTTTCCTCTTTTTATCAAATTTTCTCAAAAGCACTTGGAAACCAAGCATCAAAGACACACATCGTCATCATCTCTATCACTTCCTCAACCATAGACAAAAGCTTATCAAAGCAAAACTAGAGGTTGAAATTAGTAACTTACTATGACACCATAATGCAACTAATCAAAGCATAATCAATGGAACAATCTCCCCAAACAATGATTTCCTTCTCCTACAATTGAAACTAATGACAAATAATAACAACACAATCTTGTTTACATCAATGACAACACCACTTTCTCATACTTGCAAGGATTGAAAGATGAGATAGGTATATTATTATAGGGAATGAATGTTTTTTTTTATCTAAGGTCTAGCAATGATGATGATTTTTTGGTCTAATAAAATGAATGAAGATAATGAGGTGGAGTAATGATGGTTTTTTGGTTGAATAGGTTGAAAATTCTGATGTCTTAGGTGGAATGATGGTCTAAGATTGGTCTCCTAGGTCTATTTATGTTTGAAAAAGTCAATATTTCAAATTAGGGACCTTAAGTGGTTAATTATTGTCAAAATTGCACAAGAATTGTAGGATGAAGTAGAGGAACCACTCTATGAGATAGAGGCACCTCAACATGATATAGAGGCCACCTAAAGATGAGACGAAGGTGCAATTCTATGTAAAACTATACATGGGTGCCTCAAGATAAAACAAATGTGGTGAATGATAGTTGGGTTTTTTTGATTGATTTTTGGAAAGAGATTAAAAGCATAAACATTCAAGGTGACAAGGATAAATGGATTTCATAGGTTTTTCACATGAAGACATGCCAAACACATGAGCACAATCCTAAAATTAGTCGAGAACATACATGTACTTAATATGGGCCTACTAACCAAATCCTAATACCTCAAGATTAGTACAAAGAAATTCTCTTTCAAGCATCAGTAGCTAGGGATCCATTGGGACAAGGTTTTACCTTTTCCCTTTCCTTGTAGGTCCTAAGACCTTTCCCAAAGAGACTCTAACTCTACTCAAGGAGATACATGGTGAGTAACTTTGGGCATGATATTGTACCTTGGACCATACTAAGCAACAATCAAATGGTCTGAAAGGCTTCTAAAAGAATGTGTATATTGTATCTATGAATAGTGATCCCATTTTATAGTGCTTGATATTAGGGGGTCTCCCCTTCTCTCCTCACCAAACAAGTCTCAATGGACCAAGGGTCTTGTAGCTTGGCTTGAACATACTAGCTACACTTTGAGGTATAGATTTTTCTCTCCCTCCATTATATACCCCACCAAAAAATGTGGTTGAGGTTTCTCTAGAGGTGATGAAATTCCAAAGTAGGCCTTCTATAGGGAAAGAATTTATTTGGTGTTATTATCACCCAAGATCACAAAAAGTGCAAGGCAGAGAATACACACAAACTAGAAAGCCTTGGGTTATAATGTAAAACAAAAAATGAGAAAATGTGATATTTCTAAACTCAAAAATTGCACTAAGCACAAGGAGTGTGCATACTTCTACACACCCCTCCAAACACAACAACAAAGATTCACTAACCCTCTAAACTAACTTTAGTGCCTAGATTAGTGAGGAATCATAAATTGGACAAATGATGTTGCAAAACCATAAGTTAATAGTTTCAAAATTTTAGCCTTTGATTGGTATGAACAAGTTGCACCACTAATGTTAGGCAAAAAGGTTAGCCAAAATAAAAATGAAAAAAATGATGCTATGTGAAACACAAGCAATGCAAGACTAAAAAAAGGTGTCAAAACATAGAAAAATAAAAAAAGATACTTATACAAAGGTGTAGTTTTGTGAAACAAAAGCATAGTTTGATGAAATAGAAGTGCAATTTTGTGAAATGGAAGAACAATTTTGAGAAAAAAAAGCATGGTTTGTGAAATAGAAGCATGGTTTGTCACAATGGAGGCATAATTTTTCTCAAAAAAGGTTTTGTTTGTCACAATGGATGTACAATTTTACAAGTACTTTAGAAAAAACTACAAAGAAAAAACTTAGAAAAAAAATAGAAGTACAAAGAAACCTACAACCATAAATTGTTAGAATAGTATAAAAGCTACTCATAATCTTCAAACACAAGACTAGATAAATGAAACCCTAGGAATAAATTTTAACATGCCCAAAACCCTAAAACCCCTAAGGATAAAATGCTAGGAATTGCAATAAATTGATTGGATGACCTACAAGACAAAATGTTAGGAGATCTAAAGACCAATCACAAATACACCAAAAAGTTAACGAAAATCATAAAACCCTATATAAAATAAAATCATAGGTGTATTTCTATGCAATGTAGGTATTTTTTTATGAAAATTAGGTACCTTTATTTGTAGTGTAGGTTCCTTTCTAGGAATTGTGTGCACCTTTTTGTGAACAACAAGTGATGAAACATAGTCTAAAGTGTTGAATCAGAAGCTACAACACATAGTCAATGAAAACTCACAAAAGAGGTCATAATAGGGATGTGGGTCCCATTGAGAATGATAAATGAATATATGGAGAAGTTAATGAAGAACAACAATATAAGATGATATAAATAATCAAATGTCTACCTTGGTGCAATCAAGGTTGGAGGGCCTTGCCAGGCTATCCAAACAAGCAACTAAACATCGATTGATCCACATAGAAAGATCAAATGAATGCACGGGAGAACAAATATATTCTATTTATTCAATAACAGAGATACATTTAGGATATTCTCTTCAGGTAAACACTTTATTCTTCACTTCACCACACTCAACCCCCTCTACCTTACATTACTCCTTTTTTGCTAACTCTACATGTTGTTCTCTTATTCCTTCAGGTTGGCCATGCACATTCCCACTCTCAAGTTGAATTTTTTGGAATTTTCTAAGCATCAGATTGTTACATCATTATTAGTAGCTCATCGAGTCGGCCAATGGAGATGGATTCC
Source organism: Sequoia sempervirens (assembly GCA_007258455.2). NCBI lineage: Eukaryota > Viridiplantae > Streptophyta > Pinopsida > Cupressales > Cupressaceae > Sequoia > Sequoia sempervirens. Next base: position 1,229,215,506 of record VDFB02271358.1, on the reverse strand, counting down.
ACAACAACGATGTGGAATTCATCTAATCTCATTTTTCCAAGTGTCACCGTCCACCACCATTGACCGAAGACAAATCGTACTACATGCTACTAAGTCCACCATCATCTTGTCGATGAGACTCCCTATCAACTTCCACCGAAATGAAGAAGTCCCATAGATGAAAACTTTACACATAAAAGGTCTCATCAGACCATGGGGGAGACTTGAGACAAAGTTCCACCGATGACACAAGCTTCCCCCGATCAGTAGCACTGAACACACAAGCTATTGGGCCATTATGGAGACTATAATCCATGTCATGGTGACAAGCAAGGTCCTACCAATGACATCCACCATTGGACCATCGGTAGGATAGATGACCTCATCTTGCCGATAGGAGATTCTCACACCAATGCACACCATCCTCACCAACACTGTTGGTATGTTGTTGGGACGTGGAGAAATGTCACACCGATAAAGCAATGTCATGCTAATGGAATGCTATGAACCATACACTCAATGTTTTCATCGATAAATCATTAGGACATGAAGGAAAGTCACACCGATATGTCATGGTCCTGCTGATAGGCCATGCCAACCTTTATTTGATCAAAAAACATAGAATCTGAGTGATGCAATATTTCTTCATTATCTTCGTAATGGGAGCACATATCCCACTAAAATTTCTTATGAAATTCCTATATAAGCTCGCCAACCCATGAAAACTACAGGCTTCAAAAATACTCCTTGGTGATGGCCACTCAACAATAGCCTTTACTTTCTTAGGATCCATTTTTAATCCTTCCTCAGGAATCACAAATCCCAAGTACACTAACTCCTTCATGAAAGTTCACTTTTTCAAATTCACCATTAAATTTTCTTCTTTTAATATTTACAAAACAACTCTAATATGTTCTAAATGTTCTTCTTTTGTTTTACTAATAATTAAAATATCATCAAGATAAACTATGACAAACTTACCAAGATAGGGCTTCAACACCTGATTCATCAATCTCGTGAATGTACTAGGTGCATTTTTCAATCCAACCGACATGACCACCCACTCATACAGTCCATCCTTCATCTTGAATGTTGTCTTCCACTCATCACCTTCACAAATTTTGATTTGATGATAACCACTCTTTAGATCAATCTTTGTGAAATACCTTGCTCCACTCAAACAATTGATTAAATCATCCATCATGGGTAATGAAAATCTATATTTAATGGTAATCTTGTTAATGGCACGAGAGTCTATACACATCCTCCATTCACCTCCCTTCTTTGGCACTAATACAATAGGTACAATGCATGGACTGAGACTCTCTCTAATCAAACCCTTCTCCAACAACTCCTGGACTTGTCTATTTATTTATTCATTCTCCTGTGGTGTCAACCTGTATGGTGCTTTGTTTGGAAAACTCACACCTGGAATCAAATCCATACAGTGACTAATTTCTCTCACTGGTGGCAGTCCATCTAGTAACTCCATCATTATGCCAGGATACTCATCAACCAATTCTTTAATTTATACTAGTAACTTTTCTTCCTTTTTTGCTGTCAGATTCTGAGGTGGGTGTGCTACTAGTGCATAACAAACATCATCCTTCTTCAGATCCTTCAGGAACTGATTTCCTGCAACAAAACACACCTTGGAGGTACCTTTTGGGTCTTCATCCTTATCCTTCATAGGACTCAAAGTAAATTCCTAACCATCCTTCTTAATGGTATATGCACTATTCTTACCATCATGAACAACTTAACGGTCAAACTGCCACGGTCTTCCCAACAAAATATGGCATGCATCCATTGGCATTATATCAAAAAGTGTTTCATCCTTGTATTTATCAATCTGAAAATTAACCAAGAATTGTTCTCTTACCACTAATTGTTGCTCCTTTTGCAACTGCAAAACCTTGTATGGACTGGGATGCTTTATTCTTTTCATCTTCAACTTTCTCACCATTTCATCAGACATAATATTGTCCACGCTACTGCTATCTACAATTACCTTACAACACTTACCACCTGACTTGCATTTGGTTTTGAACAAATTCCTTCTCTGTATCGGTTATGCTTCTACCTTCTCAGGACTTAACAAAATCTTCCTTATCATCAAGGATTCTCCATCTTCTGGATCTTCTCCATGCTTTGAAATTTCCACCATTTCATCTTCGGGTTGGGCCACATGCACTCTAGCCTCTTTTCCTTTTCTTGGACCTTGTGGGCATTCAAAATACTTGTGACCAACCTCTCCCCATTTGTAGCATGTAACAATGAATCCTCTACATCTTCCTCTTTCAAAACTACCTCTTCCTCGAGATGACTCTCATTTTCCTCGGAGATCTCCTCTACCTCCTATGTCTTGAGAGGTTCCTTCTCCATCTTGTTGGGTAGAATATCCTCTTCCACTAGCTCCTTTGTCCTCAGTCATGGACATTTTTTCCTTTGCCCCTATTATTTCTTTGTTGGTTTCTGTTTAATTTCTCCTCAGCTTTCAAGGCACATTGATAAGACTCTTCCACACTCTACAACTTGAGAAAAATTATTTCATCTTGAATGGACACTCCCAAAACATTTAGGTATCTTGCAACTTGCTCAACCTCATCCTCACTATGGTCTGCTTGAATACTCAATTGATAAAACTCTTCAGTGTACTCCTTGACACTAGACTCTCTCTGCTTCAAGTTTTGTAATTTTCTAAACAAACTTATCTGATAATTTATAGGCATGAACTTTTCTTTCAGTTTGTTCACCATGCGGTCCCATGATTTTATCTTCTCCTTACCTCTCCTTTGTCTATCAGTCTACAAATGATCCCACCATAGAGATGCATGCCCCTTCAACTTTGTGCAGGAATATTTCACCTTCTTGTCATCTTCAGTACCTTCAAATTCAAAGTACTTCTCCATCTCAGTAATCCAATCCAACAATTCATCAAAATTTAGGTTCCCTTTGTACTCATGAGGGTCAAAATAGGGTCTGGTATTTAGTCTAGTTAAGGCTTAGATGAACCTTTCTTCTCCTCTATCAAGTTCTGGTTGTTCTCCTTCAGCTTCAACCTCTTCTTCTTCTTCTTCTTCTTTATCACTCGCATCATTAACATGGTGACCTCTTCGCTATACATTCTCGAAAACCTCTAATTTGGCCACAATACCTCTCAACACATCTATCAAGACAGGGATTTTTTCTCTTCACACCACTCATCCTCTACCTCGTCCTCTTTGTGTCATCTTACACAAGCCCTCTGCAACTATAGGTTTTCTTCACATTCACTTACCCACAAAAAATTCTCTATATGACTTTGTAATTGCTTGACACCTTCTAGGAGAAAACCTTGCTATGATACCATTTGGTGTAGTCAAGGTTAGAGGGCCTTTCAAGGCTATTTGAACAAGTAGCTAAACATCGATTGATCCAAATAGAAAGATCAAATGAATGCACGAGAGAACAAATATCTTCTATTTATTCAATAACAAAGATACATTTAGGATATTCTCTTTAGGGAAACACTCTATTCTACACTTCACCACACTTGACCCCCTCTACCTTACACTACTCCTTTTTTTCTAACTCTACATGTTGTTTTATTCCTTTAGGTCAGCCATGCACATTCCTGCTCTCAAGTTGAATTTTTTGGAATTTTCTAAGCATTAGATTGTTACATCATTATCAATAGCTCATCAAGTTGGCCAATGGAGATGGATTCTACAATAAAGATGTGGAATTCATCTAATCTACAATAAAGATGTGGAATTCATCTAATCTCATTTTGCAAGGTGTCTCCATCATCCCCCATTGACTGAAGCACGAATCGTACTGCATGCTACCGAGTGCACCATCGTCCTGTCAGTGAGACTCCCAATCAACTTCAACTAAAATGAAGAAGTCCCACCAATGAACACTTTACACACAAGGACTCATTGGATCATTGGGGAGACTCGAGACAAAGTTCCATTGGAAACACAAGATTTTTCCAATTAGTACCACTGAACACACGAGTTGTTGGGTCATCGTGGAGACTATCATCTATGTATTGGAGAAAAGCAAGGACTCGCCGACAACATCCACCATTGGACCATCGATAGGACAAATGATCTCATCCCGGTGATAGGAGATTCTCACATTGATGCACACCATCCATGCTACACTATTAGTATGTCATTGGGATGTGGGGAAATGTCACGCTGATAAAGCAATTTCATGCCAATGGAATGCTATGAACTGCATACTCAATGTTGTCATTGCTAAATCGTTGGGACATGAAGGAAATTCACATTGATAGGTCGTGGTCTTGTCAATAGGCCATGTTAGCCTTTATTTGATCAAAAAACATAGAATTTGAGTGATGTAGGATTGCTCTTTTCCCTGGATGCTTCTGCATCATACCTTAAACAATCTCCATCCTCCTAGATTGAGCTGAAATAGAATGCACCCTAGTTCTATTTGATATTCTCTAGATTGCGATAAGATGTGCATTTCTCACTAAACCATCATAATATTTATATGATTACAAAAATGAGATGGAAAGGTAGTAGCATAAGGTTAACAATAATAGACTTCATTAATGATGATCGATGAAGGCATCTAGTTATAGAATTTTCAAGATACAAAATCAAGGGCTAGTTTAGATTGATTATGGATGGATAAGATTGAATGAGGATTAGGGTTAGAATAAAAATGTAGTCATGTGATAAGTGTCACATGAGGTATAAGTTCTTGGTTTAGTATTAGCATTAGGGAAACATCCTTATGTGAATGTCTAGTATTAAGAGGTGTGATATGAAATGAATGGATGAGATGGAAAGTAAATTTGACTTTTTGGAAGGTTTCTAGGTTTGATGAATCTAGATAAGGTCTTAGTTAGACATGTGAAATAGACACTTGTCACATGATGGTGATTTTATATTATGATCCATGTGAACAAGTTTAAGGGCTATGGTTAAATGGACAAGGATAAAGGTGAATGTGAAATTAATTAAATAAATAATAAATATTTATTTGATTAATGGTATCAATGAAGGGAAAAATAATTAAATAATAATATTTATTTAATTAAATTTTAGGATAAAATAAAGAAATGATGGAATTAATTAATTAATTAAATAAAATAATATTTAATTAATAGCTTGGGATAAGAAAAATTAGGTGTGGCTGGGTAAGGTCAAATTTTAGGTATCTATAGGCCTCATTGGCTTGTCAATATTATCTTTAGTTATGAATGTTTTCTTGAGGTACCTACATCTAGCCTTAAAATATTCTCATCAATATTTCTAACATATTTACAAAATATTCTTAATTCTTTTTATGTTAATTACCATGGTCTAATATTCTCGTAAGGTCTAAGAGTTCTTATCACAAAAGAAATATCCCAATTTAGCATCAAATGCTTCATAATAAAGAACTAGGCACATTGGTTCACTAGGACTTAAAGTGGGAAGCGCCTTTCTCATTTTCATAATGAACTTACTATTAAAATTGAAAATAATCTCTTTTACCCCATTCTTGATGGTTCTTAGTTCATGAATTGCAAACTTGGGATCAAGCCTTTTGTCATATTGTAAAGGCCTTCATTAATTCCTCCCATGTATCTATGTTATTGTTTAGAAGGATTTTATACCACTTTTTTATGCTCTCTTCCAAAGTCTACACAAATAGCTTCATCTTAAATTTCACACTTATTAGTGATGTAGATGAAGCATTTGGGATGTTATTCTCTAGTGACAACATTATTGCACTAATAATTTTGCACCCTTCTCCTAATATCATTTAATATTTTTTGAGATAATTATAGATATCATAAAACTCCATATTTGTATATCTCTCCATCCCTAAGAAATGTATTGGTAATGAGAACCTTTGATCTTAACTTTAGAGTGGGGCTCATACATTTTGCTAAATATTATGTTATGGATTATATTGTTGACTTGGTAATTTTTTACTACGGATATTTTGGCTTGCTACAACTCAATTCAAACTAGAAGTTCACATTTCCTTTTTTAATTTGATCAACTTATATTTCCCTATGCTTTTCATCTAAATTTGTGTCTTCATGACCATTATGGAATGTAGTGTCTTGTTCATTATTAGTTATGTGAGAGGATATTGGGGAATTATGGTGTAACCATATTCTTGCAATTTTTATATGTGGAGGATATAGTATACCCATGAGTATTGATCTCTTAATTTATAAAACATACTATCTCTACTTGAAGTACTGACATCATTTATTTAAAAAAAACTAGTAGATATACCTTTATTTTGGTCTTCTAGGTGTTGGTGTAATTAATTATTAATTACACTTAGCATAAGTTTACTTAGGAATATTTAATTCCTAAGTTATAGGTTTTATCCTTATCTTATCGAGCTATCTTGTTGCTCAAGATAAGATTAGGTTTAGGCATCTTTGCTTTTATAAAGCAAATTATCTCTTGTAATTAATCGTATTTCGAATATATCAATTTGCACATCTTTTGCAAATCTCTGTTTTTTCTGATTTTCTCTTCTGTGGAAGGTCTATTCTAGTTTGCAAATCTGATCTTGGTTTCTAACATGGTATTAGAGCCTCGATTCACAGCCCCTTCTCAGCTTTTTTGGAGGAAGACATTGCAGAGCTCGTTCAGGGTCCCTCAAGGGTTTCTTTCCTTTAGCATATTTCTGGAGCATCTTGGATTAGATTGGGGTTTTCCATTGGATTCAGAGCACCAAAAATAGTCAGAAATGACTTTTATTTCATCTATTTTGGTCACCATTTTCCAGATCTATGAGGGTCTCAAGCTCGGTGATTTTGATGATAGATCTGGTGGTCGCATGATTTTTGGATGACTTTGGGCCCAAACGGACCTCGCCGTTGGATTCACAGCACCCAAAAACCCCTATTTTCATATAAATTTTGTCTGATTTGGACACAATCATCCGGAGAGGCAAAAAAATTTTACTCGAGGGCCGTACAACCCCCAGGCATGCTCTACGAGACATAGAAATTGAAAAAAAATTCAAAAAATTCAAAAAAAAATAAAAAAAATGCACAAGAATTTGTGCAGCCAATTTGCAGGCACTCACCGCCCGTCCACCGCCAAGCGGCCACCCGAGCTCCGTCGGATCGCCGCCCAATGGCCTCCTCTGCCTGGTCCACCGCTCCACAGGTCCTCAGCCCCTGCGGGCCCATTCGGCTTAGCCCCTGGTCTTATCGGGGTCCAGGAGCTCAACCCCCAGCCCCCCACCGGGCTTCCAGCCCCTCACCCCGGTCATGTGGGTGACCAAGGGTTGTACCCAGGGAGCCAGCTGCCAGCCCCCTGGTCTGCCCAGGCGACCAGGGGCTGAAATTTTTTAGCCCCTAAGGGCTTCACATGGCCAAATCGGACATTTTCGGAGTAGTTTCACATAAACAATCATAACTTTCTCATACGGCGTCATTTTTTTGCAAACGAGATATCACCGGAAAGCTGTTTCCAAGTTCTACGCAATGGTATAGGTCCGATTTTTTTATTTTTCTTTTTTGATGTCTTTTTCTGCCTTAGAAGTCAGATGTTTCTGTTTTCACTCCAGGAAGCATATCTTTTGACTCGCTTATCCGTTTTTCGTGATTTTTCCAGCGTTGGAAAGATGGCTTCAGCCTCTATGTAGATCTGAGGTCATTTATAGAAAATGTATAAATTATTTTATGCATGAATTCATTTTTTGTTTCATGCTCTAGGTTTGCATTTTCACTTATGTTTTTGTAGTTTTGCATTCTCTCCTTTTGCAATCATTAGGTATTGTAATAATGAATTGATATAAATTTCCATTAGGGGGGGTTCTTGCATTGATCTTTCATGTTGGTGACAACTCGCATGAGTTTGTTTGGTTTCTTGTTGTTTCCTTTAGCTTACTTCTTGCTTTGCTGGACACATCTTTGGTTTGCTTTGGTTCACACTTCACATTGGGATTTTATGATTCTTGATCCGCATTGGTTTAGATCTTTCTCATTTGAGGGCCATGTTTTTATGGTTAATGTTCCAGAATCTTGATGGTACTCGTCCTATGGGCAGTTTTAGTTTCAGTTTAGCATTGGCTTCGAGAGACACAACTTCCACATTTGTCATCATTATGGGCTTCATTCATCCTTCATCTACTGTTGCTTACAGATTCTAGGGTTGATCTAGTATGTGAGTTTCCAGTGTTCCTTGGCATCAGGTCTGTTGTTGCATTTGTGATTTCGATATGGTATTTTGCAAACAGAAGTATCTTTCCTTGCTTGTTGAATTTGGGGTTCTAGTGTTGCTTCTTCAGAGTTCTTCTAGTGATTCTTCGCAGCAATTCATCTCACTGAGGGGGGGTTTTTCCCACTGGGTTTTCTCTCTCTTTGCATTTGTACATGAGTACCTAATCAGGCCTTGTTGTCAGGACTCATATTTTCATAATAATCTGCTTCTCCCTAAGTTGCACTTATGGGGGGTGTTGGTGTAATTAATATTTAATTACACTTTAGCATAAGTTTACTTAAGCTTTATTTAATTCCTAAGTTATAGGTTTTATCCTTATCTTATCGAGCTATCTTGTTGCTCAAGATAAGATTAGGTTTGTGCATCTTTGCTTTTATAAAGAAAATTATCTCTTGTAATATTTTGTACTTCAAATATATCAATTTGCACATCTTTTGCAAATCTCCGCTTTTTCTAATTTTCTCTTCTGTGGAAGGTCTATTTGGTTTACAAATCTGATCTTGGTTTCTAACACTAGGTAGTATGTTTTCTTCTTGCTTGAGTTTACATATCTTTGTTTCCTTAAGGATCCCTTGAATTACTTCTTCTTTCTATTTTTTTTCTTTTTAATTACAAAATTATTCATAGGTTATATTTTTAATAGATTCACCATACTCCACTTTGAAGGAGAAAATTTCTTTTATCAAAAAAGTATTCAGAATTTCAACTAAGAACCAATCTCCCTAAAAATGGCACCATTCTATTTCCATAAATTGATATGATATCAACTTACTAGTATACAACAAAAAATGTTTCTTAATTGGTATAGAGGCTTTAAGATATTTTCTAATTCTCTCTTACCCAATAATGACCAAAATATCCCCATCATTGACACCATTATGTTGGCACAATTTGATGGCTTTACACAAATAAAAACACATAGCTCTACAAAAAAAAATTGTTGTTGAGGAATTCAAGATATTTTATAATTGTCTCTTACTTGACAATGAGGAAAATATCTCCTTAACGGTACTATTATGTTGGTGCTCAAGGTTGTAGGTTCCTAAATCTCTAGATTTATGTTTCTTCTAAGTGTCATGGGTGTCAAACACAAATAAAAATTCCTTCAACTTATGATTAGACAAGGCAACAAGGGACAAATTTTCTAAAGTGAGTTATATCTTCTTTAACTCTAGGATCTACTAGGCCAATGGGGCTTCCCTAAATTTTTATATTAAATTTAATTATATGGAATTGGAATGGACCTTCAAATAACTCATACTAAGTGCTTAAAACACTCCTATTTTTTCTATTACTAAGTTCTTATACATTGTTCTAACAATGTAATGGTTTTGTATAATCATAAAGTAGATGAACAACCATGTAATTTTTCTAACGATGTGGTAATCAAGATTAATTTTGTTTTTAAGTGTGTTAGTGAAATGGGAGGTTGAGTAAGAAGTATATATGTTCCTTTATCCATTAGGGTAGCATAAATAAAAATATATGATGACTAAAAGCCACTATATGATACCTTAATGAATATAGCAATGAGGACTATACATTATAATACCACACATAAGCTAGGATATATGCATGTAAACAATAAAGAAAGTAAAATGGTGGAACTTCTAGATGGAAATAAATTAGTTATCAAAAAACAAACCCAAAAATTTCCTATTTTATTTCAATAAGATAGATTATAAAAACTTTATGAGGATTTTACTACCTTCCTGATTAAATTCTAGTCAAAATTGACATTCAAAAGAATGTATGTGGTTAGGAAAATCAATAACATGTTTAGAAACATACATAATTTTCATGGATTCATTAAAAAAAAATTGAATCTACACATTAAAATCATTCCTCTAAGATTACGGTTCATTATTACACCCTTTGTGATATAACATAGAAAATTACAATGCAAAGTTCCCATAACCTGTGCTAGAAAGAAAATACCTAATGGTCTAGAACCTTTTTGTTTTGATTTAGCTTTGCAATTGTTTCTCAATTCTTTCAATATTAAAATCCACAAATATATCATTCAACAATAATGATTATTTTTTGGGGGAAGAACCATATTGTTTTGCAACTGAATAGGTCACCAATGCCTACTTGCATCATCTACACATGGAAAAATATATAAATTCATACCATCTACATTATAAAACATATACCTTTGTGCATATACCATGCCTTAAAGGGATCCAAAATTACTAGTAGGCACTAAAAAAACTTCCCTCATCTAGTCACATCAATTACCATATCATTCATGGCATCCTAGGTTGTGTAGGGACGTAGGTTTCCTTTCTCATCAATAATTCATGGGAATTTGATGAATAAATAGAAATTATGAGTTTGAAATGGAAGATAAAGTAAAACCCACAAAATACATGAGATATGTGTAAGGATCATTGATAGATGAAAAAATTACAAATATGCATCATTCACCCCTGAAAATGCATGTTAATCTTTGTCACTAGGATGGAAAATTGTATTTGGGTGATATAATCCCTATGGAGGAGTTTCTAGGTAAAATATAAATGTTGATGGTGTTCTTGTAAGATCTAGGTAGTGGTAGACTTGAACAAGAACACTGTGGAGATTCAATATGGGATGGGATGTCAAAATAAGACATTTAGAGTTTTACATTATAAGTGGACATGGCTAGATGCTTTGTGAGAGTCTAGAATTCCATCAAGATTTTGTAAGATATGTTAAAGGAATGAATTAAGTGGGGGTAAGAGATTTAGAACTCGACATTAAGATGAGATATCTAGATGAAAAAATTGATGCCTAGAGGTAATCTTGAATTTCACTAAAGAAGAAATAAATGGTGAAAAAATTGGGAGCCTTTGTGGGAATATAGAGGTAGAAGTGAACATCATGATGAGATAATTGATGGGATTTTGGAAGTCCTCAAAAAAATTTCAATAAATGATCAAGGGGAATTCTATAAATTTTAGAAGGATGACAAGTGAGTTCTATTGTAGGACCAAAGGTGATAATTATACATGGGGATGAAAGTCCAAAATTTAGTTAAATATTCATGAATGGATGAAGATTATATGGGAAAAGAACAAAAAATAGCAAATGAAAGTGGACGTAATAGTAGAGGAATTCTAGAGCTTCATAGGTGCAAAGGAATCATACAAAAATGGAGCAAGAGCCCATTTAGAATTTCTCAAATCAATCATATAATATGGGTAAAATAAGGTATAAATGTACAAAGTACGATCTATGATCAAGAAAACTCATCTATTTTTAGAGTGGTCTCCAATAAAGGAAATGCATTATAATAATATTAAATAATGGGACCAAAAGATAATTATTATAGTTTGTAAGGTATGCAACTTTATCAATCAACTCTTCCTTATTATCCTTATTATTTTTCATATTTTGGATTAGGTAATCCATTTATTAATTGGTAAGTTTTTCCCTTTCCTCTCTTTTTGCATTTCCCAAAGTAATTGTGGTAATAGTGTAATTTGAAGGCTGCATATCTACATTAGAAATACCAAATAGTGGTGTGATATTATAAGCTTGTCTATTTCCATAACTATCAATTACTATGGAATATCTTACTCTACCTATTTTTGGAAGGTCTTAATTTGTAAAAATGGTATCTAATTAAATAAGATCATCCAATGCTAGATTAATTACTCTTTTACTTTTTTGAATTATCTAATCAAGCCACTTAAGAGTATAAATAGCTTGTGATCTCTCAATTTTGGATACTATTTAAGTTTTTTTGGGATGTGTTTTTATCATTTGAAGTGGGATGTGAGATAGTAATATTATGTAAAGGTAATGGATTTGATGAGACCAAGTATTAGCTAGTTATCTATTGTTTAGTTCATACTTTGTCATTTCTAGATACTGATTTCATATAAATTCTTAAACATTATCTATCTTTTTATATCTTTCATGCAACTTGAACCTAGTTTTGATGTATGGCAATATAATCATGATATGTTGTTAATTGCATGATTAATTATGTAAGTGTGTATGAAATGCAGTATGAATCTATGTTTAATTTGTGGTTATTAGTATTGTGTATATGTTGGATGAACTAACTCCTTGTATTCGAGAAGCTAGAGAAAGCAAATTGTAGCCTGCAACAACTAGGGAGGGAAGCCCATAGCCAAAGGATTTAAAATAGTGATGTAGGGGAGATTCTAGAATAAGAATAACACAACAACTGTAAAAATAGAGGCATTCATTAATGAGGATGATTATGAATCACCATGTTATTTAATAAAATGACTGAAGGGAGAAGGAGCTTGCTCTGATTGGGAATCTAACACGTCTATTTCCATATTCCATGCTTCAGTTATGATATTGAAATAGAGTTCCATCCCTAATCATCTTCTTCCACCTTTTCAATTATATTTTTAGTTAGACAAACTTTGTCACTCTTTATTTCATAGGGGAGTGGTGATTTGCATTTAGTTTTCTATTTTGAGTCCTTGTTTCAATAAACCTCCCTCAAACCTATATAGTTGGCTCAATGGTCGAGGAGTAAATAATGTGTATGGATATGTTCAGATAGTGATATTTTTTTATTACATAAACAATACTTGTTTTCTAGTAATTCTTTCATGAATAAGATATCTTTGAGGATTCTTGTCAAATTATGAAATCTTGTTATATGCAATGATATTTTTTCAATTTATTGTTATGTTTAGTTGATTCAAGGAGTTTAGATTTGAGTTTACTTTGTGGCTATAGTAACTTGAGCAAGGGCCACTCAAGGTAACTATTCTCCACCATTGTTTTTGTTCTTATAGTAGATGCTTTTATTTATTACATTCATCTTAATTAGACTCTTCATTTCCTGTATGGGAATGAAATCATGAGAGATATTTTCTTGTAATTCATATTTTGTTTTGTCTCAATATGAAAACCTCTAAAGTGAGTCAAGTCATTAGAATTCATAGTTAATAGTTTTAGTAGTTGGAGAGTTCAGGTTTTAATAGTTAACTAGTCACAATCTTTAGCTACAGGTACCCATAGCAATAGTTACATAATTAATCTTTTTCTTGTTTCATTGTTTTATGTTTTTCCACATGTCTAAGCACCTATACTAGATGATATAGGAAATATAGAATCTTTGGATGCACATACAATTCCAACAGCATCACAATCTTATGTTAGCCCTGGTCAATAATTAAATGGATTCTTTACAAGGGTTTAGTGGACTATTCAATTAGGAACCACCTTTGAATTGTGTTCTTATCACCAAGTTTACTAAACATTAGTTGGGCCTTACATTTTTGGTGTCATTGTTGGGGATGGTGCTACAACAAAGATTATTCTATGTTATTTCAAGATTTCTTAGTTTAGAGTTTTGTTTTTAACATTAGGATAATCAGGTTTTAAGCCATCAACACTAGAATGTTTTACTAACATTGTGCAAGATTGGGTGACATAAAAAGTCATAACTTTTGCATGTGGAGGCAATGAGATTATTTTGGAGGATTTCTCCCCTCAACACACAAATTTAAAGAAGATATTGATTATCACAATGAACAAATCGAAGGTATTCCTAAAGAACTTTCCCTTTCACCAACACCCACTACAAATATAGAGGAGACCTTCCAAACCATGGCTAATGCGGCAGTGGATGACGCACCAGAACATGTAACTTATGAGTTCCCCATTTTCTAGGAGAGGGAAACTACATTGAAGAACATACCTCCTTTGGTGTTTCTATTCTTCTATGGTTTGGTTATTGAACATACCTCCTTTAGTGTTTCTAGTCTTCTATGGTTTTGTTACTGAGGATCCAGATACCTTCTTGTTTGAGTTTGATGTGTTGTGTAGAAGCTATGATTATACAACAAATGCACATAGTCTCAAACTGTTTCCAACAACCTTGAAGGATATTTCTTTAAGATGGTTTATAGGTTTGGGAAGAGATGTTCTTGATTGTAATAAAATGAAGACAAAGTTCCTGGAGAAGTACCAGGACTAGTGTAGAGGAATTAACATAAGAAGAGATGACATTTTTAGTATGTATCAAAAGGATTATGAATCTTTAGAAGACTACATGGAGAGATTCCATTTTTTCCTTAATAAGTCCCATCAAAATAGGCTCTTTGATGAGTCCCTAAAGCTAATATTCTTAATGGGGATTAATAAGGACTATATGGATGCACTTCATCTCATTAGGGCAAGAGATATTTCTCAAGCACCATTTGAGAAGATTTGAAAGGCATGTAGGAACTACTCAAGGTCTTTCACAAAGAAGGTTAGAGAAGATAGACATCTACCATCAATAAGACATCAAATGGGGTCTCTAGAGTGGAGCTAAGTAACTTCTTGTCAAACATGAATGAAGACATATTAATCAATTTGGCTACCCAACTGGACACTCTACATTTAAAAAAGAAGAAATAAGATGCAAAGGCAATCATTACTGAATACTACCATAACTAAAGATAGAGAAAAGTTAATTGCAAGTGCAAAAGAGTGGCAAGTACTTTTGAGGAAATACTAGGGAAAATAGACTTTCAAGCACTAGAGGGTGAAGATGGACAAGTTTTCTATGTCAATCAAAGGAAACCATGGTAGCTAAGACAAGGCATGCCTAAGGATCCTTTGAATTAAATGCCATTTCCAGTTAGCAATCAAAATTTCTCTAGTTGGAACCCTCATCCTTAGGAAAATACATACAACCAATGGAAAGATCCTCAACCAAATTGGAACTAGCAGCAAAAATGTGTGGCCATAAAAAAACTATCAAGGATCCAACTACAACTTTGAATGGACACCACAACAAAACCAATGGAAACCTTAATGGAAAAAAGGCTAGCAATGGAAAAACCAACATATGAATTATCAGTAGCCACAACAACACGACATCATGCTCAATCTAAAAAACACATCACCTCCGCCACCTAGAACACCTCAACTACTAGTCCAACCTACACCTAACCTAAATAACAAGCCTATTCAATAGGCCTAAACTAATGAGGATATTTAATACCATACTTATGGGGTAGAGGTGAGTTATGTCCACCTTAGATTAGGGAAACAATTGGTTGTAGCTTCATCCCATCAAATCATAGAGTTTTTTTATGAGGAATACCTAGCATAGACATTAGGCAACCAACCTAAGGAGGCTAAGTCAAACTAGGACCATTCAACTAATACAAGTCTAGAGCCTCCTTTCCTTGAAATATTAGCTATGCAAATACATCAAACCCAAACTAAAATTGACTTATTGGGATAACTTAAGGATGTGTGTATAAATATACCCCTCATCCAAGCCATCAAGGAGATCCTTATCTACACTCAAATAGTGAGAGAACTTTTCCTTAAAATTTAAGAAGGAAGAGAAAGGACCCTCAAGCTATACATTTCTTAGGGAAAATTGTTGACATTATGTTGGGAAACATAACTATCCCTAAGTATGCAAATTTTGGGAGTCTTATAGTAGATGTTAAGCTAAATGGCACTCTCATAAATAATACCTTGATTTACTTGGGGGTGGCTATTAATGTGAGGACTGAGGAAAAAATGTAGCTATTATAGTTAATAAACCATAGGCCAACACCCACTATTCCACAGTTGGCAAATAGCTCAATAGTTAAACTTGAGGGCATCATTGAGGACTTGGTCATAACTTTGGATTCATGGGAATACCCTACATATTTCATGGTATTCCAGCCAAAGGCTAACCTTGTAGGCTATCCCCTTATTTTAGGAAGACCATGGTTAGCAAAAACAAATGTATTTATAGGTTGTAGGTCTAGAAACATGATTATCTCAAATGGAAATGTGACTAAAAAGTTAGTCTTTTATCCACCATCCCAGCCTCATGCAGACTTAGAGTAGACCATTTGTCCTACCCTAGATGAAGAATACTAGTAATCCTTGCAAACCCTCATGAATATTGAATACAACCCTTTGTTAAGAAACCAAAATGAGGATGAATTGATAGAACACATCATACATAATAACTACGGTAGGGACCCACAACAATAGGACTACTTGACATGTCTATAATATCCTCTACAGAATATTATCCCTTCCAATTCATCAAAGTCAATATCCATACTATTCCATTATTTTCTACCACAACAATGTGTCCCAAACATAGTAGGACTTGAACTTTCATCTATGTAAACAATATCCAAGTCTTTGGAAATCATGCCAGGTATAACACTAAATGTTATCAGTGAATTAATTGTTGAACAAAAAGACTTCCCTGACCACTGTGTCGAAGGAACATGCAACACCATTTGCATGGGATTACCATGAAATGGGGGAGATTGACCTATACCTATGCTTGCATGGGATAACATTAATGATGGTGTCAACCTAATTAAGAAACCCCAAACGTGAATGAACCCTACACTAAGAGACATAGTCAAAATTGAATTACAAAAATTGCTTCATGCAAGTTTCATTTACCCCATTTCTGACAGTCAATGGGTGTAACCTCTAGTTATTATCCCAAAATACAAGAAAGTGGAGAGTGTGTTTGGATTATAGAGTTAAATTTATCCACTAGAAAAGACCACTTTTCACTACTATTCATTGATCAAGTTCTTGATTCCCTAGCAAGTAAAAACTAATCCTTTCTAGATGGATTCAATGGCTATAACTAGATTAGAATAGCTCCATAGGACCAAGATAAAACAACCTCCACATGCCCTTAGGTTGCATATGCTTATTTTTTTCTTCCCTTGGGGATATGTAATGCTCCAACCACTTTCCAAAGTGTAAGTTGAGTATATTCTCATATTTTTCACATGACTCCATGGAAATCTACATGGATGATTTCACAACTTATGGTGAAACATATGATGGAGAACTTAATAACCTAGAGAAGTTCTTAAAAAGGTGTCAATAACACAACCTATCCTCGAGTCATGAAAAATGTTTCATGATGATGACCTAGAAGATTGTGCTAGGACTCAAGTAGATCCAAATAAAATTTCAATAATTTCCACACTCCCTATGCCACAAAAACAAAGAGATGTCAGGAGTTTTCTAGGACATGCTAGCTACTATAGAAGATTTATTTAGGAATTTACAAAAACTACAACCCCTTTATTTGTTTTACTCATAAACGATGTAGAATTTGAGTGGACCACAAACTGTCAACACTCATTTGAAGCACTCAAGAGAACACTGAACAAAGCACCTACCTTGAGAGGACAAAACTAGACCTTTCCTTTCCACATATACACAGATGATTCTGATTTTTCCTATAGGAGCAATGCTTGGACAAAAGGAATTTAATAAAGAGTATGTTATCTTCTACATTAGCAAGAATTTGCAAGGAGAAAAACTCAACTACACAGTAACAAAGAAAAGAGATGTTGGTAGTGTTCTATGTAATCAACAAGTTCAGACACTATATCATAGGATATCTAGTCTTCATCCACAGTGATCATACTACAATAAGTTATTTAATGAATAAACTTGTGGTTCGTGGTAGACTTGTCATAGGGTTGTTATTACTTCAACAATTTGACATCACCATAGTGGATAAGCCTATAAAAGAAAATTTAGTTGCATATTTTCTATCTAGACTACCAAATCAACTAGCAGAAGATGTTGATGATTCTTTTCCATATGAGCATTTATTTTCTCTATCTCTACACACACCTTCATTTGCTGATATTTCCAATTATCTAGTAGCAAAACAAATAACACCTTGTTTCTCCCTAGAGAAAAGAGAAAAATGGTACACACAAGTTTTCCCTACTCTTGAATAGATGGTTATTTATTTTACATAGGTCTAGACAATATTATAAGGAGATTCATAAGAGAAGATGAGGTCTATTATATCTTCAAAGCCTGCCATGATGAACCATGTGGGGGACACTTTACAACAAAGAGGAAAACACTCAAGATTCTCACCACTATCTGTTACTGGAAAATTCTTCATAAAGATGCAATGAAATACACAAGAAGTTGTGCAAGGTGTCAAAGGATGGGAAAGCCAACTAAAATAGATGAGATGCATTTGCAACCACAGTTAGCATTAGCACCATTTGATAAATGGGTGTTAGAATTTATTTTCCCAATATCACCAACATCAAACAAGGAGTATATCTTAGTCTACACAGATTATTTGACAAAGTGGGTAGAAGTTAAAGCATTTCAATTTTCTAGAGATGGAAATATGGCTAAATTTCTATATAAAGAAATATTTACAAGGTATGGAGTACCAAGAGAAATTGTAGCAAATCAATGTCCCCAATTTACATAAAAGTTGATCACCAAATTGGTCTAGGAATATGAGATAAGGCATAGGAAGTCAAAACCCTACCACCCTCAAGTTGATGGGTAGGTGGAAGTAACAAATAGGGAGATTGAAAACATTCTAACCAAAATAGTGCAGATTCACATGAAGTATTGGGCAACCAAGTTGTTTGAGGAAGTTTGGGCCTATAGAGAAACTTGGAAGACTACAATAGGGTTCATACCATATGAATTGGTGTATGGAAAAGCAATAGTACTTCCCATTGAATTTGAATACAAGAAACTAAGGATAGTAATTGAACTAGATATGGACTTGATAGTAGCATAAAGGGAGAGATTACATAATTTGAATGAATTAGATGAAATAAGGATGGAAGCTATGTACCATACTGAAGTTGTTCAAAACTAGAGAATTAGATGGAAATATCATTTCATCGACATAAAGGAGTTCAATGTGGGTGATTGTGATTTTCTTTATGACTCAAGGTACAAGGACTATAAAGGAAAATTATAGAAAAGATGGTTAGGCCCATATGCGATACAGAAAGTATTCCCAAATGGAGCAGTATCATTGAAAAAATTGATGTAGTCAGATTTTCACTACTGTTTAATGGTCATAGATTGAAACTTAATAAAAATTTAGTGCAAAAGGATGAATTCCTTCTCTCATTGATGCACCAATATGGACCAGATAGTGATTCTAATAAAGACATTGTACCAGACATGACATATTGAAAGGAAATCCTAATGCGGAATATTCATTTCTAATGCTAATCTTTAGGAGAGGTACAAAAAATCACTTAAAAATTTGCAATTAAAGTTCATTAAAGATGCACATACAATAATAACAGGATAGACAATTTAAAAACATCACCAGATTTATGTGGGAAAACCCTTTCGAGAAAAAAAACCACACACCAAAGTAGAGATCACTTGTATTACAGTAAAATTCAATTACATACAAGTTGCAGAGCTATGCTTTTTAGGTGTCGATACACAATATAAAACCAACAACATTACATTCACTCTGATCTTCAACCAACCGCTCTTGACCTATGATCAATCTATCTGTTATAATGCAATACACTACACTTTTGTATTCAATACTCCTCCTCACTTACATTACAAAATTCTCTATTTATTTATCTCCTCATTTAGGTCAACTTAACCTACATTATCATAGTACCGCCTCGTCGACAAATTGAGCATTGAGATATCACAAGTTACATGGTTATCAAAGAATACAAATATCACCTTCAAGTTGAAATAATCAATCCAACGAACAAGTTGATTCACAACAATGATGTAAAATCAACTAATGACTCTATTCCATGTATCACCATCTCATTCATTTATCAATCATCAAAGTCGTTTAGTCATTCACCGTCCATCGCTACCCCATCATGGTATGGTGGTATCTACCGCTCTACCACACCACCACAAGATACCTTGGACCATTATTGTGAGGTAGCAGTAACCACCGCTATACTACACTAGTCAACATGGAAGCACCGCAAGGTGGCAGTATCACCGCACTACCACAAGCTCAATCTAACACCACTACGGGGTAGTGGTAAGTACCACTCCACTACCATTCACTCTATGAGATGTTGTGGGATGGCATTAAAGACCTAAAATCATCACTTGGTGCAATCTAACTTGATGAAAACCAAGTTGGGGGTCCATCAGTGAATTTGAGGCACATAATTCCAACATGCTCCCACTTGACAAAGAATTCACTGAACCCCTTCCAATGCTTCAAGTTACTATAAATCATAGGCCCCAAGGCCCATCAAACTGGAACACCATTTGAATTTATTTGTGCTCATAGGCTTCATCAATGCATCAACAACATTCACCAGAGTATCAACCTTGTCCAGATTGACTCTTCCATCTTCCACCATATCACGAACAAAGTGGTACTACACATCAATATGTTTTTTCCTAGCATGGAAGGTTGGATTTTTTTTGAAACAAATAGCATTGACCATCATAACAAATTATAATTTTCCCTGCATCGGAATGAATATTTGAACACAATCTTCTAATCCAAATAACTTCCTTACAAGTGTGAGTTGATACCATGTACTCTGCCTCAGTAGTGGATAAAGCAACTATAGCATATTGCTTGCTCATCCAACTAATTGCACCACCAAACAACATGAATACATATCCACTGGTGGATCTTCTGCTATTAATGTCCCCTACCCAGTCAAAATCCACATACCCATGAATGCTAACTGAACTCTATGATCTAGTAGAGTGACCATGATAACATAAGCATACTGGGAAGTACCCTTCAAATACTTGAAAAATCTTTTCACAACATCCCAATGTGGCCTACTTGGATTATCCATAAATTGACTAAGCACTCCCACTACTTGGGGCTTGGTATAGACCATTGTGTACATTAAAATTCCAATTTCACTTGCATAAGGCACCCTAGTCATGTCCTCCATCTCAATAGGAGATTTTGGACAATCTTCATAGAAAGTTTCATTCCCTACAACACTGGGACAACTAACTGCTTGCAATCTATCATATCAAATCTCTTTAGGAAAACATTTATATACTTTCTCTAGCTAAGCCAAAGTTTTTTATTTCCCCTATCCCTTCTGATTTCCATCCCTATAATATACCTTGTTGCACCTAAATCTTTTATTTCAAACTGTGTTGACTATTGAGATTTTATTTTAGAAATTATTCCCTTGCTATTTTCAATGAATAACATGTCATCCACATACAGGGAAATAATAAAAAGAAGACAATTTTTAGTTTTAAAATACACATAATTATTTGAATTTGATCTAAAAACCCTAATGACATCACAAAGGTATCAAATTTCCAGTACCACATTCTAGGTGACTACTTCAAACCATACAGAGATTTCTTTAATTTGCAAACTAGATTTTCCTTACCTTTTTCAATGAAGTGCTCTGGTTGGGACATATAAATTTCTTCATTCAAATCACCATGAAGAAATGTTTTCTTCACATCCATTTGGTTGATCTCTAAATCATACACTACTGCAAGAGATAAGAGAAATATGATAGATGTCAGCTTAGCTATAGGAGAAAATATTTCTCCATAGTTAATTCCCTCCACCTGGGAATATCCTTTTGTGACCAACTTAGCCTTATGCTTTTAAACATTGCCATCCATATTGATTTTCTTTTTAAACACCCATTTGCATCCAATAGGCTTTCGACCTTAAGGAAAAGGCACTAGATCCCATGTATCATTTTTCTTCACTGATGCCATTTCTTCATTTATGGCTTCCAACTAGGAATCTGAATTAGACATATCCAATGCCTGTCTAATAGTCCTAGGCTCAATAGTGTTAGGAATTAAAGTATAGGAACAACTGGAATCTAACATAGAATATCCAAACCTTTCAGGTTTTCTCTTGGTATGCGCAGACCTTCTCACAAGTTGAGGTTGAGGTTCTTCTTGATCAGAATTTTCAAAGCTGCTTAAGCCCTCCTCACTTTCTAGTCCATGAGGAGTACGTAGTTCATCCTTATTTGGAGTAAAAGGAATTTCAACTACCTCCTTATTTTCCGCTTCTTTTACCTCTAGTTGTAGATCAACTGTAGAAGGTTTCAACTCATAGAAGATTACACTTCTATTGTACAATACCTTCTTATTAATCAAATTCCAAAGCTTGTGCCCTTTCACACCAATTCCATAGCCAATGAAGATACATTTAACAACCTTGTTCTCCAATTTAGATCTTTTCTCACTATTCATGTATGCATACGCCTCACTGCCAAATATTCAAATATGTCTCAGAGAGGGCTTCTTACCAAACCATGCTTCCATAGGTGTTTTACCCACAAGCATTGAAGAGGGAGATTGATTTACCAAGTAACATGCTATAGCCACTACCTCAGCCTAGAACTTCTACTCTAGACAAGCACTGCTCAACATACTTCTCGCCCTTTCCATTAGCATCTTTTTCAACCTTTTGGCAACTCCATTTTGTTGTGGAGTGTAAGGAGTAGTTTTATGCCTTTTGATCCCATGGTCTTTGCAATACCTTTCAAAATTTGTAGAATAGAATTCACCACCATTATCTATCCTCAAGAATTTGATTTTTCTTCCAGTTTGATTTTCTACCAAGTTTTTTAAACTCCTTAAACCAATTAAACACTTCTAATTTACTTTTTAGAAAATACACAAATTCCCTTCTTGAATAATCATCTATAAATGAAACATAATATTTTGACTTCAATAACAAAGGAACATTCACTGGACCAAATACATCTAAGTGACCATAATCCACTATACCAAAAGATTTATGAGGAATTGAGTAAAATGAAACATGGTGTTTTATTCCATAAATGCAATGTTCACAAAAAATGAACTCAAGATTACAGTCATCAAGCCCTTCAAATAGGTTTTTATTTTTCAAATATTTTAATCCTTTTTCACTAATGCAGCTAAGTATTTGATGCCATAACATTGTATTCTCTATTGGGAGCTTCACCTCCAAGGAATTTGCACTCAGAGAAACAACATTTTCCTTCCCTACATGAGTAGCTTTATCTGACTTTGCAGAGACACTGTTACATTGAACAACACATGCATCCAGCTTATACAAAGTGCCAATGTGTGAACCCTTGGCTAGCACCATTGAGCCTCTAGTAATTTTACAAACACCATTCAAGAAAGATATTTTCACACCAACATCATTAAGTTTACTTATAGACATTAAATTTTGAGCCAAACCTAATATATGCATTACATCTTTGATTCCTTTAATTCTTCCATCAAGAAATTGAATTCTAACTCTTCCACGGCCCAAAATTTCCAGGTAAGAATTGTCTCCCGGATACACCCTTCCACCAACATACTTCTCATACTTTAAAAAAAATTCCTATTAGAGGTCATATGAAAGGATGCACCTAAG
This sequence comes from Sequoia sempervirens, assembly GCA_007258455.2. Lineage (NCBI taxonomy): Eukaryota > Viridiplantae > Streptophyta > Pinopsida > Cupressales > Cupressaceae > Sequoia > Sequoia sempervirens. The sequence goes on along the minus strand of VDFB02271358.1, from coordinate 1,229,192,208 downwards.
TCAATCAACAAAACATCATCTAATGCCTGAGTTGCCAAGGTTGCTATGAAGGAATTTTCATTGCTCTAAGAATATTCATTATCAGAAGAGTTTTTTTTCTTTTTCTTCTTCCTCTCCTCTTTGCAGTCTTTCTAGATGTGCCCAACCTACCCACAATTCTAGCACTTCACCTTGGAATTTTTACTAGGAGACTTTGATCTCTCTTCAAACTTGGACCTTGAATTCTTGTCTTTCTTCTTAACTTTCTCCTTTGATCTACCTCAAACAGCAAGAGCCTCCTTGGCCATCTCAGAAGATTTCTTTCACATTTCTTCTGATAGTAGCAAAACAACCACATATTCCATATTGAAAGTGGTTGTTGTACTCCCAATAGCCATTACCAAGTGATCACATGTGTCTGGAAAAGAACACAACAAAAGCATACAATGATCCTCACCATCGATTTTCACACCCATAGATGCCAACTAAGCAATGATCATATTAAACGCATTCAAGTGATCTACAACAGATGCTCCTTCCTCCATCTTCAAAGAGTACAACTTCTTCCTCAAGAATAACTTATTTACCAGATATTTCCCTTGATAAATGTCACCAAGCTTCTTCCACAAAAGTTTTTCTATCTTCTCTTCATGGACATTCAAAAGAACTGAATCGGCTAAGCACAGTCTAATCAGACCCTTGGCTTTTTGGTCCATTGCATCCCAATCATCTTGTGAGGTTGCTAATGGTTTGTTAGAGGACACAACATCCCATAAATCTTGATCCACAAGAAAATATTCCATTTTGAGTTTCCACAACTCAAATTTTCCACTGTTGAATTTCTCAATCTCTATTCTTCCAGATGTGCTTGCCATCTTAAACCTACAACAATTTTACAACCAAATTCCTTTACAAAACTCTCACTGAACAAGATCAGCACAAAAAACCATCTTACCCACAAGGAAAAAAAATATAGACAAACTCTGATACCAACTAAAAGGAAAGCCTAGTGCAAAATATGCCTTCCTAATGCTAATCTTTAGGAGAGAGGTACAAAAAATTACTTAAAACTTTTCAATTATAGTTCATTTAAGGTGTACATACAATAATAGTAGGATAGAAAATTTAAAAACATTAACACAAAAATAACACCAGATTTATGTGGGAAAACCATTTTGGGAAAAAAACCAACACACCAAAGTAGAGATCACTTGTATTATAGTAAAAGTCATTTACATACAAGTTGTAGAGCTATGATTTTTAGGTGTCGATACACAGTAACAAACCAATAGCATTACATTTACTTTAATATTCAACCAACCGCTCTCGACCTATGATCAACCTATATGTTACAATACAATACACTGTAATTTTGTATTCAATACTTCTACTCAAATTACAGAATTCTATATTTATTTATCTCCTCATTTAGGTCACCTTAACCTACATTGTCACAGTACCACCTCATCGACCAATTGAGCATCAAGATATCACAAGCAGTTACATGGTTATTAGAGAATACAAATATCGCTTTCAGGTTTAAATCGTTGAGCCAATGAACAATTTGATTCATAGCAACAATGTGAAATCAACTAATGACTCTATGCCATGTATCACCATCTCATTCATCCATCAATTGTCAAAGACTTCTAGTCATCCACTATCCATTGCTACCCCATCGTGGTATGGTAGTATCTATTGATCTACCACACCAAGCCTTGTACACCATCGTGGTGTGGTGGTGACTATACCACACCGCTATAGGATACCTTTGACTATTGTTGCAAGGTAGTGGTAACCACCGCTATACTGCACTAGTCAACATAGAAGCACCACAGGATGGTGGTATCACCACACTACTCCAAGCTCAATCTAACACCACTGTGGGGTTGTGATAAGTATCGCTCCATCGCTAGTCACTCCATGAAACATTGTGGATAGCGATAAAGACTTGAACTCATCACTTGGTGTAATCTGACTTGATGATGACCAAAATAGTGTAGATTCATAGGAAGTGTTGGGAAAACAAGATGTTTGAGGAAGTTTGGGCCTATACAACAACTTGGAAGACTACAATAGGGTTCACACCATATGAATTGGTGTATGGAAAAACAATAGTACTTCCCATTGAATTTGAATACAAGACACTAAAGATAGTAGTTGAACTAGATATGGACTTGATAGTAACATAAAGGAGAGATTACACAATTTGAATGCATTAGATGAAATAAGGATGGAAGCTATGTACCACATTGAAGTTGTTCAAAAATAGAGAATTAGATGGAATGATCATTTCATCAACACAAAGGAGTTCAGTGTGGGTGATTGGGATTTTCTTTATGACTCAAGGTATAATTAATATAAAGGAGAATCACATACAAGATGGTTAGGCCCATATGAGATACAAGAAGTATTCCCAAATGGAGCTGTACAGTTGTAGAAAATTGATGCAGTCAGATTTCCACTACAAGTTAATGGTCATAGATTGAAACTTTATAAAAAAATAGTGTAAAAGGATGACTTCCTTCTTTCATTGATGCACCAATATGGACCAGATAGTGATTCTAACAAAGACATTGCAACAAATATCACATATTCAATATTAAATACAATAGGTTCTCCAATTGACTCAATAGATGAGCTACACAACTCACCTATGGGGGGGTGAAAAAAGATGGGGGGCCAAAAAGTGGCCAAATTTTCAAAAATCATTTGATAGGCTATAATTTGAGCACATTATGGCTTGGTTTGACCAAGCCAAAGGCTCGGCCACATCGAGCCTATAACGTGCTCATGGTATAATGTGAGTGCGTTATAGGTTATTAAAACAAAAAAAGAAAGAAAAATGAATTCATTTGTATTGTGACTGTGTTTTTTGCTACCCGCGACCAAAAACCATGATTTTGCACACTTGTGTTTTGGAAGGAGGTTATTTTTCATTTTCTTCATCAATTTGTTGCAATTTTGTCACCAGGATGTTGTCACGTCAACGTGGAGGTCAAACAAGGATTTTTTTTTTTGTGAATTTGTTGTTAAATTGGTAGTTTTAAGTTGTTTTTGATATTCATTTGTTTAATTTGTAGGAAATGTTAATGATCTTGAAAACCCTCCTCAAAATCTTGAACAACCACAACAAGAAGCATCTAAACAAAATCCTCAACAACCACAACAATAATCTCCTCCAATTCATTAACATCCCCCTAGCACTAAACAAAATTTAATGGGGGTAATTGAAAACAATAAAAAATAGATTGAGGAGTTAATCATAAGGTTAAATGATCCAATAAGTTCAACCGTGGAAAGAAGAACACTTACAAATTCACGTCAAGAAATGTTAAAACATGTAGATGCAATCAACAAACAATTAAGTGGTTGGGCATATAGGAGGCAGGCAACTAGGAATTTTTACATAGATAAATTATCATATAAAGAAGTAAAAGATGAAAAAATTACAAAATATGGTTTGTGCTCATTATTCACTAACCCACACAAAAATCAAAATCTTGACCTTAATTCCAAGAGGTTTCCTATCCATTGGTGCAACCACCAAAGGATTAGGAACCATTTTTGGGATAGGTGGTACATGGTTTTTGACTATCCACCATGCAACAATTGTGAAGTCCCCCAATTATTTCAATATGAGGGACTTTCAGGGGAGAGGTGGTGGGTTAGCTCAAGATAGACCTAGTGCATGACTAGATCCTTAGTGGCAAGTGAGATGAGCTCTCGCTAGGCTGGATCATGAGCACGTCATTATCCCTTTCGTCATGAAGGAGAGTGTTGAGGTGGACACTTTGTAGGCTATTAACTCTTTGACCTAGAGTATCATCCAACATGCCAATCATGCAGTATAGTGTCATCTAGGGGAGTCTTCGAGTGATAGGCTTCCACCCCATTCTTTTCATGTTTGTGGGTTGACTTGTATATATGACCCCACAAACCCTCAAGAGGCTGGTATGCAGGATACTTCTACAACTATGGATATGGTGAGGGCATCTGACATTTTGAAAGAGGCTTTTGGCATCAATACTCAGGTAAATGTTAGCATGTTCATTGAATTTAATTTATTAAATTTCATTTTTTAAATGCAAGATTAAATAATTTAGTTTTATGATTGTAATAAAATTATAGGGTCATAGTGTTGATACTAGATACACTGGCCCTCCACCTATTTATTACTCCACTGCATCTACTGCCGAGGTATGCAACTAGTAAACAATTATAAATTTATTACATGTAAATAGTATTGTTATATGAATGGTATTCTAATATCTGATTTTGGATGTTGAATAGGCTAATATTGGAGGTTTCATGGGAACACCTCCTAGTGCCAGTGGAGTTAGAAAAACCTACATGTAGCTAATAGAATAAAGAGTTTAACTAATGAATTGTACTTAATAGATTTGTGTAGTTTATATTCATATTGTTGATTACATTAAATTTCACATATTTCAAACTGAAAGCACTACTTCACATTCCATAACTAATAACTAGATGTTGATAGATGACAAAATTTTGACTACAATATAGTTGTTTAGAAAGTCAACATAAGTAGTGATGCAATTAATTCACATAGCATAAGTAATAACTAGGAGTAGTTGTCTATGATATGGATGCTTGGAAGAAATATATGAAAGAATAATAGTAAGCAATAGTATAGACAAGGCAATGAATTGTTTGAAAAATTCCTCAAAGAAATGTGGTCTCATGGTGATGTCCATCACCATGAGACCCAATTTCTTTGAGGCATTTTTTCAAACAACTCACCACCTTTTCTATGCTACCACATTTTCCATACATGCCTACCAAATAATTTTATCAAATAGTTCACTTCCTTGTTGCTATGGCTAAAATCCTAAAAAAAGGTTGCAATGAACTATGGATTCTTGGAAAAAAATCTATCAAAGAATAATAGTAAGCAATAGCATAGACAAGGAAGTGAGTTGTTTGAAAAAATGCCTCCAAGAAATGTGGTCTCATGGTAATGGAATTTCATTCCATCACCATGAGACCACATTTCTTGGAGGCATTTTTTCAAACAACTCACCACCTTTTCTATGCTACCACATTTTCCATACATGTATACCAAAGCATTTTATCAATCTACTCACTTCCTTGCTGCTATGGCTAAAAGTCTAAAAAAGGTGCTTTCCAACAAAATATGGATGCTTGGAAAAAATCTATCAAAGCATAATAGTAAGCAATAGCATAGACAAGGCCTTTTGACTCATGGTGATGGAATGCCATTCCATCACCATGAGACCACATTTCTTGGAGGCATTTTTTCAAACAACTCACCACCTTTTCTATGCTACCACATTTTCCATACATGTATACCAAAGCATTTTATCAATCTACTCACTTCCTTGCTGCTATGGCTAAAAGTCTAAAAAAGGTGCTTTCCAACAAAATATGGATGCTTGGAAAAAATCTATCAAAGCATAATAGTAAGCAATAGCATAGACAAGGCAGTGATTAGTTTTAAAAAATTCCTTGAAGAAATGTGGTCTCATGGTGATGGAATGCCATTCCATCACCATGAGACCACATTTCCTTGACCCATTTTTTCAAACAACTCACCAACTTTTCTATGCTACCACATTGTCCATACACGTCTACCAAACATTTAATCAATCTACTCACTTCCTTTTTGTTATGGCTAAAAGCCTAAATTAGGTTCTTTCCAATAAACTATGGATTCTTGGAAAAAATCTATCAAAGTATAATAGTAAGCAATAACATAGACAAGGCAGTGAGTAGTTTGAAAAAATTCCTTGAAGAAATATGGTCTCATGGTGATGGAATTCCATTCCATCACCATGAGACCACATTTCTTTGAGGCATTTTTTCAAATAGCTCACCACCTTTTCTATGCTACCACATTTTCCATACATGTCTACCAAAGCATTTTATCAAACTACTTGAACTTCCTTGCTGCTATGGCTAAAATCCTAAAAAAGGTGCTTTCTAAAAAACTATGGATGCTTGGAAAAAATATCTCAAAGCATAATAGTAAGCAATATCATAACAAGGCAGTGAGTAGTGTAAAAAAATGCCTCAAAGAAATGCGGTCTCATGGTGATGGAATGTCATTCCATCACCATGAGACCACATTTCTTTGAGGCATTTTCCAAATAGCTAACCGCCTTTTCTATGCTACCACATTTTCCATACATGTCTACCAAAGCATTTTATCAAACTACTCACTTCCTTGCTGCTATGGCTAAAAGCCTAAAATAGGTGCTTTCCAACTAACTATGGATGCTTGGAAAAATGTATCAAAGCATAATAGTAAGCAATATCATAGTCAAGTCAGTGAGTAGTTTGAAAAAAAGTCTTGAAGAAATGTGGTCTCATGGTGATGGAATGCCATTCCATCACCATGAGACCACATTTCTTTAAGGCATTTTTTTAAACAACTCATTGCCTGAAGAATAGAAACCAAGCCTTTAGCCAAAAATACCCTCCAAATTATTTTCAAGGTCCTCGTGCTCATCCTCAATTTACTAATCCATGGAACCTTCCACCTTTTATTCCACTTATTTATATCTCCACCCCTCCCTCTTCATGTCATGATTTCCCTCCATCTCATAACCAAGACCACACTATACTATCCACCCCATCCCAACATAATACCATAGAGAAGGCAATGAACTGTTTTTAAAAATGCCTCAAAGAAATGTGGTTTCATGGTGATGGAATGCCATGACACATTTGTTTGTAATGGAATTCCATCACCATGAGACCACATTTCTTTGAGGAATTTTTTCAAATAGATCATTTCCTTCTCTATGCTACCACAATTTTCATACATGACTACCAATACATTTTATTAAATGGTTCACCACCTTGCTACTATGGATAAAAGCCTAAAATAGGTTATTTCAAACAAGCTATCGATAGGGAAAATAGTAAGCATGATATTCAGAAATATATAGTTTAATAAGTACTCAAAATTTTGTTCATTATCTCATACATCATAAGCCACAACGTGCATCACTATTGTAGTTTCTGTGATTGATTAATTTGTTTTTTTATTTTCAGATGTTGGAAATGGATACACTTACACATGTTCATAAGGAAATGGATCTTGATGTATCTTCTACTATAGACTCCTTGATGCCTCTCATGGAGGTATGAGGAAGATTACTAAATTTAATTTCCATTCGTTGTTATAGTTGTTAGTTAGTAAAAAATAAAACCATTATTGATTCATAGTTTAATTTCTCTTTAGATGGTTTATAGAGGGCTTAAACATGCCACGGCATGGGCATGCAAATATTTCCCTCGAGGATAGTAATCATCTAAGTGTTAAGTGATTATTTTGTTAAATATATCATTTTTTATAATGTAATTTCTATATATTAATGTCTTTACTTGTTATTGTAACAAATAAGGCTTGATTGGGAACTAAACCTTAGGAGGAGTAGTGGGAGCACTCCTTGACCTTAGAGTAAATGAGTGATAGAATTATCACCATCTGGCAGACCAACAAATCATAAGAATTTGTTTCGAGAGCATGGAGAGCAATGACTTTTGATTCCAGAGCCCTTTGTTGTATGCCTATATGGAATTTTTGTACATATTTTGTATTGGATATATTTGACATTGTATGCCTATATGGCTATTTTGTATATATTTTATACTTATATCAACATATATTGATGTATGCCTACATGGCTATTTGGTTAATACAAATATTTTTTATCGATGGTGTCCATATTTGCATTATAAATCCACGGTTCAATAGATATGAGTTACGTGTATTCAAGTGTATACTTTACAACTTACGTGTATACTTTGTGACTTACGTTTATTCTAATGTATACTTTGTGACTTATGTGTTTTCATGTGTTACCTTGTATTCATGCATATACTTTGTATTAATTTGTGTATACTATGTATTCGTGTGTATACTTCAAGGCTTACATGTACTTGAGTACTTGTGCTTCCCTTATTCACATGTATGCTTGACTTATTCTCGTGTATACTTATTAATTGGTTAGTCCTAGAATTAATCATTATTTTCCTTCATGGTTTGCCTTGAATATTTATTGATTGATGCTGAACAACTTCAATATTTCTAGGATTACTAGTAGAGTTACAAAATACAAAATTGCACAAATTCAAAAGAAAAGATTAACTGTAAATAAGTGCACTAATTATTAACTTGATAATTGATTAAGAATGAGTATAATATATATATATCAAGAGATGATCCTTTTAGAATGGAAACTACCAACTAGATAATAGGCATGCAACTACATGCAAGATTGCACAACTAAACAATCATTATCGTAAAAATCTAACAACTAAAAAAATTATGCAAGATTCTACACTAACATTTTCATAATCAATGGCTTGTTTCCATGCTCGCTCCCCAACTGTCAACCAAAATTTTTCAAGAAACCCCTTTGATATATTTCTATGTCCATCAGATCAATGGATAGAAATCTACCCAAAGCATTCCCAATACTTTGAAAGCAATAATACACCCAAATTGCAATGGGAGATAAGGCAAATGAACCCACATAGGCATAGCTGAATAAAGAATAGTTCACCCTTCACAGCTTGGTGAAACTATGGCCAAACTTAGAAGATCTTAAAGACAAAGAAGAATTATGATCTATATAATATAGTATTAGTACCAACTTTGATGACTACAAAATTTTCAACCATGGGCTTATCATGCTTTTTCAAATTTGGTAAGAAGGCCTATTTAAGATCCTTGAGCAATGTATTTCCTAATTCTCCCTTGTTCTTACATATCCCAATTTACTTTAATTCAAAGAGTTCCATCAAATACTTTATCTAAAATAAGAAAACATGTTTTCAATTGGTATTCTATGAGATGTTTCATAAAAAGATTCAAGTATATTTAATCTTTTGATTGGAACAACTCAATTAAACAAAGCATATATAATCTTCACAACACTTGCAAAACATAATATTCATAGTAGATGATGAGTAGTTAACTTCTTGAAACATTATCATACAAACATTTATCTTGAATAGTCTTTAAACATTTTCACAGCATAATCCTCATAGTACAAAATGAATTGTTATGTTCTTGATCCATCACCATATAAACACATCGAAATATGTATATGTCAACTTTTTGCAATATTATTTCCTCTATAGGAAATGGACTTGGGAGAGCTTTATAATTTATAATACAAATAAGAAATGGACTTGGGTGAAAACTTTATTTATCACACCAAATAATAAATGTACTTGAGAGAATTACTTGTTTCTCTTATACTCCAATTTTCAAGCATAGCAAATCATTTCAAATGAAAATGACAAAATGCTTCACAACCAAAGTTGTTAATTGAGGAAAAAATAAAATGTTTCCAAGTTCCACCATTGTACACATTTTCCGTTGGTTGTATATTGTTGTAAGGGAAAGGAGGATAATTAAAAAAATTCTTGCGCTTGCTAGACTTGAGGATGATAATATTCTTTTGGTGTGGAAAACTTAGACTTCTTAATTATCATGTGAATGTTTCTCTTTTCGATTGTTTTGCATGCCATCATAAGGGATTGAGCCAGCTGAACATAGCTCAGAGTGATTTGGCATGTTTGGGTGCAAAAGAGGACCATGTATAACATAAATGTACCTATCCAAATCCATTGGAATAGTTCATTTGGTCACACGAGTTGCAAAATGAAAGTTGCACCACTTTGCAACTTTACACTGCTTGCATTTGACATGGTGACACCCCATTTCTATTAGGCATTTTTTTCATGCAGCCCCTACCTTGTCAAACCTATTGCATTGACAAGCTAGTGAGCTCACTAGGTGGACAAGGTAGGGGTAGCATGAAAAAATTCCTCATAGAAATGAGGTCTCCCAGTGATGTACATCACCATGAGACCCCATTTCTATGATGAATTTTTTCATTTCGCCTCTACCTTGTCAACCCTACCGCATTGACAAGCTAGTAAGCTCACTAGCTTGTCAATGCTCACATGAATTTTTAGATCCAATACCTTAAAGAAA